>OY720416.1:22500-622500 GCA_963082905.1 Oligia fasciuncula | reverse complement strand
CCGCAGGCCCGCGCTTACGGTGGCCGGGAGTCGTCGCGCGGCTCCCGACGCCCGGAGCGTCTCCCGCGGTGGCTGGGACGGGAGGCTCTCTGCCTGAGCTGACCGACCCCTTGACAATTCAAAAGTGCCTGTTGAGTTTGAGTTGAGTTTGAGATTGTGAAATTTTGCACACGGCTTCCTTTTATAATGTAGGGGAGCACTAAGAAGGGGTTTTTGGAAATTCAACCTTTAAGGGGGTGAAAAGGGATCCCCCTTTTTACCCCCTTGTTTTTTGTTTGTATGAAAAATCTTATTCCTTGAGTTAAAAAACTTGGCACAAATACAAAAAATGTCAAACTTCATAATTTACTTAGATAATAAGTAAATTATGAAGTTTGGCATTTTTTGTTTTTCTAAACTACCCCCTAAAGGGGCATTGTGGGGTGTCAGAATTTGTATGGAAGATTTTTAACTCGCTTTCCGATTAGCTTGAAACTCAGTATTTATACTTAAGACCAAAAATAAAGAATACCGTGTATCAGGGTTTTTCGAAAATCTAGCCCTAACGGGGTGAAAAGGGGTAGTTAAAAAAAGTAATTTAAAAAAATTAAACCGACTTCAAAAAGAAATTAACTCAAAATTATGAAATAACTTTAATTTCGGAAGTCGGTGTCTTGGGATCTGTATTTTAGTTTTATGCCACCGACTTCCGAAATTAAAGTTATTTCATAATTTTGAGTTAATTTCTTTTTGAAGTCGGTTTAATTTTTTTAAATTACTTTTTATTTCGTAATTTTTAGTTTTTGCACTAGAATTTGACCAAGGTTTTGAGATGTTTTCCCTTTGACACTACACCCGTAGCTCGTATCAACAAGCCAGGCCGTCACACTTACACGTATTAGTCCATATCTTGAAAATTACTGAATCGATCTTGATGAAACTTGCACTGTTCCCTAAGTTGAAGTAAATGAAAGCCAATAAAAAAAAAATTGTCACGATCCGATTAATAGTTCCGGAGATATGCGTGGACAAACATACATACATACATACATACATACATACATACATACGTCTATAAAATTTTGTATATTTGTTTGGAAGCCATAATAGATCATCATATGTGAATATAATGCAATTCCAATAATATTACATACATACGTATCGAATTGATAACCTCCGTTTTTTTGAAGTCGGTAATTATACAAGCGAGGATTTTACTGCGTGGCTTGAATAACTCGAAAATTGGTATAAATAAATCTTCGAGTGAAGTAATGAACATAATAATATAACAAACGATTTTTCGGAATTTCACCCCTGTGGGGGTGAAGACCAAGAATACAGTTTATATGAAAAATCTTATTCATATGGTTAATAAACTTGAAACTAAGGGGAGATTGGGGGTGTAAATTTTGTATGGAAGAATTTTAACGCGTGGTCCAATTATTTCGAAACTCAGTATGTAAGACCAAAATAAATAATAAAGTAAGTATATCAGGTTTTTTAGAAAATCTACCCCTTACGGGGTGAAGAGGGATAGTCAATTTCTTAGGGGAGTATTTTATTACGTGGCTTGATATGATAATTGGTCATAATATTTGTCGGCGACGAGACCCTATCCAGGCACATGGGCGCAAGTAGTGCCGGGACCGCTACGCAAAAATGATGTAAGAATATTGTTATTAACTTAGAAACTTTTAAAGTGATTTATTTTGTGTTTTCTATGTTTCTAGTTAGTTATTTAAGTTAGATTTGTTATTAGTTTTTGTACTATAAACCAATAAGACTGTTTTTGAAAGGATTCTTATAAGAATAATTTAGTTCAAGTAAAAATTACGTAACTTGAAAACTCACTTTTTTGTTTATGGATAGATTTTGTTAATTTTTGTTTTAAAGGATAGGTTTAGGCATAAAACCATGTATACCGTTTGAATTATGAAAATCAGACAGATAGTTTAGAAATTATAAGGGATTTTGTATAGTGAAAATACGTAAAGTCGCAATTTTTACAGTTAATGTTCTAGGATTTTTTTATTGTTTATAGTTAAGATGTAAATTAGTGTTTAATTAGCATAAGGACTATGTAAGGAAGGATAAACAATAACAAACTGTAAAATTGTATCTTAAAAGGTTTATAAAATAAAGGCTTAAAGATTTCGGCTTAGTGAAAAATACAAGCAAAAGAGATCCAAAATACGCGGTTCTCTTTAAGGTAACTTAGGCCGGCCTCACCGGGTATAAATTAAGCGACATTTGGTTGCAAAATTCAGTCACAGCTCAGCCGTCGAAGAGGCAACAACAACAAGAACAAGCCGAAATCTACAAGCAAGAATCAAGAAAATCCTGCATTTTTATTTCACCGCCTCTTCGCTGCCCATCCCTCCGAGGTCCGCCTAGTGGGTTGTACCCACCACTACGTACGCTTTCAGGGGAGCGTGGTGACGTGTGTCACCAGCAGAGTAAGTAGGGAACATACGTCAAAACGTGGGAGACTGTCCCAGGGTACGGCCGTTAGATACTGGACGTGTCAACGGTCACCACCCCCTCAACAATTGGTCCTTCGAGCCGGATCCCTGCAAGAAGAAGCCAGAAGATTAAGAAGACTGCAAGATGCCAGTAACCAGGTCGCAGAAGGATGCCCCCTCACGCCCCCCGTCCCGTCCTACTAATGTGGACGCGACAGTAGAAGCGTCAGGGTCAGAAGGGGTCACGTCTGCGTCAGCGTCAGCATCATCAGAAACTACAGGATCATCAGGCACCAACACTTCTTCGGGTACAACGACTACGGAAGGAACCACGGTTGAGACTGTGACCACGGCGTCATCCAAGAGTGAACAGAAGAAGGAAGATGCCACACGAAAGGAGACGACTAAGAAGACCCCAGAAGATGTCCCGGAAGAGGGTGTCTATGGTTCAACCATGACCCTAAAGCCGAAGGGGGTCAGTCGTCGTGCCAGGTCTACCAGGACCACGAGCTCCTCGGCCAGAAGACGCGAGCTGGAAGCCAGAGAAGAATTAGCACGCCTGGAACTGAAACAAGCACAGGCTGCGGCGAAGCTAGCCCGAGTCAGACTGGAGATGACACAATGTGAAGATGAGGACTCCGTGGATGATGAAAACCAGGAAGACAGAACAGCCCAGGTGCGGAACTGGATCGAGTCATCAGTATTAGAAGATGGCAACAAGAAACAACCAGAGCAGCGAGGTCAACACACTGCAGAAGAGCCACAGAAGGTGAAGCCTGAAGAGAACTCTTCAACGAAAGGAGCTACGATCGAGATTCAAGCGTTGGCAACTGCCTTGAAAGAAGCCTTTTCCACAAGAGGAGGACCAGCAGCACAGCCAAGCTACATCCACGAGCTACCCTACTTCGACGGCAACAGCGGCGAGTGGTTGGCCTTCAAGGTTGTTTATGAAGATACAGCACCAATGTTCAACGAAGTCCAGAATATGGCGCGCTTAAGAAGAGCGCTGAAGGGCAACGCAAGAGAAGCTATCAAGAGCCTGTTGTACTCCGAAGCCTCTCCGTCAGAAGTAATGCAAGCCCTCAGAAGAAGATATGGAAGACCTGATGCGCTGGTTTTGGCAGAATTGGATAAGGTCAAGGCGCTACCGAAGATTTCAGAAAATCCAAGGGACATTTGCGTCTTCGCGAGCCAAATCAACAACAGCGTAGCAGCAATAAAAGGACTGAAGAAACCACAGTACCTGCATTCACCTGAAATGGTGAAACAAATCGTGGACAAGATGCCGACGATTCTCAAGTTCCGATGGTATGACTTCACTGCAGCATCAGAAGAAGGCGACTTCTCCGACCTGACGCTAGTATCCAAGTTCCTGAACATAGAAGCAGACAAATGTGGAGCCTTCGCGACTTCAGAAGAAAGAAGCGGGTTCAAGAAGACCAATCGACAAGCAGCACATTCAACGAAAGAAAAGAACTTCAAAGAAAAGGATTCAAGACAACAAGAGAAGACTTGCCCTATATGTGAGGGTGAACATTTTCTCGTCGAATGTCAGAAGTTCCAGAAGATGTCAGTGCAAGATCGGTGGGCAACAGTTAAGAAGAGTCACGTCTGCTTCAAATGTCTTCAAGGGAAACACAGGAAGGAGAGCTGCAGAAAACCACCGTGCAAAGAATGCAAGAGGTGGCATCATCATCTGCTGCACGTCGAGTCAGAAGAAAGGACCTCGGAGGAAAAGAAGAGCGAGACACCACAAGAGGCGGTGAGCGTCACGACATCAGTGAACGCAGTCAACAACACGAAAGCATACCTGAAGATAGTTCCAGTAGAAGTCTTCGGGACAAAAGGATCAAAGAAAATATTAGCCCTTATGGATGAAGGGTCAACCGTGTCACTTCTGGATGAGAAGGTGGCACAAGAAGTCGGCGCACAAGGAAGCAAGGAAGAGCTGGTAATTGAAACAGTGGGAGGCAGGTTGATAAGGAATAAGGATTCTCAGATGCTGGACCTTATGGTAAAAGGGGTTCATCAGGAGAACAAGAAGACACTGAAGAGAGTCCGCACAATCAACGATTTGAAGCTTACTCCACAGTTCCTAGACAAGAAGAAGATTCAAGATTATCAGCACTTAAAGAAGATCGCCGACTCTCTATATTACGAAGGAGAGTCACCACAATTGCTCATTGGTCAAGACAATTGGGAGCTAATTGTGACTCAAGAAGTAAGAAGAGGGAAACCAGGGGAACCAGTTGCTTCAAGAACAGGACTTGGATGGGTGCTCCACGGGTCAGACAACGGAGGTGCAAGACCAGTACACTTCCTGAACACATGTCTACATGTCAGCACGCCAGAAGAAGAGATGCATCAAGCCATCAAGGATCACTTCGCGATCGAAGCACTTGGTGTGCAACCAAGAAGACCCACTACAGATTCAGAAGGAAGAGCACTCGCCATCCTAGAGAAAACCTGCAGAAGACTTGAAGATGGTCGATTCGAAGCTGGACTTCTATGGAAGAATGAAGAAGAACGAATGCCAGAGAGCTACACGTCTGCCAGGAACCGATTGATTAACATCGAAAAGAAGATAGACAAGGATCCTCATTTGAAGACGGAATATGGCAAGCAGATCCAGCATCTAATCGACAACAAATACGCAGAAGAAGCACCTGATGAACCAGAAGATTCTAAGAAGTTATGGTTCCTCCCTCATTTCTCCGTAGTTCATCCATTAAAGAAGAAGATAAGGATCGTCTTCGACGCAGCAGCCAAGTCGAAAGGGAAAAGCCTCAACGACGCTCTACTGCCTGGACCAGATCTACTGCAATCACTCTTCGGTGTACTAGTGAGGTTTCGACAAGGACCTTTAGCAGTAGCGGCCGACATCAAGGAGATGTTTCTACAAGTTCGCATCAGACCAGAAGATAGAGACAGCTTAAGGTTCTTGTGGCGCGGAGATCATCGCGACGTGCCGCCTAAGAAGTACAGAATGACATCAGTTATTTTCGGCGCAACATCATCTCCAAGCATGGCCATCTACGTAAAAAACCGAAACGCAGCGGACTACAAGGAACAGTATCCAGAGGCGACAAAAGCAGTCGAGCTGAATCACTACATGGACGACTACTTGCACAGCTTCCATTCAGAAGAAGACTTCAGAAGGATAACAGCGCAGGTGGACTTCATACACAAGAAGGCGGGTTTCGAACTCAGGGCATGGGCATCAAACAGACCTGAGCTGCTGCAAGACATAAAGACTGAAACAATTGAAAAAACAGAAGTAAACCTTGGTGAAAAAGAAGAAAAGACACTAGGACTACGCTGGTTCACAGAAAGGGACTCCATCGGCTTCAGGGCAAACCTCCGGAACACTCCAGAAGAAATAGCAAAGGGATTCAAGGTGCCTACGAAGAGGGAAGTCACCAGCGCCGTTATGTCTACCTTCGACCCATTGGGGTTAGCGTCACCAGTCCTCATCCAAGGCAAGAAGCTGCTTCAGAACATATGGCGGAGCGGCGTCGGTTGGGACGAAGAGATAGAAAAAAGGGAATACGAAGCATGGAAAATATATCTCGAGAAGATGAAGCTGTTACAAGATCTTCAGATTCCAAGATGCCTGGCGCCACATCGCACCGAGGGGGAGCTGCACACGTTCACAGATGCGAGCGAAACGGCGTATGCAGCTACAGTCTACTGGAGAACAGAAGATGCGAACGGAACATACCACGTCAGCTTAGTGGCAGCGAAAGTACGAGTCACTCCGTTGAAGCCGGTATCGATCCCAAGACTGGAGCTACAGGCGGCCCTCCTTGGAAGCAGACTAGCCCATTCAGTAGAAGAAGAAATGGATCTGAAGGCAGTAAGGAAAACATTCTGGACAGACTCCAGTATTGTGCTCTCCTGGATCAAGACGGACCCGAGAACCTTCAAAACGTTCGTGGCTCATCGTTTGGCCGAAATAGAAGATCTCACCAAGCCTCAAGATTGGAGATGGGTGCCTACGACACAGAACCCTGCAGATGACTCAACGCGCGACGTGCCGGAGAACTTCAATTGCGATCACCGATGGTACAACGGCCCAGAATTCTTAAGAAAGGAAGAAACTCACTGGCCTGAAGCAAGAACATTCAAAAAGGAAACCACCGGCGAAGAAAAGATAACGGACGTCGCAGCAACAGCAATCACAACTCATCCATCACCAGATCCTGAGAGGTTTTCGTCTTGGACGAGACTTTGGCGAGCCACCGCAAGGGTACTGCAGTTCATACAACTCTGCAGAACAAAAGAGAAGGTCAACGTCAGTAAAGAAGATCCCACCTGGAAAAGGACGAAAGGAAAAAAGACGAAGACAGTCGAGAAACAACATTCGTCTCCAAAGAGGCCAGAAAGAAACTACGTACCACTAACCACCGAGCTGCTGGAGCGAGCTGAAACCCTGCTACTAAAAGGAAGTCAACAGAGGAGTTTCAGAGAAGACATCAAGCGACTAGAGCAAGGGAAACAGCTAGAAAGCAACAGCAAGTTGAAGAAGCTCGACATAGTGATGGAAGAAGGTCTCCTGCGTTTGAAAGGAAGAATCGACGCGATACAGGGCGTAACCAGAGACTACAAGCGACCCATCGTGCTCGACAGCAAGGAAAGGATAACACGACTCATCATTGAAGAATTCCACTGCCGTTTCAATCACGGAAACCACGCAACAGTGATGAACGAAGTGCGACAACGCTACTGGGTGCTAGGGTTGAGGTCAGCAATCAAGACAGTTCAGCATCAATGTCAGTGGTGCAAAACGAAGAAGGCAAAACCACAAGAACTACCGACGGGCAACTTACCTAAGGAGAGACTGATGCACAGCAACCCTCCCTTCACGTGCACAGGAGTAGATTACTTCGGCCCAATGACGATCACCGTGGGAAGACGTCAAGAGAAGAGATGGGGTGCTCTATTCACATGCTTAACCACACGAGCTGTGCACATTGAGCTCACTCCTTCCCTCTCCACCGACAGTATGATCATGGCGCTACGACGATTCGCCGCGAGAAGAGGAATGCCGAAGATCATCTACTCCGACAACGGGACCAACTTCGTCGGCGCAAATAAAGAACTGAAAGAAGCGTTAGATGACATGAAGAAAGAAGACCTCATCTCAGAAGCAGAGAAGATCGGCGTGCAGTGGACATTCATCCCTCCTGGTGCGCCTAACATGGGCGGCGCATGGGAGCGTTTGGTGCGATCAATAAAAACCGCACTGAACGCCACACTCAACGAAAGACATCCACGAGAGGAGGTACTCCACACCCTCCTACTTGAGGCCGAGCACATAGTCAACTCTCGGCCTCTCACTCATCTCTCCGAGAGCCTTGAGGAGGAAGCACTCACTCCTAACCACTTCCTCCTCGGGCGATCCTGCGGCGCAGCGAGAATCGGCAGCTTCAAAGACGACGAGCTCGTGGGCAGGCACACCTGGAAGACGACGCAGCGACTTGCCGACCACTTTTGGCAACGCTGGCTGCGAGAATACCTGCCCACTCTACTGCCGAGGAAGACGACGGGAAGAAGCAGCGCCACAGACCTACGCATCGGAGACATCGTTCTGATCGTCGACCACAGCCTGCCAAGATGCACCTGGCCACGCGGCAGAATCCAGCAGGTATATCCGGGACCAGACGGGCGGACCAGAATCGTCGACGTCGAGACGCGAGGAGGAGTGCTGCGAAGACCCAGTTCGAGAGTGGTGCTGTTGGTGCCGGGAGTTTCGCCGAGCCAGGAGGATGGTGCTGCGCACGAGGGGGAGAATGTCGGCGACGAGACCCTATCCAGGCACATGGGCGCAAGTAGTGCCGGGACCGCTACGCAAAAATGATGTAAGAATATTGTTATTAACTTAGAAACTTTTAAAGTGATTTATTTTGTGTTTTCTATGTTTCTAGTTAGTTATTTAAGTTAGATTTGTTATTAGTTTTTGTACTATAAACCAATAAGACTGTTTTTGAAAGGATTCTTATAAGAATAATTTAGTTCAAGTAAAAATTACGTAACTTGAAAACTCACTTTTTTGTTTATGGATAGATTTTGTTAATTTTTGTTTTAAAGGATAGGTTTAGGCATAAAACCATGTATACCGTTTGAATTATGAAAATCAGACAGATAGTTTAGAAATTATAAGGGATTTTGTATAGTGAAAATACGTAAAGTCGCAATTTTTACAGTTAATGTTCTAGGATTTTTTTATTGTTTATAGTTAAGATGTAAATTAGTGTTTAATTAGCATAAGGACTATGTAAGGAAGGATAAACAATAACAAACTGTAAAATTGTATCTTAAAAGGTTTATAAAATAAAGGCTTAAAGATTTCGGCTTAGTGAAAAATACAAGCAAAAGAGATCCAAAATACGCGGTTCTCTTTAAGGTAACTTAGGCCGGCCTCACCGGGTATAAATTAAGCGACATTTGGTTGCAAAATTCAGTCACAGCTCAGCCGTCGAAGAGGCAACAACAACAAGAACAAGCCGAAATCTACAAGCAAGAATCAAGAAAATCCTGCATTTTTATTTCACCGCCTCTTCGCTGCCCATCCCTCCGAGGTCCGCCTAGTGGGTTGTACCCACCACTACGTACGCTTTCAGGGGAGCGTGGTGACGTGTGTCACCAGCAGAGTAAGTAGGGAACATACGTCAAAACGTGGGAGACTGTCCCAGGGTACGGCCGTTAGATACTGGACGTGTCAACGGTCACCACCCCCTCAACAATATTTAAGTCAAGCTATAGAAACATCCCAGACGATTTTTCAAAACTACACCCCTATGGGGATAAAATATTTTTAATAGCCATGTTTATAATCACGTCTAAACTTGCTAAGGAGTATCTTAATTTGACAGGACTAAACTAATATTTATCTTCTGTCCTTTTAAATATAAAGAAATATAAAGAAACTAAACAAAATTTAAGTTCAGTGTATTTGCACTGAACTTAAATTTTGTTTAGTTTGTGAACAAGGGAATCGGCGCCATTAAGTTATTAAGTTTGCATGCTTCCCAAATTATTTTGATCTCGCTTGATAATATTTCTTTGTTGTTTTCTAACTAAGTTTTCTTTCTAAAAACCTGACATAAAATTTCATAACACAATGTTATGAAATTTTATGTCAAGTTTTTAGCCCAATTTATGTCGATTTCTTTTAATTATGGTTTCTATAAGTCTTTTTGTTTGAGTCGTTTTCTATTAACTGTTATGTAAGTTTTATAATCATGCTTCTCAAAGATGTTATTGCAACTTGATGATTATTTTTATAAGTAGATCGTTGGTAAAAGTTTGTTAAATAATTTGTTCCATTTTAAAATAAACCTACTTACTTTTATTTCAGTAAAGTTTATGACGTGGTTTCCTTTAGTATGTTCATGTTCTGTATTTCTTTGTACTTTATATTTGTTTCAAATCTTGCTGCAGACATTTCACCTAGGAAGGCATTTATTTTCTTTATGAAAAGCACACGTATTTTTAACTCCTATGACAATACAATATTTTATGGTGCAAATCATAATGTTGTATAATATAAGCGGGCCTAGGTACTTAGCACATGCTGCAGAAAAAGCCTGATTATTCCTCGTCCACCTAGTAGCTACCAACGATTTGTTTAAGGATTCAGTCTACCTTCGATTTTCTCCTTCATAATTTTATTTAAATGATAGAATATAATTTGTCTTCTACACACAAGGAAAACTGTCGAACCGAGGACTAGAATACACACTGTTTGGAAAATCTAGCAAACCGAGGTCTTAAATACACATTGTCTGGAAAAGCTACCTAACCGAGGTCTTTTGTGTTAAAGTTAACACATAGGTCCTCGGATAATACAACAAACGTGAAATGAGTGTAAAGAGTCTGTGTATGAGGCGACAGTGGCACCATCTGGTGGATACACAATGTCTGTGTAAGATTATGAATAATCTTGATCAAACCGAGGTTCAGACAACTTTTTCGTATTAAGTATATAGAAAGACTCAAAATCGCTTGCAGAATACGAATCTATGGTCAAGTCAAACCGAGGACCCTCGAAAAGGTCCTCGCTTTGAAAAGGTCCTCGGTCGTGCCTTGTGTATTCATACGCACGTCCTCGGATGGTACTTAAAACAAACACACACACACCACACACACACACACACCCACACTATCACTCACGACACACAACACCTCACCTCACTATCACTGCTTATTTATACAAGCTTTACAACAATATGGAGCTTGAGAAAGGAGTGCGAAAGTTCATTACAATGTTTCAAAGCTTATTCCCAGTCAAATATTCAACAAGATAAAAAAAAAACTTTTCGGTCGGTGCCGAAGTCGGTTGTTTTTTTATGTAAAAAAGTTTTAATTTTTCACTTTTTAGTTGTACCCCACACAAATTCTTAAAACACTACTTGCTATGTGAATATCAGTATCCCTTTAGACGGTACAGGCGTGATGTTATGTTGTGTGATTGCGTAAACAATGCATACATATGCGATAGCAGCAATCGCGGTTGATTTGCTGGCATTTATTGAAGAGTTCCGTTGTCTGTCTCCGAAACTCAACATCAGATCTTTACGAAATTTAAATGGGTTCATTTCGGAATAAACCTCTTTCGAACAAAAAAATAATTTTGCAAATTCCCGAACATAGAAAAAAAAACATATAAACATCCGAATTGCGAACCTCCTCCTTTTTAGAAGTCGGTTAAAAACAAATAAGTACAAAATCCTTACCCAACGCAGCGAGATAATTCAAAAGCTCCAAAGCCCTCATCAGCGTCTCCGGGGCGGGTGGGTCCATGAAGTCAAAGTGCACCAGATCATCGATGCCAAGCTTTTTCAGCTGCAAAACTACAGACCCTAAGTTTGATCTGCAACGGCAACAATTGTGCGTTGTGTTAGCTCAGACTGACTGCGGGGATTCTTCAGGGGTTTGTGATCTCTATAAACGAAGTATTGTTAAAGGGTCTTGATTGCAACACTAAAATGTGTGATGGAATCGCTTGGTACAGTTGGCACCTTGTCATACTTTCGATTGAATACTCAACGGCAACTAAATTTAAAGTCGACGTTAAATATGATGCAATCACTCGAAAGTGTGATGCAAAACGAGCGTAATTTCGGCTGCGCAAAATGAGTCGTGTAATTTCGGCAGCGCAAAATGAGTCGCATTATTTCGGCTGCGTAAAATGACTCGCGTAAATTACGTTCAAATTAATTTCATTTCGTTCATTTGTCGTTGTCGTGAGACTCAAAAACAGGTTTTCTATATGACACCGAATGCAGCGTCAATTACGCGACTCACAGCTCACAAATCGCTCTTCTGGCTCCACCCTTTGGTGTATGGTAGTCCACAAAGACCCGCAAAAAGATCATGAAATCAGGTGTTGTTTGTAATACAATGCCAAAATCGACTGGCCTACTAAGACATTCCAAATGGAAAGACATTACTCAGGCCTGACCTAGGGATCGAACCCAGGAAACCACGCTCTGCATTCGCAGTTAGGACTAGCCCAACAAAGCCATGTAAATAGGTGATAGACAAAAATCGTTTACAAACTAAATAATAAAAAAAAAACTCGAATACCACCAATCACCTTAAGATTTCCGGATAAGTATTATCTTGCATCTCATTTTTGTAAGCCTTTTCCGTGTAAAGTCTAAAGCATTTGCCTGGTCGAGTTCGACCCGCTCTGCCTGCCCGCTGTTGGGCCGAAGCCTTGCTTATGGGAGACACTAGCAAGGACTCCACACGGATCCTGGGATTGTACACTTTTTGCTTAGCAAAGCCTGGGTCTATGACAAAAACTACACCGTCAATTGTCAATGAAGTTTCGGCAATGTTGGTAGAAACGACAACTTTTCGGCCAATCGCACCGTTTGCCCGATTCGGCGGCGCTGGCTCGAAAATCCTTTGTTGTAAATTCGGTGGGAGTGTAGAATATAAAGGTATGCATTTCAGTTCGCCAGCATCAGGTCCCAGGTTATCAATTTCTCGTTTAATCCTCTTGCAAGCATCTTCAATTTCCTCTTGTCCCGTCAAAAATAGTAGTATGTCACCAGAAATTTCTTCACAAATGTGTATTTGTATCACTGTTCTTATAGCTGCTTCTAAATAATCTCTCTCGGGCTGTGGTGTATAAAAAATCTCTACGGGATGCGTCCTACCAGGGACATTCATAAGCGGTGCATTGTCAAAATACTGTTGAAACTTTCCAGCGTCTAGTGTCGCTGACATGATAACCAGTTTGAGATCCGATCTCTGTTTTATGACCTCTTTTAACACACCCATCAGAATATCTGTTGCTAACGTCCTTTCGTGGGCTTCATCTAGTAATATAACCCTGTACTGTTCCAGCATCGGATCTGACATGGCTTCTCTTAACAGCATACCATCTGTCATGTATTTTAGTATTGTTTGGGGTCCGGAACAGTCTTCGAAACGGATACTGTAACCAACCTGCTGACCTAACGCCACATCCATTTCTTCTGCCACTCTTTGGGCTACCGACATGGCAGCTACTCGTCTGGGTTGAGTACAAGCAACGCCTTTAGACTTCCCAGCTGTTACTGCAGCAAATTCTACGGACCATTGTGGGATTTGTGTGGTCTTTCCAGAGCCAGTCTCGCCGACTAAGACGACGCATTGGTGTGTGTTGAGGAGTCTCATGAAATCGTTTTTGTATTCCCAGACAGGGAGGCCTAGTCGACGGCGGAGGAGCTCGTGGTAGCGCTGCGAGTGTGGGAGCCCTGGGGACAATGCGAGAGGGATAAATTAGAAGAATTAGCGTAACGTTAGCACCGACGTAAAAATATCGCTGCGGTATTTCAGAGTACACTGGATTTTCAACTCTCGGCGGTAAGCAGTGTGCTGAAAATCCAGTGCGCGAAAAAAAATGACCATAAAGCAATGATTTTTTACAGAATAATAAATATTAACTACTTGTATGTCCCTAAGTTTTCCTTTTTGATGATACATTATAAGCACTAGAACCGTCAAAAATGCTCAAAATTCCCGATTTAAACCGCTGTCAACAGAGTCCTAGTGTGCAAATTTGACAACTATTAATGAAAAAGAAAAACATAGGGACACACACATAGGGGCACAGTATAATATATCCTTCTTATTCAGTTTATGAAATATCTAAAATGGTTCAATATTGCAGGAGGAAATAGGCGAGAGCCAAACCTCGAATTATGACTTTTTACTTAGGCTAGTAAAAAGTCATATTTTCAAGTCTCTCCAAACGCATTTCCTCTTAAAACGGAAATCTTGACTGACAAGTTATCTTTGAATGTCGTGTGGAAATGATTCAAAATATGGTGTGAACCCGAAACAGATTTTGATTCTGTATTTTATATCCTCGAGCCGATGATCCAAATGTGCCAATCGCAAAAATGATACACTTTGCCCACCTCTACAATGATCCACCTGAAGGAAATCAAACCCTCTAACAAAGCACATAACAGGGCGTGAGTTATGTTAAAAACTAAGCTTGTATAGACTTACCAGTAAACGGGTTGATACCAGGAGTACTGGTGGCAGAGGGAGGCATGGTCGCAGTCAGAGTCGCCAACACGGCTTCAGACGACTCCCCGCTAGCGCCCGACTTAGCAGCCGCGGCAGCTTTCTCTTCCCTGAAGACAAAAGACAAATGATTTAATTTCTGTAAGTAGGTTTGTACAAACACGTCAAAAGTAAGTCACCATCTGCCTAGCCTTTTCCCAACTATGTCGGGGTCGGCTTCTGATGCAGCTGAATACCAGTATTTTACATGGAGCGACTGCCTATCGAATGAACAAACAACAAAAATAAGAAAAGTTTAAAAATTAGACAAGTTCGTGTGTTTCTTATCCGACTACTCTGAGAAAGACCGAAACAACCTCACGAGGTCACAGTCTCTTTAAAGTTCAGACATAATCTTGTTCAGATCATGTGAGGACCATGTAGATTAGTGTCTGAAATGGTCTTTTGAGGAAAGAACCGCACAGATCTGTGTGGACCTGTCCAGACAGTGCCTGTCTTTGTCTGTAATCGTGCAGCTCAACAACTCGACGAACAATACCAAAGAAAGGATGTTGATGTGTACGCCTCAAAAAGTACTCAAGCTGCCACACCATCATTAAAACTAACTGAGAGATAAATAAACAACCCAAATAGTCGTGGTTTAGTCCCATTTCTTCCCCTATGCTTTTATACTAACACAGGGAAAGGGGAAGAGATGGAACTAAACCATAGTCATCACATTCAAAAGAAGTACCACTCAAAACAGTTTGTAAAAGGACTATTCAGCCTATAGTGTCCCTACTGCTGGGACACAGGCCTCCTCTGTGTGAGAGGGAGTGCCCACTGTGGTGGTGGATGTCACATGTCTTCAAATTTTTGGTACATGCTGCTTTCCTCACTATGTTTTCCCTCACCGTTTTGAGAGCAGTGGTGATGATATTTCATAATTTTAAGTTTTTTTTTTTTGTCAATTTAATTTATTTAAATTACTTACTTTTTTTTTAAATTTTCAAAACTATCACTTTAAACTAAGGTTATAATAAAATAGTACTATTTAGATTAATACTGGCCCTATAGCGGTCATCTCCCTACTATATGTTTTTCTTACCTAAGCCTTTGAGGGGCTTACATGACCTAAAGCGCAGTCACTGTCAGACTTTATTGCAAAATATGAAGCAATTATTTAATTACAAAAAATCTATTGTTTGGACTAAAAAATTAAATAAACACTAGTGTTTTAGTATGTTGCTTCTAGAATAATGTGACAAAAAATCTGAATGATTGTATGTATATTAGTATGGTTTTTATTGTAAAAAGAAAGTTTTTAGAGGTATCTTCATGATTTTTTCTATTGTATCAAATTAGTTGTATTACGTTTTCAAGACACTATCAACCTAGCTTAAATCCTGAAGAATACCATTTTTTTTTTCTGATTTTGTTTACTGTAGTCAATCATATACCTACTTTTATTGTTTCTAAAACTTGTGTTTTTTGCGTTCAGGTCCTGTAAGCCCCTTAATAAAGCAGGATACTATTTATAAAGTAGGGTTGGCAACACTAATTGAAAAACATTTTAGGTGTATTGACTATTGAGAAAACTCTTTATAAACATAGAATTGTTTTTTTTTATTTGTAATGTACTTCAGGTATGAGACTGTGAGTGTGTGACTTAGCACTTCAATAAAAGACAAGTACCAGTACAACTAATATAGGTCAGAAATGAGTTTGGTACAATAGTATTATGTATTTCAAACTTTTAGCCAACAAATAGAATTATTGAGTTCCATTTTTGGAACTAAGACTGTTGTTTACGTTAGTTATTTGTTTAAAAATTATAAAACCAGACTATTACGACCGATATCAATACGTTTACGAGTGATGATACATTCAGGAATGGCCGGGACATGCGCTTTGGAACATTCAAAGTCGCAAGATTCCCTTACATTATGGGCCTCTGAATTCTTATTACGGTGTAGGTACTACTATGCACTTCTTCTTTTCTTGCAATAGATGATTAACCTCACAGATTATAGTATCTAGTAACATGACGAAAAGGACGCATGCAAACCGGTGACTACAGAAAATATCGAAATGGTACTAACTGTAATAAGAAGTACCTAGGCCCTGAAAGTGAAAGATGATTTTCTAACCTTGTGTTTGTCTTCTAGAACATAAAAATACACAGATATAGCGTGTAAATTGCCGAGTGTAACCAATTTAGCTATTAATTAAATTAAATACGACAAACAAAGGCATGTAAACGACGAATTAAAGCATGGCAACAAACGTTTGAAAACGTGTTACTAACCTTTTCTTTTTGATAAAAGGATCCATCACTTCGATGCGGCGCTTAGACATTTCGGATTACAACACATATAACACCAAAACAAATTAAAATACGAGAAAATTCTTCGAATTTCCCAATAATTTTTAACATCCAACAAGATGGCGACTTCGCTGCTTTGAAACAAAAAAAGTTTAGTTTGTTGTTTATGGTCTCAATGATTAGGGTTGCGTAGAACAAAAATAATACATGGGAAAAAAGCGAAAATAAAAAAGACGTATCGTGGCTGGGAGAGTTAAAAATATAAGGATTCCTGTTTTACGCCTAGTTCTTAGTAAGAAACGTGATACTGATGACAGATTGATGTTTCATATAAGCAAGCTGGCAAAAAAAACACATTAAAGTAAAGCCTATCCACACCATGGGCACGGTGAGAGGCAGGGTGCGAAAAAGAATATTTGAAATGATTTTTAACATTTAATGTTCGGTACAACACTGTGAAGAATGTTAGTTCTTCAATAAAAAAAATCTTTGAAAAATTCTACTCTATGCTTTATAAGGCATAATGTGCATTTTCCTTTGCATAACTTTCCACAAAAAGAAACTTCTGAAAGTAATTTCAGTGATTCCTTTTCACGTTCACGATGAGAATGCGTTTGCTAATGCTAATGCTCTAGAATGCGTGATTGATGACAAAGCTTACTTTGTCAAACCATCAAACTATTGTTTTAAAAAAGTTTCGAATTCGCTATGTGGAAACAAGACTGCAATTTTAAGATAGAATTGAAAAAAAAATGTATGCAACAATCATTGCCAGATTCAATGTGATGGTAAGGCAAAACGGAATGAACTCAAACAAAAATGTCAGACAATGTCAGACACCAACCGAGAACTGCGTATTTGTTGTGCTAATTTCAGTCACAATTATAAATTATATTTGTAAATGTGTAAATAATTCACACGTCCCTTTACTGTTAATGTATTCGAGTGTTTCTGGGATTTACATCGGACCTTGGAGTGAACGTGTAGTGTTATGATAATGTACGAACGAGCTTCGATTCTTTGTGTTTTGTTATAAAAATATTTCATAAAAGATTACATACATCGAAGTAATCCCTTTAAATAAACACAGACGTGAGTACTTTACCATTTCTAGCTGATAATCGCACGTTATTTCTTTTGGATGTAGAATTCCAAGATGGCGGAAGTATTTCCTTTTATTTTGATTATTTTGTTTATTTCTCTATCTTAACAGTCTACCATTCGATTTACACGTTTTGTTGTTACTTAAAATAGCTGCAATAAGTCTCGGAGATTAATTTTAACCGCCTTTAAAAAGAGGTCGAATAGGGTTATTGAACTTGTTGAAACCTGTCCAAGTTTACATCAAGTTGACAAAAAAAAAAGACAGAAAAATTTGCTGTTAGAGCTTTATTCCAAAACTGCAAGGTAGCTAGGTAGACCTAATTATTAAAGTTTCGTTGATACTTCTATGACTAATACTTGGCCACTTGAAATTACAAGTTACATTCACAAGATCATGGTTTTTCAGGCACAAAACTAAAAAGGTTTATATTCTCTCTTTCTTTAATTTCCTGGTCCAGTTGGTCGACAAAGGTTTAGAACACAGTAACACTATAGTATTATTATTAGTATTAGTAGTTATTTTGTACCTATGTAATGGTGCCCAAGACACAGGCCGTGCCTAGTTTGGGACCAACGATACCTCCAAATGTAACTTCTAATTAAGAAATAAACGATTTATTATTATTATTACTGTCTTCCTCACAGTTACATTTCTGACATAATAATGTTAGCAGCTCGGAGTCTGGATTTGATGGCAATAGGCTCACCCTCTTTTACATTAGGCTTAACCATAACTGGTAAAATGTGGGTGTACTATAGGTACACCTGTGTCTAATCCTTCAGAGATTACAGATGTGTGGTATGTTTGAGCGAGGTTTAATTTTTATTGCATCATATTTTTGCACCGTGTAGGATCAGTAATGTGCAATAGTTTCAAGCCTGGCTGGAAGCCTTAATTTATGAAGGCATCCACACTATAGACGCGGTTAACCAGCCGTAAACTCTTAGCTCAGGGATGATGAACCTCTGTACATCTTCGTGCCATATTAACTGGCCATGACGTGCCAGCAAATAATTTTGTTTGCAACTATAAACTTTCATAATGATACTAGTTTTATAGTTTGTAGTTGCTCAAAAACTCAAGCATTTATTTCAAATAAACCAATTACAGGCACTTTTGAATTGTCAAGGGGTCGGTCAGTCAGAAAGATGAAGCTAGTTGCCCATTACAAAGCATAGGTACCTATGGAGAAGAACGGCCAAGAAACTCCATGGACACTCTTTTAAATCAAAATAATATGGTTACAAAATCTTGTTTACATCATTAATGTTAAAAATTATGCATGTGAGAACGATGCAGAACGCACGCACAATGATCCACTGAAGGACTAAGTGCGGAAACCAAACCCAGAACATGTTTGTATTTATTATAATTTTTAATTGTACCTATGGATTGATTTTATCCGAAATAAATTGATTAATAATAATAATAACATAGAACGATGCAGAACGTTAAAAGCTTCCAAATGAAAAACGAGAAAAAAAAAACAATCCAATGTGACGAAGGTGTCAGACGGACAGTGGAGTCTTAGTAATAGCGTCCCGTTTTTACCCTTTGGGTACAGAACCCTTTAAAACATAAAACTACGACTAAACTACTACTACTAGCTGTATGTGAAGCATGTCTGTGTGTGACCCTTTCTGCTCATTGAATAAAGCCAACTTCTGTACCTATTAATAATGTGGCTGCACTGAGTCAGCCATTAAACTTAATTGGGGAGACACTTTAATTGATTTTAATTGTAACAATTTGCTGTCAACGCTCTGCAATTAATGGTATAAATATGTGTCACATACTTGTGCTTCGTCTAGTGGACTGAAGTTCAAGTAGTAAGTTTTAAGGGGGGTGCATGCATTTGTCAGTAATTGTGTAGCTCAGCTGAGCCAAAGTAAAATTATTAAAAAAATATATATTCTAGTCGTTCAAAAGGTAGTTTCGTATGGAGAAAAATGTGCAAGAAACTACACTGTTACTCTTTCAAAAATGTTTTACAATATTTTGTATAAGTAAATTAATCGAGGTGGCTCTAGAAAGGGATTCCTGGTAGGAATCGGGGCAGGCCTTTGCTCAGCACGTGACATTGCTTTGTGAAATTTCATGATTCTAGGTCAACGGGAAGTACCCTATAGGTTTTGATTCCCTTGCGAGTGTCAATATATGCGGCGTAAATGGAACATAAACAAAAAAGAGATCCCTATCTTCATGAGTTTTTTCTATAGTATCAAATTAGTTGTATTATGTTTTCAACACAGTATCTACCTAGCATTTAACTTGAAGTATATCATATATTTTTCTGATTTTGTTTACTGTAGTTGATCATATACTTTTATTGTTTCTAAAACTTGCGTTTTTTTGCGTCCTGTAAGCCCCGTAAGGAGCTAGCCCTGTGTGTGCCTATGCATTGTATGGTCTGGCCTTCTGTACCGTGTATCTATTATGTGGTGCAGCTAAGTATAGACGCTTGTTTTAATCATAATATGGTCGATTTAAATGAGTTAGTGGTGTATGTACTATAGTACTGTGTATACATCGAGTGTGGTAGACTTGTATGTGTCCGGCATACGCAATTGTATTCATGTAAAATATACAATTGATTGAAGTAAATAGATTTTCTATTGTTTACTTTAGCTTCTTTACAATACCTACCTATTCTGTTGATACCAGAGCGACAAAGTATGCATTGTTTTTATTAAAGATAAAAAAATGTAGGAATAATAAGTTAGTATAACATCGTCTGCCTAGCCTTTTTCCCAACTATGTTGGGGTCAGCTTCCAGTCTAACCGGATGCAGCTGAATACCAGTATTTCACATGGAGCGACTGCTTATCACATCTCCACAAACCAATTAGGTACTGGATAATGCAATACCCTTGGTAAGACTGGTTGTTAGACTTTCGGGCTTCTGACTACCTACCCGTAACGACTGTCACGGAGGGGTCTTGGTATGTAAAGATGGTCACCCATCCACGTACCAACCGCGGCAAGCGTAGCCTAACCTGATCTATCGACCCGTGCGGCTGTTATTACTTAACCACAAGCCCCAAAGGATTTGGGGGAAGTTTTGCTTAGCAGTGAGAAGTGTAAGCTGACTTCAAAAAAAAGTTAAATAAGTACACTATCGGATTAGGTAAAAAAATACTTTGCCATTACTCACTGACATATCGGTTTTTTAATCGTCTTATAAATAAAACACGCGCGGTGTCGCTTACGGTAACAGTGGCGCGAGTTCATGCCTCATACTCAGACTCCACCATCGTTATAAGGCATATGAATTAATTTGAATGTTTTATTAACATATATGCGTCATTGGTTTCCAGATGATAGTTCGCCGGACGAACTTTGCATGTGCAAGTTAAGACACCAGCATTACACTGAAGATGGGTCAGCAGACATCTAGGAAGAGTGAGTACTCCATCTTTGTATCGCGAACTGAGGAGGAACCTGTTGACAAATATTGATCTCCACAAATGGTGGAATCAATTTGATTCTGAAGAAGCCCAGAGTATTTACAAGTTCTTAAAACGGTGTATGAAAGAGAGAAAGGATAGAGAGGGGCAGAGAATATAGGTCAGGAACTATATCTAAAGATGTGAGTGAGGGATAGAGTAGAGTAATGGGTGGCTTGCAGTCTGCTATCGCAGCATGCAAGATGCCCATTATGCTACTATAGGAATGATCCCATGAGGCTGGCATAGTCACCTAGAGTGCACTGAGGCCTCTAAATATTAGATTAAAAAAAAAAATAGTAACAAATAAAAACTGTACATAATATTGTCTCTAAAGCCGGGGATACACATGCCAGTAGCTTGCACACTAGCATACCAGCTACTGTCATGTGTATACGCTAACTGGCATACAAGTAGCTGGCACAACATTTGATTTACTTGCATGCCCGTTAAGGGAGGGTTCGCGGGGGGTTGCCAAAGCATACTTTTGTGCGACGGGATGGTAATACTGGCATACAAGGGCACATCTTGCATGCCAGTATTACTTGCAAAGGTATCCGCAATGCGCCAGTTACTCGTACATGCCAGCTACTTTCCCGATTTACTGGCATGTGTATCCCCTTTTTTTTTTTTCGGATGGGAAATCATCAAATGACCCCTCCGTCTGGGTGGAGCGGAAGGGAGTGTCAGACTCTTAGTGACTAAAACCCACCCGTGTTCCTTCCTTAGCCCTTTATGTTCCGGGCCAGCGGTAACCCTTTCGGACAATCCCGCTGACCCGGCCATGTGTATCCCCTGGCATCAAAACGGCACACTCACACAGACGCGCGCATCTACGGTACCCGTGCCTGAGAGCACCGCGACTCGCTAGGGGTACCGTAGATGCGCGCGTCTGTGTGAGTGTGTCGTTTTGAACGTTAGTACGTAGTTTCCGTACTGTTCATATCTTTAGGCCCGGCGCCCAAAATTTAAATTTCAATGACACGGTATGTCGGATACCCTATCTTTATTTTTGCACCTACGATGATTATTATCATTGAAATTTCAATTTTATCGTCATACAATTAAGTTACATTTTTATTCCATACCATAACCATAATCAGCCTATAATGTTCCCACTGCTGGGACACAGGCCTCCTCTCGGTGAGAGGGAGTGGGCCGTAATCCACCACGCCATTTTTATTCGTCGCATAAAAATCCTCAGCCGTGCCGATGCCGATAGTGGGCGCCGGGCCTTACTGTGACTGTACATTAATGGTGGTTGGTTACAATAATATGGCGTGTTGTTGTTAGGCGGCGAGTGCACGTGCGGCTGCGGCGCGTGGGAGCGACGTCGGTACGCGGAGTCGCCCAGCAGTGTGCACCGGTACGTCAGCGCCGTCACTGACAGGTAACTCTTTAACTATTACATAAAGCTGTATAAAGATAATTTGGCGCGTGGCCAAAATCGGAACTAATGTGTTGAAGACAAGGTAGTTTGGCAATAATTCCTTCTGCACATGTGGCTTCCCTGGCTACTCATTAACGGCTTAACTATTTAAATGTCTATTAACTGCTCTCAAATTACGATGTTCATTTTTTATTTACTTTATTTACTTTTATGACATAATCTCTTTATTTCTTGACATTATATACAGAAAATTCAAATTTTTTCCATCTCTTTATTAGTGGTTGTAATGGGAATCATATCACTAGGTTTTATTAGGTTTTTATTTTTTATTTATCCGTTTGATAGATTCTTATTTTGTAAATGTGAGGACTTTGTAGGCCTTGTAGACTTTAGATCTGTAGACCATTTTTTATTTTATCAAGTACCTGATTCTTGTTGACAGGCCTACGCTATCCTCCCATACCTACTGTAATTTGAAAATATTGTAAAAGCCAATTATTTTTAAAAAGAGTAACCGTGGAGTTTCTTACCGGTTCTTCTCCATAGGAAACGACCAATTGGAACCGTGCACCTAGCTTCTGACGTTTCATAAGTGCCCATGTAGGCTTATGTGAAATAAAATATTTTGATTTTGAATGCCGCCATCTTGTTTTTCAATACATTTTCACAGACGTTTAGTGACAGCAGCGCCCCCCTGTCAATGTCATTCGGGCGCCAAAAGCTCAAATTAAGTGTTGCCTTCCTTTTATCCCTGCGCATAAGGTGTTGGGTGTGACTGTCCAGGATCTGCCGAGCGCTAACTGGTGGAACAAACTGCGCTACACGAGGAGGCTTCTTCATGCATCCCAAATATGATAATTTATGATTGTAATTCTATAAATAAATCTTTGTCACGGTCCCGAATCATGTTTAGATCAACACACAACCTGCTACTGACCTGCAAATTGTAAAAAACGTAAGAAACTTTGCATTTCGCGAGCTTTCCTGACGATTTTCGCCTTCTTTAAGTAGATTGTTTTTTTTTTTTCTTTTCTTGTGAATTTTTTAGGGTTCAGTAACCAAAGGGTAAAACGGGACCCTATTGCTAAGACTGCACTGTTCGTCCGTTTAAGGCGGCTCCCATACAATAACCGTGTTTTTTTTCGGCGTTTTTGCCTTGTGGTACGGAACCCTTCTCGCACACGGCCAGTTTTCTTAATTTTTTTAACGCCCTTTTCATATTTTTTTTATTTCGTATATTATTTTTTATTTTTCCTTCGTGTTGTTTTTATTTTCGAACATAATTGTTGTATAAACTCTCCCCCACTACTATCAGATGGAGCGGCCGCGAGTGCGCGTGCAGGCGTCGTCGCTGGCGCCGCCCGGCTTGCGTCTGCACGGCCTACAGGAGAGTTAGTGACGACAGGTTAGTAATACGTCATCATCATCTGCCTGCCATTTCCCAACTATGTTGGGGTCGGCTTCCAGTCTAGATGCAGCTGAATACCAGTATTTTACATGGAGCGACTGCCTATCTGACCTCCACAATCCAGTTACTGGGTAATACGATACCCCTTGGTAAGACTGGTTGTCAGACTTTCGGGCTTCTGACTTGTAACGACTGTCAAAGATCCACGAATGACAGCCGGGACCAACGGCTTAAGAGCCTATACTACCTCAAATGGCTTAGCATGATCCTCCGTTATGTCGAAAATTCCGCAGCATTAAAGTTGAAATAAATATATGCTAAAGTTGAGGATTAATGTAAGGTCTTATGTTAGACGAAAACACGATTCCATAAAATTTTCTTGATAGAAAAAAATTCCAAAGTTACCTCCAAACCGAACAATAAACCGCTGGTATTAAAAAAATACTTCAAATTAGATCATGAAACTTTGCATACTAACTGAACTAACTATAAAGCAGGTCTTATGTTAGTTAGTTTTTTTGAATTACCTTTATTTTCACCGTAAAAAGCAAATACCTAAACTATTGGCGCTGCCTCCCGCCCAGCACCGCACTCTGTCTCGCTTTCACACAGTCCGCGAGCAGTATCGTGCGAGGGAGATAAAGAGTGAATTTTAGCTGAGGTAGTATAGGCTCTTAACGTGCGAGGAGTAAATTACTCTCCAGCCTTTGTCACAATTTATTTGTTCAAAATTGTAACAAATTGTTATTTGTTCTTACAGGCTGGCCGCTGTTCTAACACTCGGAGCTAGGGACCTACGGAGGGAGCTAGATGCAATAGTCATAAATACAGGTAAGAAATAAGCTGACTACAAACTACACAGTGCTTTAAAAATAAACTGTTACATAAGTCATCATCTGCCTGACTTTTCCCAACTATGTTGGGGTCCGCTTCCAGTCTAATTGGATGCAGCTGAGTACCAAAATTTTACACGGAGTGACTGCCTATCTGACCTCCACAACCCAGTTAATGGGTAATACTCCCAGTCCTTCTGCTTTAGCTGGGAAGAAGAGGTGGCGCAACAAACAATGACGACCCTCGACAAATTCGAACTTATTTTTAAAACTTGATGCGCCATATTATTGGTCAGAAACTGTAATATGGGCTACCCACTACTGGGAACAAATCCAGATTCCTGAGAGTTTCTGATGGCAATTAAAACCAGGAGCTCACTCTTGTCAGTCACGCTAATAAGATAAGATAAGGTATTTTTTTTTTGTTTTTTTTTTTTTTCATTGGACCAACAAAGCAGTACAGCAATGATTCATCATCATCTGTTTAGCATTTCCCCAAGGTTGGGGTAGGCTTCCAGTATTTTACATGGAGCAACTGCCTAGACCTCCATAACCTACTGGTAAATAAAATTCCCTAGTTCCAAAAATATCCAGTATATTTTCTTAATTAATTTGCAATGCTTATTATTACTGGGACACGTTCCTCCTCTCTGTGAGAGGGAGTGGGCCGTAATCCACCACGCGGGCCCGTTGGTAGATGTCACATGTCTTCGAATTTGGGAACATTATAGGCTGATTATGTTATGATGTTATTATTATTACTATAAATATTATAATGTTGTAGATGGTGACACGGGCCGGGAGAATGGCGAGCCGACCGCTGAAGTCTACGTGCTGTCCGTCGCACCTAGAACGTAAGTGATACGTCCCAAGTTTAATCCAGCAGTGCGATGCTGTAACCATCTCACCGTGAAAACTTAGGAGTGAGCGTAGAGTGAGCTGTCAATAGTGTCAATTCCCACCCAAAAACAAACTCACATCACCTAAGTTTTCACGGTGAGATTTTTACAGAATCGACCGGCTGGACATAAACTACACCTTTGGTTAATGTTTAATGATTTCGAACTTTTCTGCCAATCTAACCCGCTTTTTCTTATTGCTGAATGGGCCTGCTCTTGACCTTGGTCTCTTCTGGGGGCCTAAAAAGGCCACTTTGGCAGAATCATAAAAGGATAACATTATGAATCATAATGGACAGTTAACTGTTAAGTTTATCGTATCAAATCCAAAAGATGGATAGTAATGGACTCATCATCATCATAATTTCAACCAAAAGACGTCCACTGCTGGACATAGGCCTCAAGCACCTCTATTTCGTCCGGTTCTGTGTGGGTTTACTCGCAGAACAGAGTAATGGACTACATATCTGAAATTGCAAGCCTATTCTTTAAAAAAATATATGAACATCTTCTATTGGTTCTTACTTCTCAGTTCACGTTCAGCCATTTTGTTTGTGTTCAAACCTCTGTTGTTGTGATTCCAGAGCGGAAGGCGAGAGCTCACAGGAAGGCAGGCGCACGGAGCTCACACAGACTAACGATGCCATACGACTGCACCCGCACTTCCAGGTAATCATCTGCCTACCTTTTTCCCAAACATCTTGGTCGGCTTCCACACTCACTGGATGCTGGGTTACGAACTTACCCCAACATACTTTAATAGGTAATACGGGCTGGTTTCCGCAACTCCACGTCAATGCGCGTATTTTGCGTACGGAACATACTTTATAAGGTACCAATAACAAAAAAAAAAAAAAACTTGTTGACTGTCTTTCTGTTTTTTGTTCCGGATAATCTCCGAAACGGCTGAACCGATTTTGACGGGACTTTCGCTGGCAGATTGCTGATGTTATAAGGAGTAACTTAGGCTAACTTTTATTTAAGAAAAAGAATTTGTAAAGAGTGTTTTGTTGTTTGTCCAGGTGGTGTGCGGCGGAGAGCTGCGGGCCTTACTCCTGCGCGCGCCGCCGCTTGCGCCGCCCACTAAAGTGCACACGCAGGTAACTATACTCATTAACAAGGACACTTGATAACGTGTGACGAAGGGGATGTGTGAGGGTGTCCGTAGTGTCTCCTATGTGGGTTCTGCTGAGGCTGGGCGTAGGTGCAGTGTAGAAATAACACGGAGGGTCAGAATACTGGTAGGTAAGTAGTTTATTCGGCGTTTCACAGCGAACAGGGGCACAAATGACGGTTACAAGGTATTTTATAAGCGCGTACAATCAATGTTGCTAACTTAAAAAAATAATACGACTCGATACATCGTTATGATTTAAAAATAAATATAAGCAGCAATAAAATCAATAACTAATTAATAATTAACAAAACATGAATCAGAAACCAATCCTAGGAAATTAATTAAATATTCGTTAAAGATACATATTATTAGATTGGCGGTGACGTCACTGCTTCCGCTGATGCGTAGTCTCCTGGGAGGCTCCCTGCGTTTGTAACAAACGCTCGATTGACGTCGATCACTCGTTATTATCATAACAAAGTGGATATTTTCAAGCTTACATATTTTACTGAATTTATGTTGTTTCAGGTGGATTACATACATTGTTTAGTACCAGATCTGAAAGAGATCACAGCGTGCTCCTTCTACTGGGGCAAGATGGACCGGTACGAGGCAGAGAGGTTACTTGACAATAAGCCAGAAGGTAATATTATTGGAAGTATTAAATAACTAAAAATAAATAATAATAATTATTATTTAAAAAATACTTCATATTAATATTACAAAGGTCTCCATACTTTGTCAGTAATATTTTAAAAAATAAATAAAAATATATATATTTCATAACCATCACACTAATATTATAAAGGCGAAAGTTTGTGAGTGTGTGTGTTTATATGTTTGTTACTTCTTCACGCTCAACGGCTGGACCAATTTTGATAAAAATTTTGTAGATAGGTACTTTTTATCTCGATATTCCCACTGAATCGAAACTTATGCGGGTGAAACCGTGCGGCGCTGCTAGTGATAAATAAATTACATAATCTGATCAATCGACCCGTGCAGCCTAAGTAATAACAGCCACACGGGTCGAATAATCATGTTAAGCTACGCTTGCCGCGGTCGGTCTGTGGACGGGTGACCGGCCTTTACCGACGAAGAACCCTATGTTGTAAGGTTTGTGTGTCGCAGGCACGTTCCTGCTGCGCGACTCTGCGCAGGAGGAGCACCTGTTCTCGGTATCGTTCCGCAAGTACGCGCGCTCGCTGCACGCGCGCATCGAGCACTACCAGCACCGCTTCAGCTTCGACTCGCACGACCCCGCCGTGTTCGCCGCCGCCACCGTCACCAAGCTCATCGAGCACTACAAGGTACCAAACGAAACGACCGACTTCAAAAAAAAAACTACAAAAATCAAAAATACAAAACCGAAGACACCGACTTCCCGGGTCAGCGGGATAGTCAGTAAGAGTCTGACACTCCCTTCCGCTCCACCCAGAGCGGGAGGGGTCATTTGATGATTTCCCATCCGAAAAAAAAAAAAAAAAAAAAAAAAAAAAAAGACACCGACTTCCGAAATCAATAGTATATTTCATTACAAGTGCGGAAAGGCTGTCATTGCAAAGAGTTCCGACAAATGTCTACCCGAGCCGAGGGTTGACAGTCGGAACAAGTTACAATGACGGTTCCGCAGGTGTACTGAACGACTATTTTTAATACAGTTGCGAAAAAATTTAGCAATTTAATAAAATAATAAAAACACAATATTGCTTTTTTCTCTTCTCTCCACGAAAAGATATTTTTACAAGCTTTTATTTTTCACTTTATAATTACTGTAAGAGCAGTGGTATCGGCCGCGACTTACGAGTTGTAGGTCGTAGGTTCGAACCCAGACAGGCGCTTTACTGTGTGTACATTATTTCATCACCACTGCTCTCAAAACGGTGAAGAAAAACATCGTGAGGAAACAGTAATATCCTAGAACCAAACATTCAAAGACATGTGACATCTACCAACCCGCACTGGGCCGCGTGGTAAATTACGGCCCACTCCCGAGAGGAGGCCTGTATCCCAGCAGTGGGAACATTGGCTGATTATAATGAATTACTGTTTATTTAGTAAAACAGTTTTTATTTTTAAATTTTAAGAGTTTCATTTTTGAGGGGCTTGTGGCTGTGTATAACAGTCGCACGATTCGATCAATCAAGTTAAACTACACTTACCTCGGCTGGTCCGTGGATGGGTGACCGTCTTTACATACCGTGACCCTTCTATGCCTCAAAAAACACATTAGGCCGTTGGTGCCGGCTGTCATTCGAAGATTTTTGACCGTTCTTACGGGTAATCAGAAGCCCGAAGGTCTGACAACCAGTCTTACCAAGGGGTATCGTATTACCCAGTAACTGGGTTGCAGAGGTCAGATAAGCAGTCGCTTAATGTAAAATACTGGTATTCAGCTGCATCCGGTTAGATTGGAAGCCGACCCCGACATAGTTGGGAAAAGGCAGGCAGATGATGATTTTTAAAGTGAAAACTTCTTTAGGCGCATGGGGCATTTTTTGAGAATAAACCATTGAACTCGCGCCACTGTTACCGTAAGCGACACCGAACGTGTTTTGTTTATAAGACGATTAAAAAAAATACCCGTTTCGGATGTGTTCGGCTGTCCTCGGGACATACTCAGTGTTAATGTATATCCGATATGTCAGTGAGTGATGGCAAAGTATTCTGCGGTGCTATTCTGTAAAAATCTCACAGTGAAAACTTAGGTGAAGTGAGCGTGGAGTGAGCTGTCAATAGTGTCAATTCCTAGTAAAAACAAATTCACTTCACCTAAGTTTTCACGGTGAGATTTTTACAGAATCGACCGGCAGTTTGTATTTTGTTTTCACTTCTGCCAGCGCTCCCGGAGTGCCATTGTTTTTTTATTAACTAACGTATTATCTCATGATACAGGACCCAGCCTGCGTGATGTTCTTCGAGCCAATGCTGACAGCTCCACTACCGCGGAGCGAGCCCTTCAGTCTTCAGCAGCTAGCGAGGGCCGTCATCGTGTCACATACCAGCTATGATGGTAAGTAACAGCCTTATCTACAACGTTATTTTTAGTATATGCGAAACCTGAATATATTTTGTTCAGAATAAGTAACTGAATCGATTCCAATCATTTTTACCCCATGTTATATTTTGTCCCAAAAATATTTAAAAAAGGTTAAAAGTTGGAAAAGATTGCGACTAGATTTTAAAAGTGTTTAATTACTGGAATTTTATAGGTCTTCAGATATATTTTTGGACTTTATTTTCTAACTCCCTCCGTTTTGTTCCAGGCGTAGAGAAGCTCCCCCTGCCGCCGCGCCTGCGCCTGTACCTGAAGGAGTACCACTACCGCCAGCGAGTGCGCGTGCGACGCCTCGAGCCCGATCTGTACGAACAACACCATTGTTAGCGAGTTTATACCCCGTAAGAGTTCATGTAAGAGAATTAACAAGGAAAAGCTTTTAGGATGTGTAGTTTTTGAGCTGTAGCGTCGTGCATACAGTCGTTCGTCGCGTTTATTTTGTTGTTCGGCGAACCTGAACGCGTGGTCCCGTCGACAGAGGGCGCCTTTCTGTGGCCTTAGTGTGAGTTTTTTCGACTCACGGTCGATTGCGAGCGCTGTAGAATGTTGTATGGGAAATTAGGTTTCTCCTAGTGACCACCAGGTGGCGCTATAAATTTTTTCCATATAAAATTCTAAAGCGATCACAATCGAACGTGAGTGAAAAAACTCACACTTAAGCGTCTTATTTTCGAATAAATAAATGACAACACGCAACCGATATAATCGGATCCAGCCTTCCCTTGCTGCCTTCTCGACGCGACGTCCTAAACCGAGGAGGCTTCTTCTAGCTTTTTTTTTGGGTGGGAAATCATCAAATGACCCCTCCCGCTCTGGGTGGAGCGGAAGGGAGTGTCAGACTCTTACTGACTAAAACCCACCCGTGTTCCTTCCTTAGCCCTTTATGTTCCGGGCCAGCGGTAACCCTTTCGGACAATCCCGCTGACCCGGCAGGCTTCGGCCCTAAGGGGGTAAATAATGTAACACCATTTCGCTCGTTGGTTTTTAAAATCGGTTTGTAACAAAACATCTAGTATCGTGTTCGAGTGCGGTTCGATAAAATAAAAAACTGGCCAAGTGCGAGTCGGACTCGCACACGAAGGGTTCCGTACCACAAGGCAAAAACGCCGAAAAAAACAGGTTTGTTGTATGGGAGCCCCCCTTAAATATTTATTTTGTTTTTAGTGTTTGTTGTTATAGCGGCAACAGAAATACATAATTTGTGAAAATTTCAACTGTAGCTATCGCGGTTCTTGAAATACAGCCTGGTGACAGACAGACGGACAGACAGCGAAGTCTTAGTAATAGGGTTCCTTTTTATCCTTTGGGTACGGAACCGTAAAAACGGCGAATGCCCGATGTTCTGTTACAAGTAAATGTTCTAGTCTATACTCACGTTGTGGCCGCGTTACGCCAGTGTTTTAGCTCAAACTACATATTCTAAAAGCCTACAATTATGGAGAAATAACTACATTACATAACATTAATATAAGAACTAATAGAAAATATACCCTTACCCTAGATTGTAAACCCGGAGTAAAGTTACTTTATGTTTTTGGGGTCATTTGTTAAATATCTGGACTATGGATCGCACCCTTATTGCCTTACACACTATCAGTCACAATCTCAATCATTTTGAAGGATATTGCTAAAACATTGCTTCGTAAGTTCTAAAAATTGGTCTGCTCAACAGCGTAAATAACTCAATGAATGTTGTTGAACTGTCAAAATGAAGGTTATTCCTACTGTTAGTTTATGCCGCTGGACCGGCTGGTAGGCGTACGATGGGCTAAAGCCAACTTGCAGACGTCCCTAAGGCTCAATTTACACCGCCGCAGAACGGAGTGGAATCGAGTTTTCGTAATAGCAAAATGAACTTTATGTCAATTGTCTAACGTACAAACCAGATACGAGCTTGTTGCTGCGGGAATTCCCGAGAATACGCCATAATTCTCCAGAAGATGCACGACCTGTGCGTATGGGTGTATCTAATTTGTGCGTTACAATATTGACATAAAGTTCATAATGCTTTGTCCAAAAAAAGTCGCTTCCATTCCGTTCCGCGTCGGTGTAAATTGAGCATAAGGCGGAGATTTCTTGAAAACGGTCAAAAGTTGGTTTTTTAAAGCAGTGTGCGTAAATAATTTTGACCAAAAAAAAAAACAAATTTTCAAGTCTTATTTTAATGCAGCGATGGAACTCAAATCATAATTAAACATACATTAATGCATCAAAAACATCTTCAAATACACCTCTTGATTGTCTATAAAAGCAGTTTATGCCTTCATTAACAATTTTAATTATAATTAAAAATATGCCATTAAATTTGTAATGCCAATCTGCATTCATTAATGGATTATTTATTATTAAATAGTTTTTGTAAATAGGTAATTGCTTCATATTTTGCAATAAATTACCAGTTTTGTGTCATCGCGCCTCTCTTTCTTTTTTTCTATGCAGTCCGACAGTGACCGCGCTTTAGGTCATAAACAGTTTTAAATGGAATGAGGCCCACATACCCTTCACGTCTGCGGTTTCCCTAGCTAATTTATTTTGAACCTGTAGTTACTCCGAGTTTATTATCAAGGCGGGTAAAACTCAGTAAAGACCCCATAAACTTCGGGGCACACACTTGATCTTAAAAACAACCCCAAAGGGGCGAATTATTAGTGGAATCGCTAATTAAATATTATTATATGCCTTGTTATAAATAAATTGTAATTTAGGATAATTTTTAATTAATATTAGTCAAAATGTATATTTTTTGGTATATCGGAAAGGTTTTTACAATTAAATTTGACTACGATACCAATATAATTTTATGCTGCTTTAAAAATATTGGCCGAAAGCGACGAAAATACAATCTGGGAAATTAATTGTTTATCATTATATTGTTTAGGTCGTAGGTTTCAACCCAGACAGGCGCTTTACTTTGTGTAAATTATTTCATCACCACTGCTCTCAAAACGATGAAGGAAAACATCGTGAGGAAACCGGCATGTCCTAGAACCAAAAAATTCGAAGACATGTGACATCTACCAACCCGCACTGGGCCCGCGTGGTGGATTACGGCCCACTCCGGAGGAGCTCCCACTCTCTGTGGGAGTGTGTTCCCACAGAGAGGAGTAATTTCCCTAACTTTACATTAGTCAAATATTGCCACTTGTGAAGGCAATTTTTCTCAAACAAAATTATATTGGTATCTTAACAAATAGTTAATTACTACCTGCGTCCTTACGAAAGTAGTTCAAAATGCCATCAATTTCAAATATTACTCATTTCTAAATTCGTTGGAATTACCTAAAAACTTGTAAAAGTAAACATGCCATACTTATATACAGAACATCACGTTTGTAATGCTCGAAAGCTTAGGGGCCGTCTCCACAAGGTTCACCCTTGTTTTGTATAACAACGTTTTGTCGAAAATCGCTCCGGCTAATTTTTGTTACTTACAATAAAGTCATTCATTTGACCGAATAATTTATTGGTAGATTTTTATTTAGCATATTTATTTCTTTGATATAATGTCATTTGACCGAATTTTCAAATGCACTAATTTAATTTAAACTAATGTTTCACTAGACTAATAATGATTTTGTCGAAAAAACGTATCGAATATTCAGTTCATTAATAATTCGTTTCCATTCATTAGCTATTTGTTCCTTCACCTACTCAATTCATTAATAATTATTAACGCCACGCCGCGCGCCGTACTTCTAACGCCATCTAGTAGATGTAAGTGGAACATTATTATTATTAGCCCCGCAGAGCGAGCGAAGGGCACCCCGCGGTTCGGTTTTGTTAGGTTACTTTAAACCCTTTTCACAGAAATAGGGGCCCGCGGGGGTCCGAGCGAGAGAATCGCGGCGACAGTCTTGCCGTGCTATCAAATTTTCGTCGCGATCATATCGCCGTGTGGAGACACGTTCTAAGAGAGTGTATAGAAATACGTGGCACGACGATAATATCGCCGCGATTCTCGCTCGTGGAGACGGCCACTTAGGCAGGGCACCACACAGCTCATCCACATTTCGGCTCGGCATAATGCTAAGACCCTATACGAGACGGAGCCCCAGCGCTGGTTTTCAGCGACGGCCGGCGTTGACGTGATGACGTCAGCCAGTGCAGCATACGATTAGATATTAATAAAAAACAACAATCAAAATAAGAAATAAAATAAATATACATTACAAAAAGATGGTATAAACAAGAAATATATGAAGTGGTAACATTTCGGGCAACGAATCACGCGCCGTCGGGTATTAAATCTGTGCGCGCGCGCAGCTGTCACAAAGCTATAGACGTTTTGACGTACTGAACATAATAATTAGGTTTACTTTATCTGTATTACACCTTCGTGGTCTACATGCGTGATGTTATGAAAATTAAATAATGTTTACATTTACAAGTCTAGGATTCTCCGCTGTATTTAGTAAAAATAATATTTTGAAATACTAAAATGTCTGAAGTTAAATATTTAAAAAAATACCAATATTTCGTGCACATTATATTTTTTTACTATTTTTCCACAAAATATCTTTACAACGGCTGAGATTTTGTTCTAGAAAGTTTTTTCTTGTCCATCTTGAGTTGAAGAATGATTGTATCTTTCTTAAAGAAAAATTCTCAATTAGATCTTGAGATTGGATGTGAAAACTACTATCAAAAAACTCTTCAAATGAATAACTTCCTCCTTTTCCTAGTCGGTTAAAAGTCAACTTCAACTACTTTAGTGGCTTGAAGGAAATGTCGAATCTATGCGTAGACAGAGTAAACTATAGACTGCTGCATATCTCTTTTTCATTCGCACAAGAAAAAGAGAAATATATAAACGTCACTAGCAAAGAAAAGAGACAGAGTAAGAATATTTCTGTCCCTTACTGCGTGTCGGCTAAGCACATCAATGTGCACAACAAGTTTGACGTTTTTGAATGAAATAATAAAAATTAAGAATGATATAATAAAAACTACACCGCGATTAAACGGAAAATAAGATCTTTTTCGTGCATAATTCAATAATAGTACATTTGCGCAACTGTGAAAATGGTAAGGTGCAGTGTAATAAGCTGTAAAAATGATAGTATGATGAAGATTGCCGGAATTTTTTGTCCCTTTCGGTGACACGAATATGAGTCTATAGATTCTCTGTCTACGTTATTATGCGTTGGTGGTATAATTGTGCACGTAGAATTGATACTAAACATAAGAATATCAGTTTCGTCTTATTATTAAATAATTATTATTTATCCTTGTTACAATATTTTGATATTTAAACTCTTGTTTAATGTTCCCACTGCTGGGACTCGGACCTCTCTGTGAGAGTGGGTCGTCCTCGTAAGCCAAAAGCCAACACACGGGCACAGTGCGGGTTGGTAGGTAAGTAAATAGCCATAATTATTCAAAAATGTCTGTCTATAAAAAAAAACAAGTTAAAAAGGTATAAATGTCAAGATATTGTAAAATATAATTTTAATTATTAATGTACATTGTAAATTACTGTAAAATAGAATATAAATAAATATAATTATTATTACCTATTTAAGTTGTATGTTTGGTGTTGACAATCGAGATGAATGACTGCAACTGATTCTCGAAATCTATACTAATATTATAAAGCTGCAGAGTTTGTTTGTTTGTTTGTTTGTTTGAACGCGCTAATCTCTGGAACTACTGGTCCGATTTGAATGATTATTTTAGTGTTGGGTAGTTCATTTATCGAGGAAGGCTATAGGCTATATTTTTTTTCTTCAAAATTAGGGATCCGTAATAAAATTGCTATTTTGTAACACAAGGTGTAAAATCGAAAACCTATTTTTGCGTGCGCTGCTAAAACTATTGACAATAGAACAAAATAATGTACTACGGGTTTGTAGAGCCTATTAAGACCTACAAAAAAGTCCGCGAGAACATATATCTAGCTATCATGGTTTAATCACAATAACCGATTTTGTGTTCAAAATAATTATTAAATCGTCTGAAGAAAAAAAAACTACGTTAAATATGTATCGTAATATTAATCTTTATCGAAATTAGGCATTATGTTATCAAGAGTATTTATGAAGAAGTAAAATACTTTTTGTTTCATCTCAATCGGATATTTCGTTTAAAAGTTATCACGTGTGTAAGATGTTATGAGTTGGTACAGACGACGCCAGCACATCAAGTTACTATAATCTGTCAGATTTTTTTAATAGATTTCTTGCTTTATGCTATAGACTAGACTTTATTGCTAAAACATAAGGTTCAAGGTTGATTGGGAAAATCTGACAGTTTCGGGTAGGTTGACCTGCTGGCGTCCGTACCTATTAAGGAGTTATGGGCCATAGAGTTTTTACACTAATAATAAAGCTGAAGAGTTTGTTTGTTTGAACGCGATAATCTCTTTAACTACCGGTCAGATTTGAATTCTTTTTGCATTTAATAGCCCAATTCTTGAGGAAGGCTATAGGCTATTTAACATCACGCTATGACCCTTAGGAGCCGAGCAAAAAGAAAAAAAACTCAGAGTGAACGGTAAGCGAATACGAAGTGTTGCGACGCGACGGGGTGGGGGTACAAGAAATTTCACGCGGACGAAGTCGCGGGCAGAAGCTAGTATTTATCATAAAAAAGAAAAATGCAAGAAGGGTTGATTCATGCTAGCTAGCGCAGAGCCGAAGTGCAGCGAAGGTCAATTTAAAAGATAATATTATAGCAAATTCAACCTAATCTCTACAACGTTAATGCACATTTATGCTTATTTTTTTATTTTTGCAAGATAATAAAAAAGCGTTCGACCAGTGTTGATTAACGTGTAGCGGTATCTACAACATGAGAACATCATACTGACGTCACGCAAAATCCTGCATCTCACAAGCAAAACTCTGCTTGTGAGATGCAGGATTTTGCGTGACGCAAATCCGCGCGAACCATAGCGTCAGTCGGGTCCTGACCTCAGCGTTGGAGAGTCGCACTAGTAAAATCGACCGAATCCACGAGAATACGCCCGCATTTCTGCAACTTCGCTTTTAATTGATTAGAATTTGACGATGCGCTTTGACTCTGCGCTAACGTGAATCCAACCTAAGCAAAAAACGTCTCCAGTCTAGTAACTTGAATTTAGTAACTCGAACAGTGTAAACTAATTAAGTTTAGTTGTTAGTTGTTAGCCCAGTGAATGTTTATACGGTTCGAGTTACTAACATTCTCGTTATACACAACCTACTTACGCAGACGTTTATATAGGGTACACAACTACATTTGTTATTGGTTGGTAAAAGTTGCGCTACAGTTGCGTGATAGTTGCGCGATGGTTGCTCGTCTCGATTACCGTCATCAGTTTACAGTTATGACAAAATGTATTATTAGCACTCCGTGCGTACAAAGATAATGAAATAAATATATTTTAAAATACATTTTTGTTGTTTTACTATTTCTTTTAATTTTATAAAGCGCCAATAGCCTAAGCCGACGTTGCACGGACGTAGAAAATGTCGCGGCGGGATTTTTTCGGGCACTGGTCATTACAGGACCTAAACGCAAAAAACGCAAGTTTTAGAATCAATAAAAGTATGTATATGATCGACTACAATAAACAAAATCAGAAAAATTTATGATATTCTTCAGGTTTGTAATATGCTCGGTAGATAGTGTGTTGAAAACATAATACAACTAATTTGATACGATAGCTATAAAATCATGAAGATAGGTACTTCTAAAAACTTTTCTTTTTACAATAAAAACCATACTAATATACATACAATCATTCTAATTTTTTGTCAGATTATTTTACAAGCAACATACTAAAGCACTGAGCAGTGGTGGCCAAGTGGTAACGGCCGCGAATTACGAGTTGTAGGTCGTAGGTTCGAACCCAGACAGGCGCTTTACTTTGTGTAAATTATTTCATCACCACTGCTCTCAAAACGGTGAAGGAAAACATCGTGAGGAAACCGGCATGTCCTAGAACCAAAAATTCAAAGACATGTGACATCTGCCAATCCGCAGTGGGCGTGCGTGGTGGATTACGGTCCACTCCCTCTCACCGAGAGGAGGCCTGTGTCCCAGCAGTGGGAACATTATAGGCTGATTATGGTATACTAAAGCACTAGTGTTTTAATTTTTTAGTCCAAACAATATTTTTTTTTATAAATAAATAATTGCTTCATATTTTGCAATAAATTACCAGCGTTGTCATCGCGCTTCTCTTTCTTTTCTATGCAGTCCGCGCCTTAGGTCATGTAGTTCCCTTAAGCCGAGCATGGACAATTCAACACAGCGCATCCCAGCTCGTCACAAAACACCAGTGTCACTGACTCTGGCAGAGCCACCATCAGGGATTTTAATTCATCAGGATTTTCAACCCTCGGCGCTTAGCAGTGCGTTGAAAATCCAGTACGCGACTGTTTTTCTGGTTTGCCAACGTGCAATGAAGCGCAGTATTCTAGGCGTCAAAATTTACAGACCATATTGGCAACACCACACTGCGCTCTCCAAAACACAGATTACTGAAGTTGCTCAAAAAAGTCGCTAAGCTGAAGTGGGACTAGACTGGCAAGCTGTGAACTAAAATAACCATCACGTGGAGCCCTTGACACAGTAAAAGCTAGGCAGATAATGACAAGGAAAAAAACTGGCCAAGTGCGTGTCGGGCCACGCACAGTGTAGGGTTCCGTAGTAGCCCGCTATCACAATGTAGTACGATTCTGTTGTTCTTTATTCTGATATAAAAAAAAAAAAAAATGTTCATATTTTGTTTTTCAATGCAAGTCTACCCGTTATAAACAAGCAACTACTACATCTTAGTCACTTTACAGGATTAATGCTAAGGATTTTGTATTTGCTACAAAATTATCCAACACCCAAGTTCAACGACTATTACTGCTAAACTAATAATAAAGTTAACTTAACCGCTGTACTTTTCCTTTATGAAATGCACTGTCATCGTGAATTTTTCCAGATTTTTCAAGCCAGCAGTTTAGGTTTTAGAGGGGGGGCCGCCCACTGGAACAAAAATTTGCACTTTAAAGTTTAATATTGCGTAAATGGAGCATTAAATCGAAAAATAATTTTAGCAACCCCCAAGTCATTTTAGAAGACCTATTCAACGATACTCCACACGATGGGGTAGACGACGAAAAAAATATTCATCCCCACTTCACATGGAGGAGAGCTACCCTAAAAAAAAATATTTTCCAAAATTTTATTTTACCACTTTGTCGGCATAATTAATATACACAGACACACTCCTACAAAATTACAGCTTTCTAGTACTAACGGTCTCTTAGCAAAACCTCCGACAGACAGACAGACGGACGGACATGACGAAACTATAAGGGTTCCTTGTAGGTACTACGGAACCCTAAAAAAAGATAATAATAATAGTAAGATAAATAAAAGTCAGTAATATTGTAATAAATAATCCTTTATATACAAATGTATTGCATTGATTTATTTACATAAAACATTCTAAATAAACTGTGCCAAAAATGCGTGTTGGTCTTTGTATTTACTTTAGTTCTATACGATTACAGACAAATGCGTAGATCTGTTTTCTCCCATATTTAGTCGCCAATTAGTCGGAATCAGTCGCCAAATATTAGAATTTGTCGGTCACTGCTTCAAAAACATCAGCTGATCCATTGACATTTAGACAGGAGTGACCAACTTTAAAGTATTGAAAAAAAAAGACGTTTTTGCATTTTAAATCATACTGCTGATTTGAAAGCATCTTGGGCACAGTTCAATCAAATCATATTCGCGCACACAATAATAATTTCAGAGCTTTTAAATAATTTTAATACAGGGTGATAAATATTTAACTGAAACCCCAAACATTTATTGACCTTCTAATGATGGGCACTTTTTTAAATTAATGGGACCTCTATGTTACGTTTTGCGCTTCTGCTGATGCACACTTTTTATAATAGTTGAGAATCTTTTTAACTTTTTGGTATTTTCCAACTAAGCTAGGGTATCCCCACCAAAGGGATTAGATTAGGTCAAAACTGTGACCAAACACGCGCGACCGAGTGAAAATCAAAGATGCTCGCAGTTACCTGGCTATTTAGTATTTTTTAAACCCGAAAATAGGGATTATTCGAGGTTCACAAAATGAGGTGCAATCCTTATAATATTAGTGTTCAATAATATTCTTCTTGGAAGTCTTTAAACAGACTCCGGACCCAGTTTGGACGAAGCAAGGAAAACCTGTTTAGCCGGTCGATTCTGTAAAAATCTCACCGTGAAAACTTAGATTAAGCGAGTTTGTTTTGGTAGGAATTGACACTATTGACAGCTCACTCCACGCTCACTTTACCTAAGTTTTCACGGTGAGATTTTGACAGAATAGCACCGCAGGTGGAGATTCATAGACGACTCCGCCTTGGAGTGTAAATGTAGTGCTGTTCCACAAACGATGGGACACTTAATATCGTGTCCTGCATATCCTGTCAGCTGCACGTTACAGGAACTGGTGGACGCTATTGATGGCGCCAAGCAAGTAGCCGAATTCTGGGCCGAGTCCATTTAGATTGCTATCGACACGCTAAGAAGAAGAAGAATATTTAGGAGCGCAAACTGGGAATTAAATAATGAATAGAGGTTCGATTAAATACATGCCTATAACATAAAGGTCAAATTAGATTAGCTGGCGAAACTTCACAGTCGTGTAGTCTGCGAAGTTTTGCGAGTTAATTTGGGTTGATATTAAACAATGTCCAACAAATATAAGCAGTGTTCAGTTAGAATATTGTGTTACATAAGTTATTTTTTCTTTCATCTCAAGAACATAAATGTCTTCTAAGCCTAAAGATTAACCACCTTACTAATAAAAGTATTATATCAGATGAATAGTTACACACCGATTTCTCTCTTTCAGTCGTCAGTAATTTGACTATCGAAAGAAAAAGACAAAGCGTTGTGTAACTATACAGACGCTATACAAACTTTTATTAGTAAGGGGGTATAAATACATAAATAATTAAACTAATAATTTGTATATAACAGTTGTATTATGATATGATATTAATTGCTTTGGATACATTTTTATATTGTCCTTATTATTTACCATCTTCAAAATTGCTAGTATAGTAGCCAAAATTAACCAGGATACCAAGGAGTACCATATGTTACCCACAAACTGGGTTGTGGAGGTCAGATAGGCAGTCGCGCCATGTAACACACAGGCATTCAGCTGCATTCTGTTAGACTGGAAGCCGACCCTAACATAGTTGGGAAAAGGCTAGGCAGATATACGCAATACGAAACCCCAGAGTAAAACTAGTTGTTTTCTTTGCTCATGGTAGGGTTTTTATAGAATTGTGCATAGTGGATGTCCAAATTGGTTTAGTAAATGCAGGGATAGCTGCTTTAGAATAGAATAGAATATTCATTTATCTGCTTTCAATGTCTAACGGCTGAACACTCAAAACACAACACAATTTAGAACCGCCGATAAGTTTCCCGCTGTCTCTTTCACTATAAGGTGTACGATAGAGACTGAAACATATTTAATAAATATCTGCTGTTCCTGATAGCAATAATGTAGATAATATTTTATTTTAACTAATAATTTTTCTATCAGAAGTCACATTAAAACATTTTCGTCACTAAATTCTAAGTATTCGAATACTCAATCTATCTAAGTTTTCATAAATATCTTACAATTCTGACTTGGCGGTACCTAAAATCCTAAACGGTACCTAAAACATACCGTAGGAAACCACGAGTACCTAAAATGTACAATAGTGGTCCAAATATATTGCCTTGAGGGATCCCTCAATGTTTTTGTTCATTAATATCTTAAAATGGCCTTCTGTCTGTTAATAACAGTAAAATGCAATCACCAATGGCCTTACCAAACGAAATGATTATTGCTATTCCACCTTTGATTAACTGACTGAATTTCAGTACTGGTCACTCATTGGCTGATAAAGTCAAACGCCTCACCCAGATCCATAAAAGGAACTGCATTAATAGCAGTTCCTAAATCAGGGTTAAAAATCTTTAAGTAAATCAAAGAAAAGAGAGTCATAAAATCATGATAGATCAACGTCCGTAAAATCTCTCAACGGATCCGAAATGCCGTCACTCTTTGAATTCAAAGACTTTGGTTTCAAATCACTGCTCGACGCTTCCGTTCCTGTGTCTTCTAAAATCTCGTTCAAAATCTCTTCTTGTGTTTTTACAAGATGATTATCATTAACAATCTCCGTATTATTAATCTCCTTTACACTCAAAGAATCATTTTGCAACTCATCCAGTTTGGATTCAAAATCACCATCAATATCGTTCTCTAAATTCAGTTTTGGATCTGAATCTCTGTCCTCATCGTACACTATAATATGATTCGATTCAAAGTCATCATGACTGTTAGCTTCAAATTCTTCGCTATAATCATCCAGGTCTCTTTCTGTCTCCGTAGGAGTCATTTCAGACCTACACCTTGAAGGCGAAAGATTCTGTACTGCATTTTTGGAGACAGTCTTAAATATCTCATCTAAATTAGCTTCCGTAGCTAGTTTTAACGCGTGTTCCCAGCCATGGAGCGTTTGGGTGTGCAGGTTGACTTGCCTGTCGGCGAGGTCTAGTAGTAGCGTTTTGATTTCTGAGCGAGTTTTTGGTACCCAGTCTGAAAGTTCGGAGCGTAGCGCTTCGGATGCCTGTTCAAGCCTGCGGACAAAGAAATTTTTGTTTAGAAACTAGTTGTTTAGTAGTTAAACCACATCTAAAATATTTAATTCAAATATGGGGACAGGCTGCTGTTAAACATCTCCATGACATACAAGTAACGCAAAACAAAGCAATCAAAGTTCTATTTAACTACGATTACTTAACACCGTGTCCGTCTGTCACCAGGCTGTATCTCATGAACCGTGATAGCTAGACAGCTGAAATTTTCACAGATGATGTATTTCTGTTGCCGCTGTAACAATAAATACTAAAAACAGAATACAATAAATATTTAAGGGGCCCGGCTCCCATACAACAAACGTGATTTTTTCGGCGTTTTTGCCTTGTGGTACCGAACCCTTTCAGCTAATTTGAGTAAACAATCACGAACGAAAGCAGAATGCTCGCCGCGTTTTTTTATTTTTTCACAAATTTCTTTTTTAAATTTGCTCTTTTCATACTTTATCATACAGCCCGTTACTTGTTCATACAATGTTCGTGATTGGAACTTTTACTAACAATATCCACATTCCAAATTCAAATCAGTTTTGGTCCCTAGGGATTACAGAACTATTTTAGTCCCTGTTTACGAAGAATACACTATTTTTGAATAGATGTAATAAAAAATATTTTGATGTTGATATAAATCGACACAAAATTATCCGGTACATTGATTTCAGCATTTCATGTAATTGCCAAGAGTTAATATTCTTTTAATTTTACTTCTGTTCCGATGTTGATTAAATAAGTATTTAGCTCATTAATTAAGATTTAAAAAACTGACCAAGTGCGAGTTGGAATCGCACACGAAGGGTTCCGTATCACAAGGGAAAAACGCCGAAAAAAACACGTTTGTTGTATGGGAGCCCCCTTAAATAATTATTTTATTCTGTTTTTAGTATTTGTTGTTATAGAGGTCACAGAAATACATCATCTGTGAAAATTTCAGCTGTCTAGCTATCACCGTTCATGAGATACAGCCTGGTGACAGACAGACGGACGGACGGACAGACAGCGAGGTCGTAGTAATAGGGTCCCGTTTTTTCCCTTTGGGTACGGAACGGTTACGGAACCCTAAAAACTGGAGTATCGCTAACTGTGCCTACAGCTCTGCCTGCCCTACGGGAAAACAGGCGACATTTTATATGTGAGCTAAAAGTCCCAGATGACCTTCCCAAGTATGACGCACAGACTATACCGATACATTGAAGGCGAGGTCGAGAGGACGCGTGACCTCACGCTGTTATGCCAAACTCAAGGTCGACCTCCAAACGGTTGCACGAGGATGAGTACAGTCACGAGCACTAATATGTCAACACTTGGCAACTTTCAATTGCGATTTTTTCACGAAATAACGAATGCAAAGTTGAAATACGACACTTTACATAAACCCTATGGTTCGGAAATACTATGTTCGTAATAACATAAAATTTCATTCAAAAATAAAGGAGAAAATCGCCTTTGAATAAAGCCAAGGGTATACATACTTTTGCTCGTGACTGTACAAGGGAATCTTTTATTTTTAATCTTTTGTGATAAAATATAAAGCGGAAGTGGTCACGTGATCGTAAGACGGTAACCTCCGCCTCAAAATATAAAAAATGGCCAAGTGCGAGTCGGACTCGCACACGAAGGGTTCCGTACCACAAGGCAAAAACGCCGAAAAAAACACGTTTGTTGTATGGGAGCCCCCCTTAAATATTTATTTTATTTTAATTTTATTCATCATCTTCCTGCCCTTATCCCATGTTTACTTGGGGTCGGCGCAACACGTTTTCTTCTTCCATTCGCCCCTGTCAACCGTCACGCTATCATTCACTCCCTTCTCTTTCATATCATTCCTCACACAATCCATCCATCTTTTCTTCGGCCTTCCTCTCCCTCTCCATCCATCAACATGTATATCCATCACTCTTTTAGTCACATGCGTTTCGTCCCTTCTCATCACATGCCCATACCAAGACAAACGATTTCCTTTCAACTTTTCTGTCACTGGCGCCACTTTCAGACTTCCTCTTATATACTCATTTCTTACTTTATCCATTCTCGTCACTCCACACATCCATCTCAACATTCTCATTTCCGCTGCATGCAATCTTTTTTCATCCGTCTTCTTCACGGCCCAGCATTCAGACCCATACAGTACGACAGGCCTTATCACGGACTTATAAATTTTCCCCTTTAACTTGAGGGGCATCCGTGGGTCGCAAGTTGTTCCTGTGACCTGTCGCCATTTCATCCATCCTGAGTTGATCCGGTGCGTTACGTCTCGGTCTACTTCGCCATCTCCTTGGACAAGCGACCCGAGGTACCGAAAGTCGGAGCAGATCGGTAAGGGCGTTCCGGCGAGAGATATGGGCACAGAACTGGAGAGACCACCAAAGTCGCAAAACAGGTACTCGGTTTTGGTCCGACTTACTCTCAGGCCAACGGTCTCGAGTCTTTCCCACCACACCTCCAATCTGCTCTGGACCTCTAGGCCGTTCTCGGCAACCAGCACAATGTCATCGGCGAACAGCATACACCAGGGAGCCTCTTCTTGGATATCCGATGTAAGAGAATCCATTATCAGCACGAAGAGGTACGGGCTGAGTGCTGAACCCTGGTGCAAGCCGACAGCCACATCGAAGCTGCCAGTAGTGCCCACTGTAGACCGGACTTGGGTACTGCATCGACTGTACATCGCTCTAATCAACTGCACATACTTCTCTGGCACACCTTTCTCCTTCAGCGCCCACCACAAAACTTCACGAGGCACTCTGTCGTATGCCTTTTCGAGGTCAACAAATACCATGTGCAAGTTTTTATGCGCACTTCTGTATTTCTCGCACAGCTGGCGGATGGCAAAGATGGCCATCTGTTGTTCCTCGACCAGGCATAAAACCGAATTGGGTTTGCGAAATTTCAGTCTCTTCTCGCAGTCGCCTTTCAATAACTTTCTCCCAAGCCTTCATACTATGTGACATTAGCTTTATTCCTCTATAGTTGTTGCACTCCAGCACATCACCTTTGTTTTTAAAGATGGGCACCAGCGAACTGTTACACCATAAAGTAAAAATATAACTGAGTATTTTGTGAATATTTCAAGTGCCTACCTGTTGCCATTATTAATATCGAGCAAAAAAGGGCAAAAAAGGGCAAAAAAATCGCGTTTGTTGTTTGTTGTATGTTTTAGTATTTGTTGTTATAGCGGCAACAGAAATACATAATTTGTGAAAATTTCAACTGTAGCTACCGCGGTTCTTGAGATACAGCCTGGTGACAGACAGACGGACGGACCGACGGACAGACAGCGAAGTCTTAGTAATAGGGTTCCGTTTTTACCCTTTGGGTACGGAACCCTAAAAGACAAAGTATGATACTTGATCAATGGGCCAAACCTACGACCCAGTGGGTCCCGCATAATGGCAAACGACATCGCGGCAGGCCCAGACGGAGATGGCGGGATGAGCTGGACTCTGATAAAGATTGTGACTCTCTGGACAGAGAGAGGTGGAAGAAGAGTAGGCAGACCTTTGCCCAGCAGTGGGACATCACAGGCTAGTAAAAAAAACACTAGCGACCCGAATATTCATGTTGATAGATCTTCTTAGCGTGTCTGTCGATGGCATTTTTTTTAGTTTCTTTGGCCCAAAATTCTGTAACGCGGATAGCATTAACTGACGCAGCCATTAGGTCCGGTGTTGATGGATGAAGGCATGAAGAAAGAAAGAGGGGGAGAGGCACAGCAGTGGCGAAGGTACCATACAACTCGATTCCCACCGGCTTCCCTTCGAAAATTCAGAATGATGATGAATTGACTATTATTATAATAAGATATTTAATGCACCATACAATTAAAACATTGCAAAACGCCTACCTACATGCATTTTTTTTTTGCTCCGGTTTGCCTATGTCATAAATTCACTGTGTGAGGAATAATATGAAAGAGAAGGGAGTGAATGATAGCGTGACGGTTGACAGGGGAGAATGGGAGAAGAGTAGGTACGTGTTGCGCCGACCACAAGTAACATGGCACAAGGACTTCGGGTTCTTCACAGAGTTCTCTACTACTGTTAAAGTGTTTGAAGGCAACTATAAATTACTAGCAGCGCCCCGCGGTTTCACCTGCATAAGTGTCGATCCCGTGGGAATATCGGGATGAAAAATATCCTATGTCTTTTCCCGGGACTCAAACTATCTCTATACCAAATTTCATCTAAATCGGTTCAGCGGTTTAAGCGTGAAGAGGTAACAGACAGACACACTTTCGCATTTATAATATTAAGTATGGAATCTTACCTATTGTGTAGGTCATCGGTTGTGTTAGTCCCGGCGACATAAGCGGCTGTAACAAAGACATTTTATTTTATAAAGCTGCGTTCAGGAAAATCCATCTATGTACATGTACAGTCACGAGCACAAATATGTCAACACTTGGCAACTTTCAATTGCGATTTTTTCGTGAAATGACGAATGCAACGTTGAAATACGACACTTTACAGAAACCTATGGGTTCGAAAATACTATGATCGTATTTAACATAAAATTTCATTAAAAAATTAAGGAGAAAATTGCCTTTGAATAAAGCCAAGTGTATACATACTTATGCTCGTGACTGTACTTTTTCCGTGTAAAGGCTCTTACAAAAAGGCGCGACACGCGATATAATCGCGCGCGACACAAAGGCACCGCTCGTTACGCGACATGCGGTGCCTGTGTCGCGCGCGATTTTATCGCGTGTCGCGCCTGTTTGAAGGAGCCTTAAATCTGCAAATCTGTCCGCGGTGGACAAATGATCGTCATCAGTCATAACCCGTACGTCACGTTCGGTTCCAATAATCTCGTTTATCATTGACTTTCCGTTGACGGCGGGCGGCGCGCGGCGGTGAACAAAAAGGCTTGTTTTTAAGACTTTTTGTTTCATATTTGGTAAATTAAATTTTTCCATTGTCAACCAAAATACAGCTGAAATAGACTGTAAAACATACATTGCCATTTGGAGGGCAACGACCTTGCTAAGTTTCAGGCGAGCAATGAATAGCGTGCTAAGCTCATTGACCTTGCTAGCATCGATCGAGTTCGACGCTCGCGGTCGTTCTGTAGGGAGGTTGGTATCACTAAGTTTATCGATACATTTATCGCTTTATAAATGATTTTATTTTTGTAAGTAGGTTTGTACAAACACTTTTACACGTCAACCATGTTTTTTAAAACTAGATGAAATCTGCGTTTCCTATCTGACTACTTTGAGAAGAAAGGCCGAAACAAACTCAGAGGTCACAGTCTCTTTTAAAGTCCAGACATAATCTTGGTCAGGTTATAAGAAGACCATGTAGATCGATGTCTGAGATGGTCTTTTGAGGAAAGAACCACACAGATTGAGAGGACCTGTCCAGTCAGTGCACGCATTTGTCAGAAATCGTGCAGCTCAACTCAAGACTTAAGGAGCTCAACGATTCGACGAACAATACCAAAGAAATGACAAGGCCTCCCCTTTTTCCTTCCAAACCTGTCTTGTGCGATCTCTGGCCAAGTTGGCCCTGCGAATGTTATTAGAAAAAAAAACAAAACTTCGAATATATGTGACATCTACCAACCCGCACTGGGCCCGCGTGGTAGATTACAGCCCACTCCTTCTCGAAGAGAAGAGGACTGTGTCCCAGCAGTGGCAGACATATGAATAATCAGTCTATAATGTTCTAGACTGATTATGCATATGTCTAACTGCAGATTGCTGTAGGCTGCTGGGTAGATTTTCATTTTATGATTTATTTTGACAATTTTTGTGAGAAATTTTATTATTTTTTATTAGCTTGATGGACAAATCAACGACGACTGAGGGGCCGCGCGGGGTAAGGCCCCCGGAATGCGTTCGGATACTTGAATTTAGTTCTTTTGATCGACAAAATTTATCAAACAAAAATCGCCGAAGTTAATGATGAAATCTTTGTGACAAAATTTTAAATGGTTAAATAATAACATAAGGGGTAAATTCCGATGTAACTAATATAGTAATTGTTCAGTATACACTATAATTTTTACATATGGGGTGAAATTAAACAAAATTTAGGCAAGAACTTTGAGTATTCATGAGATCAATAAATGTAGTGTAGAAAATAACGGAGAGGTAAATGATTTCCAGGATAGTTTTTTGTAAGTTTAAATATTTTATCATACTTATATTATGATTTTATTTATTACTAGTTACAAAAAAAAAATACAAATTATAAACTGAAGTAAATTTTACGCAATGCTTAATGGATATTTAAGCCTTATTGTGGAAGAACAGCAAAAAATGCTATTTTGAAAATCTACCCTGCTATATTAACATTATACAGTCAGCTCATAATGGTTTACTGCTTGTTGCTCACTAATGAATTATGAGTTTCTCAATCGGCAAATGTAATGTATTTTTTGGTGAAACCCTTCTGTTCTCCATTCCTCTTCTCTTCTCTTTGCGCCAACCAAAATATTAGTTGGGTTTGATTGAAGACTGACTATTTAATTAAAGAGGTATAGTCAAAAACTCAAAACATTAAACCGTATCGATAACCACGTGACGACGGCACACATCACATCACTATCTCAAAACAAAACACATGCGAGCGACAAAGCACGACTATCTACCATCTCTCTTACACTCACGGCCATTTCACAACTTCGGCGCTATTCGGCAGTCTCCGCTACCTATCGTAAGAAGCGACCGCCCCCGGGTGGTTCAATGAAACACGTACGTCAAACGTCAACACTCGACCTTGGCTTGTAAACATTACTTTAGTCTATAGATTAGAGGCAAGCAATGATTTATTTGTTAAAAAATAACTGTAAAACTAATTCCACATAAATTATCAACTAATAATAGGCGTTATTTGTGTGATCTGTGACTGAACGTGTGTTAAAAGTGTAATAATTCGACAAGGAACAGAAAACCGAGGTTAAATGTTGACATTGAGACAAACCAACTCTTTAACTTTGATTCTACTTCCGTATTTTCTCATTGATACAGTGAATTTTGAACAAAAAGTGTCAATATAGTGATTTGTGCGCAGATTAAGACTATGGTATTGTTTTTGAGGTTATTTTAAACGCAAAAACAGAATGGATTTAAGAAAAGAGAAGTTAATTCACCTAAATATGCTAACCTGTTTCTTATGCAAAAAAGCGGGCATCATTGTCAAGAAATTTAATGAGGAAAAATTAGAAAAATGTCGCAAAATACAGGCGTTTCGGAAGAAAAAGAATCTGATCTATGGAGATGTTGTTTTGCCAAAGAGTTTGATGCAAAGAGGTTATCATCTACAATGCTATGACAAGTTTATTATTTTAAAAAGTAATAATAGAAAGGAGTTCGCCTCTATGTTCAGTAATAGCAAGGTAAATATATTTTTGTTTATTAAATTATATTTTTAGTAGATCGTAGTGAATGTACAAACGTTAACGAAGCAAAAGGAGTATGTAAGGATCGTAGCAGGTGGCGTTCTGTAGTTTCTGCCTACCCCCACGGCAAAAAAGCGTGAGTTTATGTATGTATGTGAAATGTGTCTGTCTGTGAGTGAAGTCTGGCAAAGGACACATTAACTTTTTCTGGAAACTGCCTTGATAATTTGCTCGGCACATTCATAATTATACAATACTAGCTGCACCCCGCAGTTCACCCGCATAAGTTTCGATCCCGTCGGAATATCCGGATAAAAATATCCTACGTGTTAATCCTAGTTATAAACTATCTGTGTGTCAAATTTCATCCAAACCCATTGAGTAGTTTTTGCGTGAAGAAGTAACAAACACATTCACAAACTTTCGCCTTTATAATATTAGTGTGATTATAATTATAAACACAATTGTTAGTTCTTTATTCAAAAAATCAATCTGCCTAGCCTTATCCCAACTATGTTGAGGTCGGCTTCCAGTCTAACCGGATGCAGCTGAATACCAGTATTTTACACGGAGCGACTGCCTCCACAACCCAGTTATTGGGTAACATTATACCTCTTGGTAAGACTGGTTGTCAGACATTCCCGTCCTGTTGTAATTAGACTATATTTGGGCTGAATGTTCAAAATGCTGATCTAAATGCTCATTTAAATAAATGTAGAAAAACCAGGACCTTGCAGAATTTTAATGAATACATTGATACAGGGTCAAACTGAAAAAGTAAAGGTCATTGTCATGGTTACATATTATTGTAGGATTCAAAATCCTATTTTAGTATACAATTTTAAAAGCTAACAGTATTAAAATAATAAAAATAGTATGTACAAGTATATAAAAAAGGAGGAGAAATAATCAAAGGGCATCAAAAAATTCATCCGCATTGCTGTCAACAGGAAACATGCCCAAAAGACTGGCAGCATTGCCACGTTGTATGGCAATGCTGATTCTTTGGCCTAAAAATAGGCCAGCCCTCTGGTCACGTGAAGAGTCGACCAACCGCTTGGCGATGTCTCGAAATACTAAGTGGGCATTCGGCACCCATATTTTAGTTAAAGCAAATAAATCAAATCATGTATTAGTTTATAAAATGGGTAATACATGGGTACACAACTAGCTTCAACTTTCTGACTCACTGACAGACTATTTAATTTTGACAATTCAAAAGTGCCTGTACAAGGTTTAATTGAAATAAATGCTTTGAGTTTGACATCCGAAGTTCCATGTTCCTCAAACAGCAAGGTGCATAGCTCCTCAGTGAACTAGCTACGCAGCTTGCGGTTTGAAACTGGTAGTGACTAGTTTTAAAGTGGAGCCTACGTCTGGTGGGAACTCAGGAATCTTCAAAGTGGTGTTGTCCCCGCCACAGTGACGATTGGATTGATAGATGTTTTTTTTTTAAATAGTTCTCCATGATCTACCTTCACATTGGTATGCAAATCATATTTAATTTACACTAATTTAAAGCTCATTTAGAATAATAATTAGGAAATTATTATAATATAAATTAATGTCAAATCGTTTAAATTACAGCAAAATGTTGCATATTGTAGCGATATAAAAAGGAAAACACAATCTCGCCACTTAAAAACGTATAATTTGATTTAATATTAATAACCGAATTTACAAAAAATTACAAAAACTTAAAGAAAAAAATTTAATACTTGAGGTTTTTTTTGTTCATTGAATAAAATTTCAAAATTTAGTTAGATTACCTACGCGTCGAGTTAAACTGCAGTTGCAACTGTAATTTTTGCTACGATCGCGTAGCACCAATAGTGAACGAACGATATAAAAACCTGTTGTATTCTGCAATTAAAGTTACACGAAACTATTATTTATAAACGACAGTAATATTAGTAAAAAATCAATAATAAAAAAATCTGATGGATCCTGGATTATTTCTCTCTGAATTATATCTTGAATTCCATTTCACATCTGGTCGGTATGGTTTTGAAACTGCTCCCTCGAATAGATCTCCACTCCTCAACTCATTCAAAAAATCCAGGAACAGATTAGTGCATAGGGGTAGGGTAAGGCCGAAAACTCGGCTTGTTACGTCTTATATTTTCAGGCGTATCCTAAACAAAATAACGCACATTAAGAATGCTGTAACAAGCTGAACCACTTTTACCAAAAAAATAGGTAACGAGTAGAAATACACATACCTGATAAGATCAAAAGATCAACATATAACTATATGTCGAAGACTTCACATAAATCCAATTTAGATGATTAAGGACGTATTTTTCATAATATCTTTACGATTATCAGCAAAGAAAAAAAAAATTGCAACCTTCAGCAATGAACACCAAAAAAACTCTGCCAAACTTCAAGAGAAAAATTTCATTTTGACAGCATCAGTTCAAAATTCAAAAGTTTGATTTTTTAAATCAGAAAAACGACCAAAAAAAGGTTGTCTAAAATCTTAAAGAAGGATGGAATGTTGAAAACATAATATGCAGTAATCACTAATACTGCAATATCTATACTAATATTATAAAGCTGCAGAGTTTGTTTGTTTGTTTGAACGCGCTAATCTCTGGAACTACTGGTCCGATTTGAATGATTCTTTTAGTGTTGTGTAGTCCATTTATCGAGGAAGGCTATAGGCTATATTTTTTTTTTCAAAATTAGGGATCCGTAATAAAATTGCTATTTTGTAACACAAGGTGTAAAATCGAAAACCTATTTTTGCGTGCGCTGCAAAAACTATTGACAATAGAACAAAATGATGTACTACGGGTTTGTAGAGCCCATTAAGACCTACAAAAAAGTCCGCGAGAACATATATCTAGCTATCATGGTTTAATCACAATAACCGATTTTGTGTTCAAAATAATTATTAAATCGTCTGAAGAAAAAAAAACTACGTTAAATATGTATCGTAATATTAATCTTTATCGAAATTAAGCATTATGTTATCAAGAGTATTTATGAAGAAGTAAAATACTTTTTGTTTCATCTCAATCGGATATTTCGTTTAAAAGTTATCACGTGTGTAAGATGTTAAGAGTTGGTACCTATTAAGGAGTTATGGGCCATAGTTTTTTATCAACATAAAATCCTGTAATAATCTTTTTCGAAATATATTTGTTGATGATTGTAAGTATAAGATCTTTGAAAAGTATAATAAAAAACCTGAAGAGTTTGTTTGTTTGAACGCGCTAATCTCTGGAACTGCCCAACGGATATGAAAAATTATTTTTGCATTTGACAGCCCAATTCTTGAGGAAGGCTTTACGCTACTTAACATCACGCTATGACCCTTAGGAGCCGAGTAAACAGAAAAAAAGTCAGTAAGATCGCTAACCGAAAACGAAGTGACAGCGCGGGCAGAACATACATTTCACGCGGACGAAGTCGCGGGCAGCAGCTAGTATTAATATAAAATGTCAACAAGGTTACAGCAATAAAATAAAGTCAAATAGAATAATAGCGATTCAATCAGTCAGTGATTCATAATTAAGGAAATGAATAAAATGAGGAATTTGTGAACTACTTAAGGCTCCAGGTAGCAGGCCAGGTACTACCGTAGTGGCGTCGCGCCTGTCTGCGGGAACCTTTATGTCTTTGCTTTGGAACGTAGCAAAAAGCTTGGGATGTCTCATGTGCCTGTAATTTCATCTGTGTCTTCATCACCTAGCCTAGCTTTTTCTATGTTGGGGTCAGCTTCTAGTCTTACTGCAAGTACCTGAATATCAGTATTTTACACGGAGCAACTGCGAACTCAAATCAAAACATTTACTTCAATTAAACCAATTACAGGCACTTTTGAACTGTCAAGGGGACGGTCTGTCAGAAAGATGAAGCTAGTTGCCCATTCCAAAGCATAATAAGTTCTTATGGAAAAGAACGGGCAAGAAACACCACGGAAACTCTTTTAAATCCAATCTCATATATTATATGCAGATTGTTGAGGCCATCTGACCTCCATAACTACTTAGATTGTAGTAGAGGTCAGACAGGCTGGGTTATTTCAATTGTCTATAATAAAATAACCCTTTTAAATGGTGCCAAACAAATGTCACACAAGTAACATAGTAATGTAGTGGTATCTACAACGCCACATGCGAACAACGCGTCATACTGACGTCACGACAAAACCTGCATCGCGCAAGCGGAGTTTACCGCACAACTAGCATAGATACAACGGCCCGACATGAATCATCGGGCAGTTGCTCGCCAGACACAACACCCGTCTGGTCGGAGGATCCTCCCTTTTCTATAGAGTATGAGTGATCTTTACACCCTGTTCCTCATACCTCTATAGTACTTTATGAGGGGCTTGTGGCTAAGAAATAACAACCGCACGGTTCGATCGATCTGGTTAAGCTATGCTTGCCGCAGCTGGTCCGTGGATCTTTGACAGTCGTTACGGGTCATCAGAAGCCCGAAAGTCTGACAACCAGTCTTACCAAGGGGTATCGTATTACCCAATAGCTGGGTTGTGGAGATCAGATAGGCAGTCGCTTCATGTAAAATACAGGTATTCAGCTGCATCCGGTTAGGCTGGAAGCCGACCCCAACATAGATGGGAAAAGGCTGGCAGATGATGAACCATTATTACAATAAAGTTGTGGAAAGAATATCACCTGCCACTACCCAACTACGTCGAGCCCCAGGAGCACCCGGACGTGACCTGCTGTGGCTTATATTACGGCACTCGTTTGTGGACCCAAGTAGAAGGCTGCAAGCATAATCTAGCGAAATGGAGGAATGTGGTGCTCCTGACCAAACCATCCATACTAATATTCTAAAGAAAGTTACTCTGTCTGTATGTTACCTTTTCACGCCTAAACTACTGAACGGATTTCGATAAAATTTGGCAGAGAGATAGATTGCATCCCGGGGAAGGACATAGGATAGTTTTATCGACATACCTCGCGGGCGAAGCCGCGGGTGCAAGCTAGTGTCCCATATGTTGGAGTGTCCTAACTGCCCATACACCTGCACTTCTGAGGACTTTAGGAATTGGAGTGGCCACCTACTGAGCCCAACTCATCCATATTATAATATTATAAATGCGAAAGTCTGTCTGTTACCTCTTCACACATAAACCGCTGAACCGATTTAAATGAAATTTGGTATAGAGAGTCCCGGGAAAGGACATAGGTTAGTTTTTATCCCGATATTCCCACGGGATCGACATTTATGCGGGTGAAACCGCGGGGCGCTGCTAGTCTAACATGATTTTTACTTTTGCCATCAACTCGAAAAGAAGAAGACTAAATCCTAACTGTGTTCTTTTAATTTACAGGTACTAATCAACAACATACCTCCCCTCAAAATCGACTCGCCCAACGCATTTAAGAAAAATACTGCATCCAGCAGTATAGAGATAGAAATCCCTCACATTGACACTAAGACCTGTGATATTGACTTAAAAGTAACACCTTTTAAGACTTATCAAATGGACGAACCGAGTTACGTCAACCCAGATATTTCTCGAGGAGTAATCCTCAAGTCTATATTAACAAGAAAATCTCCTATCAAAAAAGATATGACGAAAGATCATTACGCATTTGGTTCCGGCATGGATCTATTCAGATACGGGAGTATTTATAACCAACCGAATCTGAACTTTGGTGAGGCATTAGGGCCTAAAATTGTTGAGATGGACTCGTCAGCGAATGACGTCTGTTTATTTTGTGAGAAGGAGCAGAGGAAAATAGGCATGCAGGTTGAGCTGTCAGAGATAGCCAAAGAGGATGAATTTGAAAAGGTTTTGGAGGCAGCTAAAGCAATGGAAGACGAAAATTTGTTAGAAAAATTGAACGAAAATAAAGTATTTTCATGCCATCCTCTTTGCAGAGTAGAATATAGAAACCAACACCAGAAAATAACTACCAAGAACTGCAATGAAGAAGACGTCAGGCTGGTTATAACAAAAATAAAAACCGAAGCATTTGAAGCACTCTGCGCGTTCATAGACGATAAAATCATAGATAAGAATAAGACCTACTTATTGACAGACCTTTTTGAACGCTACAAAGCGTTACTGTGCGAAATTCAAAATACGACCATCCCATTGGATATGGAAAGTAGCACTGTTCTAAATCTCCAAGAAAAGATACTTACCCACTATGGGGGTATTATAAAAATAACTTCGAAATCTAAAAAGAAGGTTGTATACAAAGATGGGACAACAGATTTCGACAGCGCTTTAATTGAAAATGAAGACTTTAAACAAGATAAAATTGCATTTGAATTACGTAGCGAGATTAGATCTATGAAGCGAAATTCTGATGGTGACATTGATGGAGTAATTCCTGAGAAATTACTCCGTTTCATAGGTTCTTTGATACAAGGACCTGCAGCCAGGAGTTCTTATGAAAATAGTGTAAAAATCAAGTCTGTTTGTGAAAATATTATGGCCAGAGTCCATTTGGACGATTAATTATTAGATTATTGGGGTCTATAGAAATGCAGGGATGAATACAGGTGGCGGACATCGACGCACAAACTGCAACCATAAAATACACATGATTCTAGCTAGAGCACAGAATTTTTCCATAGGTTATTAAAATAAAAAAGTAATTAAAAAAAAAAACCGACTTCAAAAAGATATTAACTCAAAATTATGAAATAACTTTAATTTCGGAAGTCGGTGTCTTTGGGATTTGTATTTTATAGTTTTAGTTTTTTGCCACCGACTGGCCGTGGCTGGGACAGACTGGATGCGGAAGGCGGCGGACAGGGTGTTGTGGCGCAGTCTGGGAGAGGCCTATGTCCAGCAGTGGACTGCGATAGGATGAGCTGATTGATTGATATCTAATGTTCGTCCCCAGTCAAGATTCACGAAAATTCAATCAAATATATCCAAAAGTTTAGTCACTATAGCTAGTCAAACTCAGACTGTTTGGTGCGTGAGTGTCTATTAGCATGCATTTGTTTTAAATGGAGGTGACCTCGAGGTAGCGAGCTAAACCGCGACCGCGAGGTATCGCAGTGAGGCATCGAGGTATGTAATATTACTCTTAGCATTGCCAGTGTTTTCTTGTCGTCTCCAAGTCGTATCTGTAGGTAGCTGAAGTCCTTTTTTTTATTGTTCTTGATTCACCTCTGGAATTCTATTCACCCCAAATTACGGTACATAGTCTTATTTATTTGTTGTAATGTAAATAATAAATGTTAGTTAAGGGAATGGGTTGTATTATTTATTGGAATTGATTTTCTAAAGTGTTATTTTGTCTCTTAGCTTCTCAGGCACACGCTGTGAATGTGTGTGGGATGGGCAGGAGCTCTCAGTACCGTCCAAGACAATAGCGAAGTTAGACGTGTTTGGTTGCCGCGCGACGACTCCCGGCCACCGTAGGCGCGGGCCTGCAGACGGAGAGTAATGGGTAGCTCACCGTCCGATCAGGACCAGGCCGGGCCGGGGGGCGCGTACGTGTTCCATGCGCGCCTCAAAGAGATGTCAGCATGATCTGAAGGGGCTCGTTAGGGCCGAAGCTTGCCGGGTCAGCGGGATTATCCGAAAGGGTTACCGCTGGCCCGGAACATAATGGGCTAAGGAAGGAACACGGGTGGGTTTTAGTCAGTAAGAGTCTGACACTCCCTTCCGCTCCATCCAGAGCGGGAGGGGTCATTCGATGACTTCCCTCAAAAAAAAAACCTAAAATAAAAACAAACAATAAAAGGTGTTTGTGAGTATGTGTGCGTGTGTGTGTGTTTTATGCTGACGCTATTCTTCTTCACACATTTCACAGCACGTTTGTACATGTTTGGTATCCACAAGTAAAGAGTGCGTCCCTTAATGAGACTAAAATAGTGTACTAGATAAATAAAGTTTATAACGACGACTCACCGTGTATATGGTCTCTCTGCGATATCTTGTGCACATGCGCGCTGGCGTAGGCGGCCAGCAGCGGCAGCACGGCGCGGTGCGCGGCCGGCGGGCGGCGCGCGGCGGCCGCGCCCGCGCCCGCCGCGCCCGCCGCCACGCCCGCCGTGCCCAGCGCCGTGCGCGCGTGCGACTGGGACGTCCACGCGTCGCACGCGCGCTTCATGCTGGGGGCGGTACGTGTTAGTGCAAGAGTTGTATCTGTGATGGTACAGTGACACCGAAATGACACGAGGAGATAAAATATCCTTAGCATGATAATACAGAATAGATCCAGAGTTGTAAGAGTAAACGAGACTATAGAGGTATGAGGAACAGGGTGTAAAGTCCACTCATCCTCTATAGAAAAGGGAGGATCCTCCGACCAGACGGATGTTGTACTGCCCAATGATTCATGTCGTTGTATCTATGCTAGTTGCGCGGTAAACTCTGCTTGCGAGATGCGGGATCTTGCGTGACGTCAGTATGACGCGTTGTTCGCATGTGGCGTTGTAGATACCGCTACAAGACAAATGTATTTTCTGTATCTCCTTCGCGTATGCAAACTTTTTGTCTGGGCCCAGTTGTGGGCCGCATACTGAGACCCAACAAACAACGACTGTCACGGTGGGTCCAGTTGTGGGCCGCATACTGAGACCCAACAAACAACGACTGTCACGGTGGGCCCAGTTGTGGGCCGCATACTGGGACCCAACAAACAACGACTGTCACGGCACGATTTCTTTGGAAATTATTTTCGGATTACATTAGAAAGTGTCATTCATAGTACAAGTCATTCCGAAATGTCTTATTCAAAAAAAAATAACTGGAAATCTGTTTCTATGGAAAATTTAAAATCGGTCTAATTTGGCTGTAACACTATTTTTCGGAAATGTTCTTCAGTAAATTTTAACCGACTTCAAAAAAAGGAGAAGGTTCTCAATTCGGTTGTATTTTTTTTATGTTTGTTACCTCAGTATTGTCATTTATAAACCGATTTGGAAAATTCTTTTTTTATTTAATAGGATATACTTCCAGATTGGTCCCATTTTTATCAAAATCCAGTTCTGATGGTGGGATCCATGAGGAATTGAGGGAATTCCTCAAATATTATAGGCACACCGATAGCGATTTAGGTATTTTTTATCGTAACTCGTGCATTTGCTTTCGAAAACCACCATTTGGTGAAGTGGAACTGATGAAGAAGACCACAGATGGCCACCGGTATACAGTAATATGTATAACACTGCTTACCCCATAAACTCGCCGCTCAGCGCCACAGTACTCTTGTGTAACTTGGTAGTGAGCATACAGAGAGTTGTCAACTTCTGTTGCAAGGACTGCAGGTAGTCTGCCGCTGAAGTGAACTCCGGGTCTTTCACTCTGGAACAACACACAGTAATCAGCCTATAATGTTCCCACTGCTGGGACACAGGCAACCTCTCTGTGAGAGGGAGTGGGTCGTAATCCACGGGTCCAGTGCGGGTTGGTGGATGTCACATGTCTTCGAATTTTTGGTTCTAGGAAATGCTGGTTTCCTTTGTTTTTAGGGTTCCGTACCCAAAGGGTAAAACCCTATTACTAAGACTCCACTGTCCGTCTGTTTGTCACCAGGCTGTATCTCAAGAACCGCGATAGCTAGACAGTTGAAATTTTCACAAATTATGTCTTCAGCTTGACGCATCCAGCATCTGCCTGCAGTCTTTCGCAGATCGTCATCCCACCTGGCGCTCATTAGGGGAGGCCTATGTCCAGCAGTGGACTGCTATAGGCTATAATAATAATAATAATAAGTTTATTGATTCATGATGATGATGATGTATTTCTGTTGCCGCTATAACAACAAACACTAAAAACAAAATAAAATAAATATTTAAGGGGGGCGGGCTCCCATACAACAAACGGGTTTTATTCGGCGTTTTTGCCCTGTGGTACGGAACCCTTTGTGTACGAGTTCGAGTCGCACTTGGCCAGTTTTTCTTCAGTTTTGAGAGCAGTAGTGAGGAAATAAATTACACATGTGCGTGTCTGGGTTGAACCCATGACTACAACGCGTAAGTCGAAGCCGATACCGCTAAGCCACCACAACAGTAACAGTAATGTTAAAATGGAAGAAAAAATTTAGGGGAAATCCAAAGAAGTACTTATATTTATAAGGGGAAAATAGTACCTTGGTCCGTTGGTAGCCTTAGATTCTCCTGAACCGTACAGAGCACTGCTTAGCCCCCATAGGTTTAGCGCGCTGTTTTCACTTTTGAATACCTGTAACCATTAAATAATCTATAGCACACTAATATTATAAAGGCGAAAGTTTGTGAGTGTGGGGGGGTGTGTGGGGGTGTGTTTATATGTTTGTCACTTCTTCACGCTCAAACGGCTGGACCAATTTCGATAAAATTTTGTATGGAGGTAGCCGACACCCTAGATTAAGATATAGGCTACTTTTTATCTCGATATCCCCACGGGAACGGGTTTTTTTTTTTTTTTTTTATTCCCGCGGGATCGAAACTTATGCGGGTGAAACCGCGGGACGCAGCTAGTGCTTTCATAGATGGTATATTGAAATAGTTACCTTATCTAGTTCGTCGTCGGGTGTGGTCAGGAATATTCTGAAGTCGTCACTGTGTGTCAGGATAGGGTGCTTCGCCACTCGCTCTGTTGACAACATGGGAATATTGATTTTAACATAATCAGCCTATAATGTTCCCACTGCTGGGACACAGGCCTCCTCTCGGTGAGAGGGAGTGGGCCGTAATCCACCACGCGGGCACAGTGCGGGTTGGTAGATGTCACATGTCTTCGAATTTTTGGTTCTAGGACATGTCGGTTTCCTCACGATGTTTTCCTTCACCGTTTTGAGAGCAGTGGTGATGAAATAATTTACACAAAGGAAAGCGCCTGTCTGGGTTCGAACCTACGACCTACAACTCGTAAGTCGCGGCCGTTAACACTGGGCCACCACTGCTCTCTCTTATCTTATCTTTACTTACTTTAATGTAAAAGGCATTAATTTTGGAAATAGTAATGACATTTACCTATGTTCTTTAGGTCTTACTGAAAATAATTGGCAAAACGGCCCCTTTTTAGGGTTCCGTACCCAAAGGTTAAAAACGGGACCCTATTACTAAGACTCCACTGTCCGTCTGTCTGTCACCAGTGTCATCTCATGAACCGTGATAGCTAGACAGTTGAAATTTTCACAGATGACGTATTTCTGTTGCCGCTACAACAACAAATACTAAAAACAAAATAAATTAAATATTTAAGGGGACAGACAACAAACGTGTTTTTTTCGGCGTTTTTGCATTGTGGTACGGAACCCTTCATGTGCGAGTCCGACTCGCACTTGGCCAGTTCTTTTTAAATCATTTACCCCATTATGATACTCATTTTTGCAATTGTGCATAGATCTGGAATGGGTTAGTAGCGAGAGTTCTTACTTAGGTGGACTTAAAAATAACGTTGTATACTTATACAACGTTATTTTTAGTATATATATGCGAAACCTGAATATAGTTTGTTCAGAATAAGTAACTGAATCGATTCCAATAATTTTTACCCCATGTTATATTTTGTTCCAAAAATATTTGAAAAAAGGTTAAAAGTTGGACAGCGAGCGACACTATAAGTTATCCAATCTCCGCGCCGAACGGTTAGGTACCTAGGAACTAATATCGATGAGCGCAAGACGGCGTGGCGCGGGTGAGCATGGTTTTGTACGGACAAACAGGTAACTTAACAAGCTTATAACTTTGTGATTTTTCATGATAGTTTTGAAATTTTGTACATAGATTCTTTACATAAAAATACTAGACACGTGTTTCGGGTTTCGCATATACTAAAAATAATGTTGTATAGACTCACCTAGAAATGCGTTGAGCGCACAAGTCCTGAGCGCCACGAAGGAGGGCGAGTACCTGTCGAGCTGCTGGCGCGCCGAGTGCAGCGGCGGCAGCGGCGGCGGCGCCAGCAGGGGGTGCGCCGACACCAGGCGCTTGTGGAGCAGCTGCGGACCGGTAGATATATTCATTTACATACACTTGGCCATTAAAGTGGATTAAATTATTGGGTAAACATGAGAATTTGTTTGAGAGGTACTTTCGTGTCCAGCGCTGATCTACCTTAAGGCACACGTATCAACTCGGAAAGGGATCGTCACTGTATCAACTCGAGCCATACAGTATTCTTTGTATAAACTCCCTATTGCAACGCACACTAATCGGAATCGTAACGTAATCGCCTCGCCTCGGGACAAGCTCACGCGGTGCGTTACGGCTCGTCATCCCCGCGCTTACGTCTCTCCGTACCCGAGCTTAAGCTCTTCATCCACCCTTGCCCCTCTCACCCCTCCGGCCTGCCTGCTGCACCATCAACCAGCGGTCGGCGAGCCGTAAGCCCGGCGTCGCCTAGCCGTAGCCGAGTCGACGTATAGGAGCTTCTGACCCGCTTTCGTTACGTGGTTACGTTAGGTTGACGCCTGTTTGACGGCGAGGCGAAAGGCGATACGGTGACGATCCATTTTCGAGTTGATATGTGTGCTAAGACCTTTAGGCGTTCGTCGCACTTATACGTAACCTAGACGCTGTGTAAACGCGTTGCTAACGCTGCGTTTACGCGTCGTGAACGTCTACGTTTGACACACTTATTGCGAAGAGGCTCTAAAGTCTTCATTTCTGCTAATTTTCTAATGAAACTAAAAAATACTGGAATTGGAAAACTAATATCCAGCCTGGATATTAGTTTTCCAATTCCAGTATTTTTAAGAACGTTCGCAATCTCATCTAGTGACAATAAGGGGGCCTAAAAAGGCCACTTGTCTGTGCTAAAATACCAATCCGATCCAAATCCAATCCCAATCTCTTTGACTATGCCTACGTAGTGCAGCGACAAAAAGAAAAACACGGACTGTCTTTGCCATATTATGATTCATAATGTTATCCATTTATCATTTGGCCAAGTGGCCTTTTTAGGCCCCCTGTTAAAAATTGCATAGCATTTACTTACATGTTGACATTGATTATCGCTGATCGTTGACCTACAGAGGACATAATAGTAGTTGGAGAATTATAACTATAATTTACCTTAAAATGGTTGTATCGCCTCCGTACATGCGGTGGAGTAGGCCAGCGTGCGCACACGCAGCGCACGCGGTACGTCACGTACGTTTCTAGAGTTGATAGCTGCTTCATTGGCGCGTCCACCTGCAAATATAAACAATATCTTCATGAAGACCGTTTCTATTTAGCAACATTTGTTTATGTAAATTTCAAATAGAACTAGCAGCGCCCCGCGTTTTCACCCGCACAAGTGTCGATCCCGTGGGAATATCGGGATAAAAACTATCCTATGCCCTTCCCCGGGATGCAATCTATCTCTCTGCCAAATTTTATCGAAATCCGTTCAGTGGTTTAGGCGTGAAAAGGTAACATACAGACAGACAGTGTTACTTCCGAATTTATAATATTAGTATGGAAGCTGTTCGACATTTTAGACTACTGATCGTTGTTACATCTAGTTAATATTCAAAACACTGGAAGTGCACTTTCTGAGGTAAGCCCTGTTAAATATCTTTTGTTACTGCGACACAGTATTTTGTGAAGATATTTGGGGTTGAATACTAAATTACATATACACATCTGAACCAAAATTAGGTGCAAATGCATATGGACCATATTATCCTGGATATAGGGTAGGTACTTATATGACGTATTTTGCTCGGGATGTGAATCTTTTTTAGGGTTCCGTACCCAAAAGGTAAACATGGAACCCTATTACTAAGACTTCGCTGTCTGTGATGCACTAGTTAGATGCACGAAAAAGATCTTATTTTCCGTTTAATCGCGGTGTATTACCTATTTTATTATTTTTTCATAAACGTCAAACTTGTTGTGCACATTGATGTGCTTAGCCGACACGCAGTAAGGGACAGAAATATTCTTACTCTGTCTCTTTTCTTTGCTAGTGACGTTAATATATTTCTCTTTTTCTTGTGCGAATGAAAAAGAAGATATGCAGCAGTCTATAGTTTACTCTGTCTACGACTAGCTAACTAGCCATTTTTTAATATTATGACGTGTTTAATATTATTGTGTTATTTTATATTCTGCATATTTCTGTAGACACTAACCTTAACAGCAATATCGTATCCATGTTCCATAATGAGCGGCATGCCCTCGTGCGTGTCATCGGTCACTGTTGTGGCCTCCGTGTCCTCGTTGTCAGCATCGTTCAGCTCCAGCACGGCTGAGCTGCTCTCACTCGCCATGGTGCTGTGAAATAACGGAGAGTTCTGATAATCTTAGAGCCGTGCACAAATGTGACCATAGTTTTCATATTCGTCACACTTTTTAGTTGAGACAGATAGACGCAGAAAGTTAAGTTTATATGCAACATTATTTTTAGTATATGCGAAACCCGAAACGCGTGTCTAGTATTTTTATGTAAAGAATCTATGTACAAAATTTAAAAGTTATAAGCTTGATAAGTTACCTGTTTGTCCGTACAAAAACATGGTCACCCGCGCGGCTCGCGCCGCGCCGTCTTGCGCTCATTGATAATAGTACCTAGGTACCTAACCGTTCGGCGCGGAGATTGGATAACTTACTTGGTGTCGCTCGGTGTTCAACTTTTAACCTTTTTTGAATATTTATGGGACAAAATATAACACGGGGTAAACATTAATGGAATCAATTCAGTTACTTATTCTGAACAAAGTATATTCAGGTTTCGCATACTTATATACTAAAAAATAACGTTGTATATTAAAAAAAAAGAAGTTTTATGCGTATTTTTCTGCAAAGAAAAAATCTGACGAAGATTTCTTGTCACAAATCTTTGCACATATCAATACTTTCTATACTGTATGTGCAAAATATCCAAGAATATGACTAACTCAAAGCATCCATACTAAAATATTATAAATTCGAAAGCAACTCTGTCTGTCTGTATGTTACCTTTTAACGCCTAAACTTTTCTATAACATTTGGCACAGAGATAAATTGCATCCCGGGAAGGACATAGGATAGTTTTTATCCCGATATTCCCACGGGATCGACACTTTAAGGTGAAACCGCGGGGCGCAGCTAGTATTTCATAAACCAGCCCAGACGGCTAATTCTAAAGCGTGGAAAAATGGCTGGACAAATTGGCGGTAAATTAATAAACAGACATTAACATGTTATTCTGCATACATAATTCAACTAAAAATAGAACTTATTTTGTCTAACAAAGAAACCATAAAACTGTTTGTGCTGAGCTTATGACTCATAAACACCTGTTACATGATTAACACAAAGGCATTTAATTAATTATAATTGCCTTAAGTGTCTATTACTCAGATTATGGTAATTTAATTTAGAATGAGATTTAAAGGATTTGACTTTAGGTAAACACAAAGTCATCATCTGCCTAGCCTTTAGCCTAGTCAAATTACTAACGACTGAAAGAGAGAAATCGGTGTGTAACTATTCATCTGATAGAAGATTATTATTAGTATAGGAAACTAGATTACGAATATTTAATAATACCGATTTTTTCGCATTTTTATCCTTAATCATTGTATGTATGTACAATGATTAAGCAAAATAAATAGCAAACTAAAAATAAGAATCTGATACCTAGTCGCAGAATGGCGCGGTTTACAGTTTTGCAGTCCAAATAACGCTAAAATTATTTTAGAATATACATCAAAAAGTTCTGCTGAACTTAGCGGTAATCAATTTACATTTTAATGTTTGTTTACCTGATTTTAAATGTCTATTATTATCTTTTAGTCAACACAAAAAAGGGGCGTACTCTTTTTCCAATTTACTCCACTTTTAAACTAATTAAGAACCGTAATTAACATCGCGTGTTATCGCAGAGACTACACAGACTTTCACGATAGCGATAACGAGCGCCTAAATAAAGTTTTGATTGCGAAAACCCGCAAAAATAATTGCCCCAGTTATTTTGGTACGGATCGATAATGATGTAAAATAATCTTTAAATATCACTATACTTACACTATTATGAAGCAAACCTAGTTATTTAAATGATTTATTAAATCATTATTTACCTTTTTGTCGAGTAGTTCACAGGAAATTCACGATAATTTCATCTAAAAACAATAAAATACGAATAGGAGAGAATTGACAGACAACAAATGACGTTCCATTTATGGAAACGGGAAAGTAGTAGAATTTGATGATGTGACTGTGTTTTTGGTTTGTTACCTCTCCATGTAACGGTTTACACGTGAAATGGAAAGTACAAGATGACATTCTCTTTACTCATTAGGTAGTTTAGTAAACTCGATCGATTTATCGCTTTAGTAACTTAAGACAGAACTAAAACAGATAAGTAATAATAAAAAAGAAAACTTTTTTCTTTCCCGGAAATAAAAGCTTTCGTAGTTTTAAGACCCTAGCATTTAATTTATGGGGAGTCTGAATTGGAGGAATAAAGTAAGTTCAAGAACCCACTCGTTTAAGGGGGAAGCTATAAGGTGGCCCGTGAAATTCAAATTTTCTTACGTTTTTTGCAATTTGCTGGTCAGTATTAAGTTGTATGTTGATTAAAATATGATTCGCGGCCGTAACAAATATGTGTTTACAGAATTATAATCATTAAAGTCATCAACACAACTCTCTAATACCATGTAATCCCCAAATGTCAAGATTTCATGAAATAGTCATTCTTGGGGATTACATGGTCTCAAAGAATTGTGTTGATGACTTTAATCATTATAATTCTGTAAATACATATTTGTTACGGCTGCGAATCATATTTTAATCAACGTAAAACTTAATACTGACTAGCAAATTGCAAAAACCTAAAAAAAAATTGAATTTCGCGGGCTACCCTGGCGCTTTCGCCTTAATCTGGCATTTTTGTCCACGTCACTGCCTGATTCAAAAAGACAAGTCTGATTTTGCCACTGACCTCTATTATACAAGTTGTATGTACAGGTCAGTGGCTTTTACAAAAATGAGAAACCAGACCAGGGTTGGATTTTGTACTATAATTATAGTATTTATACTATAATTTTGCCCTTTGTACTATATACTATCCATATCTAAGGATAGTACGTTAAAATACTATAATTTAAAGTATGCTCCCGAATGCTTAGTTTTACGTCATATGAATATTTCGACCGTGCTTGTGTGTACGTACCTATCTGACCGAATTCTGATTTTGCGATGTTTCTGTGTCGATGGCCGGAGATTCCCCGATTAACCTCCGCAGTATTGTACACTTCTCTCTTTCCACTAATCTCGTTCCTTCCATTCCATTCAAAATTCAAGCATTATATTGTAGTCTTTGGTGACAACAATAGCTTGTTAATTTTTGTGTAAAATAATACGTTTTTAGTGTTTTAATTAGGAAAAGTGGCAGTGATGGTCATGAAAATGACTATAGACCGGAAGTATCCACCCCAAAAAAAAAATGGTTGCCTGTAAAGTCGGTTTTACGGGCGAAGATTTTACGTGACAACGACCGATCATCCGATCATAGTTGAGTGGGAGAGAGACGCAAGGCATTCGGCGGGCCTCTCTCTCGTTCGGTGACTCATCGTAACGTTACCGAGCGTTACACTTTTTCATAAGTGACTCCCAGTCGCAACCTAATTTAAGACGTTGTCACGTCAAAAAAAAACGTCTGATTAGTTGATTTTAATGACTATCAAGTTAAATTTAAAAAAATAATGAAAGTGTACTATAATTTTTTTATAAATACTATCCTTTTCATTTTTTTGTGCTATCTTTTTCAACGTATGTACCTAAATCCAACCCTGAACCAGACAGAACTTACTTCAATGGAAATTACTAAATGGAACTTACTTCAAAATAGCTCGGGCACATCACTACCATTATTTGCTTTTCGGCTTTTTGCGCTACGAATCTGTGCCACAGAACACTATTACTCATAGATCTGTGCTGTACTGTCTGCATCTGTCAGTTTGACGTTTGTTTTCAACGAAAGTTGTATGAAACGAAAAATGTGATTGTTTTCCTAATTTACCCCAAAAAAAGTGCCACGAGTGTTCTTCATAACACAAAACCTTATTATTTTCCTAGGGTGTACTAAAGAGCGGCAAAATTACGTCTAAAATGCAAGGCGTTAGTGCTCCGCGGGAGCCTACGCAACCCGTGATAAGCACAAGCTCCACCATCCTAAGTATGAGGGAAAAAGAGAAATACATTGAAGATTTCGACTTCCCCTTTTGCGACGAGTCCTCAAAATACGAGAAAGTCGCTAAAATCGGGCAGGGAACCTTCGGAGAAGTGTTCAAAGCTCGACAGAGGAATAGCAATAAAAAGTTCGTCGCCATGAAAAAAGTGTTGATGGACAACGAAAAGGAAGGCTTCCCGATCACAGCTTTGCGAGAAATAAAGATCCTACAGCTCCTAAAACACGAGAACGTTGTGAATCTGATCGAGATTTGTCGTACAAAAGCGACATTGCACAACAAATACAGATCAACATTTTATTTAGTTTTCGATTTCTGTGAACACGATTTGGCTGGCCTACTGTCCAATGTGAACGTCAAATTTAGTCTGGGAGAGATCAAAAAGGTCATGCAGCAGTTACTAAATGGCTTATACTATATTCACAGTAATAAAATCTTGCACAGAGATATGAAAGCTGCAAACGTACTAATAACTAAGAATGGTATTCTAAAACTGGCTGATTTTGGTCTGGCGAGGGCCTTTAGTGTGGCAAAATCAGGACAAGTCAATAAATATACAAACAGAGTGGTGACCCTGTGGTATCGGCCGCCGGAACTACTATTGGGTATGTTGACTTACCCTACCAAATTAAAAACGTTCAAAATCTAGTCGCAATATTACGTCAGCGATGATCAATGTCAAAAATTTAGGGAAATTAACTCCTAAAATTACGAGAATAGCACCTCTGGTTTATGTTGACCTAGTTTAAATATTATGTTCTCTTGGTTGAAACTAGGTTTGCTGATTAGTACGTCGGGTAAGTAGTGTTTAACATAGTCAACTAATCAAATCTGTAATCTGAGTCTTCTGATAAGGGTTGTCAATGCCAAAACAACACAGATAATTGAAAATTTAACAGGAGTTTGTGTCTCTCTCTTCTCACACTTTCGGGCTTCTGACGATCCGTAATAACTGTTAAAGATTCACAAATGACAGCCAGGACCAACAACGTCTTCTTGGTATGTGGAGGTCACCCATCCACGGACCAACCACAGGAGGCGTAACTTAACCTGATCGATCAACCCGTGCGGCTATTATTACTTTGCCCCAAGTCTCAATCTCAAAATATGCAACTTAAGAGAAACACAATAATTTACATCCAAATATAGTAAACTACATTCCACAATCTCCTCAGGTGACCGAAACTACGGCCCACCCGTAGACATGTGGGGAGCTGGCTGCATCATGGCTGAAATGTGGACCCGTTCCCCCATTATGCAGGGACCAACAGAACAGCAGCAACTGATCCTTATCTCCCAGCTCTGCGGTTCCTGTACCCCGGACGTCTGGCCCGGAGTTGAGAACTTAGATCTTTACAATAAGATGGAACTGCCTAAGGGTCAGAAGAGGAAGGTGAAGGAACGTTTGAAGCCATATGTGAAGGATCCGTACGGCTGTGATCTGTTGGACAAGTTGCTGCAACTGGATCCAGCGAAGAGGTAAGTAACAAACACTTCCACGCAATAGGCATAACGGTCAGTCCCTTGTGCTGGGCTTGCATGGAGTCTGATGAAACCACTGCTCATGTGCTCTTTGAATGCACAGGCAAAACCAATATTAGGTCAGAAACCCTCAGGACAACCAGATCTTACACAGATGTTCTCAACAGGCCAGGAGACCTAATCAACTTCTGGAGGGAGGTGGGCTGGTTGGAATAACCACCGATGGCTGCCATGGCTCACGCGCAATGGTCCACCTGAAGGACTAAGTGCGGAAACCATACCCATAACCTAGAACATAGAGGTTAATATGGAGTTCTATGTTAGAAGGTTTGGTTTTCGCACTTGGTCCTTCAAGTGGACCATTGTGCGTGGGCCATGGTGGCCAGTATTGATTATTCCAACTATTTCCAACCGGCCCACTTCCCTCCCTAAACTATCAAATATAGCTTGATGTGGCTCTTCATTCTCCTGCCATAATCCCAATTTATTTCTGCTCGGCGCAACACGTCTTTTTCTACCATACTTCTCTATTAGCCGTCATTTCGGTAGTCACTCCCTTTCTAACCATATCATCATTCACACATTCCATCCATCGTTTCTTTGGTCTTCCCCTACTCTTATAGCCATCGACATACATACTCCAATTCCAATTTTTATAATAATGGCTCCATCGTTTTATCGATGATTCTGCCAATGTCAAGGTTGAAGGAAACAAAGTGTATTCGCTGAGATTGACCGGTTATACTGCCTTAAGAACGGTTTGATTACAGCTGGATCTGTTTGAGTAGCCTGTAGGGACAACACAATATATATATTAGAATACATTGTTAATAACCAGACAGCACAAATTAATTTTTACGAACACAATGAACCATCACTATGAGTTATGTTATAGTTTAATATTGTTTAATAATATAATTTTTTTTAGTGTTTTAATTAATGGGGAATCAACAAGTGTTAAAAGGAATGGGATATTAATAGGTCTGGGGAAATTAGGGGGTAGAATATCATATAGCGGGACTACAAGATTACGACAGGAGAAAAATATGTGTTCAAGAGTACCCTCTTCTACACCGCACTCACATAGAGAATGATTCCGAATGCGTAGTTTAGCCAAAAACACTGGAGAGCAAACATGACCTAATCTGAGGCGGATAATGATAGATGTGGTTAATTTATTACATTTCTTATTTTTGACGAACCAGGGTTTAGCTGGGATGTTGGGTTGAATATTGCCATAATATTTGCCCTTAATTACCCTAGATCTTTGCCACAGATCATCCCAAGACTTCATGAGACGTGGTTTAGCCAGGCAGCGAACGTCCCGAGCCGGAACGTTAGAGAAAGACGTTGAACCGATCTGGATAGATTGCTTAGCAAAGAAATCAGCTTCTTCATTGCCCAATATGCCTGTATGACCCGGAATCCAAGCCAAGACAATTTCCAAGCCAGACTGATTTAACCTATAATTTCCTTAATTCTGAGAATAATTATAGAGTTATCTTTACTGCGAAATGGAATTTTCAACAAATCTTGGAGAGAGCTAAGAGAGTCTGTGAGTATCAAGGATTTATCAAAATGTTGTTGGTTGGCATCAATGTATTTTACCGCCTCTAAAATTGCTAAGGATTCTCCTGTAAAAATAGAACACTCAGGTGGACTCTTAAAACTTAAGACCACATTAAACTTAGGTATGAACACAGCGGAACCTAAATGAGATCCATCTATTTTTGACGCATCTGTGAATAGTAGAATCCAATTTGGCCATTTTTTCTTTAAAATTTTATTGAAAAGATTGTTGGGCTCGGGACTTTGTCTATGTATACCAAAATCTAGTATCACTCTGGGTTGATAGATCACCGAGTCATAAGGAACCAGAAAAAGGGGATGATTATCCAGTGGCATAACTGGAAATGTAAGATTCTTATTATTATTAAAACTGTTCACTAATAGAGGAGGGGATTTATTCCTCCAATAAGTTGAAGTTTCGATAGCACAAGAAAGGGGACGAAGAATACTAAGAAGGGGGTGTGAGGGAAATTGAGATGCTACCGAAAAATATCTATCTGCCAAAAATTGTCTACGAAGATGAAGTGGGGGCTCAACACATTCCACTTGGAGTGCATTAATTGGGGATGATTTCATTGCACCAGTAATGATGCGTAGGCATTTAGATTGGAGCTTATCCAGTTTAGTCAGAGTCAATTTACTGCAAGGTTCTAGTATAAAACATCCATAGTCAAAATGGCTGCGTAGGATGGCATTATAAAGCATTTTTTGTGATGCCGGGTGAGACCCCCAACGAACTCCAGATAAAGATCTCAAAACATTGATGGACTTCTCACTCTTATTATATATATATTGTAAATGATATAAACCTGTCATTTTGGAGTCAAGAACAATGCCCAAAAATTTAACTTTATCTTGAATCACAATCGATTCTCCAGCAACAGAGATGTTAACTGGAGGGATATTTCTTCTACGGGAAAATATTACGGCTTGACACTTAGGAATAGAAAGCTCCAATCCATGTTCCGAGAGCCAATCATTCAGGTAACCAAGAGCAGAGTTCAATTTATGAGCACCACTGGACAAAGAAGAACAACTTGTGTATAGGGCAATATCATCAGCATACTGCAGGATATTGCAAAAGGAATTAACGGTTAAGTCAAGACTGGCGGTGTATAGGTTATATAAGATTGGACTTAAGACAGAACCTTGCGGGAGACCCCTCCAGACAACACGGGAAGACAGAAGACCACCTTGAGAACGTACACGTATGGAACGGCACATAAAAAGATTAAAGATAAAATTTACCAGTCTCACGGGGATACTCAGCTCAAGCATTTTCTGCCTGAGTAGCGGAAGCTGGACATTATCATAAGCTGACGAGATGTCAAGGAAGACCCCAATAACGTGTTCGTTACGAGAAAATGCAAGCCTTATTTGGAAGGTAAGAATGCTTAGACTATCGATCGTGCCCGTACTACGTCTAAAACCAAATTGAGTGTTGGAGAGTAAACCTCGACTTTCAAGGATCCATTCCAGTCTGTTATTTATAAGATGCTCTGCGATCTTTGCCAAAACCGACGACAAGGCAATAGGTCTATAAGATGTTGAGAGATTTGGGTCTTTCCCAGGCTTTAAGATGGGGATTATGATTTGGGTCTTCCATGACTCAGGAATATTTGAAGATAAGAAAATTGAATTAATAATAGTTAAAAGATATAATTTTGTGGATTGACTAGCTTTAGAGATGAAGGAATACGTGATACCATCTATACCTGGAGAGGTATCTTTAAGGTGATCTAAAGCACAAGTAAGTTCTGCAAGCGAGAATTGATCATTCATTCTGTCAGTTGTAGAAGAGGGAATCAGAGTAGAAGGAAAGCAATCTAAGTGAGGTACGAAGGGGGGGGCTAAATTATTGACAAAATTATCAAGCCAGATAGTGGGGTCATTTGAGGAACTATTATGGTCCTTGAATATTCTTCGGAAGTTATTAATTTTACGCCATACGACAGTTAAAGGGGTACCAGGAGATAAGGATTCACAGAACTTTTGCCAGCCTGCAGCCTTCTTCTTGGCTAAAAGTCTCGTAGCTTTAGCCCCAGTTTTCTTAAAACTTATATAATTTTCCAAAGTTAAGTCCGCAGCATATGAATTTTCCGACTCGTTGCGTAGGCGGACCATGTTGGTACATTCTGAATCCCACCAAGGGGGAGAAGGGATGCGACCACGCGACGAATTCTTAAGCGGTATAGATTGATCGGCAGCGGCCAGTATACAGGAAACGAAATCTTCATAGGCTACTAAAAAATTTGAAGGATCTACAAGAGGGAGACCAGCTAATTTGGAATCTAAGGCAAGAGAATACTTGTCCCAGTCTGCATCTGATAGTCTATATCGCTGTAAGGGAGGAAGAGCAGGAGGGGGAGTAAATGATTGGAGAAACTTGATTAAAATTGGAAAGTGGTCACTGCCGTGGGAATTAGGTAACACGGACCAAGAGAGAGAATTTACTAGAGAAGGAGAGGACAATGAGAGGTCAAGTACACTATTATTATGACCAGGAGGTACCCTGCGAGTCGGAGATCCATCGACATACATACTCAAAACTCTCCTCACGACATTTTCCTCATTTTTAGGGTTCCGTACCCAAAGGGTTAAAACGGGACCCTATTACTAAGACTTCGCTGTCTGTCCGTCCGTCTGTCTGTCACCAGGCTGTATCTCAAGAACCGCGATAGCTAGACAGTTGAAATTTTCACAAATTATGTATTTCTGTTGCCGCTATAACAACAAATCCTAAAAACAAAATAAAATAAATATTTAAGGGGGGCTCCCATACAACAAACGCGATTTTTTTGCCCTTTTTTGCTCGATATCAATAATGGCAACAGGTAGGCACTTGAAATATTCACAAAATACTCAGTTGTATTTTTACTTTAATAATAAATAATAAAATAAAATAAATATTTAAGGGGGGCTCCCATACAAAAACGCCATTTTTTTTCGTCGTTTTTGCCTTGTGGTACGGAACCCTTCGTGTGCGAGTCCGACTCACACTTGGCCAGTTTTTTTCTGTATCACATGCCCATACCTAAGGAGGGGTCTATCTAAGGTGTATGGAATCCGAAGGTTGGGTCCACACGGATTCCATAATCTCCTCTCGCTTTACATGCTTTGTCCAAACCAAATTCCATCCTGGTTGATGCTTTCCATATCCACACAACATTGGGCTGGACCGCCAGATTGTTTGCCACTCTATGGCATAAAAAAAAGAATTAAAAAAAAAATATCTATGCAAATCACCAATCTAAAGTAATTCTTTCTAGATACGACGCCGACACAGCTCTAAACCACGACTTCTTCTGGACCGACCCCATGCCGTGCGACCTCGCCAACATGCTGGCCCAGCACACACAGAGCATGTTCGAGTACCTGGCCCCGCCGCGCAGGCCCGGCCACCTGCGGCACCATCACCACGTGGCCGGCGCGCAGGCCAAGCCGACCCAGCCGGTGCAGGACTCGGGGTATCAGGACCGGGTGTTCTAGAGACCAAAGTGATGCAGGAAGTGGGATCATGTGACTTAAAGTGTGTGCGGAGTACTGTACGATATTCTATGGTAAAATGTTGGGATTATCAACATAATTTCTTTACTTTTATATCTATCTTCTATACATACTGTAGAGGCGCTTTTCATGTCCAAATCAACATCAAGTCCTCATCAAGAACTTATGTACAGACGCCAGCTCATCAAGCTACTACCATCTGTCAAATTCCTTTAATAGATTTTCAACTTTATCGCTAAAAAATAAGGTTTAAAGTTGATTGCGAAAATTATACAGTTTCGGGTAGCTTGGCCTCTGTCGTCGACGCGTGTCGACGGGTGCTGTTGCCTCTGTCGTCGACGCGTGTCGACTAAGCACTTATTGGGCTGTGCAAGGAGGGTGAGATTCGCTCCATGCAAAATATTCATATTCAGCTGCATCTGGTTAGAGTGAAAGCCGACCACAACATAGTTATGGAAAGGCTAAGAATTTTAATGAATGTAAATAAGGGGTTTGTATCTAATTATTCTGTGTGTTAATAAATACTACTTTCCACTTGCAGTTTCGCCCTCATGGATTTGTGCTTTTTTTTTTAATTGAGGCTATGTCGAATATTCTGCCAGTGTCGCTTTTGTTGATGGCAATAGGGCCTAATACATAGGACACATAACTGACGAAATGTATATAATGTATGTACTTATGTACCTATAAACAGCTCTGCCACCTATTACGCAATGTAACGGCAAAGTATCCTATTTTTGCGTTGTCTTCCCTTTTCTCAATAAAAGCCTCGTACAGTACGCCCAGTATATTTATGGCAGGCGGCAAAGTAGAGTACTAAATTAAAAACAATGCCGCAAATAATATAAACATATGGGTTCAGTAGTGTAAAAAGATCGTTTAGTTTGTTTTAGGGCCGATTTTACAATCGTAAGATAAAGACATATTTCCTATAGAAAAGCTGCAATTTTTATTCCTCAGACAAAGGACTGAAGGTCTGTGACCTACCTGTCTGCCATCTTGATTTTTTTCCAAAATGGCACTCATGCATGAACCCTATATAAATCGATAGCTGACAGCAATGCAAACAGTGCATTGGGTTTGTACTTTCCGTTTGCCGTGGCCGTTTTTCATTTTGAAAAACAATCAAAATGGCGGGACACTTGCTCCTTAGAAAAATCTATCTCAGATCGATAAATTGGCCTCAATGGCATTATAATAATAGTTTCTAAGTAATTGTAAATATAAGAATTGTGGTATCTATGAAATTACACCCCGAAGCTCGTAGAGTGATAGCGAGAATTTGAACTCATTCGCAGTTTCGCTTCTATATGAACGTAGTATTATTTGCTTTATGTGCCTACACCCTGACATTAATGTAGGTATATTATTATATTAGTTAAAACCACTGCCTGTTAGGAATCTTACAAGATTCATATCCACTGATTTTTAACGGTAATCGTATAATAAAAAGACCTATTTCTAACTTCCTAACAATGGCATAGTTACTTCCTATAACTTGTAGTTTTTAAGATGTAATTATTATTATTATAAAAGGACATATATTTAATCGAACCTCTAATAATTTCAATTTTGCGTTCCTAAAAATATTATTGAGCACTCTAACGGTTGCGCAACGTTGTCTTTTTGTGGACCTCTAATAATTTCAATTTTGCGTTCCTAAAAATACTATTGAGCACTCTAACGGTTGCGCAACGTTGTCTTTTTGTGGACCCCTAATAATTTCAATTTTGCGTTCCTAAAAATATTATTGAGCACTCTAACGGTTGCGCAACGTTGTCTTTTTGTGGACCCCTAATAATTTCAATTTTGCGTTCCTAAAAATATTATTGAGCACTCTAACGGTTGCGCAACGTTGTCTTTTTGTGGACCTCTAATAATTTCAATTTTGCGTTCCTAAAAATACTATTGAGCACTCTAACGGTTGCGCAACGTTGTCTTTTTGTGGACCCCTAATAATTTCAATTTTGCGTTCCTAAAAATATTATTGAGCACTAACGGTCGCGCAACGTTGTCTTTTTGTGGACCTCTAATAATTTCAATTTTGCGTTCCTAAAAATACTATTGAGCACTCTAACGGTTGCGCAACGTTGTCTTTTTGTGGACCTCAAATAATTCCTATTTTGGGGTTCTAAAAATACTAAATAGGTAGCTACCTACCAACTTTGATGTAGCGCTCGCCGCCGGTCGCGTTGCCACGGCACCTCTCCCTCCGCTGTTAGACACAGTTCCAACCTGGGGGCTTACCATCACCTCTTAAAGCAGGGCAGAAGTTGAATTGCACTACTTTTTTGTACGACGTCTTAGTACAAAAAAGTAGTGCAGTTCAACTTCTACCCCAGACCTAAGCCGTTTGGTTGGTTTTTAAGTTACTGCGATCAACTGTCAGAAAAGGCCAGAAGGATAAAAAGAGGCCCAGTCATAAAAAGTGCGCAAAAACTTTTAAGAGGTTCATTAAGTTAAAAAAGTGTCTGCCACTAGAATATCAATAAGTTTTTAGTTTCCTTATAAAATACGTCTTCTCGACTGATATCGATGTTATAATGTAAATAAGGTCAATATAAAGTTATAATGGTTTTTGTGTAAATAAAAGTATAGTTTTATACTGCGTTGAGACAATTTTATTTATTGAACAAGCCGTGCGCCTGTAGTGATGTCCTATCAACCAAAATAACGAACTTCCAAACAATCATCTCTAGCCCTTATCCCAATTGACTTGGGGTTGGCGCAACATTTATTTTTCTTCCATACTCTGAACTCTACTTGTGAGATGCAGGATTTTGCGTGACGTCAGTATGACGCGTTTTTCGCATGTGGCGTTGTAGATACCGCTTTAGTATTTTATCTATGGATACCGCTACACTGATTGGTCGTCATCACGGTAGTCATTACAGTAGTCATGCCCTTTCTAGCTATATCACCTTTTAAACACTCCTTCCATGATCATTCACATTCATTCCCCAACTTTTTAGGGGATGCATTTTAAACATCCTGCCTTAGTTCTCACCATGGGCGTAGCCTGGGAGGGGGGCACCCAGTGCCCGGATTATGACTACTTGATGCCCTAAGCAATCCACGTCCTTAGGGGCCTCCTATCCACTAGTCGCCTCATATTTTTCCAAAACATCGATGAGCGATTTGTAAAGATTGGCGCACATCTCTAGAGTGACTTTTGGGTCTTGTAATATCTTGCTGGTAAACAGCCTTGTCATTCATGTGCTAGCAAATACTGTTTCGGTGCTGTTTCTGCCATATGGTGCCCCTCAAGACGTGATGCCCTAAGCAATTGCTTAGGGGCTAGTCTGGCACTGGGGGCACCGGGCAAGGGTGGGCAATGCCTACCCTAGAAACTTCTTTGCCCACCCTAGAAAAATTATCAGTAGGTATTGAAGAATTATTTACCTACTTTTTTGAAGTGAAAACTTCTTTAGCGGCGTTGTACACTTTTTTTGTAATGGGTAAAAAATGTTAAACTCGCGTCAGGACACGTGACCTGATCGAAAATTCGTAAGACGGATGGAGAGTAGACAGCTGGCGTGGCGTAGGAGAGGGAGTATCCCCCTCTCTTTCTACAACGCGAATGTATGCCTGCGCCGGCTGTTTCGTTTAGGCGGCGCAGGGCGCTTGCGCGAATGTTCGTGTGTGTTTATGTTACAGCGTGCAATGTAATATAAATTGTCATGTTTGTGTACGATAGCGCAATAAATAAATATTGTATTCTACCACATAAAAGATAGTACTTTTATTCTGATAATTAAAGCAATTCGTGCAAAATTATTCCATAACCATTCCAAAATATCCAAAACGCACAACGTTAATACTTAAGTTTTCACTTCTGCCGGCGCTCCCGGAGTGCAGCCCGTCGTTTTTTATTAGAGTCGTACATTTTGACCAAGGTGACAGGTTTGTAGAGTTAGGGCTTGGCTTTGCATTAGTTCTGATAACTTTTTTACAGTGAAAACGTTACCTATTTAGGTCTTCCTAATGCCCGGGTTACACGAGGTTAGTTTTTTGTGCTAGAATAGCAAGCAACAAGTCTTCCTAACTATCCTGGCTTGGCACCATGCTAAAACTGTTTGCACGATAATCATTGCGGGCGACTTAGCCCATACAGTTTAACTTATGATCCTATTGGGTACTAGCTTCGCCGACCACACGAAGCTAGTACACAAGCCAGGTCAGTAAAATCACAGGAGGGGGCACTACTAGCTCAAAGCACCCCATCCTATTAAACTAGTTTACCAGCCTAAAAATCACGATAGTTCTGTATCCGCAAGGCTAGATCGAGTGACTAGCTTACTAGCACTCATAGTATCCTAGCTTAAAAACTAGCTTCGTGCAACCTGGGCATTATCAGAAATTATAAAACTGCCGCGCACCCCGTTGAGTTTTAAAGGGGAAACTAACCGATTGATGACTAATTAACTCCAATTGGAATAATTGGGGTTAATTAGTCTTTCTCTAGTAGCAGGTTACAAGCCCCGCCTAGGGTATTAGTGTTCTGTGGTTACAAGCGCTACTTTTCATGCATAAGTGGAATAGGTGCTCGAGCATGAAGACAAAACTTAATCAATTGACTTCGCAACTTCTATACTTAATAATTGATTTTATCTCTACATGGTCTCTACCATGTTTCTAATGACTGGACATCACTAGTAATACAGTGATGTCCTGGTTTTTTTTTGTATTTTACTTTTTAATTGACTAGTAAATACTAACTGATGAACTGATGAGTGATGACTAGGCAGCATGGTCCTTGACCTTAGCCTGTTCCACAAGGAACAACAACTAGAGACTCCCAGCCATGGACGTAACGTAATTTAAAGAAGTTATATATTACGTCCATGCTCCCAGCCATCTCCCAGCTCCCTGCAACCCATGGACGTAATAGAACGTCCATGCTGCAAACAGGCCATAAAAAAAAAAATGGTTGCCTGTAAAGTCGGTTTTACGGGCGAAGATTTTACGTGACAACGACCGATCATCCGATCATAGTTGAGTGGGAGAGAGACGCAAGGCATTCGGCGGGCCTCTCTCTCGTTCGGTGACTCATCGTAACGTTACCGAGCGTTACACTTTTTCATAAGTGACTCCCAGTCGCAACCTAATTTAAGACGTTGTCACGTCAAAATGATGTCAATGTCAAATCACAGAACACTATTACTTGTGTCCATGGACGTAATATACAGAAGTAACTTCTCTAAATTACGTCCATGCTTGTGTCAAATACAGTATCTCTAAGTAGTCTGGTAGTCTGTGGCAAAGACTACAATATAATGCTGTATTAAGTATTAAGTCTGTGGTCAAAATACATGAAAAACAGCATCATATTGTAGTCTTTGCATGAAAATAAAACGAGCAAGATTTTGTCTAAATTCCTATGTTTTTGAACAGTTTAGTAAAGAAAATAAATTCATAAGGTACATAATTAAAGTGAGCAAGTAAGTGAATTATTATATAATGCAATGGTGAAGTTTTATTGCTATTGTTAAACACAAGTTAAAAACTGCTAAATCAACAAGTAATTTTGGACAATACCATCTACTTTATTCATTATATTGATTAAATAGTTTATTGATTCGTGTTTTATTACCTTTCTTTTTCTTGTTTCAGTGCAGGGTAATCTAGTATAGGTAGTGAAAAATCTATTTCTCAATGCCGTTTAACTACTGCTACTATTTGATAAAATATCTACAATAAATTACGACCATTTAGACCATTCAAAGAAAAATCTATCAATAAGGTCTAAAATGAACATGGCAAGCAGAATACTATTTGTACAGGAAACTAATAACCAAATTGGAATTAAAACTAACAGACCTGAATTAAATGATGTGGTAACAATAAAAGAAGAGGGTCCAATAGATGAGGTTATCAGCAATTCAGATTCTATTCAAGGAAAAGAAAACCAGGATTTTACAGGAACAAATTCTGACACAGTTAATAGTATTGAACCTCATAACAAAGATAATCAAATAGAAAATGTCATCTATCTGGGCAGTCGAAAAAAAAGTTATGAAAATCAAATTGAGCAAGAGGGTAACATTGCTCAAAGTGAGGGTAACATTGCTCAAGGTGAGGGTAATATTGCTCAAAGTGGGGGTAACATTACCATAGTTCAAGGGGGTAAGGGTAAGAGAAAAAATAAAACCGAGCTGGATTTCCTCAGTATAGAAATGAAGAATTATGAAGTTGAATATGATATGTTTGGAGATAAAAGTAAAAGATTCAGAAAGTCTATATTGAAACCTGAGCAAATGTAAGTAGACTATTTCTATTATGGATTCAATTCAATTCCAACGCTTGACGCAGTTGGTCCTCGGATGGGTCACCATCTTCACATACCAAGATCCCTCCGTGCCTCGGAAAGCAAGTTAAGCCATTGGTCCCGGCTGCCATTTGTGGATCTTAGGCATTTGTTACAGGTTGTCAGTAACCCGAAAGTCTGACAACCAGTCTTACCAAGGTGTATTGTATTACCCGGTAACTGGGTTGTGGAGGTCAGATAGGCAGTCGCTCCATGTAAAATACTGGTGCATACTCCATGTAAAAGGCAGGCAGATGATATTTATTTACCCAACCCATACCTTTTTAAAACATTTCCTTTTACATGTAGTATAGTAAAAGCATAATCGGCCCATAATGTTCCCACTGCTGGGACTCGGGCATCCTCTGTGTGCGAGGGAGTGGCCCATAATCCAGCATGAAGGTCCAGTGCAGATTGGTAGATATTACATGTCTTTGAATTGTTGTTTATGGGAACTGTGTTTTCCTTCTGTTTATGGGAATTGTGTTTTCCTTCACCGTTTTGAGAGCAATGGTGATGAAATAATTTACACAAAGTAAAGCGCATGTCTGGGTTCGAACCTACGACCTACAAGTCTAAGTCGCGTCCGTTAACACTGGGCCACCACTGCCCCTACATGTAGAATAAAAATTTAAAGTAAAATAAAACTAAAGATAAGGAAATTGGGACATTCTTTATTTTGTTGTTCTGACTACATTACATTCGTCCCAAAAAGTTTCCTCGTACACCAAAATGACATGCACAAAATATTTGTAAATATTTTCTTATTACAGAATTTCATACGAGGAACCAGTAGACCACAAACCCCAACGCCACTTCAGTACAGATGAAGAAACGGACTTGATCTGCCCCGTTTGCCAGCAAGAGTATGAAAACAAAGTAGCATTACAAAATCACATCCGAATCCACAACAAAACTGTACAGAATTACACCTGCTCGCTATGCTCCAAGAAATTCGAGAAAAATGCAGACCTAATAGCCCACAGAGAGCAGCATAACAGAGAGTCCTTTCTCTGCCAAGAATGCAAACTAGCATTCTCCAACTACCGTGACTATCGACTACACAACTATGAGCATTTGAGTCAGCCACATTTCTACTGCTCAGAATGTGGACTGCGCTATCGAAAATCGTTCTACAAACAACACATTATGACACATTTTGAAAACCTACTGTCCTGCAATTTATGCCCTTTCGTTACCAACGGCGAATACAATCTACGGGCTCATATAAATCTGCACAAACACAAATTTGCATGCGTAGAGTGCGGAAAAGAGAGCAACTGCAAAAAAGATTATGAATATCATATGAGTATACATACTGGGGTTAAGAGGATACAGTGTCTTTACTGTGGAGCATGTTTCCGCAACCAACACGCGAGGGATGTGCACACCAGGATACACACAGGTGAAAAACCTTTTACGTGTGACATTTGTGGGCATAAATCCCGGCAATGGACAGATATGAAACGACATGAAGAGAGTCATGCCACTGAGAAAAAGTACTGCTGTGATTTGTGTGGAAAAAAATATTTGCACAAATGCTATCTTGTGGTTCATATGCGGTCTCATACAAAGAAGACTCTGTATGAGTGTCCTGAGTGTGATGCTAAGTTTGTCAGTGTAAGTGGGTTGAAGACTCATTCACTGTTTAAGCATACGAGTGAGCGGCCTGTAGAGTGTACGCTTTGTAATAAAAACTTTATCAACCATAATCAGTATCAGAAACATTGTAGAGCGAAGTATCATTTAAGAAATTTGTATGGGAATAAGGTTGATAATAAAAAGAAAGATGAATGAGGTTTTTGAGTTTGATTTGAATCACTATGAGCGTTTATATGGTGTCCTCAGTGGCCATCGCTCAAGACCAATAGATGTGATCCCCATCGGCACGGTCCTATAGTAAAAGTGCGCAGTGCTGCACACCTCTCTATTTCAAGTTAAACAAATATCAACTTTATTTCAATGACAATTAAGTGATTTCAGAGTGACTAGCACTATTGAAAAAGTTATAAAAATGTTTGAAGTTGTCGAGTAAACTGAACTTTATTGTGTAGGAATTAAAGTTATTTTTCCATTAATTCCCGCGGTGTGCCGCCCGCCCGCCGCAGTGGGTGCGCGGCGCAGGCGCTGGCGGCCCGCGCGGTGACCGGGGTTCTCAAACTAGTTCAGAGGTTTTTTCTAGTAAAAATAAATCTTCTTCATCCATAATTATTATATTTTGACAAACACACAGAACGCAGCCGCGCTCCAGTGCGGACAGGAACCCCGCGCGCGTTCTCGCACCAGACATCCAACTGTAACAATACCCGGTATCTTATAGTACTCTTTGCAATAATATAACATCACCCAATTACTGACAACGACGATATATGTTAATAAATCGAGAGCATCATCAATCCGCGGAAAATCTTGACACCGCGATTCAGAAATTGACGTATGCACAACGCCATCTATGGCTGAATGGATAAAACGTCTGCACAAAGCATGTGCGCTCGATGAATGAAAGTTGTATTCGTGAATGTTTTGGCATTTTAGGTTTTAGTCATTTTATAAATCTCCGAAACTATAAGACCAATTGACATACTGTAAGTGTTTGCCCACTGACCTCTATCTATCATACAAGTACTTGTATCATACAGGTCAGTGGTTTGGCCAGACTAACAATGAAGCTTGCTACCAGTGGAAAAAACTAGTATAATTGGATCATTAGCTGGAAGTGGAAGTGCTTGGGGGAGGCCTATGTCCAGCAGTGGACGTCTTTCTGCTGAAATGATGACGATGATGATGATGGATCATTAGCTCTGGAGATTACCCCCTACATAGTCATACACATAAACAAACAAATTCTCTTTATAATTTATTTTTAAAACAAATTTTACCTTACTTAAAAATCACCAGCAAAGGCCAAAAAAATGGATCTGATGACCAGTCGACACATCACATTACCTATTTCATCGCTAAGTTTATTACTAAAAACTATTCTTTTTTTGTAATCTATAATCGATCGACTAATGACACAAAACACAACATTTTTAATCTGTACTCTAAAGCTGTGAACGCACATCACTAGCATTTGTCAAAAGTGTGAAAAAAAGGCCGAGTAAATATTTTTCAGGCTAAAAATTTAACAAAACACCGGTTATTATGAAGATTTTATGTGAATGCGTGTGTATTAATAGTTAAATATTTAAGATTCCACCATAAAACAACGCCATACTCCCTTAGACGCCTCCCCTTCACAGGTAAGTCGCGATATTTCAATTATGTATTTCAAACCTTCCAACCGATGTTTTCGCGCGTAAAATCCCGTAAGAATTGTTTACAAACATTAGATTACGTTTATTTATTGAATTGAATGCAATAAATATCGATTTTAAAACGCATTGCATTAATTATCGACGCGGTGGTATTCTGGAAATCGCTTCGTAAACGCGATCGAGCTTGTTGCATTTGATATGGCATTATGAACTCTATGCTGCATAATAATAAGGTTGATGTTGTGTTTTCGATGTTGCTGCGATATAGCTTTTGGAATAAGGCTCCGCGACTGGTTATTGCTTTTCGGCTGTACTAGTCGTTAGGGTTGCCAGTTCTGTGTAATTTTCATTAATTTTGGGAAAATAATTATTTCGTTGTTACTTTAGAACTTCATATTATCGGTTTAGAACGTGTTGTAAGGAAGTGTTACTTAATTTGTTTGATAAACCGTAATCGGATATATTTCGGCGCCATAATTTAAGGGGGTAGACAGGAAAGGGCAATGTAATAATATCCCTTTTAGAATTTTATTGTATTGCTGTATGGACAAAATGATGGGTCAGTGGGTCGTCTTAGGGGCGGATTCCTTTAACAGTTTATTTCCCATTCAAATGCGTTTGTGGTACTATTTCACCCTAAACTATTATATTATAATAAGCCCCACTTAAAAGTTGCTATATTCCCGACAATCAAACATCCAGGGAGAAATAAAGAAACTGCTTACTCTATTACATAAATAAATAAAAATGTGGGAGATTTTATTTTCGAGTATGGTATGCCTAAACTTAAAATTCACCATTTACTACATTGATAAGAAAGGAAGAAAATATTTTATTAAATATTATAACATGTCTTCAACATTCCTCAGGTTGGGCAGGGGTGTAAAAGATTTCACCAGTATAATTATGTATCCTTTGTAATATGGGAGTGAGCCTAATCTCATCAACCACAAACCCAGAGTCCGTGCTACTAATGAATAATTCCTGATGGATGCTTATGCGTATGAAGTTTCTGACTTCTGAGTTTGTTTCGGCCTTTCTTCTCAGAATAGTCAGTTAGGAAACGCCGACCTCATCTAGTTTAAAAAAAAAAATATGATTGACGTGTAAAAGTGTTTGTACAAACCTACTTACAGAAATAAAAATCATTTATCATTAAAATCGGTTCATTCATTTCGAAAAACAAGGGCTTGAAAGTTTGTATGAAATGCCGTATGGAGTAAACTCTCTTAATAGCAACGATGTGACACACGTCACCAGTTATGTATAAGACCCTTGTTTCAGGGCGCGACTGTATTAACAAATTCAATAACTATTTTGTTTTCAACACTATTTGAATGTCATCATCTGCCTAGCCTTTTGCCAACTATGTTGGGGTCCGCTTCCCGTCTAACCGGATGCAGCTGGATACCAGTATTTTCTCCACAACCCAGTTATTGGGTAATACAATACCTCTTGGTAAGACTGGTTGTCAGACGACCTGTAACAACTGTTAAAGATCCACAAATGCCAGTGAGGAAACTGGCATGTCCTAGAACCAAAAATTTGGAGACGTGACACTGACCAACCCGCACAACCCCCGTAGATTACATGCAGCCCACTCCCTCTCACAGAGCCTGTGTCCCAGCAGTGGGATTGAGAAAGGCTGATTATGCTATACAAGAATGCATTTGCCAGTCTTTTTAACCGACTTCTAAAAAGGAGGAGGTTCTCAATTCGGATGTTTTTTTTAATGTATGTTCGGGCATAACTCCGTCGTATAATGTAGCGGTATCTACAACGCCACATGCGAACAACGCGTCGTACTGACGTCACGCAAAATCCTGCATCTCGCAAAATCCTGCATCTCGCAAGCAGAGTTTACCGCTCAACTAGCATAGATACAATGGCCCGTCATGAATCATTGGGCAGTTGCCCGCCACACACATTCCTCATGCCTCTATAAAATAGACGGGTTTGCAAAATTCTTTTTTTTACTGTAAAAATGTTCCTAGTGTATATAATTTAAACTGGACTGCTTCATTAGTCTAGTGGCCCCCACCCAAGCACTACTACTGAGCGTGAGGTCCTGGGTTCGATTCCCGGCTCGGATAAAGAGCTATTGGGTTGGGAGGTCAGATAGGCAATTGCTACATGTAAAATACTTTTAGTCAGTCTGGAAGCCAACACCAACATAGTTGGTAAAAGGCTAGGCAGATGATGATTTTGACACCCCGTTCTAAGCTTGCTTTAATGTTCGAATGGAACCCGCACTAAATTATAGCCAGCCTAGGCTACATACATAGCCTCTACGTACCTACATCTCTGCGTAACCCTTCGTGGGAATACAGGAGTGATATTTTGTATTCAATTATTTTTCCATTGGTTACAGGAAGTAAGCCTGCCTCACCATGGGCCCTTGCTGTGTGGAAGGGTGCGAGGTTACTTCTGAGGAAACATTTTATTTTGAGTAAGTTTACTATTAAGTCGTAGAAGTGTGCTAGGTAAGTACTAGGTGGCTACAGGAGCACACCCACACCGGAGCACACCCACACAAAAGCACACCCACACAGAAGCACATCCACACAGAAGCACACCCACACAGAAGCACTTCACAGGAGCACACCCACACAGGAGCACACCCACACAGGAGCACGCCCACGCAGGAGCACACCCACACAGGAGCACACCCACACAGGAGCACACCCGCACAGGAGCACATCCACACCGGAGCACATTTCCGGATTTTATCCATATTTCCGTCTCCAAGCAGCTTACTGTTTTCTTGTTTGGAGTTACCATTATTTTTACACTAGCTGTTGCCCGCGACTTCGTTTGCCATCCAGGATGAAATGTAATCTTTGTCCTTCTCCAGGTCATGGTCTACCCATGTGCCAAATTTCATCCCAATCCGTTCAGCCGTTTTAGCGTGGAAGCGTAACAAACAAACTCACTTTCGCATTTCAAAATCAAAAGTCATTTATTCAAACTAGGCTGAGAATCAGCACTTTTCGAACGTCAAAATTACAAAAGACAGTCCCGCAAAACGCCCGCCCTTCACCACGTCCTAGTGCTTTCGCTGGGGAGAAGAAGTGGCGATGGCGAGAAGAAGTGACGTGTATTTAAAAAAAATAGTTACGAATTTACGATTACCATAATACTTTTTCCTCGGCCTTAAATATTCTTGATTTTAATATAAAACATAAGTTTATGATAAGTTTAATGATCAATATTCAATAATGAAAATACTAATTTTAACACACCCTGTTCACCCAGGTTCCCAACCAGTCGCATCCTCCGTCGTAAATGGCTGGAGCTGATCCCGATCCAGGGCAAGCTGCCCCTGGGCACCGTGGTGTGCAGTCGGCACTTCCACGCGGAGGACTACGAGAACGTGCGCGGGAAGGTGCGCCTCAAGAGGAAGGTGGTGCCCAGCTTGTTGCTGGAGCAGCAGCAGCCCAGCCAGTTGCTGGAGCAGCAGCAACCCAGCCAGTTGCTGGAGCAGCAGCAACCCAGCCAGTTGCCGGAGCAGCAGCCCAGCCAGTTGCTGCAGCAGCAGCAGCCCAGCCAGTTACTGGAGCAGCAGCAACCCAGCCAGTTGCAGCAGCAGCAGCAGTCCAGTCTATTGCTGGAGCAGCAGCAGCAGGTGTGTTTGGTAAACAGTTATTTTGCAACATTTTTCATTGATGCTCCGCTCCTATTGGACGTAGCGTGATGTTATATAGCATATAGCCTTCCTCGATAAATGGACTATCCAATACAAAAATATTTTTTCAATTCGGACCAGTAGTTCCTGAGATTAGCGCGTTCAAAGAAACAAACTTCTTCAGATTTATAATATTACTAGCTTCTGCCCGCGACTTCGTCCGCGTGAAATTTCTTGTACCCCCACCCCGTCGCGTCGCAACACTTCGTATTCGCTTACCGTTCACTCTGAGTTTTTTTCTTTTTGCTCGGCTCCTAAGGGTCATAGCGTGATGTTAAATAGCCTATAGCCTTCCTCAAGAATTGGGCTATCAAATGCAAAAAGAATTTTTTCAAATCTGACCGGTAGTTCCAGAGATTATCGCGTTCAAACAAACAAACTCTTCAGCTTTATTATTAGTAAGTATAGATAAAAAACTCTATGGCCCATAACTCCTTAATAGGTACCAACTCTTAACATCTTACACACGTGATAACTTTTAAACGAAATATCCGATTGAGATGAAACAAAAAGTATTTTACTTCTTTATAAATACTCTTGATAACATAATGCTTAATTTCGATAAAGATTAATATTACGATACATATTTAACGTGTTTTTTTTTTCTTCAGACGATTTAATAATTATTTTGAACACAAAATCGGTTATTGTGATTAAACCATGATAGCTAGATATATGTTCTCGCGGACTTTTTTGTAGGTCTTAATGGGCTCTACAAACCCGTAGTACATTATTTTGTTCTATTGTCAATAGTTTTTGCAGCGCACGCAAAAATAGGTTTTCGATTTTACACCTTGTGTTACAAAATAGCAATTTTATTACGGATCCCTAATTTTGAAGAAAAAAAATATAGCCTATAGCCTTCCTCGATAAATGGACTACCCAACACTAAAATAATCATTCAAATCGGACCAGTAGTTCCAGAGATTAGCGCGTTCAAACAAACAAACAAACAAACAAACAAACAAACTCTGCAGCTTTATAATATTAGTATAGATTTAAGTATAGATAAGTCTGAAATCACCAACCAACCCGTCTTGCGCACGCGTGGTGATCAATGCTCGTGTCTTTTCTGTATGAGAAGAGACCTTTGCCCAACAGTGGGACAATATAGCCTGGTATTATTATTATTAGTATAATACTGCCTTATACATGAAATAAATAAATAAACAATTTTCTTACAGAAACCCACACCAATATCAGAAATCCCACTCCCAAAGTCACCGCCCCCATCCCCCACTGCCCCTTCATCCCCAAAATCACCGAAATCACCACTTTCCCCCCATTCCCCCCCTAAGGATTTAGATGCGGGTGACTCCACCACAGTCTCGGTGCCATCCCCAGTGGATGCTGAAAAGATGATCGATGACATACAGAAGAGGATAGCCGGGTCCATCAATATGCTGATGAAGACTCAAAATGGGGTCATCGGGGAAGACCAGACTGTTGGTACAAGGTAAGGTTTTTGTATAATCATCTACCTAGGAAAATCAAAATATTTTATTTCACACTAGCTTCCGCCCCCGGCTTCGCCCGCGAGGTATGTCGTTAAAAACTATCCTATGTCCTTCCCCGGGATGCAATCTATGTCTCTGCCAAATTTTATCGAAATACGTTCAGTGCTTTAGGCGTGAAAAGGTAACATACAGACAGACAGAGTTACTTTCGAATTTATAATATTAGTATGGATAAACCTACATGGGAACTTATGAAGCGTCAGAAGTTAGGTGCATGGTTCCAATTGGTTGTTTCCTATGGAGAAGAGCCGGCATGAAAATCCACGGTAGCTTAGGTCTGCTTCCAGTCTAACCGATGCAGCTGAATACCGGTATTCTACATGGCGGTAAACTCTGCTTGCGAGATGCAGGATTTTGCGTGACGTCAGTATGACGCGTTGTTGTTGTGCGAGATACCGCTACAAGGGTACTCATTTTTTTATGGAAGTTTGTAATTTTTCCTGATGGCAACTTGTTTGCCTAATATTTTGTTTGTATACCTATTTTTAAAAAGAAAACCATGTTATCTCATTTCAGCCCTCCCACTGCCCCTCTAGTCCCCCCCCTGGACCACATAGAACTCGACCACAAACAGGACATAGAAGACATGATAACAAATTACCACATAAAGAACAAGGTCCCCAACCCGGCGCTGCTCGCCGACCTCGTGTCGCCCGCGCCGCTCGCCCAGCTGGTGGCTCAGGCCGGCTTCACGGTGCCGGTGGAGTTCGAGGTGCCGCAGAAGGAGGAACCGATCGTGATTGAGGATGTTAAGGAAGCTGAGCCTGTCTTCATTGAGGTTTCCGTCGATAAAGGTTAGAAATTGTTCTTTTTATTATTATTACTAGCTGCGCCTCACGGTTTCACCCGCATAAGTTTCGATCCCGTAGGAATATCGGGATAAAAAGTAGCCTATATGTTAATCCAGGGTGTCAGCTACCTCCATACCAAGTTTTATCTAAATTGGTCCAGCCGTTTGAGCGTGAAGAAGTAACAACCATATAAACACACACACAAACTTTCGCCTTTATAATATTAGTGTGATTAGGGAGATATTTAAATGATCCTCTAAAAACTTATTGATCTTCTAATGATAATCACTGATCGCTTTTTTTAAAATAAATAAACCTCATTTAAACTACTGCCCTTTTTAGGGTTCCGTACCCAAAGGGTAAAAACGGGACCCTATTACTAAGACTTCGCTGTCTGTCCGTCCGTCCGTCTGTCTGTCACCAGGCTGTATCTCAAGAACCGCGATAGCTAGACAGTTGAAATTTTCACAAATTATGTATTTCTGTTGCCGCTATAACAACAAATACTAAAAACAAAATAACACAAATATTTAAGAGGGGGCTCCCATACAACAAACGCGATTTTTTTTGCCCTTTTTTGCTCGATATCAATAATGGCAACAGGTAGGCACTTGTAATATTCACAAAATACTGAGTTGTATTTTTACTTTAATAATAATGTGCGGGACGGGCGTTACCCACGGACGCGAAGGGTGAGGGGAGGTTGTAAATCTCCCCGTCGCGTGGCGCTGACGTCCTAGCACCTATAGTTCGGAGTGTCTCGGGAATCCCGTGGATCCTATGTGTTGAAGACTTGCTTGAAGCAGCTGTGATCTTCTAGGGTTCAGGCGTGAAGGGTGTCTTGAGAATAAAAGGCGATATGTTGATCTTGAGAGTGTTCAGGGAGCGATTTCGGGTTTCTTCAGGTTTCTTCAGGAACTATCTTGCCGACGACTACGAAATTTCTATTTTCGACCGGTTGCTCAAATCGCTCGACCCTTTACCGTAAAGAGGACCCGAAATTTCTCCCTGATTTTAAACTTTATTTGTTTCTAAAATTACTTTAACTTAGCACTATTATGAGCCTAAAAGTCTATGTCTATAGATACAACCCTAACGTGTTGCATATCATCGGATTCGGTACAAAATTGAACTGTGTTATCTATTTTTTCTATATTTACCTATACTGAGAGCTATCTCGTGAGGAAGAGGGAAAAAGGTACAAATGGGTTGCAAAAACTGCCTTTTAGGCTGAATTGCCTGAAGGCTATCTATCTGATTTCTATCATTTTTGGCAACTTTAATCTATTCTGTAAGCTCTACCGAAGCGTGACTTTACATTTATAATATCTTAAGTTTTCAGGGCGTGAGGCGCCTCTGAAGTCTTATCGGAAGAACAAACTATATTCTCACGCCCAACAATGGTTCTATTGCGTGTGAACTTGCGTAAGTAGGCGCAATCTGTACTCTTTAAACTGTATCTACCTGGAAGTACTCAAACTATATGGCCTACCCAACAGAGGTTCACCTGTTCGCAGGTAGCGACCATTGTTGGCAAATAAAACAGGTGTCGTAAATATTTTTATTGCTCCAATTACCTAACTAATAACTTTGGCACGGGTCTATTCTATGTTAAAATACAAACTAACGTAATAAAATTTATGAGGCTTCGCCAACGGGATTCTAAATTGTAAACAAACCCTAATCGGTTGTGCGTTATTCGCAGCCGCAAATGCTTCTAAGGTATCAATGAACTATACTATTTGACGAGCCTTTTAACTAAAATACTTATGCCTAACTTAAATTATGACTCTAGTGATTCTAAGTTACAAGCAAACCCTACTTGGCTACACGCGTTAATCGCGGGCCTCAAATGACTAAGTTATAACAAAACTAATAACAAATTTTATGTTGATGACGCTTCGTCGCGAACAAATAAAATTAAAATAAAATAAATATTTAAGGGGGGCTCCCATACAAAAAACGTGTTTTTTTTCGGCGTTTTTTCCTTGTGGTACGGAACCCTTCGTGTGCGAGTCTGACTCGTACTTGACCAGTTTTTCCAAGCCTACTGCCCTTTTTCCAAGTTAGTCACTTACTAGGCTAGGACACATAAGCGAGAAAGACGATCTTATTTATATGTTAGTGTATCGATAAGTAGTTTTAGGAAATCATCATCATCATCTGCCTTTTCCCAACTATGTTGGGGTCAGCTTCCAGTCTAACCGGATGCAGTTGAGTACCAGTATTTTACATGGAGCGGCTTTGGTCCCATAGTAAAAGTTGTTCATAATGATGAGTACAATGACCTCTTAAGAGGTTGTTAATGTTTTACCAATAACCCTGTATACACCTCTGTTACCCCTTTGGGAAATACAGGCGTGGTGTAGTGGGAATATTAGGGGAGGGCTGATTTCACAATATCCTGAAGAGTAGGAGTAGAAAAATAAATAAATTGAACAAGATTTGAATGAAATTAATTATTTATAAAATAACCACAGAAACAGGAATGTTCGACAAATTATTATCGTAACGGATTTCCTGTACTCAACCGCTCGTTCATGGTAACAGTCGTAAGGTCGCTTTTCGTAGTTCAATTGTTACTATTGACCTATCGTCGCATGTTCATGGTAACAACGCCTTTATGACGTGGTAGTAAGGTTGGTTTTCGGTTACTATAGACCGTTTGACCGTTAGCTACTTAAAACACCTAATTACAACTTTAAAAGTTCAGTAGACGGTCAGAGCTCAGACAGAGCGCACGCGTTTCGCGAACAGTTCTCACTAGGCTTGGGGGAATGGGGGAATCCGCGAAGTACCCTGTTCCCCCAGCCACAGGAATATCGTGATTTTCATTGGTAAGAATTCATTTTTTATTTTTTTTTAAGTCATATATTAGTATCTTTACACTTGTATTTCTTCAAAAGTAGGGGCGGGGCTCATGGCTAAATAATAATAGCTGTACCGGTTAAGCTACTATTTCCGCGGTCGGTTCGTGGATGGGTGACGTTCATTACATATCGAGACACCTCCGTGCTTCGGAAAGCACGTTAACCCGTTGGTCCTTTGACAGTCAGACAGTGGTGGATCTTTGACAGTCGTTACGGGTAGTCAGAAGCCTAAAAGTCTAATAACCAATATTACAGGGGTACAGTATTTTTATCTTGCAAAGAAATCTCTAATAACCAATATTACAGGGGTACAGTATTTTTATCTTGCAAGAAAGCTTTACTAACAACTAATAACTTATGGACTTTCAGGTCTGAAATAAAGATGTTTTATTTTATTTTATTTATTTAAAGCGATGCGCGCTTTACTTGTGGAAGTGTACAGACACGCTGTGTTTGTGTGTGTAAGCGCAAGAGCTCTCAGTACCGTCCGACACAATAGCGAAGTCGGAAGTGTGTGCGTATTCAGGAGCTGACGCTACTGGTCTTCATTCAAATTAAATATACACTTTTCTTGCCTTTTTTCGGCAAATTGATTTATTAAATCATCTATAGTTGAAGACGATTTCAGTTTTTCTATTTCTGCCTCTACATATAGGCACGTATGACAGTTTTTTTTATATGTTTTTTTCCCGGGAAGCACGAAATTAAGTGACATAATTTTGAATAACATTTTATTAATTTTTGCTTACACACGTTAGGGGCCTCTGTAGCCCGGGGGCCCCGTATAATTGATACGGCTGATACGGCGGTAGCTACCAGTTGTGGAGGTCAGATAGGCAGTCGCTCCATGCTAAATACTGGTATTCAGCTGCATGCGGTTAGACTGGAAACCGATTCCAACGTGCTTGAGAAAAGGCTAGGCAGACGGATTGGTCAGCGAAAACTTGTAAATGGCTTTCAAATTAAAAAAAAATATGAAAAGTTAGCTCTTTGTTTCCCGAACAGAATAAAATAATAATGTATGTCAAAGTCAAATCATTTATTTCAAATAGGCACATTAAAGGCAATTTTGAACGTCAAAAATTACAGTAAAATAGAATTGATTCTAGTCCAAAGGGTAGTTTTCGTGGAGAAGAATGGGCAAGAAACTCCACCGTTACTCTTTTAAAATGTTTTACAAGGTTTTGTATACATAATATATAATTATATGTGAAGACAATGCACCTAGAATAAAATTAGTCTACCACAAAAGGTAAAAAAAAATATTAATATATTTTATTTATTTATTTAAAAAATCACAGCCACATCACGTACATTACACTTGTGCTAGAATAATCTTAATAACTAAAGGACTATAAAATGTACATGACAATTGCGGCGTACATAGCATTGATTATTTATTTAACTTGCTGCTTTGAAAAGTATATTATGCTAAACTAAAACTAATATAAACTAAAACAGACTAAAGTAAGTAAGATGGGTAATAAACATGAACAAAAAGTTAAGAATAAAAACAATAATTTAAATAAAAAGTAATTTAAAAAAATTAAACCGACTTCAAAAAGAAATCAACTCAAAATTATGAAATAACTTTAATTTCGGAAGTCGGTGTCTTGGGATCTGTATTTTAGTTTTTTGCCACCGACTTCCGAAATTAAAGTTATTTCATAATTTTGAGTTGATTTCTTTTTGAAGTCGGTTTAATTTTTTTAAATTACTTTTTATTTTGTATTTTTTAGTTTTTGCACTAGAATTTGACCAAGGTTTTGAGATGTTTTCCCTTTGACACTACACCCGTAGCTCGTATCAATACGCCAGGCCGTCACACTTACACGTATTAGTCCATATCTTGAAAATTACTGAACCGATTTTGATGAAACTTGCACTGTTCCCTAAGTTGAAGTAAATGTAAGCTAATACAAAAAAAATGGTCACGATCCGATTAATAGTTGCTGAGAAATGCGTGGACAAACATACATACATACATACATTATAAATGAAGCAATGACAGGTTAATCAATTATGTGATAGATACTCACATATTTACAAATATATTAAAAGTAGATGATTTTCCTAGAATTTTAACAAGTGTGTGAGTTACCTGTAGTCACAGGTTGTAAAAATCAATGTGGTATGTTGTTGACAGACAGTAGCACAGCCGGCGCGGGCGGCGGGGACTGCCTCATGGTGCTGGAGAGCGTGCAGGTGGACGTGGACCCCAGCACCTTGCTGCTGGCGCACGACGAGGACTACTACCGCGAGGAGGAGAGGAAGGCGCACAAGTAAGTCTCACACTACCCACTCTACAGGAACTGCGCATTTTTACCTAACTTTATAACTAGCTGACCCGTCAAACGTTGTTTTGCCATATAAATTATTTCTAGCTGCCCGGCGCTACTTCGTTCGCGTGGTGTCCTATCCCTTACCCTACCCTTTCCCTACCCTACTCCTACACTACTCCTGCCCTACTCCTACACTACTCCTGCCCTACTCCTACACTACTCCTACCCTACTCCTACCTTACTCCTATCCTACTCCTATCCTACTCCTAACCTACTCCTACCTTACTCCTACCCTACTCCTAGTCTACTCCTAAACTACTCCTACACTACTCCTACACTACTCCTATAAGTAAATAAAAAAAGATAAAATGTATCCTATGTCCGTCTCCTGGTTCTAAGCTACCTCCCCACCAATTTTCAGCCAAATCGGTCCAGCCGTGCTTGAGTTATAAATATGTAGTGTAACTAACACGACTTTCTTTTATATATGTTACTACTGCGCCACCACTGCTCTTATGCTACCTACCTTATCTTCGTCTAAAATATTGAGTCTCAGCTTAGATTTTCACAGAATGGGGATAAATGTATTTAATATGTTCAGCGGGATTGTCCGAAAGGGTTACCGCTGGCCCGGAACATAAAGGGCTAAGGAACACGGGTGGGTTTTAGTCAGTAAGAGTCTGACACTCTTCTGCTCCACCCAGAGCGGGAGGGGTCATTTGATGAAATCCCTTCCGAAAAAAAAAATGTATGTATAGGTAATTATCAATGTATTTCAGCTAACTTTGACGCAAATAGGTATGTCGTACTGATAAAATGAAGAAATATGTGTTAAATTGAATTATACAGGGTTATTGGTAAAACATTAACAACCTCTTAAGAGGTCATTGTACTCATCATTATGAACAACTTTTACTATGGGACCAAACCTGAAATCGCGAAAAAAAGTCAGCTGTTCCCTACATTTTGATGAGTTATACGAACATAAAGGGAACAGCTGACTTTTTTCCGTCCTCGAAAAGCACGAGAAGCCGTTGGTCCCGGCAGTCATTCGTGGCTGTTTGACAGTCGTTATGGGGTAGTCAGAAGCCCCAAAGGCTGACAACCAGTCTTACCGAGGTGTATCGTATTACCCAGTAACTAGGTTGTGGAGATAGGCCGTCGCCCCATGTAAAATACTGGTGTTCAGCTTCATCCGGTTAGACTGGAAGCCGACCCCAACATAGTTGGGAAAAGGCAGGCAGATGATGACTATAGATTAAATAAAACCTTTTTTTTTCACAGAAAAGAAGATCCAATAAGTCTGCTGACCTCAAGCGACGAGGATGACGTCATCCTGCAAGAGCCGCACATAGACACGGTGGAGGTCTCCGACGAGACCGACGAAGACGACATGCCTTTAGTCAAGCTGGTGAAAAAGAAGCCAGGCCTCATCAAAAAGAAAGTTCTGAAAAAAAAAACCAAATTGAAAAAGCCAAAGCCAAAGCAGGATATAGAAGAAATTATGTGGGGGTTGTATGATTTTTATTGCGTTCAATGTCATTTTTCGACGAAAAACATTGCGGATTATAATAAGCATATATCTGAACATTCTACGGTGCTCCATGTCTGCCCGATCTGTAACTACACTTCCGCCAGCAACTCCATGTTCGCAAGACACACAAGGATACACAAAGTGGAAAAAAAATTCAAATGCCACATGTGTGACTACAGAGCTCGACACAAAATGAGTTTAATATACCACCTAAAAAAACACAACTGTGACATTCTCAAATCCAAAGACTTCAAGTGCAAAAGGTGTAGTTTCAAGTCGGATAACAAGTATAAGGTGTTAGAACATCTGTCGTCGTGTCGCGAGAGTGACAAGAAACATGTTTGTGGGAAATGTGATTATGCGTCCAAGAAGAAGAGTGATCTCAAGCGCCACTGTTTAAGAATACATCCGGATAATTGTGAGCAATTTATGATTAAGTAGCTGCGCCCCGCGGTTTCACTCGCATAAGTTTCGATCCCGTGGGTATATTGGGATGAAAAGTAGCCTATATGTTAATCCAGGGTGTCAGTTACCTCCGTACCAAATTTTATCATTATTGGTCCAGCCGTTTGAGCGTGAAGAAGTAACAAGCGTATAAACACACACACACACAATCACAAACTCTCGCCTTTATAATATTAGTGTGATTAATGGAATGGTAACAGACTGGTTTCTTTGTAAATATTGATTTTAATTAGGATATGACTGTATTGTATTGTGAACATCGTTTTAACTGCCCCGTTGGTCTCGTGACTGCTGAGCGTGGGGTCCAGGGTTAGATTCCCGGGTCGGGCAAAGTGTTTTTGAGTATTTTCATTAGGAATTCGTTAGTACAGCCCGGAGTTTGGAAGTTGGCGGTGTGATATACCGTGTCTCGCGCGCACGCGGCGCCGTGTGCTGCGCCTGCGCTCTCCGCGAGTGTCGGGTGTCCGTCCCGCCGCACTATGGGAAAATCGCGTATGTTTCGTCTCAAAACTTCGTATCTCAGTTGTTTCAAAACTAAATGAGCTGTAATTTTACACTTATTCTTGGTGTATAAAGTTTAATGAAAAATAATTTTAATTTTGAAAATTCTTTTTATTAATTAATTTAAAAAATAAAACTTAAAAATATATGCATTCTATAAGAAAGAAAAAATACAAAAATTGTCTTCTTTTTTGTAATGAGAGGTTTTCTTTTTGAGTATTAAAAAAAAAATAGTTTCCAAGAACTCTGTAGATGGCGTTGTACTGACTACGTTACTAGGTGCCAAAGCCAAAAGGCTTGGAAAAAAAACATTGCGTCACGTCACATACGCTCATTGACTGACACTTTCGTTTGCTTTCCTTTTACGATCTCAAAATTACATCCAAGTGAAATAATCAAAAAATTATGTGAAGTTCCGTTCCTTACTTAAAAAAAGGAAAATCCCTCATTTATATAAAATGGAATAATAGAAGCAAACGAGAAAAATAAAGCTCAAAATTCAGGAAGCTCCTACAGATTTTCGTTGATAGCAAGAAGGGCCTTGGCTTCATCTAAAAGTTCTTTCGATATTATTTCTGAGGTATATCTCAAACTTGATATATATACGGATCAGAAATGTACAATAAGGTATGGAACACGTCTTCATTGGTAGCCGCTCTTGAACACTTTCTAGAATGATGAAGTCTAAGCTTTTTGTAATCCTTATTTCGGGATTCTTGCGCGTATTCCGACAATTGTCCGATAGGTAATAATAATAGGCATAGTACTCAATTATTTTTTCTCCGTGAATTAGTATTTTATGCACGGAGGAAGGCATATAATACTAATTATAAATATTTACTCGTCGACTCGTCACAACCCCATTTACAGAATAGTTTCAACTTTCTTAAACCGTTCTTGTAAACTGAACCAATTAGTAATATACGTGCCTTTATTGCCAACACGTCCTGCAGATTGACTTTTGCACTTATATGTTAGTAATGGGTATACTTGAATCTGGTGGGTAACACATCTTCTTCGCTTCGACTAAAGTTAGATAAGAAGGAAACACTGAACAGTTTTTGTTCGCCAAACAAAGTCGAAGTTTCCCATACTGTTCTTTGTTAAGGACTTTTTTTTTTCGGTTGGGAAATCATCAAATTACCCCTTCCGCTCTGGGTGGAGCGGACCTTTGTTAAGTTCTAAGTCAATAAATGTCCATAATGCTTCTTCCTTTGAAAAAGGTGTAACGTCTTCAGGGTTCTCAGTTATGTATTTAACAATTTTTCTCAGCATGATGCTGCGACATTTAAAAAATAAATGTCGCAGCGCTGGTATTCTGATAGGGCCCGCTGTGATGTCACGGGCAGTAACAGATATAAATAAATATGTAAAATATTAGCAAATAAAAAATATTCATTTTTCAATCTGCGCCAGGCGTAACCTCATTACTTGTCTATGCCTTGCAGTGTCAGAGGGAGTAGGCACTATAATCTATCAGTTCGTATAATATTAACGATTGCGGCCTCCTCGGTCTCACCATAGACCGTAACTCCTGAGCATATGCATTGAGCACACAGTCCAATCCGTACTCGTGTATTAATTCCATGTTTTTTCGTTTCTTTGTTTTTTCTGAAGATGCTTCGTATGGTTTCGAAGGTCTGCCACCACTACTTCCAGACGTATTAGGGTCATTAACCGTGACTCGACACTCTAGTGGAACACGAAATTGACCATCTAACCAGACGACTTTTTTTTTTATTGGTGGGAAATCAACAAATGACCCCTCCCGCTCTGGGTGGAGCGTAAGGGAGTGTCAGACTCTTACTGACTAAAACCCACTCGTGTTCCTTCCTTAGCCCTTTGTGTTCCGGGGTAGCGGTAACCCTTTCGGACAATCCCGCTGCCCCGGCAGCTGACTTTCTTACTTTCAAAGCGGTCTTTTGTCCGAGATGCATTTCTCCAGCGTTCGTTACATTTAGATACCAAGTTTCTTTGAATGTAGGAGATCACAGTAGCCATGTGCTCTGGTGACAAATTGAAATTTTCTTGTAAGTAGTCTTCTATATTATACCCATTTATCAACAAATTGTAGCATATACCAATCTATGACTTGAACTTCTTTGATCATTTGAAGTATTCTGTTTATTTCCATTACTTGATTTGGAAATACCTTTAGACATCACTAACGCAGTCTCACTACTACATGTATCATTCATCTACTAAACGAGAAGTGAGGTTTTGAATTGTTTGGCTATCTTCACTGAGTGACAACCATGCTTGTCTAAGCGAACGGTATGTTGATGGTAACGTGCTTAGAATCTTTGTCATTACTGCTGTGTCACTGATCTTCTCACCAGTCTCCCGTAGCTGCTTTGCTAAGCCTTCCACCTTGGACACATGCTGTGCCATCGTATCACTGGCACTATATGAATATTGGTAGAACTGCTCATGAATTAACATTGTGTTATATTCTGATTTCTGTTCATAGATTGCTTCTAATTTTGTCATGACTTGTTTAGCAGTCTCGCAGTTTTCTATAAGAGATATTTGGTTCAAATCCTTCGACGACGTTAAAATGAACATGGCCATGCCATCATCTTTATCCCACTGCACTTGCAAACTGGTTTCCACGGGTCTTGCTTTTTCTATGTTCAATCCCTTTGCTCTTAATGCAGATTTTGCTTGAAATTTCCATTGCTTGAAATTTCTGCCATCAAACTTCTCAATTTTCATCGCGTTCGTAACCTCCATTACGTAGGTTGGTTTTACATCCGGTAATAATCTTGCTCTTAACTTGACTTTTTATTGAAATATTTACTTATCATGTCATCATCATCATCATTTCAGCCAATAGACGTCCACTGCTGGACATAGGCCTCCCCCAAGCACTTCCACTTCGACCGGTTCTGTGCTTCTCGCATCCAACGGGTTCCTGCGGCCCTCACAAGGTCGTCGGTCCACCTTGTGGGAGGCCTTATCATGTGCCTGGGCCCATTACCTATTGGTATTTCAGCAATATTTCAATAAGACTCACGTTAGAATTCTATAGGAACGATATTTATTATTGAACACAACATGACATTTCTATATCAAAAAGAAAAAGCCAAAAGCGCCACCCGAATCACAAAAAGGAAACTAAACTCATACGTTTATGAAGACACTCTTTAACAAAATGTTTACAAAGAAATCTACGATCTATCTTATAATTTATATTTATTCAACAATTATCATTGACTGTATCGTTCCTCGGTGAGACGACAGCCCTTGAACAAAGCCAATGAATGTCTCTATTTAGTAAATATTCGAGGTCAGGATACTACGTCTATAAGCTGCTGCAGACTGAGCTATACGACCTAGAGTCTCATTTAAAACGATTTCCACAGCGTTAGCGCCCAAGGTTCGAGAAGAAAAATACCCTTCTCCAACTTTGAGCTGCTGTTGTGGAAAATCGTTATCCGTATTTTCGATAAGGTGGGCTCTCATGTTCGTACGTAAATTTAAAGTTTGAATTATACTCCGTAGGATGATTTTAGACATGCCTTTATGATGTCCGCACGTGTGCCTTTTGTGACGACGGGAAATGTCTGGAGAAAGTCACCTGCAAACACAAAAGTGACACCACTCATGACAGCGACTGAGTTTCTCAAGTCCTCAAGTGTCCGATCCACTGCTTCAACATGAGCTCTATGACTCATGGTACATTCGTCCCACATTATCAACGACGTATTCTGTAACAACTGACCAATAGGCCCATTTTTACGTATCGAACATACCGACTGTTGCTCCAATGAAACTGTCAATGGGAGTTTAAAGGTAGGATGTGCAGTTTTACCGTCGCTCAATAAAGTAGCCGCAATCCCAGAAGAAGCCACTGCCAGAGCTATTTTTTCGGATTGCCTAACATGTGCTAATATTAAATTAGCGAGGTATGTTTTCCCTGTGCCTCATGAGGCGTCCAAAAAAAAAAGATTTTTTATTGTTCGTTACGCTGTCAATAATTGCATCAAAAGCCTGTTTTTGATCTGTGACTAACTTGGGAAAATTTTAATTTACAAAAGTAGCCAATTCACTGATGTTGTACGGATTTACCAACATTGTAACTATTCATACTATCATTTATAGGGCGAACTGGAGAGGGTATTATTTTGTGTTTTAGTAATTTTATATTATCTCCGAAACTATATGACCAATTGACATACTGTAAATGGCAAATCTTATCTCTATGATGTCCTTGTCATCATGAAATAATTTATTTTGATAAGGATTCATATTTTGTTGTTTAAATAATCATCCAAACGTAAGTATGTCGAAAAAATACTTTTATAAAACAATAAAAGAACTATAAAAGATTGAAATATGGTATCGCGGACTTTTGTGTAGAAATAATTAAGACGAACCAGGTTGCCATACATTGTTTTCAATTTTAAACAACTGTTTAGGCAGCGCATGCAAATAACTCTTGTTTTATGAGGTATTTCTTTCCGACTTGCTAGACAAAAGTTGTGATAGCTCGGTTAATATAGATGTTATAAAAAAAAATATAGCCTATAGCACTCAGGATTAATGTAGCTTTCTAACAGTGAAAAAATTTTTAGAATTGGATCATTAGTTCCAGAGATTACCCCCAACATACAAACTTACAAACATACAAACTTACAAATTTTACCTCTTTATATTAGTAATAGATTATGATTAACAAAAAAAAAAAAATTGCGAAAAGAAAGCTTGTTTATTAGACTATATGGATAAATTTATTATTTTTATTACAACAACGACTTTCACGTGAAACGGTTTTGAGACGGCTTTGTATGTTGCTTTCCCATAGTGCGTTGGTCCCGGATGTCATTCGTGGGTCTTTGACAGTCGTTACAGATAGCCAGAAGCCCGAAAGTCTGACAACCAGGCTTACCAAGGGGTATCGTATTACCCAGTAACTGGGTTGTGGAGGTCAGATAGGCAGTCGCTCCATGTAAAATACTGGTATTCCGCTGCATCCGGTTTGACTGGAAGCCGACCCCAACATGGTTGGGAAAAGTCAGGCAGATGATGATGGTTGATTTTTTGTATGCGGACTGTGAACGTCATTAGTTATATACAAAGTTTAATTGTCGTATTGTCGTCTCTACCTTGTATAAAAACGCTCACTAGACATATATGTTTTGTGTTTGTTAAAAATAAATGAATGATTGAAGAAACCATTCATTCATTCAATAATAAATGATTGAATGAATAGATCATTCACTCATTCATTCCTGTAAAATCGAAATAATAAAATATTGACATAATTATGCAGCTACTTTTCAAGCTGGTACCTTATTTCTCATTCTTGTATAAAATTGTAGGAGATAAGTATTTTTATGTTGAATAGGCTAGTGTTTTAAGACATTCTTAAATTCGGCCGGCATAGATGTTGATTGAAAGCCTGGATCATAGAAAATAAAATATAATAAATAAGCGTAACTCCCGCGATTACCGTTTGGGGGCGTATCATACGCCCAGGTACCATTTTGACTGGTTGAAAGTCTCGTTCACTCTGCATCGGATTGAAATCGCGCTGTCATGTTAGGCCTGTCGTCCACAACGCTACTCAAAACTTTTGAATCAATAGTAACCAGTTACAAACTCAAACCACCAATGAGTAGAATGCCAAAGCATAAAGGTCGTCACTCATTGTAACAGCAACGGTCTGACACAGCAAATAATTTGCCATTCAAGTTAGGATTTTAAATCAACTACATTAAAGTTTAGAGTAGCGTCTTGGACCTGAGGGGCCCTAGTCTACAGTTGCAGGGCGTATTTTACGCCCGTTTTCGCCTCTATGGGGAGTATTTATTTCATTTATATGTTCTAACTGCTCACCATGTGTGTAAAGGGTCTTTAAGACCAAATCTATTGAAGTATTTTCTAATTTTAGTTGATTGAAAGTGTAAAGTAAATTAATTTAAAAAAATCATGAATTATTAAAAGGAAGACAATTTAATTTTGATTGTTTTGTACGACTATTGTTTTAAAAATACTTTCTAAGTTAACCAAGTGTTAACTTAATAGTTATTATAATATTTTAATTGGTGATTATTTTGTAATTTGACTATGAATATTCCAAATCATGATGATACTTGCAGCCGATTTTACTCTTGAGAAAATATTTGTGGATTTATAAAAGTTGAGACCGCAAAATTCAAATTTTCTTACGTTCTTTGCAATTTGCAGGTCAGTTTCAGGTTGTATCTTGATCAAAATATGATTCGCGACAATAACAGGTACCTACATATTTAAAGAATTATAATCATTAGAATCATTAATACATCTTTTTAGGTTAGGTTTCTACCATTAACACTTTTCCGTATGAGATTGGTGGTTGGTAGTAGAAATCTAACTCCAACCACTCCACTTCACCCTTCTTTTGCTATCACAATACTTCATTTGTTTAAACTAGATATAAAGGGGTCAGAAGTATACAACAGTATGTGCAGAACACCTTCCATTGTGGCTGACCTGGCACACTTCCGAGCGTGATTTAACCTGTACTTCTTATTGTCTTTATTACGAGCTTCTTCTGCATCTTTAGATAATTGGCCTATTGACAAAACTGCAAGATGTTCGATTATTTTGGCACCATGTATAAGAATTTCGTGGACTGAAGATAGTACCAGTTATATTTATTCACATATAACTGTGCAGTCCCCAGCGCATATACACCAAACTTTACTGCGTTTGTAGAAAATCCCGATGACATGGTTTGCAGAATTATGTATAATCTCTTGGTCAACTCTTCATCTACACCCGTGATTTCTGCAGAACATTGATAGTTTTGGAAGAATCTCCTTGTCGTATTTCCATCATTGCTATTTCCGGAACCTTCTCGAGGTTAAACCAAGCAATTCCCGGAATCGAGTTTGGACGTGCTTCTTTTTTCCTTCTTTAATCTTTCTGTTCTCAATTCTCAATTCTTTATTGCGTACCATAATGTATATAGTTGGTATGGAAATAATTATATAGTTCTCGGGAGTTGGTGCAGCTCACTTTTCAAAGCCTAGATTATAAGAAATATGCTTAAATTTCTATACATCTTATCCACGCATGTAAGGTGAAGAGTCTGTATTTAAACGCATCTTCATTCTCAACTCTTGCAGTTACTTTTGTTAGATCGTCCATCTGTTTAGGAGTTGCTCCACAAACAGTGCATGAAGCACTCAATCGTGTCTGCGTTAACACTTGAGCAACCTTCCCGTCAATCATATTCATGAACAGCTCATGTCTTACTTCTATAATATTACTTTCTATTGCCGCAAGCGTTAGAGTTAATTAATTAGTTTTGGCATCGAGTTCACTTACAACAGTTGTGGTTTTTTCTGGAGTTTCTTTTGCAAATTCTAGAGAAATGGGTCTGCAATATCTAACTTTAGAACAGCTTTGCTTTCTTCATCCACTAGTCTTAATGGTACAAGTGAAACTATAAACAAATCAGCGTTCTATACCTGTTCATTTTCTTCAGGTAAAACTTGTTTATTATTCACTTTGTCCCGAGGATCCATAGCAACACCATTTGCTTTAAAACTTATAGGCTTGTCCCGAAGCGAGGCGATTACGTTACGATTCCGATTCGTGTGCGTTGCAGTAGGGAGTTTCATACAAATAATACTGAACGGCTCGACTTGATACGGTTCCGAACCCTTTCCGATTTGATACGTATGCCTTTAGACTGCTGAAAATTTTTGATCTAAGAGATCTTGAAGGTTCACTTTGACTCTTATATTTGTTACGGTTATGCTTGACGCAGGAGGATAGCCACCCTTCTTTGCTTCAGCCAAAGTTTGTTATGATGGAAATACAGAAAATAAGTTCTTCTCAACAAGTAATTTCTTTTTTTTCTTCTTTGCGGATGGGACTCGCACTCTCAGGTAGGAATGTTGAACTTTGGATAGATCGGTTCGGTTTCAATATAATAGATACTTAATGCTTCGTCTTTGGTATAGGAAGGTACACCATCTGGACTTCGTAAGATGTTACGTAGAATGACATTTTTCTCGTATTTCTCACAATACTCACAATCGAAGCTTCATCATTTTCACCCTTAAAACATAAGCGTTGCGCACATGCCCCACGCCATACTCCTGGATTAATTCCATGTTTTTTACGTTTTTTTGTATTTTCCGAACACGCGTCATATGGTTTTGTTGGTCTACCATGATCTCCAGTTGTATTCAAGTCGGAATCTTCAGATGTTGAGGTATTGTCCAAGTTTAATGGTACTCTAAACTCGCCATTTAACCAATTTGCGTTTCGACTCTCGAAATAATTTGGTTTTCTTTAAGGTTTCGCCCATTTTTGGATACAACTCGATATCAAATTTCTTTGTATACAAGTTGAATAACCGTATTCACATCTATTGTTGATAAATGAACATTGTCCAACAAATATTTTTCAATAACTGAAGTGCTTTTCCCGCTTATTATTTGAGCATATATATCGCGTCACTTCTTCCAATGGGGTAGGCAGACACTACAGAACGCCAGCTGCTCCTTACATATTCCTTGTGCAACACAAACGAATTCACTCATTTTGAACTTTTCGAACAATCAACTTTGAACCTTATTCGTTAGCGATAAAGTTGAAAATCTATTAAAGAAATTTGACAGGTTGTAGTAGATTGATGTGCTGGCGTCTGTACCACCATACCTATGTTTGCCGCCAATCAGTGTTGCCCTCTTCGTTAGTGCTCCACAAATATTTTCTCAGAGTAATCCTTTGTACCTAAATTATTTTAAATGTAGCTAGTATTGCGCAGGACGCCCTCTATTGTAAATATTAACATTATGTAATTTCTAATTAATGTATTAAAGTGGGTATTAATTAAAAGTTCTAGCAATTCTGAAAGTTATATTTTTCGGTAGTTTAGAACCTCTATATCTTACTGCCACACTAACGGCCGAACGCAATTACATATCTATCACCAGTTTTGGCATCCTGGAGGTAGAAAAACCTCTGGTTTTAACGTCCCAATAATCTATATCAGGTAGTGATCTGTATGATTATAATTATACTGGCTACCATCAGATGCGATCTGTCAATAGATTATTGGGTTCGGCCGTTAGCGACATCACTTAAAAGAAGTCGATCACTTTAATGGGAAATGCAAAAAAAAATAGGTCGTGTATCCCCGGATCAACTAGGAAAACACATATTTGATAGAAATTTTAATATATTTTAAGATATTCAAGAAATTTTAAGATATTCAAGAAATTTTAAGATATTCAAGAAATTTTAAGATATTCAAGTATCAAATATGTTTTTTCCTAGTTGACCCGGGGATACACGACCTATTTTTTTTAAATTTGCCGCTCATTTTCACTCTCAGCTTTCAATAGACAGACTCTAATAATAATACAAGGCGTTCTTCAAACTTCTCCATTAAAATGTTCTAAAGGCGTTTTTTTTTAAGAAATGAACGAAGAACGGCAGAAACGTTCGAATTAATTGTTCAACCTCTGATCTTCAAGTCACATTTTTTTTTTTCTGGAAAGTAACTATTTTATTCAATTTACGTTGATCACTTGAATGGCAAAAAAACACACGATGACACTATAGTTTGCATTTTAAATGAATATTTAAACAAGACATTTTTCTGTACGAAAATAATACCCATTTTCATTTCTTTTTATGTTGATTTTATTTTTCTTTTCATAAGCTTTGTTCACCATTTTATTCAGATTTCTACGTTGGGTGTTAATCACCAGAAACGGTAATACCAAAGTGATAGAGAATTTATTAGTAAATTAATCACTTTCAATAGGCAACAGTCACTTTCAAGTCTTATGAAAGACACTAATTGCATGATTTAATGATAATTTTTTTTTAAATTCTCTCTTCTATATTTTCAGTCACAAGTTTAAACTCTAAAGTTGCTGTTTTTGCAACTTTCGAATTAATTTTCAAATTTTGATGGAAAGTTTAAATTAAATACAGGTTCTATTTTTCTAGAACGTTCTTTTAAATGATTATTAAGAACAAGATAATCACCACAAACAATAATTAGCACAATGGTAGTAAGAGTGGTAACGAAGCAAGCAATTTTAAGAATTTATTTAAGCTTGAAAAAAAGATCTTCCAATTATTATTGTTTTTCACACGTCTTTTGTAAAATTTAAACATTACATTTCATTACAAACAATAATGTTGATTGCCAGACTGACTGAAATAAATCCATATACACTGATGGCTGTATTCATTGATATTAGGTACAACCTAGAAAATAAAAGTAGGTGGTAGTAGTAGGTATCTATCAACAAATTAAAATATGGCGTCGAAGAATTCCTCCGCATCAAACTCAAACTCAAACTCAAAGCATTTATTTCAATTAAACCAATTACAGGCACTTTTGAATTGTCAAGGGGTCGGTCAGTCAGAAAGATGAAGCTAGATTGCCCATTCCAAAGCGTAGGTACCTATGGAGAAGAACGGGCAAGAAACTCCATGGACACTCTTTTAAATCAAAATAATATGGTTACAAAGTCTTGTTTACATCATTCATGTTAAAAATTATGCATGTGAGAACGATGCATCGCTGTCGACTAGAACAGAAACTGTTCATTCTCCAATTCCACGACTTCTCTTTATGTAATTAAACATTCCCTTACATTCCTTGTGTTTAGGAACACTGCTTTTAATTATTTTGTTTCGAACTTCAAAGACTGCATTTCTTTGTCGCTTTGAGGTGTAATGTTTTATGCTTCAGCAGCATAAGTTCTTTAAATCTTTTTTCCGTTCTACTTCATTCAAGTTTCTTGTAGTTTTGGAGGTTACAAACTTTACATTCATTTTAATTACTTTTATATTTCACTATGAAATCAAAATGGCAGAAAAATATGAAATGGCACAAATCGAATAAATTTTTCAATTTGTGGTTGAAAGTTCAATTCCATGTTTCACTTAAAAAAACATTAAATATATTTTTTTATTAAATGTGATTGAAAGTGTAAGTAACATTTTTTTTTTTAATAATGTTCGAAGATTCTGGTTCATCATTTAATTCTGATGTTGCGTGGGCGTTAATTTTATATTTCACTATGAAATCAAAATGGCAGAAAAACATGAAATGGCACAAATCAAATTAATTTTTCAATTTGTGGCTGTAAGTTCAATTCCATGTTTCACTTAAAAAAACATTAAATATAAAATTTTATTAAATGCGATTGAAAGTGTAACATTTTTTTTTTAAATAATGTTCGAAGATTCTGGTTCATCATTTAATTCTAATGTAGCGTGAACGTAAAAGTGAACGTTGATCACTGGAATGGCAAAAAATCTTTCGATGAAACTGACTTTTTTTTCAAGAAAATGTGTTTTAACAAAATCTTTTTCTTATTTCTTTTTGCCGTCGTCGGAAGTTAGTTATTTATTTATGATTACAAATTATAACTCGACAAACATTTTTCTTTTTTTAGGGTTCCGTATCTCGAAAGGGAAAACACTTCGTTGATCGTCTGTAAAGACACTTTGTCTCAGGAACGCGTGGGAGTTATCAAGTTGAAAATAATATCAAATACTCAGGGCTGCAATCCCTTAAAGCAGTGACAAAATCATACTTGTATTGTAAGTCAACGCAATCAAAAGTTCCGTTTACCTATGCCGCATATTTTGACACTCGCAAGGGAATCAAAACCTTTAGGGTACCTACTTCCCGTTGACCTAGAATCATGAAATTTGGCAAGAAGCAATGTCATGTAGCACAAGTAAAGGAAAAACTCTGAAAACCGGTAGTTACAGTACAAAAAATAAAAATCCCGTGATGAACCATTTACATACTTACAAAGTACGGAACCCTCGGTGCGCGAATCCGACTCGCACTTGACCGTTTTTTTATTTTATTTAAAATATTAACATTCGGCCGAGTTTTTTTTTTAAATAATAAACTTTAATATGACTTAATTACTAAAATGGCATGGAATGTAATGCATGGGAGTCGATAAATCAAGAAGTTTTCTTAAGTAAAAAAAAAATGAAGTTTAAGAAAAGCGTTTTTTTAATTTGTTTTAGCCCACTCGTTAGTGTCACTCGGATTAAACGCAAATTATTATTTTTAAATTTTCTGTCTTTGAATGGCTTTACATAGACCTTTGATCATTTACACAATGTCTCAATCGTTTAAAATGCATACATATAGTTAGGTACCTACTTACCTACACCCAGTTTCTGAATTGAGAATTTGAAGTCAATAACTCGACAAACTCTACTTACGCATTACTTGCAGTCTATACTGCTAAAGTAAGGTTTAAGCAGTTCTCCAACATCAAATTCTCAATTCAGAAACACACATAAAATGGCAATCGATCGCAATGCCTTTAATTTAGCATTTTTTTTAATATTTTATGTTATAGTCCTGCCGGTCGATTCTGTAAAAATCTCACCGTGAAAACTTAAGTGAAGTGAGTTTATTTTTGCTAGGAATTGACACTATTGACAGCTCACTCCACGCTCATTTCACCTAAGTTTTCACGGTGAGATTTTTACAGAATAGCACCGCTGGGCTCAGCTTGAGAAAGATACATAATTAATTGTAAAATAACTAAATAGACTCGAGTTCGTTAGATTTAAAATAATTGGACGTGTATGAACGTGAACGAAGCTAAAAGCGTCCTGTGGTTTCTGCTTACCCAGATAAGATAAAGGCATGAGTTTATATAAGTATGAAGGCAACATGTTGTAAGGTTTATAGCACTGTGTGACCTAAGCCCGCACTTAAGTCACGCTTATCTGTGAATTAGCTGCTCGTTTAGGTCACACGAGCTATAAAATAGTATACGACACGTGAGTTAAGTAGTGTTAATGCACGGCGTTTAGCACCCGAACGTAGCGAGGGTGCTAATTTCACGCCGTGCAATAATGGACAACTTAAGTGACACGTATCGTAATGTACATTACATAAGCACCGTGTGTGTGACCTAAACCCGCATTTAAGTCACGCTTATCTGTGACTTAAGTGCGGGCTTAGGGCATACGAGCTATAAAATGGTATACGATACGTATCGTGATACACTATTAAACTTTGTAAGAATGCTAGAACTAATGTGTTACATAATTATTAGTTAAGATTGTAAATATTATAATTGTAATGTTCGAATAAGTTATGTAAATACATCGATATGCTGTGGTTTTTGAGTTTTTTTTGTTACTTCCCTATTGCCTCTACATGAAACATTGCGCACACATTATGCGACTACGATGGCTCGGTGACCAGACGCAACGACAGGCCACGGCCTGTCAACAACAACAACAACAGGCAACAACAACAGCAACAACAACAGGCAACAACAACAACAGCAGCAGCAGCAACAACGGGCAGGCAGGCAACTTTTCTGAAATCGCGAAAAAAAAACAGCTGTTCCCTACATTTATGTTCGTAAGTATAAATGCTCGTCAAAATGTAGGGAACAGCAGATTTTTTTTTCGCGATTTCAGGTTTCGTCCCATAGTAAAAGTTGTTCATAATGATGAGTACAATGACCTCTTAAGAGGTTGTTAATGTTTAACCAATAACCCTGTATAGAAATAATTTTTAAAATTGAAAATTGGGGAAAATGAAGCAATACCTTGTACTTAAATAAAACAATTCATAAAAATAAGTACTTAATTTATTACAAAAAAATACAATACAAAATATCATTTCTCCTATTCTAAACTTATATATTAATCTCCTTAACGTTCAGTCCACACTTACGACTGAACGTTATAAATTCGTGCAGTGTGCGCTTGTACTTAGAATGCATAAAAACTAACGACGAATCTGTTAGTTTGCCCCTTTATTACTCAGAAACAGCTGGACTGAATTTGAAGCACTTCCATTACATATCGAGACCGTGCCTCGGTAGATCCCGGCTGTTATTTAAAGATTTTTGACAGTCGTTACGGGTACCTAGTCAGAAGACCAAAAGTCTGACAACCAGTCTTAGCAAGGGATATCGTGTTACCCAGTGACTGGGTTGTGGAGGTAAGATAGGCAGTCACTCCATGTAAAATAATGGTATTCAGTTGCATCCGGTTAGACTGGAAGCCGACCCCAACATAGTTGGGAAAAGGCTAGGTATATTGATTTGACAATATAATGAAAATGGCTTTCAGTACTTTTGAAATATTAGGCACAAAATCTTATTTAGACCCAGAGATAATGATTGAAAAAAATATTTTTCAACCATTTTTCCATCACTATCTCACCTGCTTATTATGTAAAAATAATATCACCGTGAAAACTAAGGTGAAGAGAACTGTCATTCCACCTGATACCAGCATAAAGCATAATCAGCCCATAGTGTTCCCACTGCTGGGACTCAACCCTTCTCATTGTGAGAGCGAGTGGGCTTTAATCCACCACGCGGGCCCAGTGCGGCCAGGTTGGTAAATGCCACATATCTTCGAATTTTTGGTTCCTTCTAGGACATGCCGGTTTCCTCATGATGTTTGCCTTCACCATTTTGCGAGAAGTGTTGATTAAATTATTTACACAAAGTATAAAAGCGCTTGTCTGGGTTCGAACCCCGTTCTACAACTGGTAAGTCGGAGCCGTGATCACTGGGCCACCACTGTCTCAGATGCTAGGGACTGACACTATTGACAGCTCACGTGAAGTTCACACAAGTTTTCAAGGTGAGATTTTTATGCAGACAATGATGCTCGCCTGTCAGAAGTAACCTATTTATTCTCGACTTGTAAGTCAATGTCCTGGGTCTGTGTTTTTACGTATTAAAGATGATTTTTGTGTATTTTCTAACAGATAGAGGGTTTGTTCGTTGCGACGCGGCAGACAACCGATTTGAGGTCCGTGAACGCTTCATCTTGGATTGCTTGGTCGAATTTCTGGAAAAGAAACAGTAATAATAGTAATTATAATAGATTATTGAGTGTGCAAGTCACCCCCTGCCATTTTATCCGTGTAGGTACCTATATATAAAACATTGATCAGGCAGGGGTCATAGTTCTTCCATAGTTCTTGGTAACCAGTCCACTTTAGCCACCCAAACCCATAATACTCGTAGTACAACTTTTTATTTTCCTTGTCCTGCAATAGTCCTACACGAACCGGGGGTTATCCTTGGGTGCACTTGCATAGTGCATACAGGGATAATCGTCGGTTGGTGCCGCATTTCATTAAAATTTCATAAGGGGCCTCTGCGAGTTGGCTTCGGCCCCTCGTACGCCTTCCAAATGACCGGGACCCCAGGGTCCCGAGATATGTAAAATAAAAATTATAAGAGTACTTATACACTGTTCAATGTGTGTGCATATGTGTACTACGACTCATAATATTCTTCAGAGAATCTGGATTGGATCGCGATATAGTAGATCGAGGTCGAGCCTATTACCATCAACTGGGCAGAGAACTAAACTCTGGGCTATTACTGAGAAATTCCTAATTTCCCGAAGTGAATTGAATATATTACATACCTCATTAACAATGATGGTAGGCACGAAGGCCAGTGGTCGCTGGACGGTGGCGCTCTTGTCTCCGTAGGTGGCCAGCAGGTTGTCACCCTGGTCGGAGGAGGCGCATCTCGTCAACTTCACGGATTCCGACTGCTTGTTCACTTGGGCGAGGCACTGAAAGAAGAGATAAGAATAATTAAAAGTCAAACACAAAACTTTTTGAAGTGAAAACTTCTTTATGCGCGTTGGGCAATTTTTGAGATGGGAAAAAAACCATTGAACTCGCGACACTGGTTTTGACGGCATGGTTGGCGCAGTGGTTAAGCGATTGACTGCTGCGCTGCATGTCGCGGGTTCGATTCCCGCACGGAACAAATATTTGTATGACCTACAAGTAGTTGTTCCGGGTCTGGCTGTTTGTGTATGTGACTTTAAATGTTTGTAAACGCACCCACGATACAGGAGAAATTCCTAGTGTGGGGCAACGTTTAAAAAAAAAAAAACTGTTACCGTAAGCGACACCGCGCGTGTTTTGTTTATAAGACGATTAAAAAAATAAAACACCCGCTTCGCATGTGTTCGGCTGTCCTCGGCGGGATGTACTCGGTTTTAATGTATTATCCGATATGTCAGTGAGTGATGGCAAAGTATTCTGTTTGTGTTTTGTTTTTACTTCTGTCGGCACTCCCGGAGTGCCACTGTTTTTTTTTAAATTAAGTAAACATGTACAGGCACGTTTGAATTGTCAAGGAGTCGGTCAATCAGAGAGATCAAGCTAGTTGCCCATTCCAAAGCGTAGTAGGTTCCTATGGAGAAGAACGGGCAAGAAACTCCATGGACACTCTTTTAAATCAAAATTATATTAGGTATTTAGATAAAAAAAAATTAAGATGAAGGAATTTATAAAATTTGAAGGACGTTACATTACGTCGGCGATGGTTCTCCGGGGTTGGATGGACTATACTTCACACATAGACTCCTATAGGTATTTATGTGACTCAGATGGTTTGTAAAGTTCTGATGTGTGAAGACTATGCCGGTTATTAATTTATCATACTACAGGAACCCTTACTTGTTTGCATACAGGGTGTAAATAGACCCATCAGTAGCCCTTAACTACCCATTCTGTACATCTAACTAAGTAGTGTTTTCTCTATTAGTTAAAATAAGATGAAAATAATCATAAGGCTTTGCAAGTCCCAGGTTGAGGGCAGTACCGGATGAAGACTACTGGATGCCCTAAGCAATCCACGCCTGTAGCCCTCCTATCCACTAGTCGCCTCGTATTTTTCCAAAACATCAACGAGCGATTTGTAAAGATTGGCGCACATCTCTAGAGTGACTTTTGTAATATCTTGCTGATAAACAGCCTTGCCTTTCATGTGCTAGCAAATACTGTTTCGGTGCTGTTTCTGCCTTATGGTGCCCCCCGAGACGTGATGCCCTAAGCAATAGCTTAATTTGCTTATGGCCTAATCCGGCTGTGGTTGAGGGTCCAAAAGCGGTAACCACTTTCCATCTCCACTCTTTTAAGAACCTTTACAACATAAATGACAGTTTACCGTGTCGAGAGACTTGTCAGGGTTGACCTGTTCCATGAGGCAGATCACCAGCTCCATCTTCTCCGTGTCCTGGAGGCTGCGGTCCTTCAGGATGCAGGCCTGGATCTGGGGACAAAAAGACAACTTTAGTTTACAATTGCAAAGGAATTAATAATATAGCACAGGATCGGTCGATGTGGCGACGCTTGGGGGAGGCCTATGTCCAGCAGTGGGAATTTTTTAAACTTTATTTTCTAAATTTTTTTAACTAGTGAAAAAAGGCGAACTTGACGCCTGAGGCCAGTCAACCTTAGAGTTCAATTCGTCTGCATATTGTTTTTTTTATAGTACCTATCCATATGTACAGTCACGAGCATAAGTATGTATACACTTGCCTTTATTCAAAGGCGATTTTCTCCTTTATTTTTGAATGAAATTTTATATTATTACGAACATAGTATTTTCGAACCAATAGGTTTATGTAAAGTGTCGTATTTCAATATTGTATTCGTTATTTCGTGAAAAGATCGCAATTGAAAGTTGCCAAGTGTTGACATATTAGTGCTCGTGACTGTACATACCTAACTACCCAACTCTCGACAAAATATTAAATTCTTATTTTGGGTATCACACTAATATTATAAAGGTGAAAGTTTGTGAGTGTGTGTTTACATGTTTGTTACTTCTTCACGCTCAAACGGCTGGACCAATTTTGATAAAATTTTGCATGGAGGTAGCTGCCACCCTGGATTAACATATAGGCTACTTTTTATCCCGATATTCCCACGGCATCGACATTTACGCGGGTAAATACGCGGGGCGCAGCTAGTTTGACATTAATTTTAACTTGATAACTGCAAGCATTCCTGAGAAAAAGGGTCTTGACAGACGGACAACGAAGTGACAAAGGTTCCGTTTTTCTTTTGAGGTACGGAACCCTAAAAATAAACATTTATCCCGATATTCCCACGAGATCGACACTTATGCGGGTGAAACCGCGGGGCGCAGCTAGTATTTAGTATAATCATGTTCTTATCTACTACAGCCAGTTAGCCGAGCCTAAGGCCATACGCAGCTGTGGTACATAGCCCTAATAAGGTTACATAACCGCTAGACCTCGCGTGTGTTGATTCATTGGGCTGCAATGTGCCGAGTTAAGATAAAATCATGGACGGTGGAGATAATTGCGCAAAATTACGGCAGATAAGTACATAGGACAAGACTATAAATATAATAAGTACTGTGTCTAGTTTTTAATAAAGATTAACTGTGGGCCTGGCATATGATACACCTCTCTGATTTGCCAGAACTAAGTAATACTTGTTATTAGAACCTAGAGAGTTAGAGATTTAAAATATTGTTAAGAAAACACTCACGTAAATCGGATTAGCAGTTCTTGAGTTTTAAACGCACTAACGGACAGATATAAGAGAAAACTGTCAAGTCTTGTATATTAATAACGTAGCTGCCCACGGATAGTCTCATGAAATTTTGTCATCATGGAAAAACTCCACACCTACCTAACACTTTTTCCCTGGGATTGCCAAACTCAGGACCTCACGCACGGTTTCCCGGCCACGACTTTTGGCTTCGCCGGCGCGATGTCTTAGGCTGCCTGTCCACCGGAGCGGAGAAACGGAGAAATATTATCCAATAGGATTGCACAAAATCTCCGCTCCTTTTCTGTCCAATTGTCCTATTGGTTAATATTTCTCAGTTTCTCCGCTCCGCAGCCTCGCTCCGCTCCTGTGGACAGGCAGCCTTACTGCGAGCGTTGACGCTGCGAGCGGTGCGTCGCTGTCGTGGCATGGTTCTGGTTCTGAATACAGTTTTGTATATATTTGTTTTTACAGCTCGCCGCCGCTGATAGCGGCAAGGTCGTGGCCAGGCCGTTAGTATTCGCGCTTTGACCCACCAGACCACAGCAGAGGTAGTCTAGTAGGACCAGTCTACCAGTATCGAGGCAGACAGTATATAGTTATGTAGGTCTAGGTGAAGGCCGCAGGAACCCGTTGGATGCGAGAAGCACAGAACCGGTCGAAGTGGAGGTGCTTGGGGGAGGCCTATGTCCAGCAGTGGACGTCTTTTGGCTGAAATGATGATGATGATGATGATATACCTATATACTTATAGATTACATACCTTGTTGCCGTAGCACTCATCAGGTCCATGGTGGCAGGTGAACTGCCACTTGCCGTTCACTTTGTCGTGCTGAAAACAGAAGAAAAAGAAAAAGTAGTCTTTGCTAGTAACGATGACGGTGATGAAGACGGTTCAAACGGCGGGCGTTATTCTGCATGACATTTTACTATCCTGTATAGTAAAATGTCATGCAGAATAACGCCCTCATTAGGTCATTGCTACTCATCAATGAACAACTTTTACTATGGGACCAAACTTCCCTACATTTTGACGAGTTATACGAACATAAATGTAGGGATCAGCAGATTTTTTTTCGCGATTTCAGGTTTGGTCCCATAGTAAAAGTTGTTCATAATGATGAGTACAATGACCTCTTAAGAGGGTGTTAATGTTTTACCAATAACCCTGTATATAACGTTAGGCAGTTTAATACCGTTTGATTTTAAACGTATGTCGAACCAATGAAATCTTGACCTAACTGTCTAAATAGTCTTCTTTCTTCTATCTACTACTCTCCACGAGGGTTACCTACCGTGCTCTTTCCATAGGGCACCATCTTGACCTTCACGACTCCTCGGAAGTCCCTCCACACGGGCGCCAGCTGCGCCGTGATGAACCGCTTGCTGTCCGGACATAGAGACTCGTAGTACACTGCGATCTTCACCTGGGGAGGAAAGAATTTGGTTATTGATTTTTTATGAGGGAGCCATAATTTTTACAATAGGTAGATTTACAGGGTGTAACAAGACTTAGCACATAGCCATTATCTGCACATTCTGTCATCAAATGAAAAAAACTGGCCAAGTGCGAGTTGGACTCGCACACGAAGGGTTCGGTACCACAAGGCAAAAACGCCTAAAAAAACACGTTTGTTGTATGGGAGCCCCCCTTAAATATTTATTTTATTCTGTTTTTAGTATTTGTTGTCATGGCGGCAAATACATCATCTGTGAAAATTTCAACTGTCTAGCTATCACGGTTCTTGAGATACAGCCTGGTGACAGACGGACAGTGGAGCCTTACTAACAGAGTCCCGTTTATACCCTATGGGTACGGAACCTGATTGTTGGAAACGGAAAATGATTGTTGGAAAATGACTCTAGTTTTGTTGTAAAGAAAAAACGGTGTTTACGGTGGCGTGCAATATAACGCACGCAAAATACCATACAAAATATCTATTGTGTCTATGGGCGCATGCAACGAATAAGATATTTTTAAAACTTTTTTTCGTGAAAAAAGTACCTAACTCTTTCAAGACTTTTTACAGGGGGATGGAGGAGGGGGGGTTCAGGGGATCAGACCGGAATAACTCGTTTAATTCACTGAGCAATAATAAAATAATTATAACAGACCACAATTATTTATATGAAGGAAAGGCGAACACTTCCGTCTCAAAACAATCGGAGATGAGAGCGCGCGAGCGGTAATACTGACTTTGATAACCAGCCACTGTGCGTTCCTGAATTCAATTGAATGAATTTACTTTTTTACCAATTTCATTCAATTGAATTCAGATTTTCTCTCGATATTTGTAGTACAGGACCTACAATAATTGTGGAATTAACTGAGAAAGTCCATGTTACGAGTGCTTTCCAGAAATAGAGAGGTAAAGCGGCTTGCAGTGTAAGTATGTATTATTATTCTGTCATTATCAGCAGGCCTGCCTCGTGGCTAAATAATAACAATCACACGGGTCCATCTTCAAGGTTAAGCAACGCTTGCCGAGGTTGGTCCGTGGATGGGTGACCATCCATAACATACCGAGTCCCACCCGAGCCTCGGAAAGGACGTCCCGCCTGTCATTTGTAGATCTCTGACAGTCGTTACGGGTAGCCCGAATGTCTGACAAGCCCGAAAGTCTTGCCAAGGTACCCCGTCACTCGGTGAGCACGTAAGGTGCTCACCGTCCGATCAGGACCAGGCCCGTGCCGGACGGCGCGTACGTGTTCCACGCGCGCCTCAAAGAGATGTCAGCATCAGAGAAGGGGTCAGCGGGATTGTCCGAAAGGGTTACCGCTGGCCCGGAACATAAAGAGGTAAGGAAGGAACACGGGTGGGTTTTAGTCAGTAAGAGTCTGACACTCCCTTCCGCTCCACCCAGAGCGGGAGGGGTCATTTGAGGATTTCCCATCCGCAATAAAAAAGGGGTATCGTGTTCGTAACTTATGGCATTCCAGTCTGGATATATGTTACTGTACCTTGTGGTCATCTCCCTTCTTGCCTTTCGCGAGCACTCCGTAGAACAGCGCCACCAAACACAACACTGCTACAGTCTTCATTTTGTTCTGAAACAAACAAAACACTATCTTAAGTCTTATGCCTTAAGTCACACGATCGCTGACAGTCGACAGTCGTTATGGGAATCAGGTCTTACAGTTGTCAGACCAGTCTTACCAACAGTTATTGATCGTGTTCTCCAGTAACTGGGTGTGGAGCTCAGAGTAAGAGAAATTACAGGCGTGATGTTATCTTGTTCATTTCTTAGTGCCATAATTATGTTTGATGGTACCTAATAGGTTCGCCTTTTGTATCGTATCATATCTGGGTATCGTATTACCCAATAACTGGGTGGTGGAGGTCAGGTAGGCAGTCGCTCCATGTAAAATACTGGTATTCCGCTGCATCCGACCCCAAAATAGTTGGGAGAAGGCAAGGCAGATGACGACATCATTATTGCCCTTCGCTCTATAAAAACAATGATGGCGCGGACACCTAAACTACATACTTAACTTATGTTAAAAATGCTGAGGCTTTCCCATAAAAAATTCTAACGCGCTGGCAATCGAACGTGAGTCGAAAAAACTCACACTAAGGCGACTGGTTGCGCTTCTGCGCTTGCGACTATTAGACTAACGACTAACGAGGCAGTCGTTTATTAAAAGGCTGAAAATCTCTTCAGCTATTAATTGATACCCCTGCTTTCAGCCCCCCTGCTCCTCAGACCGATTGCCGAGTGTGCTTGGGGTCGATGCTTGGTCGGTCGGAAAGTGTTATTGTGCTAGAAATTCCTTAGTAACAGTCCCAAGGTCTGAATTTGTACTCAGTTAATGTGAGACCGTAACATAACCGGCGAAATGTTGGTTTACATTACTCTCTAAGTTCATGTTACCCGAACCGGTAGAACTGGAGTTACCGACATAGCTTGCAGAGTAAGCAAACCACGGATATCTATGAAGCAAACTGAAGTGGCAGTGGGCTGGCCATGTTTGTCGAAGGACCGATAGCCGGTGGAGCAGATGAGTCCTGCGTATCGGCAAGCGTAGTGTGGGACGCTCCCCAGCTAGCTGGACCGACGACCTAAAGATGGTGGCTGGGACAGACTGGATGCGGAAGGCGGAGGACAGGAGGATTTTTTTTATTTTTGATCATGTTACCCTATTGAATGACTATTTCATGAACTCATGACATTTGAGGCCAAGTCTAACTCAAGGAGTTGTATTGCTGATTCTAATTAATGATAATTTGACTCTGTAAAGTCATATCTGTTACGATCACGAATCATATTTTAATCAACATACACCCTGATAGAAAAAAATGCACATCTGCCTACCACATCGGGGAATATAAGCGTAATTTTACGATACTACAACCAGTGCCTACACTCACTCAAGTACAGTATATTTAACAGTTTTCTCAAACATATCGCCGTTTATAGCGCGACGCAAAAACGTGAGTGTTTCGCAAACAATTCAGATTAACGTAGGTACACATGCGCTGGAGGTGTTACGTGAAGCCGTTCTTGTAAGCGTAACAATACGGTGTGTTGTGGGAAACCGAACACGGTGCCAACAGCTGGGAGAGAACGGTCTTGTACGTCTCATTGTGGTAGCTTCGCAATGCTGCAGATCTTAATGATTGTGATTGCGTAATTCAACCAATTAGAACGCATAAGCCTACTTGCATATAGATACTAGCAGCACCCCGCGGTTTCACCCGCGTAAGTTGCGTTCCCGTGGGAATATATCGGGATAAAAACTATCCTATGTCGTTTCCCGGGACTCAAACTATCTCAGTTTAAATCAATTAGACGACCGCTATTCTTGCTACAGCTGTCTGCTGTCGGGACAAGGCAAATCAGGATATCGATATGTGTCATTTTTGATACGATAGCCTGTCGGATGGTGTGAAAGATAATTTTTTTCATGAACTAACTCGAAGCCACTACCTTATACGCATCAACAAAAATCAAATACTTAGCAAGACGAAGCGAGGTGTAAGAAGGTGTTGAATAAAAGTCAACACTTCAAAATCAGCTGTCACCACACGACAGCGCGGGAGCGGAGTGAAGATGTTTTCTAACTGGTAATGTGCTCACACGCAGTAGTGTACAGTGTGCAGTAGGTACTTGTGTATTAGTTGTACTTTCTAAGTGACACGCAGTGCTGTGGCGAGTGGGTCAAGCTGTGACCCTGAGGCGCAAGGCACGAGAGGAAGATATCTTTATCTTGTTTGCGTAAGACGTTTTGCTAACAGAAATTGTGTTTACTTATCTAGTTATTAGTAAATACTGTAACGTTATTGGGTAACTACAGTCTTGAGTCTTTGGGGTCGAAGCCCTCGGGTCGCGCGAGCCCGCGAAATTCAATTATTTACGTTTTTTGCAATTTGCTGGTCAGTATTAAGTTGTACGTTGATTCAAATATGATTCGCGACCGTAACAAATATGTATTTACAGAATTATAAATCAATCAACTAGAAACATGTCATACAACGTCCGTTCATCACTATTCAACCGCCAATCGCTACCGCTCCTCGCGCGCACCACTGTCAAACGTGTTTTCTCACACTAACTAATGTACACCATTGTCCACAGTATCTTAACTATACAGTACGTCACTGCTTTCTCCACATTCTGTGTACCCATGTAAATGCAAGGTGTATTAGTAACTAGCTTTTACACGCGACTTCCTTCGCATACAAACTTTAGCCCTCGTTTGATCCGCTTGAGTAATTTCTAAGTAGGTACACTTCTTCTTCATTATACGTGTAATATTAATTGCCAGTGTTGCAACAGGCGTTACTTTAGCATATAATCAGCCTATAATGTTCCCACTGCTGGGACAGAGTGACAGAGGCCTCCTGTGAGGTATTCCACCATGCTGGCGCAGGCGCAGTGCACGGTGTCACATGTCTACGCCTTGTTTCCCCGAATGGTGAAGCAGAAGTCTTGGTAATCATCAAATGACCCCTCCCGCTCTGGGTGGAGCGGAAGGGAGTGTCAGACTCTTACTGATTAAAACCCACCCGTGTTCCTTCCTTAGCCCTTTATGTTCCGGGCCAGCGGTAACCCTTTCGGACAATCTCGCTGACCCGGCAGGCTTCGGCCCTAAAGGGCCCCTTTTCTGCTGCTGACATCTCTTTGAGGCGCGCGTGGAACACGTACGCCCCGTACGGCACGGGCCTGGTCCTGATCTGACGGTAAGCTACACCATAGTACACCCTCATTTCGCCAGTTATAGTCAGAGCCTACTCCACATCACCCGGGCACAAATCCAAACTCCGGGCTGAAAATTCCTAATGGAGAAATTTGCTTAACTCGGGAATCGAATCCAGAACCTCATGCTCAGCGCTTGACCACTAAACCAATGAGCCAGTTTAACCGTGTAATATTGACATAACTTGATAGACTTTCAGAAGCCGGTAGATGATTGAGTCCAGCCGCTGACGCCGGGCGGCGCCAAAACCGTCCAAATTGACACTAAGCAGTCTTTAGCATTGATTCTGCGGCGGACCGCAACGCGACCCAGTTGCGGGCGTTGCGCAAACATACCGGTTAGTTCACACAATTACCTACTTATCCTACTTAAATTACTTTTGTGTACGCTTGCTTATCAAATAACATCTTGGACAATGTCGCGCTGACAGAAAACGCTTCTTGTTTTGAAATCATCTTACCTACCAGTTTCAGCGCGTGTTGAGGAATGAGACGATATAACTAACAATGCTTTGGTAATCTAAATTTTCCGGAAAAATAATACCTAGTAAGAATTTGTAGTTGAATATAAGTAGTTTTTAATGTCAATTCCTTAGTATACTATTGCATAGAATCAAGTTCTTCTAACTGAACAGACGGCTGTGCTGCTGGGGAGTTTGTTGCGCCACTTCTTATTTCTAGCTAAGCACTAGGAAGTCCACCATTTGTCTTATACAATTTTGACGTTCAAAAAGTGCTGCTTCTAAGCCTAATATTATGAATAATTTACTTTATTTTGAAGGCATCGGCTGAGGGGTTTAGAACAAGCAGACTTTGTCAGTTATGTTTAAGTCCCACCAGATCCCCGTACCTTGGGACTTTGGACTCTCTTTTTAGGAAGCCAGGACGGCCCAGGCGAAAATAATGAAAAGATAACTGATAACTGAAACCTGCTTGGTAGGTATATGTAATATAAACCTTCGGTGTACATAATGAAAAAGAAAAAGACATATTGCGATAATCCCAAATAAAGGACAATGATGACGTTTGGATTAAGCAAGAATAAGGAAACATCAGAATCTTACCTTTACAATCAAATTCACTAAAACATGAAAGAAACTTGGCATAACTTAGTCTAAAACATGTATAATTAATTTTGCTACCGTGAACTATAATTTAAAGGTAAGTTTAAGTATTAATTAATCAATTTAACGCGTTACTCAATTGTTTATAATCGACATTTGAGTATAGACTGGTTGTCTTGAAGACGTGTTCTGAACTGTTTCGGCTGGAGCTGATAGTGTTTGACCCGCCATCGCCACCCGTTATCTCACAGCGGCTATCGGGAGAGTTTAATGTGAGTAAACAATGAGTTTATAAATAATAAGGCGCCTCGAATTATCAGAGAAGATACAAAAAATTGTTATATGAGAATAATGTTCTACGTTTGTAAATGGTTTGGGAGAAATGTGTTTACAAGACTGCCAAAGATGTTAGGCTTGAACGGAGTAGCTTGTGACCTCTTTCAAAATTCGTTTTTGAATAGTGTGTTTTCAATTAAATGCTGGAACTTAGGTGGAAGATGAAGAACATGCACGACGCATATAAAATCACGTTTGTTCCCGAATGGGTAAACAGAGGTCTTTACCTAGTACAAATCCACGAGAGGTGTTAGCCTACTGCCAACAACACTGCCCGATCCAGGGCTCGAATTTAGGATCCCACACTCAGCAGTCATGCTTGCAACCATTAGTGTCCAAACGCTATCGCGACCGAAGTTCCGCGGCTGATTTTACGTTCCGACGAATTCGGCTGATATGACACACCAGTGGCGAACTTACGCGGCAGAAATTCAGTTCACACGCGGGGCGCGGGCCTGCCTCCCGCTGCTCCCCCCGCCCCGGTTCTTCTTCGGCAAGCGAACCGAACTTCGGTCGCGTATAATGTGTGCTCTACAGAATACGTTGCCATCGAATTGCCGCTGAACTTACGCCCGACCGAAGTTCGGCTGTACGCTATAACGCAACGTAATTTCGGCATAATGTGTCGTCAGTAATTCAAATAGCATTGCAGGCGTAATTAATCATGCCGAAATTCGGTCGCATACCTTCGGTATAGTGTGTTTAAAGACACTTTAAACCAACAGCTTACGTGCGACGTTAACAGTCTGACATGGTTGATTCAATCTACAAAATGTAGGTACCAATGTACTTACCTACCGCAACGAATGAACGATCACAAGAAAGACTGAAGCTGTGGCGAGACAGTGCTTCCTTAAGACCTCCCACCTGGACATCAGTTACCTTGGGTGACCTGGAAGTCTTTGTGACTTTCGGCCACAGGTTGGCCGAAGCAAGGAAAACCTGTTCAGGTGGAGATTCATAGACGCCTCCGCCTTGGAGTGTAAATGTGGTGCTCCACCAAACGATGGGACACTTAATATCGTGTCCTGCGTGTCCTGTCAGCTGCACGTTACAGGAACTGGTGGACGCTGGTGATGGCGCCAAACAAGTAGCCGAATTCTGGGTCCATTTAGATTGCTATCGACACGCTAAGAAGAAGACTAATGTACAATTGTACAGCTATACAAGAACCATGATTGTAGTGCATGGTCAAAACCGGAACTAACTGCGCTATCTTGTTTTTTCAAATATCCTTGTAGCACTGTATGTACAGAGAACAGACAGCTGTGCTGCTGCTGGGGAGTTTGTTGCGCCATTTCTTCTTCCCAGCGAAAGCACTAGGAAGTGGTGAAAGGCGGACGTAGCGGGTGGCCGGGGGACTGTCATGTAATTTTGACGTTCCAAAAGTGCTGATTGTCAGCCCAATTTGAATAGATGAGTTTTGATTTTGTAAGTGTATGCCTTTTGCACAGTACCTAAGAGTACAGGAGTACAGGGTCAACTAAGTCCCAGTGAGGTTAACTGCAGGCGCAATGACCCACATCGACCAATTGACTCCAATTGTGTCGTGACGTCACAGCAATCAGCTGACGGGAGGTAAGTTTTATTTATTTTATTTATTACACATACACACACTATCATTACAGGATGACCCCAATACGATAGTGGTTTGCAAACACACCAAATAAAATGAAAATTAACTTACGGCTAATACTTAAAAATCTAAACTTTAAAATACAAAACAATTTTTAATGCTATAAAAACTTAACCTAAAATATAATAAAATTAGACAACACAAAATATTAATATTTAAATATAGCTAACAAAATTCAACAAAACTCTTGCGAATTCACTCAAATTACACGAAAATATGTCAATTCTGTCATGGACTTCATTTAATACACATATTGTGCGGATTAGGGGTGTTTTTGACAGCAGGTTGGTTTTGGCAGCAGGCACGGCCAGTAGTGGCGGTCGCCGCCGCCTCCACACGTACCGATCTGGCACGCACAGCTTCAGGTGACGCAGCACACCCGGGTTATGAGCCACTCCACGCAGGAGCTTTAGCGCATACGCCGCAAGTGTAAATTCCCGGCGCACTCTGAGTTCGTTGTACCCCACCATACCCAGTACAAACAGTGTAGGATACATCAGCGGGTAAAATGGGTAAACCCCATAAAGTTTAAAATACAAGTGTCTTGTAAATTTATTCTGTACTCGCTCCAGCATGACATTGTATTTCGCTTCATGAGGAGCCCAAATCACCGCACTGTGTTCCAAGTGACTCCTTACCAAAGCGTCATACAGCACCCTGAGCGTGGTAACGTTTGTGAATCCCTGCGACTGTCTCAGCACGAAACCCAGGTTTCTGTACGCCTTCTTGCAAATCTTAACTATATGATCCCGGAAAGTTAGATCGGGGGTAAGCAGTACTCCTAGATCTCGTACCTGAGACACTCGCTGCATCGGCGCTTCCTCTACTTTGTATTCGTAGGCTAAGGCAGTCTTCGCGCGCGTAAATGTCATCACTGAGCATTTCGCTGTGTTGAAAAAGAGTTTATTTTTATGGCTCCACTCTACCACTCTATCTATGTCTTCCTGCAATCTCTCACAGTCCGACTCACCCTTGACCTCGAGCAGCAATTTGAGGTCATCTGCAAACAATAAACATAAACTATGCTTGACTACGTCTGGTAAGTCATTTATCATTAAAATAAATTCGAGAGGACCCAAATTGCTGCCCTGGCTCACGCCTGACCTGGTGTAGTATGGCTCAGATTCGAACCCGTTGTAGTCAACGTACTGCTGTCGGTCTTTCAAGTAGCTGGCGAAAAACTGTAGTAGGTGCGGAGTGCAGCCAATGTTTGCCAGCTTCATTAGCAGTACGTCATTGTCGACGGTATCAAACGCCTTTTTAAAATCAAAATATGCCGCGTCTACCTGCACACCAGCATCGACGGCCGGTACCACCCTCGCCATGAAGTTAAGCAGATTAGTGGCAGTGCTGCGCGCCGGCCGGAACCCGTGCTGCGCGTCCGATAGCTGTGCGCTCACTTGAGCCTGCACGCAGCGTTGGATGGCAGACTCGAACACTTTTGCAGGTGTCGACAACACTGCCACCGGTCTGTAGCCACTGACATTCGGACCTGCCTTACCCTTGGGAACCGGAATCACTCGCGTGATTTTCCACCTAGGCGGAAACTTTGCCTGATTTAAACAAGTATTAAAGATATGATGCAGGGGCTCAGCCAGCACCCTGCCACAGTCTCGGAACAGAAAAGCTGGAATGCCATCGGGGCCAGATGAGCGCTTTGGCTTGAGCTTTATGAGCGCTTCCCTTACGTCTTGAAGACTCAGGGTCTCGATGTGCACTCGCGCACTGTTCGCTTCCGCCTCCGCCCCCGCCGCCCGCGCCTCCAGCCGCGGCCGCTCTTTATTATAAACCGACTCAAAAAATGACGCAAATTGTCGAGCACACTCCTCATCCGAAAGATGTTGACCATCCTTTATGATAATTTGCCTGTTTAACCTACTTCGTTTGGACCTAATATACTGCCAGAATGATTTTGGATCTTTTGAAAATTGATTTTGTATTTTTAACTTGTGTTCTTTGTGTGCAATTTCTATTGATTTTTTAATACGACTTCTGTACTTTGAAAATTCAGAATAATCGCTATGCAGCTTTGTTTTTTTGAAAGTTTTATGAAATCTAGCTTTATTCTTTATATCTCTTATAATATCTGCGGTGTACCATTCGGGATAAACGTATCGAGAATTTTCACGTTTAAGCTTTTTCCGGGGTACACATCTATCTAAAATATCACTCAGTTTATCATAAAAAATATTCAACATATCCTCTAAATCATGCATGTCGTAAATCATACTCCAATCAGTGGAAGTCAGCATAGAGTATAACAACTCGTAGTCGGCTCGATAGAAGTTCCACTGCGGCCTAATACTACGCGCTGCGGGACTGCCACCGGCAGAGGGCGCGGGCGGGGCGGACGCGGCGGGTGCGGGGAGCGCGCGCGCGCATTGCACGCTGACCGCGAGCGGCGGGTGATACGCGTCGACGGGCACGAGCGCGTCGTCGGCCGCCACCACCGATACCTCCCCGCTACATACATACATAGATAACTGTGCTACATTGTGAGCAGAATGTCCCATCATCTGTCTTTTCCCAACTATGTTGGGGTCGGTTTCCAGTCTAACAGGATGTAGCTGAAGACCAGTATGTTACATGGAGTGACTGCCCAGCTGATCTCCACAACCTAGTTACTGGGTTAGGGATAAAAAAAATCCAGATGAAATCATCATCCTCATTCGCCCACAAGACGTCCACTGCTGGACATAGGCCTCTCCCGAGAATCGCCACATCTACCGGTTCTGTGCTTCTCGCATCCTCAGTCGTAGCACATGGTTGACCATGCGACTGAAGTGTAATGAGATCAAAAGTTCTGGAGTGGCAACCGCGTACCGGAAGGTGCAGCGTTGGTTGTCCTCCTTCAAAAAGTGGACCAATGACCCCGGGAAGGTCACGACAATCCGCTGGAGGTGAGTAAAACGGAACCGGTCGATGTGGCGTCGCTTGGGAGACCTATGTCCAGTAGTGGACGTCTTCTGGGTGAATGGATGATGATTAGTCAATCTCAGTCGCAGCTCGGAGTCAATATAGGCTCGCACCCTATTACATGTGACTTAAACATAACTAGAAAAAGTTTTTACTAAAAAATTACAACCGACTTCCAAAAAAGACCACAAAGTGAAAAATAATTTTAATTTCCGAAGTCGGTGTCGTTGGGTTCGCATTTTCGTTGTTTGCCACCGACTTCCGAAATTAAAGTTATTTTTCACTTTGCAGTGTCTGTTTTGGAAGTCGGCAGTTGCCCGCCAGACACGACACCCGTCTGGTCGGAGGATCCTCCCTTTTCTGTGAACTTTACACCCTGTTCCTCATACCTCTATAGACTGTAAGCCGATCGGGGATGGACTGGTTAAGATGGATGGTATGTACCCAGGGTATCCTCGCAATAAGAATGATTGATTAAATTTTCGCATTAATATAAATCTTGTACAGACAGCTACTGAGCATTAAAATGACCTGTCATTGGTGTTAGTGAACTTTAGTTAACTGTGTCATGGCTAATGGCTTTAACTATCGGATGTCATCGATCAATCTATGTTAGTATTATAGAGGTGTGAGGAACAGGGTGTAAAGTTCACTCATACTCTATAGAAAAGGGAGGATCCTCCGACCAGACGGGTGTTGTGTCTGGCGGGCAACTGCCTGATGATTCATGTCGGGCCGTTATAACTATGTTGTACTAGTTGCGCGGTAAACTCTGCTTACGAGATGCAGGATAATATGTCGGGCCGTTGTAACTATGTTGTACTAGTTGCGCGGTAAACTCTGCTTACGAGATGCAGGATTTTGCGTGACGTCAGTATGACGCGTTGTTCTCATGTGGCGTTGTAGATACCGCTACATTAGGATTAGGTGACCGTTCTTAAGATGACAGGGTCAAATTAAATTAGCTAGCAATACTCCACAGACGAGATGGGTACTTGACATATCAGAATAAAACAATATTAATGGTTTTTAGGCATTTCTCTTTTGATAATTAAAAATAAGATTGTGGTTTTATAAACTCACTAGCTTCCGCCCGCGACTTTGCCCTCCAGGTATGTCGATAAAAATTATCCTATCTCCTTCCACGGGATGCAATCTATCTCTCTGCCAAATATCGAAATCCGTTCAGTGGTTTAGGCGTGAAAAGGTAACATACAGACAGACAGAGTTACTTTCGAATTTATAATATTAAGTAGTGTGGATATTTCTAGTACCGCGTACCGGAAGACGTAACGTTGGAAGGCCTCCTATAAGGTGGTCCGACGACCTTGTGAAGGCCGCAGGAACCCGTTGGATGCGAGAAGCACAGAACCGGTCGAACTGCAGTGCCGGATTAGCCCATAAGCAAATTAAAAAAGTAATAGAGACTCATCGATCTCACAGTTAAACTGCGTAAGCAGTTTTGTGGGGCAATGTATTATTGTTATGAACTGTAAAGGGATTAAATAAAATCATTCATTCATTCATTCATAAGCAATTGCTTAGGGCATCACGTCTCGGGGGGCACCATAAGGCAGAAACAGCACCGAAACAGTATTTGCTAGCACATGAAAGGCAAGGCTGTTTATCAGCAAGATATTACAAGACCCAAAAGTCACTCTAGCTAGATACGTGCGCCAATCTTTACAAATCGCTCGTCGTTGTTTTGAAAAAATACGAGGTGACTAGTGGATAGGAGGGCCTACAGGCGTGGATTGCTTAGGGCATCAAGTAGTCTTAATTCGGCACTGTCGAAGTGGAGGTGCTTGGGGGAGGCCTCTGTCCAGCAGTGGACGTCTTTCGACTGAAATGATGATGATGCTGATGATTACTGAAGCTTTAGTTTCCTAGGAAAGCGGTTCCGTCATATTATAACGGTTCTCATGAAAATCTGTTTTTTCCTGCACCAGTAAAACAATAGGAGCGTTTACGCCGTACGGCATTTCATACAAACTTTCAAGCCCTTGTTTTTCGAAATTAATGAACCGATTTTAACTAAACTTCATACGCATTAAGCAGGATACAAAGGTCTAAAAAGTTATTTAAGAACATTTTCGAAAAATTGTGTTACAGCCAAATTAGACCGATTTTAAGTTTTCCATAGAAACAGAGATTTCTAGTTATCTTTTTTAGGGTTCCGTACCCAAAGGGTAAAAACGGAACCCTATTACTAAGACTTCGCTGTCCGTCTGTCTGTCACCAGGCTGTATCTCATGAACCGTGATAGCTAGACAGTTGAAATTTTCACAGATGATGTATTTCGGTTGCCGCTATAACAACAAATACTAAAAACAAAATAAAATTAATATTTAAGGGGGGCTCCCATACAACAAACGTGTTTTTTCGGCGTTTTTGCCTTGTGGTACGGAACCCTTCGTGTGCGATTCCGACTCGCACTTGGCCAGTTTTTTAAATAAGACATTCAGACGGACTGACGGACAGTGGAGTCTTATTAATAGGGTCCCGTTTTTACCCTTTGGATACGGAACCCTAAAAAGGAGCATTAAAAACTAACAAATTTACATTAAAAACTAAATTAATAACCACTCAAAAAAAGCCGTGCGCGACCAAAAAGGCCGTCCGTGTGACCTTCCCTTCATCGCCAAAGCTTTGGTTAAAGTTCCGCTTCACGTTGAAACTCGACCAATAACAGAATAGAAACCCGCGATAAAGTCAAATTGCCACTATTAGGTATCCGGTTGACAAAAATTAAACTCGTGCCATCGAACTAGCAAGGTCACTGGTTCAAATCCCGGTTCAGGTCAGACCACGGAGGATCAGAACAACTCAATTACATTAGTCTGATAGGAAAATTGCTTCCTAATAGTTTAGCAACCGTCTGTCCCGTGTCTTGGGTTCAATTCTCAGGTCAGACAATAGGTATTTATTGGGTCTTAGGAAAGATATCAGGTCGTTCATTTATTGTTATCTGTGGCTCAGGTTACTGACACCGAGGTTGTCAAGCAACAAGATACTTTGATATAACCGTAGACAGAGTAAACTATAGACTGCTGCGGTGCTATTCTGTAAAAATCTCACCGTGAAAATTTAGGTGAAGTGAGCGTGGAGTGAGCTGTCAATAGTGTCAATTCCTAGCAAAAACAAAGTCACTTCACCTAAGTTTTCACGGTGAGATTTTTACAGAATCGACCGGCTGCATATCTTCTTTTTCATTCGCACAAGAAAAAGAGAAATATAAGCAAAGAAAAGAGACAGAGTAAGAATATTTCTGTCTCTTACTGCGTGTCGGCTTAGCACATCAATGTGCACAACAAGTTTGACGTTTTTGACTGAAATAACAAAAACTACACCGCGATTAAACGGAAAATAAGATCTTTTTCGTGCATAATTCAATAATAGTACATTTGCGCAACTGTGAAAATGGTAAGGTGCAGTGTAATAAGCTGTAAAAATGATAGATGATGAAGATTGCCGGAATTTTTTTTTCTTTCGGAGACACGGATACCATGAGTCTATAGATTACTCTGTCTACGGATATAACTAACCAACGTAGGAAGAACTTTGTGGACAATGCATTTGTTTGAATTGAGAGCTGTAGGTAATTTGGTGATTAATGATAAATGTTTTTTTTTTTAAGAAGATGTATATCAGAAATTGAAAAGAGTATGCTGAGATGGTTTGATCATATTGAGAGGATCAGGTATTTACAAGGCAGAGCGCCGAGAGGAGACGCCCTCGCAACACACTGATGTTCTTCAGTCATGGGAAAAAGGTGAGTTTATATGTTTGAACATTTCGTTTGATGGGTTAGGATCTTTTCATTTTGGCATTAACAGCTGATAGTTTTTCAATTTGAAACACATCTTATTTAAAACACTTGGAATAAAGGGCTTCAGCAGGGTTTCGTTTTGACAGTTCAACAACATTAATTGCGTTATTTACGTTGTCGAAGCAGGCACATTTTTCGAACAAATGAAGCAATGGATTAGCAATATCCTTCAAAATGGTCTCACTGCAGCACTGCTGGGACACCGGCTTCCTCACATGTCTTGTATTGTGTGGTTCTAAGACATGCCGGTTATCTCACGATGTTTTCTGTCACCGTTTTGAGAGCAGCATGTATGCTGACCCCTGAAGGCCCTGACACAGCAATTTATCTGGAGGTGGAGCTGTGTGTTGTGATAATATTGTTTTGAAACTTAATATAGTTACCTACTGTTGCTATCTACCTACATAATAATATTAAATTAATCTAATCATGAGATCGAGTAGTAGCTGCAAACAGCTTACTCATGTGTTACTTAGACGACTGAAATTGGCGTCTTTTTGTTTTTTCGCGGCCATCAACTAAATCTGGGGGCACGGCAGTGCCCCCACCAAGTCGAGCAAAAAGCGGCACGGCCGTACCATCCTTTTCTCGTCTTGTTTTTCTAGTAGGTACAGAGTAGTGTAACAAACTAAACTTATTTGACATGCTTAACTCTAAACTCAGTCCGAAATGAGTTAGTCATTTTACTGCAGCTAATTAAAAGTCGGACTATAACTATAACCTACGCTTCTGCCTAAGTCATTGGTGACTACAGACGTTATCGTAGGCGCAGGAGATATAACTAGATATGTGATGGTCATTACCTATACAACGTTATTTTTAGTATATGCGAAACCTAAATATAGTTTGTTCAGAATAAGTAACTTAATTTTTACCCCATGTTATATTTTATCCCAAAAATATTTAAAAAAGGTTAAAAGTTGGACACTGAGCGACAATCTCCGCGCCGAACGGTTAGGTACCTAGGTACTATTATCAGTGAGCGCAAGACGGCGCGGCGCGGGTCAGCATGTTTTTGTACGTCCAAACAGGTAACTTGTGATTTTTCATGATACAGTTTTGAAATTTTATATTATAAGTACATAGATTCTTTACATAAAAATACTAGAGACGTGTTTCGGGTTTCGGGTTTCGCTTAAACTAAAAATATTGTTGTTTATTACTAAGCTATCCCTCTGTCCAATTTCATCATATTTGGTTCAGTAGTTTAGACACTTTAGACGTCAAAAACTTAAAACGTGAGACAGGCGCTCACTTTCGAATTTTAATAATTATAGCCGATTTCATACCGTATTTAAACCCGCTTCGCTAACGAGCCTTGTGCCACTATCGTAATCAGTAGAAATCAAATTAATATAACAATTAGCTATTAATACTTAGATATTAATTTACATTAAACTTTCAATTTTAAACCTAAATATTAAGCTACCTTGTATGGTTTCATTTTGACAGTTCAACAAAATTCATTGCGTTAATGTTAATGTCGACATCACCTTTATGACGTTGTAATAAGGGTGAATTTATTTATTAGTGCAAGAGTTACGCGACTGATATGAAGAACATAATCTGACCTACAGACCGGCGACACAGTGTCATAACCTAGTTCTTATTTGCCGTAATTAAGATAATAATAATAAATGACATTAAATATAACAACGTTTAGTTATAACTTAACAGTAAAAAATACGAGTTTTATGGAGTGTGTCACTCAGTCAGATTGCACGACCTCGTTTGATAGTGATGTGCTCTAGCTTAGACGAAGACGACGACATCGAGTAGACGAGGACGGAGGCCGAAATGTTTGAAGGAAGAAGACACATACTGTGCCTGCCATAAAGATTAAACGACTAGGTAATGCTGAAGTTCTTTGAGAACGCTGTAGTGCGATAAAAGGTGCTGAAGGGCTTGCCAAATGACTTCAAACGTAGCATGAAGCGACTGCCTATCTGACCCAGTTAGTGGGTAATACGATACCCCGTGGTAAGACTGGTTGTCATACTTTCGGGCTTTTGACTACCCGTAACGACTGTCAAAGTTCTACGAATGACAGCCGGGACCAACGGCTTCCCGAGGCACGGAGGGATTTTGATAAGTAAAGATGGTCACTCATCCACAGACCAACAGCGCCAGGCGTAGCTTAACCTGATCGTTCGACCTGCGGCTGTTATTACTTAGCCACAAGCTCTACGTCTATACCTGTTTTGATTAAATGTTTCACTCCAAAACAGCTTATTCTACGAAACACTAATTGCCCATCCGTAGTCGTTAGCTTGCGGTTGTAAATATTTGCATAATTTTCAAGTTTATAGTTTTTACAATTAGCATTCATCTGGAAGCTGAGAGGTTTTGTTCTATAAAATTACTTAGAGTACTGAAAGCTGCATTATCTATGTGGGTCACATATTTCTTAGACAAGTTATCTTTAAAAATAATCTGTGGTCTACTATCGCAAGTGTTTCATAATATTCTTTAGTTTAGTTTAGTATCTTTCGTGTCTCTGATCTCTGAAACACTCGTTACGGATAGCCCGAAGGTCTAAGATTGACAACCAGTTTTACCAAGTGGTATCGTGTTACCGAGTAAATGGAAAGTGGATGCATCTGGTTAGACTATAAGCCGACCCCAATGTAGTTGGTAAAAATAGAAAGACAGCCCAATGGGAACTGTTTTATAAATAGCAAGGTAACAACGTCTTGAAGAAAGTTTGAGTATAAATGTGGACCAAAGAAACGATGGATGGAATGTGTGAATGATGATCTGGTTAGAAAGGGGGTGACTACCGAGATGACGACTAATAGAGAAGTATGGAAGAAAAAGACATGTTGCGCCGACGCCGACCCCCAAATAACTTGGGATAAGGACAGGAGAATCTGAGATAGTAATTAAAGACACTGCCGGAAAATGGACACCACTGACCGCAAATAACAAATGAACATCATAAGTTACCTCTCGCCTCACCGCATCGAGTAAGTTATGTGTCAATTAGACACAGGTCAAGAGGTCGTTGCCCTGGTAATTACTGCCGAGAGGTGGTTATATTTGCAACCATGAGGTAGGTAGTGTGTCGCAAATTATCCACGAATCTGTTGACGTCGACAAGAACAAGTTTAATTTGTTGTTCTGTATTTTTTACGTATAGGTTGTTAAGCATATTTATCTGTACTTTAAAAACGCTAAATGCCCTTCTAACTGCCAACTCTGAATGTGATGTGTTTGCGAATTAATGGAGTAAAATTATATACTACGTATGTCTGCCATGGTGTTCTGTGAGAGAAAGTCACTGTTCCATGTTAGTTTTAAAATTAAATATAATTATTGTCAACATAATATGAATGGTTTAATGGAATTGGTATTGTACCGTTTTAATTAAGATCTAATAAATAAATGAGGGGGCTCGTGGCTAAATATTTACAGCCGCTCGGGTCGATAGAAGCTTGCCAAGGTCGATCTGTGTGTAGGTGACCAACCACCTCCGTGCCTCGGTTGGTCCCGGCTGTCATTCGCAGATCTTTGACAAAATATTGTTAAAGGTATTTGGAAGCTGAAAAAAATCTGTAAGCCAGTCTTAACAAGAGTATCATGTTACCCAGTAACTGGGTTGTTGACGACAGATAGGCAGTCGCTCCATGTCCCTACTGATATTCAGCGGCATTTGGTGAGACTGGAAGCCGACCCCAAAATAGTTGGGAAAAGGCAGGCAATTTTAATTCAGCACATATCTAATAGATAGATAGATAGTTTTAACTTGTTTAAATAATAAAAACAGTTTTAAATTTCACTTACTTGGCATTCTTGGCAATAGCATACAAACTATAGAAATGAAACTTCATTATCATCATCTAGCATTTTCTAAGCAATATGAATACCTACCTAGTTATTTTCTATTTAAAAAACTTAACTTTCTAGTTGTATCTGAATACATTTTGTCGTGATCTAGAAATAGATAATGAAACTGTAAAACTTTCAATAGATGATAGTAATTCGTGAAATTCGTCGAGTGTTTCAAGGATCATTGGGCGCCTGAATGACATTGGGAAATGTTAATGACTGTACTGACAAAACAAAATGGCGGTGTTAGTTCCAGTTTTGGTCGAAAAAGATACATATACAGGACTTTCGTCGGTATATGTTGGAGGCTTTTAATCAGTGCCGGATGAAGACTACTTGATGCCCTAAACAATCCACGCCTGTAGGCCTCCTATACACTAGTCACCTCGTATTTTTCAAAACATCGACGAGTGATTTGTAAAGATTGGCGCACATCTCTAGCTAGAGTGACTTTTGGGTCTTGTAATATCTTGCTGATAAACAGCCTTGCCTTTCATGTGCTAGCAAATACTGTTTCGGTGCTGTTTCTGCACCATAAGCCTCCCGAGACGTGTTACCCTAAGCAATTGCTTAATTTGCTTATGGGCTAATCCGGCACTGCTTTTAATACATGCTTTTGTTTTGTGTTACATTTTTTTTCGATTTTAGTGGTTTTAATTACTGTGAACTTCTATCGAGATTATTCTTCGTGTTTGTGTTTTAGCGAAGCTACTAACACATAACTGTGTGTACATAGTTCGACGGCTCACCACGCTGCACTGCCGTCACCACATGACGCTGGCAGAATAGACGACATCGGCTCAGTTGCCAAAGAGGAAAAACAAAACAGTCTGACATCACACCTGATTTATGTGATCACCGTTGAATATGGCACCTGGGCCCCAATTCTGTATTATTCCCCGCAAAATATTAGCACGTGCAAACATCAATATCGTGTCTAATTGTTATTGACAAGGAATCGAAATGTCAACCGTACGGAGAACATGTGTTTTGACAGTTCAAACCACGCCATTGTGTAGCAGATTTCGTGATTAAATAAGGAATTGACGGGTTTTTCTATGCGTTGCCAGCTTTAGAGACAAAGTTAGGATAAAATCTGCCACGATGGTCTGGTGGTCGCTAGCGCAACTGCTGAGCATGAGATCCCGGGTGCGATTCTCAGGTCGGACAAAGTGTTTATGAGTTTTTACAGGAATTTATCAGTAGCAACTCGGAGGCTGGATTCGTGCCCGGTTGATGGCAATAGGCTATTACATGGGGCCAGTTATGTTTAAGACCCATGTAATAGGGGTTACATGGGTCGTAGTGTAGGTGCATTTCACAGGTACACGTCTGCTAAACCCTTTGGGGATTACAGTCGTGAGGTGGTAATTTGTTGCAAAGATAAAAGTCAATGTACTTATGTAGAGAGTTACTTTATGGTTTCACCATTGTATACGAACTCTTTATGAAACTTAATTATGCCTTTGTCATGAAGTTTTTGTAGAAAATTACTACCATAAAACAAAAACAATTGATTGAAGAAATTATTGACAAGAAAAACATAAACAATGACATAAAAATGATGCGTGTCCAATGCATAGGTACTTAGTACATATTTGGAATTCGAATCACGTAACGTAGTGATTGAGTATGTTATTCAAAGTGTTTGTTTGCAATTGAAACAATAAACATGCGAGTTCAAAAAACAAATTATTAGCATTTGCCACCATTGGCGCAGTGGCTTAGTTTCTGTGGAACGGGTCACGGCTTCGATTCTCGCGTAACACATTCACTCCATCACTGAGTTAACTATTGACAAACAGAGGTATATGACGATTCCGACTTGCTAATCAAGCACTTATGATTTTATTTATTAATTGCGTGACCTGTTTACCTGTCATATTTTAAATTTAATTATTTATAATTGTAATCTACTGACATGGCACGTTAATTGTAATTGCTTATGTTAATTTTGTACGCCATTTATTATATTGGCAAAGCATAGTGCACATATTTTAGTCAACAATAGGTACTATCTGTAACCACACAGCTATTGTTAACAAAATAAATGATTGATTCGATGTCCGTGGATTGATTGATTGATTGATCAGTCACTGACAGATAACGGGTTGATTAGAAGCGCCATTTTAGATTGTTGTGTGGAAGGATTTTTGCAAAATCGCCTCTCATCATCATCTGCCTGCCTTTTCCCAACTATGTTGGGGTCGGCTTCCAGTCTAACCGGATGCAGCTGAATACCAGTATTTTACATGGAGCGACTGCCTATCTGACCTCCACAACCCAGTTACTGGGTAATACGATACCTCTTGGTAAGACTGGTTGTCAGACTTTCGGGCTTCTGACTACCTGAAAAATCACCCCCTAGAGCTGGCAAAGGTAGAATTTGCTGACTGTTGAAATAATGTATTTATAAGCTAACAGTCTTAAAATAATAATAATAATATGTACCAGTACATAAAAAACTGGCCAAGTGCGAGTCGGACTCGCACACGAAGGGTTCCGTACCACAAGGCAAAAACGCCGAAACAAACACGTTTGTTGTATGGGAGCCCCCCTTAAATATGTATTTTATTTAAATTATATTATTAAAGTAAAAATACAACTGAGTATTTTGTGAATATTTCAAGTGCCTACCTGTTGCCATTATTGATATCGAGCAAAATAGGGCAAAAAAATCGCGTTTGTTGTATGGGAGCCCCCCTTAAATATTTATTTTATTTTGTTTTTAGTATTTGTTGTTATAGCGGCAACAGAAATACATAATTTGTGAAAATTTCAACTGTCTAGCTACCGCGGTTCTTGAGATACAGCCTGGTGACAGACAAACGGACGGACGGACGGACAGACAGCGAAGTCTTAGTAATAGGGTTCCGTTTTTAGTTTTACCCTTTGGGTACGGAACCCTAAAAAGGACCGCAAATAATCAAAGGGCATCAAAAAATTCGTCCGCATCGCTGTCAACAGGAAGCCAAGCCCGAAAGTCTGACAATCAGTCTTATCAAGGGGTATCGTAATACCCAGTAACTGGGTTGTGGAGGTCAGATAGGCAGTCGCTATTGAAATTCATCTTTTTGCGTATGGAAAATCCCATCACATAGCTTGAAATATAATAAACTAGCTCTTGCTCGCGACTTCGTCTAGTTGAAGATTAGAATTGGCCTCAAATGTCATGATTTCATGAAATAGTAATATAATATGAACTTAGAGAGTTGTGTTAATGATTTTTACGATCACATCACAGTAATATTATAAAAGCGAAAGTTTGTGAGTGCGCTTGTATGTTTGTTACTTCTTCACGCACAAATGGCTGGACCAATTTTGATTAAACTTGGTATGGAGGTAGCTGACACTCTGGATTAACACATAGGCTACTTTTTATCCCGATATTCCTACGAGATCGTCACTTATGCGGGTGAAACCGCGGGGCGCTGCTAGTTCTATAAATAAATATTTGTTACGGTCCCGAATCATACCTGCAAATTGCAAAATGCGTAAAAAAAATTGAATTTTTCGGGCTACCTTTAGTGCATCCCCCTTAACGGGAAATGACATTGAATGTTTTTAAATCGTTTTCAAGATCGAGTTGTTTTTGAAGGTAACTATTGTTTAGGTGTTTTCCTTACACGCGCGGTTTGTTAGAGCAATATTTATAAATACCTAAGCATAACAATGAATAGGCCCGCCCTGCAAAAATAATGTCTACCATCTTCTTCTTTTCGTTTCGACGGTATATCTTTAAACTATACTAGCTTCGGCCCGCGGCTTCGCCTGCGAGGTATGTCGATAAAAACTATCCTATGTAAGGATATAGGATAGTTTTTTTAGGAAAATTTGGCAGAGATATAGATTGCATGCCGGGGAAGGCCCCGGCGGCGACGCAATAATGAACATAAACACAAAAAAAATAAGAAAGAGTTAGGGAAAACATAAATATATTAATAATATTAAAACATTATCGATCCATCCAACAATGGATGTTGATGGATCGATAATGCCCCATTTCGCGAGATATATGAGTATCTCGCGAAATGGGGCATTATCGATAAATTACCATAATCTCTACCATAAAAATTGGTAATACCTACTATACATACCTACCTACTATACATACCTATCTACTATACATACCTACCTACTATACATACCTATCTACTATACATACCTACCTACTATACATACCTATCTACTATAGATACCTACCTACTATACATACCTATCTACTATACATACCTACCTACTATACATACCTACCTACTATACATACCTACCTACTATACATACCTATCTACTATACATACCTACCTACTATACATACCTATCTACTATACATACCTACCTACTATACATACCTATCTACTATACATACCTACCTACTATACATACCTATCTACTATACATACCTACCTACTATACATACCTACCTACTATACATACCTATCTACTATACATACCTACCTACTATACATACCTATCTACTATACATACCTACCTACTATACATACCTATCTACTATACATACCTACCTACTATACATACCTACCTACTATACATACCTATCTACTATACATACCTACCTACGTGGTAATTAGTTAATTTGAGGAAGTATTCGAAACTGCTGAGATTGTTTTTTTTTAAAAAATAAACCGGTTTAACAATCAATATTGTTATGTACCGATTTCGTGATCATAAAGAGGTTAGTTGAAGGATCTCGTGTTATTGAGAGCCTCCGGGGAACAGGCTTGATCTTATTTATTTATTTATTTAGTATGCTTCGAAGGGGCAGACAGACATAACATGAAATCGGGAAAAAAAATCAGCTGTTCCCTACATTTATGTTCGCTTAACCCGTCAAAATGTAGGGAGCAGCTGATTTTTTTTTCGCGATTTCAGGTTTGGTCCCAATAGTAAAAGTTGTTCATAATGATTTGTAAAATCACGTGTTTAAGTATCGGTCACTAATTACCAGTCACCCTATATATTGCCATGAACCGAGCTAGTGCTTGGTTAATAAAAAAAATTGTTTAAATAGGTAAGTACAATAGTTCAGTATCAGCTCAGAGTCTGAATTATAATGCAGACTCTAAGCCGGTGTTTTTATTACCATTTATTTCGGAGAAAAAATCCATACAGTTTTTATACGCACATCGCAGTAACATAACAGAGGGGGGATTTTCGTTCACAGGATCTCAGTCTCAATCTGTCAAAAATACCTCTAATTTCTCTACATTTTTGACAAGTTTTTGACATTGATTGTCGCTGAAATGAGATTAATTGAGACTAGATTTTGAACGTTTTTATTTACAGGAATTGGCTTTCAGGTCTCTACACTAGGTGTTTCTTTATTTCGGTATAATTAGTTGTCACTAAGCTAAAGAAAAAAAAAAACTAAATGTTAATTTTACTGCTACTAATTTCTACGTACCGACACAACAGAAAATCATAAAAAAAATACTTAAATAATCATCAGCATTAAAATAAGTCACTACCCTTCAACTAAACTTCTAAACCCCAACTTAAAAATTGCCTAAGTAATATTATCCTCATAACCCAAACACAACATATTACTTGTACATTAAAAGAAACACAATCACAAAGGTAATAACAAAAAAAGGTTGACTTACCTTTTTATAACTCGCGTAGCCTTGATTAAAAACTTTATTTATTTGTACTGGCAACACTATCGAGCGCACTGTCAAAGGCACGAAGGAAGACTGGCGAGCGGGCAAAGGAAAAAGTTGCAACTAGGTTCTCCCCTCTACTTAGGTAAGGCTGGCTGCAGATTCACGACTTGTCTGAGCGACTAGTCGCTTAGTTGATACTTATACAGTCAAAGTCTAAGAATTCAAGAAATAGGTCAGTAATTATCAGTATGATTTGGTTCTTGTTATAATTTAAGTATTCATTGGGATAATTTACGAACTGCTTCTGGTAATTTAATATGCCATCAAAAACATACCTTGTAAAAAAAGCCAAGTCTCGCAACTCAGTTCTTCTACCGTAAAAAGTTGTGAGATCCATGAAATACCAAGTCGGTTAATTTATTCACTCCCTACTTAAGGAACCTTCTGTCTTAAGTTATTACATAATTAGCTAACCTAACAACATCTTGTAGTGACCATCAATATTAAAAATCTTTTGTGTTTTAAATAAACAGATTGACTTGGCAATCGCACTGTGAGATCTATACATTGTGTTTTCATGCGATGGCGATAGCCAAGTCAATTTATTTATTTAAAACATAGAAGATTTTTAATATTGATGGTCACTACAAGATGTTGTTAGGTTAGCTAATTATGTAATAACTTAAGACAGAAGGTTCCTTAAGTAGGGAGTGAATAAATTAACCGACTTGGTATTTCATGGATCTCACAACTTTTTACGGTAGAAGAACTGAGTTGCGAGACTTGGCTTTTTTTACAAGGTATGTTTTTGATGGCATCTCACTTCTTTTTGTAGATAGTCCTACTTTTTTTCCTTTCCGGTACCTTTTTAACTTTTTATTTTTAACATAATCCGTTGACCATTTTACAAGTTACCTTTGAACATAATTATATCTAGGTACCTATCTACACCTATTATTCCATTATATTATATACTAGCTTCCGCCCGCTTCTTCGCTCGATAAAAAAACTACTGCAAGTCCTTCCCCGGGATGCAATCTATCTCTCTGCCAAACTTTATCGAAATCCGTTCAGTGGTTTAGGCGTGAAAAGGTAACATACAGACAGACAGACAGAGTTACTTTCGAATTTATAACATTAATATGGATAATTGTTATTTTCCTCGCTAGAGAGCTCCGATAAACGCGTGCGATCGCTGCTAATCTTAAAGTGCTAATAGGGCGAAGCGCGTTTTTGTTTTTTGACTATGGCATCTCGTAGTTGACCTTATTCTTCTTCTTAGCGTGTCGATAGCAATCTAAATGGACTTGGCCCAGAATTCGGCTACTTGTTTGGCGACTTCACCAGCGTCCATCAGTTCCTGTAACGTGCAGCTGACAGGACACGCAGGACACGATATTAAGTACCAGCTTTGCATGGGCAGAACGGCTCCACACGGGGCACGCGAATTCTCCCGCAGAAAAAGATAGCGCCAGTCCAGTAGTCTGCATAACTTCAGGCGAAGCACCCCATTTCGATGAGACCAGTCGACGAAGAAGACTGTTGCGAGTGTGCACCTTCTGCTTGATATTTTTGCAGTTTTTGCTGAATGTTAAAGACCTGTCCAGGGTAATACCAAGATATTTAGGGGAGTTGCTGAGCTCGAGGTACACCCCACCCCAAACGATGAGAGGTCGTGACTACTTAACCGTATTATCCTGTCGTTGCCTAAGGTAAACTCACCAGCGCAACCGCAATTTCCTTACTTTTTAAATCTGTAATATCTTCAAAAATATTCATTTAAATTACATGCTTCAAAGGGCCAAATTGATCTATAGTAAATGCACAATGTATTTAAGGTACCTAATTGGATATAGATTAATGCTGTATTGCTTAAAATCGCTTCGTAAACAAGCCACTATTTCTCGTAAAAAGTAAAGGATAAAAAATGGTTATTGTGGGTTATCCCTAACAGATAGACATATACCATCGCGGACTTTTTTGTAGACCTTTTTAAGGTGTGCAATACTGTAGTACATTATTTTGATCTATCTCGTAGGGTTCAGCTAGCTTTTGCAATATAAGCGCAAGAAAATCTGTTTATTTACGACATCACATTAGAAACCTTTAAAATTATCAGTGTTTCTCTACTATATTATGCATGTATTATACAAATAAACCTTCCTTTTGAATCATTCTATCTATTAAAAAAACTGCATCAAAATCCGTTGCGCAATCATCCATAGGGACAGACAGACAGCGGGAAGCGACTTTGTTCAGGTACACTGATTCATTAACTGCAAATGTAACTTTGTAATTCTATATATTTATATGGGATTACAAAGTTATTAATGCAGTTGGTGTATCTAGAAAAGTGGAACGAAATTGCAAAATATTTTAGTTTTTCCTTGATTTATACACTAAACGCTAATTGTGTTCTAAATTTGAAGCTTCTATGTCTACTAGAAGTGCCTTAGAGTTTTGATGATCGTCGATCGGTCAGTCAGTCAGTGAGTGACAAAATTAAGAAACTTTGACTAGTTATAATTCTTAAACTACTGGTTCAAGTTGAATGAAATTTGAAATATACCGTGTTTATACAATACCTGCTTGATTACTGAAAATTCAGGTCTCTAGTTTTATCCACAACGAAGTTATAGGGGGTCGAAAATGTCCTGAACTGCTTCGAGAAAAGGATGGTACGGCCGTGCCGCTTTTTGCTCGAATTGGCGGGGGCACTGCCGTGCCCCCAGATATCTAGGTACCTATCTACACCTATTATTCCATTAGATTGTACATAATTATACAGGTACACTGATTCATTAACTGCAAATGTAACTTTGTAATCCTATATATTTATATGGGATTACAAAGTTATTTGTGCAGTTTGTGTATCTAGAAAAGCGGACCGAAATTGCAAAATATTTTAGTTTTTCCTTGATTTATACACTAAACACTAATTGTATTCTAAATTTGAAGCTTCTATGTCTGCTAGAAGTGCCTTAGAATTTTGATGATCGGTCAGTCAGAACGTCCAAATCGTTGGCAAATAATATAGGTAATCCAAACTTACCTTTGAACATAATCCGTTGATTGACTATTTTACAAGTTACCTTTGAACATAATTATATCTAGGTACCTATCTACACCTATTATTCCATTAGATTGTACATAATTATACAGGTACACTGATTCATTAACTGCAAATATAACTTTGTAATCCTATATATTTATATGGGATTACAAAGTTATTTGTGCAGTTTGTGTATCTAGAAAAGCGGACCGAAATTGCAAAATATTTTAGTTTTTCCTTGATTTATACACTAAACACTAATTGTATTCTAAATTTGAAGCTTCTATGTCTGCTAGAAGTGCCTTAGAATTTTGATGATCGGTCAGTCAGTCAGTGAGTGACAAAATTAAGAAACTTTGACTAGTTATAATTCTTAAACTACTGGTTCAAATTGAATGAAATTTGAAATATACCGTGTTTATACAATACCTGCTTGATTACTGAAAATTCAGGTCTCTAGTTTTATCCACAACGAAGGTATAGGGGGTCGAAAATGGCTTGAACTGCTTCGAGAAAAGGATGGTACGGCCGTGACGCTTTTTGCTCGACTTGGCGGGGGCACTGCCGTGCCCCCCGATTAAAGGACCGATGAAATTTGGTGCTGGAGAGTCTTTCAGGAGACGGGAAAGACGGCGGACCGGATGTAAGGGCACTCTAAATAGGCCGAAGTAATAAAGATATTTCAACATTTCGAAGTCAGCAACGCGGTAATACCTTGGGATGTTGCAGGTCCATAAGTAGTGCAGTGCAAATCTTCATCACATGAGCTGTTTGTAATTTCACCGGCTTTAAACCTGAATACAGCAATGCAGCTTTAGGGGAAGACTTTCCAGCAGGTCGTTTACTAGCAGCTCAAGGTGGATTGCAGTGAAAAACCAAATGCCTTTCGAATAATCGCACTTGTCGAACTAACCTTATAATCTCGACCACTATAACCCGACTAACTAACACACCACATCCTTCTCACTACTCCACACGAACACACACGACTTCCCAACTCAGCAGCATTATCCTTAGTACTACAATCACAGTGATTGTTGTTTGAAGATCTTTTTTATTCGCTTCGCGTTAATTTTATAATGGGTTTGAGTACTGTATGTATGCTTTGTGGTATCCTGGTGACGTCATACTGGGTATTATTGTGCTAAATTAACATGGGTGCAGCAGTAAATTGATTGGTGATGCTTAGGTTAGGTACCTAGGTACCTAAGTCCTACGCACCCTGCATGGGCAGTTCACTTTGTTGGCGCTGATATACAGGATGGCGCAAAGCTACGCTTGCCGCGGTTGGTCTGTGGATGGGTGACCATCTTAACATACCGAGACCCCTCCGTGCCTCGAAAACCACGTTGAAGCCGTTGATCCCGGCTGTCATTCGTGGATCTTTGACAGTCGTTACGGGTAGTTTTTGGCGCAGCCGTGAGGACTTTGCACTTTTTTTTTTGTTTTTATCTGATGTACCTACGACTATTATCTAACTATCTGGTGTAGGTACTGTGTGTCTTTTAGTTTGTGCTAAACAAATGTATTTCCTTTCTTTCTTTAGTCAGAAGCCCGAAAGTCTGACAACCAGTCTTACCAAGGGATATCGTATTACCCGAGTTGTAAATGTCGATAGGCATTCGCTTCATGTAAAATACTGGTATTCAGCTGCATCCGGTTAGACTGGAAGCTGACCCCAATATAGTTGGGAAAAGGCAGACAGATGATGATGATTGGTAGGTACCTATGTAAATGAGGATAGGTGTAAGTTCTATATGATACCATCATGATTTAATTAGCTGTCATAAATCCGTCAACACGTTTCACTTCTTTCTCGGCTATTGTCTTTAAAGTGAGGTTTGTAGGTAGGTTGGTTCTCATGGTACCTACCTTTATGTGAGTAGGTATGTTAATTTAAGCACTAAACGACACGAAGGACGATGGTGAATCATTTAAACATCGTAATAGCTTAATTTATAAGTAATGTGTAGTAGTGCATTCAATGACCAATCCTAGCAACCTCCTGGATTTATGAGTGGAACGCGAGTTTGAATGCTAACGTATCTAATAATAACTTAGCTTAAATAGTTTCTTTTGTATTCCATTCGAGTTGGATGGAGGTGACTCTAAAAAAAAAACTGTCCAAGTGCGAGTCGGACTCGCACACGAAGGGTTCTCAGCTTCAAAATTGTTTACTACTGAAGTTCACTGACCTCCAAACAATCCGTCAAAAGTACTCAAGAGTATCACTTCGCATCTGTACTTGCAACGTTGCAACACAAGCAGCAGCGAACAGATTGCCAAACTAATGTGTCGCTGCGTGAGACGAGGAGATTGGTCGCCGCTCGCTACTCTTTGTGGCGTAATCTTAGCTTCTAATAACGTTGTTCTCACTCTCAAGAGGCGCTTTTGTAATAGCTACTTGAGCGATTTGTCAGGATTATAAAATCTGTGGGTATTATTAGTAGGCACTGTTGTCAAAAAAAAACCGGGCGAGAGCGAGTCGAGGGTTCCGTAACATCATATGTTTTTAAATTTTCATCGGCGAGGCCTATATTCGTCAGAGAATTTTAACACTGTGCACTGCGATGCAGAATATTGCAGTTTTCGGTCAGCGCTGTCTCTTGACCGACAGTGGAACTAGTGTAACTTTTGTTGATGATTTCTGAAAATTGTTTCATCACTCACATCTGGTTTACAGAGGAATCCCGCAGGGCTCAATACTGGGCCCCATCATCTTTATATTAAATTGTGCGGATATCATAACTTCCCTGAAGCGATGTAGGCAGCATATTTATACTGATGATATTCAGTCTATATCTCTTTTAAGCCTAGTGACTATGGCATCGCGATTAAGGATCTAAACGCTGATCTTGACAGGATAGCATGTTGGGCTGAAAATAACGGTTTGGCACTTAACCCCACTAAAACCAAATACATGTTATTTGGAACTAAGTTAAATTAGTGCTGTGCCGGCAACACTTAACGTTACCCTGCTGGGTGAGTCGGTCAGTCGAGTCAGTGAGGCACGTAATCTGGGTCTCAATCTGACACTGGGTTGAGATACGAAGCACACCTGGCAGAGTCAGTGCGCATTTGTTTTTACCGTCTTAAGGTCCTCTACTCGTATAAAATAAGGCCTTATCTGTTGGAGGAACTGCGGAACCAGCTGGCTGAGTAGTTATTGGACCTCGACTATTAAGAACTGATCGACTGATCCAGAGGGTACAAAACGCCTGCGCGCGATTCTGCTTCTCAATCCCGCCAAGAAGTCACGTAACGCCATTTTTAAATAACCACTCATTACTCAAGATGAAATCGCGTCGTAAGTTACATTTGGCATATTGCCTACTTTTTGGACTAATAAAGTACAAGCTGCCGTCCTACCTGTACAATAAACTGAGCTGGATCGCCAGTAGAAGAGAATGCGCAAGTAGACAGTGCTCGCAGCAACTCGCCACTCAATCACACAAGACAGCCGCTTTCAGGGGAAGTTTTAGGTATGCTGCATCTAAATGCTAGAACAATATTCCCCGCCGATAAGGAATCTTAAATTTCTTGGTACCTTCAGAGTTCGACTGCGGCAGTTTCTTACCACCTCGCAGAAGAATCTAGGGATGACTGCTTCGAAGTTCGAACACGTCCATTATATTTCTTTTTTGTTTTTTTTTAACTTTTCCCCACACTAGGAATTTCTCCTGTATTGTGGGCGCGTTTACAAACATTTAAACTCACACACACAAACAGCCAGACCCGGAACAACTACTTGTAGGTCATACAAATATTTGTTCCGTGCGGGAATCGAACCCGCGACACGCAGCGCAGCGAGCTGTCGTGTCCTTCCCGAATCAATCTGTCTATTTACGTGATTACAACCTATGAGCAAAGATATAAATAAAAATAATAATAATAATAAATTTTATTTCAGACATAATTCTAGTCCATAGATTCAAATTCATACATACATAAATAGTTATAACACTTGAACATGTTATTATATAAAATCATGTTGGTAGTTTGGTTATCATCTAATATTGTACTTTTGTGTGTTGCTATCTTATCTTATCTAAGTATCTATCTATCTAAAATATTGAAGACAACAATAACATATTATGTACCTAACATTCGCAAAAGTGTAAGGTTACAAGGTTTCAGTTTCAAAATATGCAAATAGACATGAAATAAGTCAATAATGATACTTTGCACTTGCAAAATCCTCAATTTTCTTATCCACATGTAGTGTGTTAGGGTAGGTCAAGGTAAAACCTATTAAATAAACACTACTATATAATAAGATAAATGTTTATTAACATAAATAACACTTGTTAAACTAAAACAATTAATGCGCGGCGCGAGTTAAGAAAAGGCATGCATTCGCCGTAGAGGTTTCTAGCGGACTAGTGAGGACGTCCGAGGGGCGCGGCCGTGCGCGGGCGCGGGAGGCGGCGACCGATCGTGTCATGTTTCACGAATTCGCCTCGTCGTCGCTTCGTAGGTATCAACGCTGTGCGACACAGCGCGGGCGCAGGGCTCCGCTGGCCGGTGGCCGTGGCGCGCGGTCGAGCGGTAGGTAGGCAGTAAGGCGGTGTACAGACATGTGAAATTGTTAGGCTGTGTACACACGATTGTGGGTATATAATTAATGTGATATTATTACTGTTGTGTGTATATGTATGTATGTGTTGTGTGTAATATATATGTATGTATGTGTTTGATATTATGTGTGTTAGTATGTATAGCCTACATCACTCCCCCGCTGAGACCGGTTCACGGGCGATAGTGGCGCGGAAATCTTACGGTTCTTCCGCTTCTCGTTTTTACTTCAGGTGATGATGGTGCTTGCGACGATGGTGGTGGTGCTTGTGGTAAAGGTGGTGGTGTTTTCGAAGACGAGCCATCGTTGTCGGTAGCCATGTACGCTGGTTTTAGCCTATCAATGGTTACGGTTATGTGTTTTCCATGGACGTCTATTGTGAATGTCTTTGCTCCTCTTTCTACGACTTTGTGCGGACCGGAGTAGGGTGATTCCAATGACTTTTTTAACGGTCCTTTTCTCAGGAAGACGTAGCTGGCTGTACAAAGGTCTTTAGGTACATAAAACATTTTCTCACCGTGGGTGGATGTTGATGCGGGTGATAGTTTTGTTATGTGTCTTCTGAGTCGAGCTGCGAAGTCTGCTTCATCCACTATGTCATGGGTGGTCGATGGTTTTAAGAACTCACCAGGTAATCGAAGTGGCTCGCCGTACACCAACTCAGCTGCAGAAGTTTGGAGATCATCCTTCCAGGCGCTCCTCATTCCCAGGAGTACAAGAGGAAGTACCTCCGACCATTGTGCGTTGTTATGGCACATTATGGCGGCCTTGAGCTGTCTGTGCATTCTTTCTACCAGGCCGTTGCACTGTGGGTGGTAAGCTGTCGTGGGACAATGGTAGGCACCTATAATTGACGAGATGCACTGGAACAGTTGAGAGTCAAATTGTTTTCCGCGGTCAGTAGTAATCTTCTCTGGACACCCGAAGCGCGCGACCCAGCCAGTAATGAAAGTGCTAGCGCAGGTCTCCGCTGTGATGTCTGCTAGAGGGTAGGCTTCTGGCCATCGAGTATACCTATCTATAGCTGTAAGGCAGTACCTGAAACCAGAAGAAGGTGGCATAGGGCCTATTAAGTCAAGGTGGACGTGGGAAAAACGGTTGGAAGGAACAGGGAATGATGACAGAGGAGAGTGGGTATGGCGGGTTACTTTGTTGCGTTGGCAATCAGTGCATTGTTGAGCCCATTTTCTGCAGTCTCGACGAATCTTAGGCCACACAAATCGTTCTGATACTAGTTTAGCTGTTGCGTTGGGGCCTGGATGACTGAGATTGTGTAGGTTGTTGAAGATTGCTTTACGAAAAGTTGGTGTTATGAATGGCCTAGGACGAGAAGTAGACTGGTCGCAGTATATGTATCCGTCCATAGCTTTTGTTCTTTCTAACTTTAACGCTGTGTTGCTATTTAGTAAACTCTGTAACTCACGGTCATTTTCCTGTTCATTTTGAAGTGCTTTATAGTCAATGGTAGTGTCGATACTTTCCAGTCTTGAAAATGCATCGGCGACTACGTTGTGATTTCCTGAGATGTGATTGAGGTTGGTTGTGAATTGAGAGATGTAGTCGAGATAGCGGTGTTGACGAGGTGAGCAATTGTCTCTTTTTGTAGTGAAGGCGAAGGTGATGGGTTTATGGTCGGTGAACACTTGAAATGTTCTCGCTTCGACCATATACCTAAAGTATTTTATTCCTTCATAAATGGCGAGCAATTCACGGTCGTAGGTGCTATACTTTGTTTGAGCAGGAGATAACTTGCGGGAAAAGAATCCTAGTGGTTGCCAGCTGTCATTAGTTATTCTTTGTTGTAAGACAGCTCCGATGGCCACGTCTGAAGCGTCGGTAAAAAGTGCTAACTCAGCTTGTGTATCCGGATGCGAGATGAGAGTGGCTTCTAATAAGTTATTTTTGCATGCGTCGAATGCTTCTTGAATCTCAGGTGTTATAGTGATGGGCGTGTTACCTTTAATTTTTGGGCCACTTAAAGCTTGGTTGAGCGGGCCTTGTATTTGAGCGGCGCCAGGAAGAAATTTTCTGTAGAAATTTATCATCCCTAAAAATCGCCGTAACTCCTTAGCATTTTTGGGGAGGGGGTATTCTTGGATCGCTTTTACTTTTTCAGGCAGGGGTCTTATACCAGCTGCAGAAACATGGTAACCCAAGAATGTTATTTCGTTAACACCTAATACGCACTTATTAGTGTTGATTACCACGCCATACTTTTTTAATTGTTCAAAAAGTTTTTGTAGGTGTCCGATGTGCTCTGTCTCCCCTTTTGAGAACACAAGGATATCATCTAAGAACCCGAACGTAAATTCGAATCCTTGCAGAATTTCATCGAGGAACCTTTGGAAGGTCTGTGCAGCATTTCTTAAACCAAATGTCATTGCGGTGAATTCAAAAAGTCCGAATGGTGTTGTGATCGCTGTCTTTTTAATATCGTCTTCAAATACTGGTATTTGATTAAATGCTTTTACAAGATCAATTTTTGAAAAGATTGTGGATCCTGACAGCTGGTATGCGAAGTCGTGGATGTGCCTCACTGGGTACCGGTCAGGTATTGTGCGTGCATTTAAAGATCTATAATCGCCGCATGGCCTCCAGCCGTCGTCTTTTTTAGGTACCAGGTGTAGTGGAGATGACCATGGACTTTCTGAACGACGAGCTGTGCCATTTTGTAACATTTCCTCAAATTCTTTCTTCGCGATCTGTAGACGATCTGGTGCCAAACGACGCGGTCGTGATGTTACTGGAGGACCGGATGTTGTCCTAATGTGATGCTTTGTGTTATGTATTGGTACACTATTTGAACCAGCTGGTCTGGTTATCTCTGGATAACATCGTAGTAGATTGAGATAAGTTGTATTGCCAGTAAATGTTTTCAAGGACAGCAGTTCGTGTGTTATTTCGTGAGACGAAGGTGCGCCGACGGTCAGGTTCGTAATCGAGTCGATCAACTGTTGTTGTCTGCAGTCGACTAATAAATTGTAGAAACTTAAAAAATCGACGCCTATTATAGGTTTAGAAACATCTGCTATGATGAACTTCCAAGAAAACTCACGACGTAATCCAAGGTTAAGATTAAGTTGGTATGTACCGTAAGTAGGTATCGGAGTACCATTTGCAGCGACAAGTTCATAGTTGCATTTATTATTATATCGCAGCTGATTACGTAATAACGATTTAGGGTAGGCGCACACGTCTGAACCTGTGTCTACAAGAAACTGTATGCCGGTACGTTTATCTGAGATAAATAGGCGGCCTTTACAGGTAGAGCAGTCGTCAGCCGCCATTACTGACTGCTTTTGCAGTTTTCCGGCTTAAAATCGCAGGGCTGAACACATTTGGTGGCCTTCGCACCAAATTTATAGTGGTACCAACATGATGGATATTCCTTATTTCGTGAATGAGATCGGCTGTGGCGGGATTTTGATCGGTCGTCACGCCTTGTTGATCGGCCTGCGCGGGAAATATTGTCGACTTTTTGAGTTAATAATTGCACTTGTTTCGTAAGTTCGATCATTTGTTTAGACATAGTTTCCATATCACTCACCATATTTGCTGATGTCGACGCTACTTGATGACCTCTCGGCACGACGTCGTGAATTCTGTCTGCAAGATCGGCTAATTCATCCAGGCGCGCGGATACCTGAGACGCGATTATGGACTGTATGTTACTAGGCAGCCGGCTCGACCATATTGTTCTTAAAAATTCTTCAGGCACTTTAGGACCGGCGAGGTGCTGCAGGTGTCTAAGAAACTGCGACGGCTTCCTATCACCCAGCTCTTCGTGTGTCAGCAGTTGGTGAACTTTCTTCTCGCGGGATTCTGAGAGTCGCTTTATAAGTTCCGTCTTCAATTTGCCATATTTATCGGTCGCTGGTGGATTCACGATGATATCTTCGACCTCTGTTGAATATCGCGGGTCGAGATGACTGACGACGTAGTAAAACTTTGTTGTGTCCGCCGTAATATTCGATATCGCGAACTGGCCTTCTATTTGGGCGAACCAAATCGCGGGCTTCTCGGGCCAAAAAGGAGGGACTCGCACGCCGACCCGAAATACGTCATGTGATGCCGGTGATCCAGACCGCTTCGTATCCTCCATGACCTGTTCGGAATCACTCATATTGTTCTGAAACGTTCAGTTTATGTTCACTTTTGAGTCCACACACTCCGCACCGCACTAAAGTTTCAGGTAGCACTAGCACGTGTTTACTGTTCGGGGTCACCACTGTAGTGTGTTAGGGTAGGTCAAGGTAAAACCTATTAAATAAACACTACTATATAATAAGATAAATGTTTATTAACATAAATAACACTTGTTAAACTAAAACAATTAATGCGCGGCGCGAGTTAAGAAAAGGCATGCATTCGCCGTAGAGGTTTCTAGCGGACTAGTGAGGACGTCCGAGGGGCGCGGCCGTGCGCGGGCGCGGGAGGCGGCGACCGATCGTGTCATGTTTCACGAATTCGCCTCGTCGTCGCTTCGTAGGTATCAACGCTGTGCGACACAGCGCGGGCGCAGGGCTCCGCTGGCCGGTGGCCGTGGCGCGCGGTCGAGCGGTAGGTAGGCAGTAAGGCGGTGTACAGACATGTGAAATTGTTAGGCTGTGTACACACGATTGTGGGTATATAATTAATGTGATATTATTACTGTTGTGTGTATATGTATGTATGTGTTGTGTGTAATATATATGTATGTATGTGTTTGATATTATGTGTGTTAGTATGTATAGCCTACACACATAATAATATAATATACGTAGGTACGTCAATACCTAGGTAGGTACTGTGTAAGCATCTTGCAGTTAGTGCTATATTAAAACTGCTTTTGTTTATTTTTCAAGTTTTTATAGGTTACCTGCCAACTTGACAAGTTTGTTGTTGCTACAGAAAAGTGGTTACTGAGGGGTTTGCCGAAGGATTAAAATGTCTTACGTCCAAAATGTTACGGGATTCCACAGTATTTGTAAGACTACATTATCATCATAGCTAAGTCAGACTCTAGAGTACTTAGGTAGGTATATATAAGTAGAGTCTGATGAACTACACTTCACCTCAGTCTTCCCGGTTATATTTTAACAGAATACACCCCTCGTGGCTAAGTAATAACAGCCGCACAGGTCGATCGATCAGGTTAAGCTACGCTTGCCGCGGTTGGTCTTTGGATGGGTGACCATCTTTACATACCGAGACCCCTCCGTGCCTCGGAAAGCACGTTAAGCCGTTGGTCCCGGCTGTCATTCGTGGATTTTTCACAGTCGTTACGGGTAGTCAGAAGCCCGAAAGTCTTACCGTATCGTATTACCCAGTAACTGGGTTGTGGAGGTCAGATAGGCAGTCGCTCCGTGTAGAATACTGGTATTCAGCGGCATCCGGTTAGACTTGAAGCCGACCCCAACATAGTTGGGAAAAGGCTATATTATAGGCAGATGATGTGATGGAGCGACTGCCTATATCTCCCGTTCTCACCTCAGTTATTTACTGGAAAACACGATACCCCTTGCCCCCCTTGGTAAGATTGTTGTCAGACTTTCGGGCTTCCTGACTACCCGTAACGACTGCTATTCATTTGTTTACTCTTGGTTATGACGTAATCATGGTACAGTATGTGATGACCGCTGGACCATCGCTCATGCTATCACTGCCCCGCATCTGAGCCCACAAAGACTGCCATATCTATATAATCTATTGCTATTATAATAAAGAATATAATTATGTACAAAAATAACGGTCGCTTTCACTTCGTTTATTTTGTTCATACGGCAGTTTTGTGGGTTTATTTATTTTGATGTTGTGCTTTATTTATTTTACTAGCTGCTGCCCGCGACTTCGTCCGCGTGAAATGTATGTTCTGCCCGCGCTGTCACTTCGTTTTCGGTTAGCGATCTTACTGACGTTTTTTTCTGTTTACTCGGCTCCTAAGGGTCATAGCGTGATGTTAAGTAGCGCCTTGATGTTAAAGCCTTCCTCAAGAATTGGGCTGTCAAATGCAAAAATAATTTTTCATATCCGTTGGGCAGTTCCAGAGATTAGCGCGTTCAAACAAACAAACTCTTCAGGTTTTTTATTATACTCTTCAAATATCTTATACTTACAATACAATCATCAACAAATATATTTCGAAAAAGATTATTACAGGATTTTATGTTGATAAAAAACTCTATGGCCCATAACTCCTTAATAGGTACCAACTCTTAACATCTTACACACGTGATAACTTTTAAACGAAATATCCGATTGAGATGAAACAAAAAGTATTTTACTTCTTCATAAATACTCTTGATAACATAATGCTTAATTTCGATAAAGATTAATATTACGATACATATTTAACGTAGTTTTTTTTTCTTCAGACGATTTAATAATTATTTTGAACACAAAATCGGTTATTGTGATTAAACCATGATAGCTAGATATATGTTCTCGCGGACTTTTTTGTAGGTCTTAATGGGCTCTACAAACCCGTAGTACATCATTTTGTTCTATTGTCAATAGTTTTTGCAGCGCACGCAAAAATAGGTTTTCGATTTTACACCTTGTGTTACAAAATAGCAATTTTATTACGGATCCCTAATTTTGAAAAAAAAAAATAGCCTATAGCCTTCCTCGATAAATGGACTACCCAACACTAAAAGAATCATTCAAATCGGACCAGTAGTTCCAGAGATTAGCGCGTTCAAACAAACAAACAAACAAACAAACAAACAAACTCTGCAGCTTTATAATATTAGTATAGATTAGGATCACCAACAATTGATTAGACTAATACAACCACATACTTACTTAATACATTTAAAAAAGTAAAATAACAGTGCATCAATTACTTATAGGTAAACACTCAGAAAAATAAGCTAACTTATCTACTTAGTAATAAGCGCTAATATTTCTTTATCTTTATGGAAAGGTAATGCCGTGATCAAACATATTATGGCACATGTCTTCTCATTGTAAGGGTTCCGTGACCAAAGGACAAGGACTTAGTAATAGGGTCCCATTTTTACAATGGGACCCTATTACTAAGGCTCCCTGTCCGTCTGTCACCAGGCTGTATCTCATGAACCGTGACAGCTAGACAGTTGAAATTTTCACAGATGATGTATTTCTGTTGTCGCTATAAAAACAGAATAAAATAAATATTTAAGGGGGGCTCCCATACAACATACGTGTTTTTTTCGACATTTTTGCCTTGTGGTACGGAACCCTTCGTGTGCGAGTCCGACTCGCACTTGCCCAGTTTTTATTTCTTTTGTCATGCTGAAAATATTCCACAGTCGGCTATTAAGGTTGCATACTAAGCATAATAATCTAATTTGATAAATTAATTTGATGATTTTTTGTGGGATCATCGACCGCAAATAGTTTAGTCACTTGAAAGATTAGGTAGTTTAAAAAACAGTTTTTTTTTGTGTTTATTTTGTTGTGTCCTCACGATAACTTGCTTCACCTGTCAGTGACTTCTTCAATTATTCGTTACCAACCAACCGCCATTATTCAACCTCGACGAAGTTACCTTGTCACCTCTGTCGCAATCCGGCGGAACCGATCAATTGGCCAACATGAATGACCCCCAAACAACGCCATAATGAATGGGCATCATGTAACAATGTAAAGATGACATCCGATGTGGACGTGGGTTCAATTCCCGTGTGGCGGTAGTTACAGACCAGCACGTCAAGCTACCCGAAACTGTCAAATTTTCCCAATCAACTTTGAACCTTATGCTTTAGCGATAAAGTTGAAAATCTATTAAAGAAATTTGACAGATTGTAGTAGCTTGATGTGTTCGCGTCTGTACATAATAATAACACCTCTTTTTACCACCTTCCCCATCCGGGATTACAGGCGTTATTTGCATGTACCTACTTATATACAGTACACACATTGACGTGTGCATACTATCCTTACATATGGTGGTCAAACATGGTCTTTAACAAATCAGCTGAGGTCCACGCTCGAGGTTTGCCAGAGGGCTATGGAACCGAGTATTCTGGGTATCAAACTAACAGACCGGGTTAGGAATACGACCATCCGTTCAGTTCCATCATAAAGATAACTGAAGTCACTCGGAAGGCTGCCACGCTAAAATGGAATTGGGCTGGAAACGTCTGCCGCAAGTCAGACGAACAATGGGCCAAACTTACGCCCCACTGTGGCAAGCGGCGGGCCCAGGCGGAGATGGCAGGATGAGCTGGACTCCTTCAACAAGAACTGGTCCTTAGCAGCTTTGAACAGAGAGAAGTGGAAAGAGAGTACGGAGGCTTTTGCCCTGCAGTGGGACATCACAGGCTCATAACAATATACAGTAGGTCGCGCGTCCGCGGTAACAAACCATTATATGCTTGCCTCTTATATTCTATTGACCCTCCGTACTACCACAGAATACTTAATAGTACCTACTACACACTTCGCTAGGTCAGCACAAGGTGAAAGTGTTCAAATTACTACCGCTTTGTGGTCGACTCTAAAGTGTCTAAACACACTATGCCGAAGGTACGCGACCGAAGTTCGGCATGATATTATTACGCCTGCAATGCTATTTGAATTACTGACGACACATTATGTCGAAATTACGTTGCGTTAAAGCGCTGATATAAAATCAGCCGCGGAACTGCGGTCGCGTACCTTCGAAAGTTGTTCAGTTCGATGGTATAAAGCACCTCTTAAAGTTTGTCAGGTTAATTTTTTAACACTTTGTATACAGACTAGTAACTCGTAGTCATTCTACCGCCCGACCGTTCCTTACCGGTAACTATAGACGTAAAAACGTGCAAAGAATTAAGTAGGAATAAATACTGTTAGGTCTTACTTTGCCAGTTTAAAATATACCTTATCATTTCAGCGTACAGTTGAAAATCAAAAGTGTTTAGGTACTTTGATGGAAATTTTGGCCAGAATCTCTCCGCTTTCTCCTTGCTTTACCTTTTCAATTTCATAGCAGTGAAGTAAATTATGTTCTTACAATATTGAGAAATATCACCAGAATATTAACAGTCTTACCAAGGGATTTCGTCTTACCCAGTAAGGCGCTCCGCAGACGGCGCGGTCATTTTGTCCGCGGATGACCGCGAGAGACATCATTCGACGAACATCGGCGACGCAGTCTTTTTGCCCTCTATGGGCGTTGGTAGTATAGGATTCCCTTTGCACTATCGTTCGCGGTCAAATTGACCGGCCTGGCCCGCCCCGCCGTTACTGGGTTCTAGAGGCCAGATAAGCAGTCGCTCAATGTAATGCTCAATGCTGGTATTTAACTGCATCCGGTTAGACTGAAAGCAAACCCGAATATGCTTGGAGAAAGTCCAGGCAGATGATGATGACACGTAGGTGACGTAGGCTATGTATGTTCATGATTTTCTCAATTAAAATAATTAATCATTTTTAATTAGAGTTGGCGCCTGCAACTTTTTTTTTGCATCGCACTCTTTAATAGATTGCCAAACGTATTTCCCAGGCGCTTAAAACTGTCGGTGCTTCCCACTACAAAATTAATTATGGAAAAACTTCTACTTCACCGTTTTGATAGGTAGTCTTATAAACTTTCTCTAAAAGGACGAACTTCGGTCCGCATATATTACTTTCATAAAAATTCAAAGGTAGGTATGTAAGTATAAATTAAAATCAAACGAAGTATTACCACAATTTAAAGCTTTGTTCAGCATCAGCATTCTCTTCGTTCTATAGAGCAACAAGTTCCAGTTTCTCAAAGTTAGACAGTCTTTCAGTAACGCAATCTAAGGGCCTGTACACACCACGTTTTTTAAACGCGCCGTTGATGCGCGTTTTAGAAACGTGCGTCGACGGCGCGCTTTTATCCTACAGAGCAGTGCCTGCTACCTGCTAGTATCTGACTCGCGTGCGTATCGCTACAAACGCACGTCAACGGCGCGTTTAAAAAACATAGTGTGCACAGGCCCTAATACTTGGAAGGTTCTAGTATACTTAAGGTATCATTCTATGATTAAAGTTATAATACGCATAAATGCACCTACACTAAAATTATACAGCGTGGCAGCAGGACTGGCTGGGAAATCGACCCGCTAACATGCAGCACATCATTCTGAAAGTTTTCACTCATAACCAAGAAAAAAGAACCGGCCAAGTGCGAGTCGGACTCGCACACGAAGGGTTCCGTACCACAAGGAATAAAACGCCGAAAAAAACACGTTTGTTGTATGGGTGCCCCCTTAAATATTGATTTAATTGTTTTTGTATTTGTTGTTATAGCGTCAACAGAAATACACCTGTGAAAATTTCAACTGTCTAGCTATCACGGCTTCATAAATACAGCCTGGTGACAGACAGACAGAAGGACGGATTTGAATGAATATGATTTACCCTGTGGAGGCCGCTTGTAGAAGGTCACCTTAGGAATTTTTTTGACAGGTAAGTACAGTCAAGAGAAATTAAACGTTTCATGATTTAATTTTTTTTTTTTTTTATGTCTCATGCGTGCTAGATGGCATTGAGGCCACGGCAATACCCGAATGTTTTATTTTGCCAAGTACTCTCTGGTGCTCCGAGCTGTGTGCGAACGCGCATGTTTCATCATGGGTGTCGTTTTCGTGGTTTTCAAGGGTGATAAAGCCGATAGTGAGGTCAAAACAGACAATATATTTTTAAGCACTAGTCTTTATTATAACATCATTATCATCAACAGTTGTATTCTTATTGGCTAGTAGCGCCATCAGTTCGTTCTCAGTTAGTAGTTGTACGCTCGTGGTGACATCCGCACTGTGGTATACTTCGTATCTCGCTGGGGTCTCGAGGGAAGCTTTGCCAATGACTACTATGTGGGGATAGCCCATCCTGTGGACAGAAAATAGAATAGTTATAATGAAATCACACCCGCATGGCAATACTGCCGCATTAAGCGAAAATGACGAATATCTGGCGAAAATGTAAAGAAAAATAAACCTTACTAAACAATAAAGGCGCATCCATTAAGGCTCATTTTTCTCCATTCCCTTTCCTCAGATGCGCCCCTTTTACTTACGGCGGCAGAATAGACTCGCCCCCTATTTCATGGGACGACTTATAGTAACACTAGCAGCGCCTCGCGGTTTCACCCGCATAAGTGTCGATCCCGTGGGAATATCGGGATAAAAAGTAGCCTATATGTTAATCCAGGGTATCAGCTACCTCCATAACAAATTTAAAAAAGATAACATAATGTTATATTTTTAAGATCCTCCAAAGTGGCCTTTTTAGGCCCCCTGGTCAAACTCGCTCGCCGGTTGCAAGTACTACGCACCTGACCTTTTTGAAGAACATCATTCATGAACAAGCTGCTTTCTCTATGGTTATAATTACCTGTCCGCCATCATGAGTCTCTTGCCTATGGTGAGGTGGTGTCTGTCGTCTATGATGACGTCATCGTCGTGTGTTTCTGATATCCTCTCGTATAGGCGGTTGATTTCTTCGACGCCGTGGAATTGCCATTCTTTTGAACCTTCCTGTAAAGGAATAAGGAGATTTAAGAAAGCGTAAGTACTTTCAGAGGACTTTTGAGAGGAGGCCTGTGTTCCAGCAGGAACATTATAGGCTAAGTATGTATGTAAGTAGGTACAGTCAACAGCAAAAGTAGATGATCAAAATCAGAAATTCAATACTAATGAACGAAGTTCGCGTCAGAACTCTGCCACACAGCCACACACACAGTCTCTGCACACAGCTCAGCAACAACAACAGCAACAGCTCTGCCATACAGTTCTGACTCGAACTCCGTTAATTAGTATTGAATTTCTGATTTTGATCATCTACTTTTGCTGTTGACTGTACTTTCAAATAAAATGGTGTTATCATTAGCGCCATCTATTGGTAAAAAAAAGGGATTTTTACCACACATTGAAACCAAGTATTAATTACTATAGAAAGTGGCAGGAATATAGACGCGCAGCCTGCTACCGTGGATTCAATACAGGATTCCGGAAAAAAAAATGACGTCGAAAATTTCGACTTCATTTTTAGGGTTCCGTACCCTAAGGGTATAAACGGGACCCTATTACTAAGACTTCGCTGTCTGTCTGTCCGTCCGTTCGTCTGTCTGTCACCAGGCTGTATCTCAAGAACAGCGATAGCTAGACAGTTGTTTTCACAAATAAATTATGTATTTCTGTTGCCGCTATAACAACAAATACTAAAAACAAAATAAAATAAATATTTAAGGGGGGCTCCCATACAACAAACGCGATTTTGTTGCCCTTTTTTGCTCGATATCAATAATGGCAACAGGTAGGCATTTCAAATATTCACAAAATACTCAGTTGTATTTTTACTTTAGTAATAAATAATAAAATTAAAATAAAATAAATATTTAAGGGGGGCTCCCATACAACAAACGTGTTTTTTCCGGCGTTTTTGCCTTGTGGTACGGAACCCTTCGTGTGCGAGTCCGACTCGCATTTGGCCAGGTTTTTTCGGCGTTTTTGCCTTGTGGTACGGAACCCTTCATGTGCGAGTCCGACTCGCACTTGGCCAGTTTTTTTCTCTTTTTTTTGCAACTTTGTATAATCTGTTCTTTATAAAAAAAATGAATGAACTTCTATCCGTCATCATCATCAGCTGCTGGACATAGGCCTCTCCCATTGCACGAAATTCAGCTCGATTATCTCTCTCTAACTTTTATCCATCGTAAATTATACAAAAATTCCTTTCACGCACACTTATTAAGACCGCCCGGTTACAGTGCTCCACCGCCCGTCTGTCGGTGCGTAGCATCGAAGCACCGACGCCATTCTGTTTATAGCATTCAGTGTTCTCCTGACCGACAGACCACCACTGGTCAGCTGTTTACACAATGGACGTATACGTACTTTAGGTCCTATTATAACAACACCGTAGGGCGCGATGGCCGCCGGCCAGCGCAGGCTTTTGTCGCTCGATAGGGCTTCCAAGCTCGCTGCTAATAATCTGGAAATATACATGAATAATATGCATTACTAGAAGAAATTGAAGTAAAAGAGAAATATGTAATACACTCGATGTAGATACACTCTATGTAGATACACTCGATGTAGATACACTCGATGTAGATCAGGGATAATCGTCGGTTGGTGCCGCATTTCATTAAAATTTCCTAAGGGGTCTCTGCGAGTTGGCTTCGGCCCCTCGTACGCCTTCCAAAGAACCGGGAGCCCATGGTCCTGAGATATGTAAAATAAATTACTTATTATTCGTTATACAGACCTAGTGATACCAATCCCATAGCACGACATGAGCAAGGGCTGCGACGCTCCGCTGGCGGGCGTGTAGTGCGCTGACAAGGGCTCGCTGTACTTAGTGCCCAGGAGGAATGTGTGGCCGACCTGATACTGAATAATGTTATAAAAAGACCCACAACAACCCAACATGACAATTAATAATCTACGCAATCTGTATATCAAACTAAGGACTGATTTGTCCAACGCCAGGTATTTTATCTGTGGAATCATTTTGAATTTTTGACACTGGCGCCGATTCTGTTGTTCACAAACTAAACTAAATTTAAGTTCAGGCATCTTTTTCTGTCTATTTCGTTTAGACAAGGACAGAAGATAAATATTAGTTTAGTCCTGTCAAATTAGTCAACGCCTGGCGTAAATTGACGTATTTTTAGTAGCCAATTTTTAATCTCGTCTAAAGTTGTCTATGGAGTATCTTATTTTGACAGGACTAAACCAATATTTATCTTCTGTCCTTTTCTTAATGAAATAGAAAGAAAAAGATGCATGAACTTAAATTTAGTTTAGTTTGTGAACAACAGAATCGGCGCCAGTGCTTCCATATCAAAACTGTCAGACGTCAATTTTATTCCATGAATAAAAATTATCTGTTGATTGAAAAATCAGCCCTAAGTAATATTGAGTGAACATAACTAGGAGAAATCTTTAATTTTTGGTTTGAAAAACAATACTAATAACAATATAACAGTTTCTAGACTGTTATATTGTGATGTTAATAAATGTCACCTCTATGCTATTTGCTTTCTGTATGTCCCCTCCACATTTGGCACACTGGTCTGTGCTACCCAAGGCTGCGCGTGCGCAGCGCGTGCACACAGCGAGCTCGTCCTCTCCCGCGGCGGCCGGCAGTTGCCACTCGTGGGATATCGAGCCACCCATGTCGCCTGTTGGGGCTGGGACTGGAAATACATAATTATACGCCATGGTCTATTCAAATATATGTTGGCAATTGATGTTCTTTCAAGTTAAACAAATATCGACTTTATTTCAATGGTAATTAAGTTAATTTCTGAGTGACTAGCACTATTGAAAAAGTTATAAAAATGTTTAAAGTTGTAGCGTAAATTGAAGTTTATTGTGGAGGAATTAAAGTTATAATATAATAATAAAGCTCATTTATTCCATACTTTACAATTATATAATTACAAATTAAATAGTTTGTGTTAATTTTATTTGGGTATGGATCCCTTTTGGGTAAAAGCCTCCTCCATCCCGTGCCAATTTTTCCTGTTTTGGGCCAACTCCATCCAACTCGGACCAGCTGCCTCAGCGATGTCATCCGCCCATCTCTTGCGTGGTCTGCCTCTGTTCCTCTTGCCTCCCGGTCCAGACCACTCCGTTGACACCAATGACCACCTTTGGTCTCTACATCTCGAAATGTGGCCTGCCCATTTCCATTTTAGTCGTAGAGCGTGCTGGAGGGCGTCTGTTAGTTTGGTTCTTTTCCTTATCTCCTCGTTTCGGGTTTTCTGTATCTTCCTGAGTTTTAATATACTCCTTTCCATCGAATGTTGGCATGATAAGATTTTATTTTTTATTTTGTTAGTATATGTCCATGTTTGGCTTCCATATGTTATACTTGGTAAAATACAGGTGTCCATTATTATTCTTTTGAACTTCATGTGGTAATCCCCTTTTAGTACTTCCTTTTGTAACCAAAATTTCTTCCAAGTGCAGTTGATCCTTCTATCTACTTCAGTTTCGTTATTTCTTGTATCAAATGATATTTGTTTTCCAAGGTAGATATATTCCTTTACATATTCGATCTGGTATCCCGACACGTATATTTCCTTTTCCGTATGGTTCGTCATGATTTTTGTTTTGCTTGTGTTCATGTGTAACCCCACTTTTTTACTATTTATGTCCAGTGTTTGTACCATTTGTTCTAGCTCAGTTGCTGATTCCGCGAAGAGGATGATATCGTCAGCAAATCTGAGGTGGCTTAGGTATTGACCTTGCATTCTGAGTCCTTTATTTCTCCAGTTTATTTCTTGAAATATTCCTTCTAACACTGCTATGAAAAGTTTCGGTGACATGGGATCCCCCTGTCTGACTCCCTTTCCTATTACTATCTTTTCACCTTTAGTTTCTAATCTTACTCTGCTTCTGCTTTGTGAGTAGATGTTCTTTATAATATCTATATAAGTTCTGTTTATTCCGCAACAAGCAAGTGCTTTCCAGATCGAGGCATGTGTTATACTGTCAAATGCCTTTGCGTAGTCAATAAAGGCTACATAAAGAGGTCGATTATATTCTATATATTTCTCAATTATTTGGTCTAGTGTGTGTATATGATCAATGGTGGAGAATCCTTGGCGGAAACCGGCTTGTTCTCTTGGTTGTTTGTTGTCTATTCTTGATGTTATCCGGCTCAGTAGTATAGAGGAAAAAAGTTTGTAAATGCTCGACAGTAAACTTATTGGTCTGTAGTTTCCGATGTCTGCTGGATCACCTTTTTTGTAAAGAAGTATTATGTCAGAGTCGCACCACTGCTTAGGAGCTTTTCCTGTTTCGAGTGCCATGTTGAATAGTTTTGCTAAGCATGGTGTTAGGACTGGGGCTCCTATTTTTATTGCTTCATTGCTTATGTTATCTGGTCCAGGACTTTTGTCAGGTTTTAACTTTTTTATATGTCTTAATACTTCATCGCTGTTTATAGGTTCTAATTCTTCTTGCTCGTTTATCTCGGAAATGATTAGCTTTTTATCGCAGGGGTCTTCTGGTGGTTTTTTATACAGCTCCTTGTAGAATTCAGTTGCATGTTCTATAATGTCCTTTCTGGATTTCGTTTCATAATTTCCTTTGTTAAGTTTCTGAATCCAGTCTTTATGTGTGTTTAGTTCTTTGTTGGCCCGCTTGGAGCTTCTGTAGCAGTTTAAGTTTTTCTCTATTATTCTTTGTCTGTGGTTATTGTAATCTTCTTTTATGGCCTTCTTTGTTGTTTTGAAAAGGCTTTTTAGCTCTTGCTTTGTATCTTTGCTTTTGTTTTTAGTTGCGATTAATTCTGTACGTCTTCTTATTAATTTTGATGTTGATTCACTTAGTATTCCTGAGCCCTTTCTTTCGTTGGTTTCCTGTTGTTTACGCCGTTTACCTACCACCAACGTGTGGAAGGAAAGAGAGGCCCGACTTTTGTCTCAAGTGGAAGTGGTGGGACGCGAGCTTATAAAAAGCCGCGCTCGCGCATTTAAAACTGTCATTTCGTCACTTAATCATAACCAATCAGTCAATAAGTACTGACGCACCGCTACGCTCGCCAACTGGACTCCCTCAGTCAGTTTAGGCTGGAGCCGCGCTCATAATAAGCGGCCATAACTAATTTTCGTAATCCGCAAGTAACCAGCTCGCAGCCAGAACATAGACCGGTCTATTGGTTTTGCTGAGCCGTGATCCAAAAGAAGCTTCTAGAACAGAGCATCTTCGGGGCGCCCCAGAAGTCATCCGCCGCCAGCCAGAGTCAAAGGTTAGTGCTTATCTTGATTTCTTCATGTTGGTGAGATTTCTCGGCTGCGTGTCCTCTGCTCATACCCATTTGTTATAGGATTCGCGATATCCATTAATCTCCGCAAGTTCTAGAATTGATTCTCTCCGCCTTCGCCCAATTTAAAAATTAAACCACCCGCTAATATTCACCCGCTTCACCATTTTTGGTCCTTCGAGCCGGATTTATATAGAAACCAGTACCTTATGAAAAAAAAAAAAAAAAGTCCAACATAATCATATTCAAATACATTATATGTACAATATACGTGAATATTAAAGTAAAATAAAGTCCCATATTAAGTAATTACAAATCTACCTACATAGGTTGCGATTGTGACTGTCCGCGACTGTTGACCTTGCGCAAGGTGACAGGCATATTTAAAAAAAAAAAAAAAAAATAACAACCGTTAACGGAAACTTGTTCGATAACGGAGTGTAGGTAAACCCTGAGTAACAATGAGTTACGAAGCAAAAATAAAAATACTGGCGGCTAAGAAGCAAGCCGTATTCGCAAAAATAAATGAGTTATACGAGTCGGGAAAAAAAGTGGTTCCAGTCACTACAAGCACAAGAAGCGTACAGGAATTTCTTGCTGCAACTACGAATGTAGAAGAATTATACCGTAGTTTTAATACGCTATGCGATGAGCACAATGAAGTTGTTTTAAAGGTGGATCCAGAGTATAAAATCAGCTTCAGTGACTGGAGTGCATTTGAGTCACTTTATTCCCAGGTCAAGTACATAAGAAACAACTTGATTGAAACTCAACGCATAAAAAATCCCGAGGTACCTCCCAAAGAAACGTACTCGCCAAGACTGCCCGCTTTAGAATTATTAAGTTTTTCGTGTAATCCAGAAAACTGGCCGCTGTTCTACGAGTGTTTTAAAGCTAACGTACATGACAATAAGATGTTAACAGACAGTCAAAGAGTACAATATTTGGTAGGTAAACTTAGTGGAAATGCACTGAATATATTCGCTGGAATTATACCAAATGAGAAAAATTATGCGTCAATATGGAACTCATTAGTGTCGAAGTATCAAGACAAACGATTATTAGGGTCCATGTATTTAAACAATATACTCGACATAAAAGCGTCCACCGCCGCGTCAGATCAATTAAACGATTTTATCGAACGAATGAATTCGTCGTGGTCGGCGTTAACAGGTTTAAATATTCCGGACTTGCCTGATTTTATTTTTACGCATTTGATGCTAAAAAAGCTGGATGCTCAACTAGTACAGACCTTTGAGTTTACAGCCCGCGCTAGTGAATTACCGTCAAGTGAAGAATTAATAAATTACATACGGAACCACATCAAAATAATCGAAAGAACAGCCGCGGTACATCAAATTAGTGCGACAGAGAATAAAACGAGAAGCTACGATAAGTCACGTAATCGGAATACGCCGCGAACTACGCATAGTTTCGCGATAACGGAAAACAAAACGAGTTTTTCGTCTACCTGCATATTCTGTAAAGATGCCAGGCATACTCATTTGTACGAATGTTCAGAGTTCAAGAAACTTGCCGTTAGAGATCGCTTTAGGTATGTCAAGGATAAAAGGTTGTGCGTTAATTGTTTTAGTGACAAACATACAACGTTACGATGTGCGTCAAAACATACCTGCAATCGGTGTAATAAAACACATCACTCATTACTACATTTCGATAACAGTGAAGCGGCGGTAATTAGCACTAAGCCACCTGTTGATTCGCAACCGTTATGTTTGATGACGCAATCGGCCGCTTCATTGCCAGATGCGCCGGTAAATAGCCCACATGTGGTAAAATCGACCGCCTTTTATGCGGCAAATAATAACGTTCTATCTTGCACACAACTGGACAGTACTATAATATTGCCAACTGCACAAGTTTATGTGCCAATAGACGGGCATCGTTTTATAATGAGATGTCTGGTTGACAGCGGGTCTCAAAACAATATTATCACGCTTGAGTGTTGCAGCCGATTGAAATTGAAAGTTAAACCGCTAGTTAATTCGTCGCTAAAATCAGTTGGCGCCATTTCGGCACCTATACGAGGTTATGTAACCGTCACTATACAATCTCGAGTCAGTGACGCGCAGTATAGTTTAACCATGCTGGTAATCGACCACATCGCCGACCCATTGCCTAGTAGGGTAATACAGGCGTCGGCTATGGATTATTTCAAAAACTTACCATTCGCGGATGATTGCTGGAATTTACCAGGCAATATCGACGCCATATTAGGAACGCAAATGTTCGCGTTCATTTTGCTAGGTGGTAAAATAATACCCCCTCCATTAATGGAATCAGCTGATGTTAGCGTTCCCGCGGGCTCGGCACCTCACGCTATAGAAACCACGCTTGGTTACATTGTAATGGGAGAATTACCTGCGGTTACCTCCAACAATGTCGCCTGGTCCTTCGGCCCTCTTGTGAGTGGATTAAATGCTACGCTATTGAAATTTTGGGAAATAGAGGAGGTGCTGCCTACAAAGATAACAAACACAGAACATCAAGTCTGTGAAGAATTTTATAAATCCACGGTATTAAGACATCCCGGGGGTAGGTATATCGTGTCTCTGCCTTTCAAGGTCGAACCTACCTCATTAGGTAACTCATTCATACACGCTCAACGCCGGTTAACTGCTTTAGAGCGCAAATTTAATTCGCTCCCCGCTTTACGTCACGCCTATAATGACGTCATTAATGATTATTTAGAGAAAGGCTATTTATTGGAAATACCTTATTCCTCCTCCGCTATAACTGAAGGGTACTTCATACCCCATCACGCTGTCGTTCGGCCTGATAAGTCAACGACGAAAACCCGAGTAGTATTGGACACCAGTGCCAAAACTGACTCCGGTAAGTCACTCAATGACTATCTAAATAAAGGCTATTTATTGGAAATACCTTATTTCTCTTCCGCTGTAATTAAAGGGTATTGCTCACCCCACCCCGCTGTCGTTCGGTCCAAGATACCAACGACAAACACCCTCGTGGTGTTGGACGTAAGTGCCAAGACGGAACCCGTCAACCCGCTTTTTGTTAATTTATTGCATGCAGAACCCAAATTGCAGGCAGACCTTTTCTCGCCTTCGCTTAACTTTAGGTGTTTTAGCGTTGCAATAACCGCTCAAGTTCGCAATGACCGCTACTTCTTAAATTTATTATACCGCTTTAGCGACTCAGTGCGAGCTCGCCTATTTAGATTGTTTGTCCCGCCGCGCGCCGCGCGTCTCGTTCGCTCGGGAATGACTAATGTATGTTGTCCTCACGGTAGAAACGAATTGCTTTCGTTATCTACATTACAAGTACCGCGCCATTTGGGTGTCGCGGCCGGCTTCGTAGCAAACCTAACCGCGTTTGGTGATGCTAATATGAAGGCTTACGGTTGCGTCATCTACGTGCATGTGGTGAACCCTAACGGGGTTTTATTCGCTCAGCTAGCGTGCGCTAAGTATAAAGTGGCTCCGTTAAAGACAGTATCGTCGGCAAGACTAGAACTATGCGCCGCATTACTTCTAGCTAAACTTGTCCAGCAGGTACGTATTAATTTACATACCCGCTATCCTACACAGGATATTGTTACCTTCCGCGATCCAATGATTGCTTTATCATGGATTCATTCATCTCCTCACCGATGGCAAACCTTTGTTGCCAATCGAGTGACTGAGATCCAGGAAAACTTATCTCCTGAACTCTTTTTCCACATAAATGGGACGGACAATCCTAGCGATTGTCTGTCAAGAGGCTTATTGCCATCGCAGATAATTGACCACCCCTTGTGGTGGAAAGGTCCGCCCTGGGTCTGTCGCCCCATAACCGAATGGCAAACTGTGCCATTTGAGCCGTCCCGAGTTGAAGGTCCTATACTTGAGACAAAGGGTCCGGTCACACTGACCGTCGTTTCTAATATGGAAGCGTCGGCACTTGTCGAACTAGCCATGCGGGTTTCTTCGTGGAAGAAACTATTGCGAATGATGGTGCACGGTTTGCGATTCATTCGCAAGTTACATACCTCCGAAGTAAGTCAAGCGACAGATCTAGAAGCCGCTGAAATGGCGATCCTTCACAAATTACAAAAGGAATGCGTTGAAAACAAAATTAAAAACATAAAATGTATAAAAACACATCTATACCGTTGCATCGGTCAACAGCTGCTATGCTATGAGGAGCTGCTGACCGTTTTAACTCAGACTGAGTGTGTGCTAAACTCACGTCCACTGTGCTTACTAGCTGACGAGCCACACTCGATTCTGACGCCCGCACACTTTTTAAATTTAACACCACTACAGTCCTTACCTGCCTGCGAGGTTGACGCATCCGTAAGCCTCCATAACAGGAAGAAATTGTTAGACAGCTTAGCGCAAAGCGACTGGACACGATGGCATGTGGATTACCTACACACCCTTCAATTACGTCAAAAATGGAATTCGCCTGACACACCCATACAAGCGGGCACACTTGTCCTAGTACACCAGGATGACTCACCACCGCTTCGTTGGCCCACTGGCGTTATTGAACAAGTATACCCTGGTAAAGACGGGGTTGTAAGGGTGGCTCTAGTACGTACCGCGCTGGGAGTTTTTAAACGTCCCGTCGTAAAATTATGCCCACTGCCTTCGCAATAATCAACCAGTCATTGACCTAGTCACGGTCGCACCTGTAGTATTTAAGTATTTATTATTATATTATATCATTCCCGCTAATTACCTTCAGTTTAACATAACCATGATTCTACTTCCAGCTAGTTGGACCTCCTCTCGCTTGTCATCGCCCTTAGAGTTCCTTTATGTTTTCTTTCGAAACCCCTACGGAGTTTCAAAGGGGGGAGGATGTTTACGCCGTTTACCTACCACCAACGTGTGGAAGGAAAGAGAGGCCCGACTTTTGTCTCAAGTGGAAGTGGTGGGACGCGAGCTTATAAAAAGCCGCGCTCGCGCATTTAAAACTGTCATTTCGTCACTTAATCATAACCAATCAGTCAATAAGTACTGACGCACCGCTACGCTCGCCAACTGGACTCCCTCAGTCAGTTTAGGCTGGAGCCGCGCTCATAATAAGCGGCCATAACTAATTTTCGTAATCCGCAAGTAACCAGCTCGCAGCCAGAACATAGACCGGTCTATTGGTTTTGCTGAGCCGTGATCCAAAAGAAGCTTCTAGAACAGAGCATCTTCGGGGCGCCCCAGAAGTCATCCGCCGCCAGCCAGAGTCAAAGGTTAGTGCTTATCTTGATTTCTTCATGTTGGTGAGATTTCTCGGCTGCGTGTCCTCTGCTCATACCCATTTGTTATAGGATTCGCGATATCCATTAATCTCCGCAAGTTCTAGAATTGATTCTCTCCGCCTTCGCCTAATTTAAAAATTAAACCACCCGCTAATATTCACCCGCTTCACCACCTGTTTTATTTTCAAGCTGATCGTAATTATGTTCTCTAACTTGTCGTAATAGGTTTGTACCTCGTTAGTATGTTCTGGGAGCTGTTTGGTATTTTTTTTCAAGTTTCCTAGGTATACTGACTTTTCGCTGTCTGTTTTAAGTGTTTTGGAAAGGGTCTTAAATGTTCCTCTGCTCAGTTTATGAGACTTCATTGTTAGTGTTGCTCTTATTAACCTATGGTCTGATGGGAATTGTACATTATTAAGTATTTCTACGTTTGTTATTCTTTTAGGTTTATTGCACATAATAAAATCTATCTCGTTCTTTGTTTTTTGATCTGGGGCCATCCAAGTCCATCTGTGGCTTTGTTTCTTTTTAAAGTAGGTGTTCATTATGGATAATTTATTTTCGCTGGCATATTGAATCAGCCTTTCACCTCTTTCATTTCGTTTTCCATATCCATAACTCCCCATTACTAAGCTTTCATATTTCCTTGGTTGTCCGATCTTGGCATTAAAATCTCCTATTACTAAAACTGTTTTATCTTGGATTTCGTGGGCTGCTCTCAGGTCGTTGTAGAACTTATTAATTTCATCGTCATTCGCTTTCTCAGTGGGAGCGTAAGCTTGTATTACCGATAGTAGTTCTTCTTCAAATTTCAATTTCAAGACAGCTACTCGTTCTGATATTCCTATGTAGTTTAAAATATTTTGTTTATAGGCCTTCTTAACCAGAAATCCCACTCCATATAGCCCTTTTGTTTCTCCTGTATAACACAATACATAGTCTTGATGTTCTTCAATTTTGGAACCTAGCTTTCTTACTTCGCTTAGGCCTAGTATGTCGAAATTAATTTTCTTAAGAGCTTCTGTTAGTTCTAACAGTCTTTCTGCTGATGACAGTGACCTTACGTTGTAGGTGCAAATTTTTAGCTGTTGATTTCTGTTTGATGACGGGTGAGGGTGGTGGTCGTAATCCCCACGGTGACCAGCCGGCTTGGGGAATGTTTTTAGTTGTTCTTCTATGTATGTTATTCTGTTCTTCTTTCGGCTGGCACCTATTTCCTATTGCGTCTCCGAGATTGTTGGTATGTTGTTGGTTGGGTTGCTTCTTGTTCTCATTAAATCAAATGCATTCATTTTACCTACTTTAGCAGGGTTGGGTACATATTGTTTCCGTGTTTGAGCATTCTCTTCCGGTGTAGTGGACAGCTCTCGTTTTCTTTTTTCACTTTCACTTTTTCCTCCACTTTTTATTATGAGTTGATCATATTTGATAATAGCAAAGTTACCTTTTTTTCTTTCTTCTTGCATTTGATCTTGGAGAGATTTTCTTTTGTCTACTACCTCTTTTGGATAGTCTTCAGTTATATAGAATTAAAGTTATCTTTCCATTAATTCATATTATTTTATTTACATTTTTGGCAAATAAATCGCGAATCCAGTTAAGGTAACTTAGCATTGTCATTCAACGTGGGAATGCTGCCGGTCTTCTGGCCACGTTTCCAGATGACAGCGATGTCGAGGAGGACTTCGGCGCCTGAGTGTCCTTTTGTTTGTGTATGTATAGTTAGTTATTTAATTTAGTGCCTAGTGTAAATAGTTGACTTTACTTTTGTATATTCATTTTGGTCAACAGTTTACATCAGTTATCATTTGACGCTTGCACTTACCCCTGTGTACGGGCAGCTGCAGTCTCCTAAACAGCTCAGCATACGCCTCAGTGACGGTACGGTAGACTCTGGTGGCACACTCCTCAGTGGCGTGCACTCCGTATGCGTCCAACATAGAGAACTCTCGGGAGCGCAGGAGGCCGTGCTTCGGTCGGTGCTCGTCGCGGTATTTGTTGCTTATCTGAAACAAGATAAGAATATATACTTTAGATTTTTATAAAGAAATAAGTACATCCATCAATAAATTAATATTTTATGCATGAACCACCAAACCCGGTAAACATAATATTTGACAGGAGCTGTGACAGGACCAAACAAGCTATTCAAAACAGTTGCAAAATTTGTTTTTGGAGGTTTATTTATTTAAACATTTCGCACATAAAAAGATACTATGGCGGACTTAATGCCTTTTTTTTAACCTGGAGAAATGCTCATGCATTCTGCACTACCACGGGGTGATAGTGCAGTTATGTGGTACTCTAACCCACTAAAACTCCACAGTGTCCTCCTCTGCCGCTTACGGCGGGAACACGGGCACGCGTTAGCACTCATCCGTGAACCCGCCGCGGCTGTCCGTCACCGGACCCTCCTCTGGGGAGTACTCCCCATCACCGGCGCACCAGAACACATAGCACGCCGTAACCACCCCAATGCCTTAGGCATTCTCTACCAGTCAACCAAGGGTGGTGAAGAAATTAGATGGCAGGTGCTAGGGGCGTAAGGGTTTAATAGTAGTAGTTCAATGCAAAGAAAATTAAATAGCAATGAAAGCCTGCAGCAACTAACAAGCACTTTAATAAATACCTGATATAATAACAGTGGCAGCTGTTTGTAAGACAGGGGGCCCACATCAGCTAACAGATCTGCTATCGCCTCTTCATGTGTCTGAAATTGACATATCTTTACACACATCATATTCAGACACAACATTTCAAACTTAATCTTGAATTTCAGTTATTTGGGGTGAAAATGAACATGACCAGAAACCTGAATTTTAATGTCTGAACGACTCAACATACTGGAGCAAGAATGGTGATTAAGGCAACAAGCGTCTTCTCTACATAAGAAGTAGTCTTTGCCTGGTGACGAATAACTATAATATTATAGCCAGGGTATATTTATTTATTTATCCATTTATTTCAGGCATCAAGGCCCATATAAAACACATACAACACAATATTAATATAACTTAAAAATACTATATATATATACAAAACACACTAACGCACACAAAGTGTCTGCGTCGTGTTGCGCTGACTGGTGTCATGTAACCGGCCACGAAACTGGCGGTACACAACACCCTTCAGCCAGAACTCTTCCTTGAGGAACTTCTCGAGATGAATATTCTTCTGTATAGTAGTCTTCCTAAGGTAAAATAAGTGCCAAAAACACGCAAATAAATTAGAAGAAAACTCACTGGAGCCAACAAATACTTCTTCCCATGCCTATCCTCCATGTTAATCAGCTCCGGTCCAATCTCCTGCAGCCTCCCGGTCTTGTCCCACAGTGTAGCCGCTGTCAATGATGGCACGGACATGCGCTGACCACCGGCCGCTTCTATACAGGACCTGATCTGGACCTCTAACTTGTCGAGTGCTCTGCGGGCTAGTGGGAGCACCGTGAATAGGCCGGAACTGGTGGGCCGGATTAGACCACATTCTAGGAGGAGCTGGAATAGATTTAAAAAATTGTGGGTGTAGTTAATTTGTCATAGATTAACTGTGTTGTTCCATAAGCGAATGGAATTGAATGAATAAGTTTGAAGGACTGTAGATCGTTCTTTACATACAGCAAAAGTCTTATTGAGGTAATTTTATTTGTGTGTAAGGTGTTAGTGACTAGAAATTAGAATCAATCTCTAGAAAAGAGAACATTACTAAATAATCCGCTCATAAGATGACCCACTGACCAAATAAGCACCTTGAACTAGCAAGGAACATGTAATGTAGTAGGGAGTGTTGGTTAACTACAGTATTGCGTCTCCTATTTTCTTTTAAAACTATAATAATATTACATATTTGTTGTAATAAAACACACAAACTGACTTACCTTTTGACTTTTACACGTAATTTCAGTATTCTTTATCTTGGCATTCTTCGGTATTGTTATAACTGGCTGAAATAATCGCGATAAGTAACGCATTTTGTTATAATTTAATAATTTCTTTCAATGTTTTCTTTCCGTTCGATTTTTTTAGGTTACCGAATCAGCTGTGCCTGTGCTTCTAAACGTCAAAGCTACGTTTAGTTGCTTCATAATACGGGATTGATTTTTAACATTCGGTTGTGAATAGCTCTCTCGATTCTGATAAAAAGATTTAAAGATTAACTATTTTCATTTTAACTAGTAGTTTAACTATTTCAACAATTCATACATTTTATTAGACGCAAATAATACGTAAATGCGTTTACCAAACCAAGAGCAACTACTAAACGTATTGTACGCACGCTGGGGGTAAGCAGAGCAGCTAAAGTTATTACGGTACGACTTTTATACTACAACATTATTTCAACCAGCAATACTTTCAAAATGTTCAGATATAGTGTAACTTACAGTTTGATTGTGAATACCCACTACAAATACCTTTCTTTCAATTTTAATTTAGCAGTTGAGCACACGTACTACGCCTACGCTAGATAGGCGAGCAAAATAACGTGTGTTTACATAAAAAAGTCGCCGAGGCAAATACCTAAGTTAGTACAGTCAGCCTCAAAAGGTATACCTACATCGACAAGAATTCATTTGATTAATTGATTGTCTACAATCTTTGTTCCATAATTGTATCAATGTGTAGCCACAAAAATATTATACATTGGGTACTGTGGATATTAGCCGCACAGATCGATCGATCAGGTTAAACTGTGTTTGCCGAGGTTGGTCCGTGGATGGATGTCCATCTTCCATGTCTCAGAAAAGACGTTAAGCCGTTGGTCCCGGCTGTCATTCGTGGACCTTTCACAGTCGTTACAGTTCGTCTGACTGAAGCCCGAAAGTCTGAGAACCAGTCTTACTAATAGGGGTATCTTACTAGCGTGTTACCCTGTACCCAGTAACTGGGTTGTGGAGGCTAGAATGGCAAACGTTTCGTGTAAAATACTGGTATTCAGCTGCATTCGGTTAGACTGGAAGCCGACCCCGACATATTTAGGAAAAGGCTAGGCAGGTGATGGTTTAAAATAGGTACAGTATTATTAAACACAGATTGATTGGTCGTTCTTTGTAGCATTGCCATTTAACGTGGCAATGCTGCCAGTCTTCCGGGCACATTTCCGGATGACAGAGATGCGGACGAGTACTTCGACGCCTAAGTGTCCTTTTGTTTTGTATTTATTTGTATACATAGTCATTTCACTTAATACAGACGCCAGCACATCAAGCTACCCGAAACTGTCAATTTTCCCAATCAAAATTGAACCTTACAATTTAGCGATAAAGTTGAAAATCTATTAAAGAAAGGATATCAACCAAACTGGGCTAACCGTGAACAACCGTACTGGGAAAAAAGGAATTCACAAATAATTGATTAATAATATTTACTGAACATTGGTCCCTATTCGGGAGTGCCAAAATAAATAATATTAAAAACGAATATAAAATATTTTTAATTGATTTGTATTTGTATGGTGACAGTTGCGGCGCGGCATGCGGGGCGCGTTGAGTTAGGGTTGCCTAAAGAATAAAATCACAGAAAAAATAATATCGATATTTTTGATGTTTCGATTCGAGAGCTTCGAAACATTAAAATGTTTTCCTGGTAGCGGGTATTATTAACACGTGCTTTTCTTGAAGATTCAAATTGTAATGCGGCATGGTCCATAACCAAAAGAAATATGCAAAACAAAACAGCACAGAACGATGGAATCGATTTCAAATCGAGTGTTCGACTGACAGTGCAGAGAACTGGCAACGCTGACCCAGACCCGATTGGCGCTCGATTTTCAAATGTCAATGTCATTCGCTTTGTGTTTGCCGCTCTTTTTCGTATCGTATTGTGAATATTATTTCGACTTTAGCTATTTTTGACGACTTGTGCTGTTCAAAATGGATTCTGATGATTATCTATTGGACGACCCCGGCTCACTCTCGGACTCAGTACCCGCTTCAAACGTTAACCCTGGCATTTCTCCGCATAATGAACCCGCTTTACATGAAGACTTACGCGTGAACATGGACTTTCCGATTTTGCCTAGTGAATCTATACATTGTATAAATTGTGGTATTGAAATCACTCACAGGAGAAGACACATTGTTAATCTTGTGGAAGTGCAGCGAGTTATACTGCAATGGATCGCACCGCAAGTGGTAAGTTCTAACTTCTGAGATAATTATGTACATAATTGAATATTTACAACGCTTACAATTTATTTTAAAGTATTGAAGTTTTTTTTTTTGTATTATTTAACCAATTTGATACAAAACTTCTTATCTATATGTTTTCTTTGTACTGTAAACCACCCAATAAAATCAATAATAGTGCAATATTTTTATGTTCATGTTCAAGCCCAAACGCCATACAAATTGGTTGATGTCCTTTGACAGATTGTAGTAGCTTGATGTGCTGGCGTCTGTACCTAGTGCAAATAGTTACTTGCAAACAATTAAAAGTAAGTTTATGTATTCATCTTTCCGAGGCTGACTGTACCTACCTACAATAAGTATGTAATTTTGCAAAGCTATTAGCTAATTACAAGCATCAGCTAACAGGCAAAGTGAATGTCTCTTTTATGAGCCTGTGTGTACGTGACCCGGATTTCTCAGAGAACACGTTTGGTAAACACAAGCTCGAAATATGGCGGAGTCCTCTAATAGCCTGACTCATTACTCTCTGACCTCTTTGTTGAAGTCCGCAGAGCATAATTAGGACTAATCTGGATAGCCTGTTACAGGAATTTAATTAACGAGAGGCTTTTATTGAAAACGTAGGGTAACAAATACTTAAGCTTAGTCTTTTTTAAGCGATAGTACAGTTGCCTGCACGTAACTTGGCTAGAGTCCTAGTTAGTCGTTTCTAGAAGAGGACCGTCTAAGAACTCTTTAACGTTTTTCTAAACAGACATGTTTATTCGATCACGAGATCCTCTTAAGAAAGTTATATGCCTATGGTGTAAGAGGTAATGTGTACAAACTAATAGAATCATACCTTAGCAACAGAAAACAATTGACAGAAGTAAGGAGGTTAAATCCCATTACTAAAACAGAAGAAATATATGTTTCTGAATCTGGAACTGCTAAATTCGGCGTTCCTCAAGGGAGTATTGTGGGTCCATTATTCTTCCTTGTTTATATAAATGACATGCCTTCGGTAACAAATCACGACATTACCTAGATAGCGACATTGAAGAAACTGAAGTAACAAAATTTCTAGGGTTACTTATCGACAACAAACTTAATTGGAAATTACATATAGACCATGTGTGCAAAAAACTGGGACAGTTTTCATAAGCGCTTCGTAGATTGGAGAAAATGGCGAATCAGACTACTTTACTAACAGCTTACCACGGCTACGTTAGCTCTATCCTCAGGTACGGTGTAATATTCTGGGGCAACAGTACAGACAAGGAGCGTGCTTTCATTGCTCAAAAACGTTGCATTAGGGCTATATTTAAATTATGTGAGACTGACTCCTGTAAGCCATTTTAAAAAAAATGTAACCTATTAACACTGCCATGTGTCTATATATTTGAGGCCGCAGTATTCGTCAAAAATAATATTGACATGTATAATTATTACACGCGTATACGGCGTAAGGACAAATTGCGCACAGTAGCTAGCAGGACTCATCTAATGCATGAAAGCATCTTCTGCACAGCTTCACGCATCTTTAATAATATTCCGGGGCCCATCAGAATAATTACGGAAATTAAAAAATTTAAAAAGTGTCTCCATGATCTGTTAATAGACAAGTGCTACTACTCTATAAAAGACTTCCTATCAGACAAATCACTGCTCTAATACAGTGTCCCTCAGTCATGATGCGTTCAGTGGCCCACTATATCTGTACCTACTCTAATTTGTTCCGTTTTATTTTTATTTTTTTTTTTAATAATTTGAACAATAATGTAAGTAAATTTAATTTAATTTATTATGTACCAACTATTGTATGCCCTAAGGGCGGGACATAGCTGATCGCATTTAATTATTTAAGACCTGTATTATGTACCTATCTATGATCCACAATAAAGATATTGATTGATTGATTGATTGATATTTATGGCAAAATCCATAAAAAATTACAAACAATAAAAGTGATCTAATCACTTCACCACCCTTGGTTGACTGGTAGAGATTGCCTAACGCATTAAGTCCGCCTTTGTATTTTTTATGTGAATAGTTAAAATATTTAAATAAATAAACAGTGACCATATTTTAGTAAGTTCGCCAAAACCTTGCCAAGTTTCTTACGGCGACTGTACATTAGAAATTCACCCTGCACCGGTTCATTCGAAGAAACACAATCTTTCTCTCGCTCTACCTACCCCTGGGTACGTACGGAGAGTGTTAATTAGACTTTGCAATCTGAATACTTGAATTCGAATTTGCATGTTAACTTCCGTCACTTGACACGACCAGGGGTTTTTACATTTGATGACATTGTACTGAGATCACCAATATAAATTATTGATGACCATTTTTACCATCCATTCCTGCTATCACGACACTCCCTACAGCCCAAAGTCCGTATCACTTTAATGAAACCATCAAATCGCGCGCCCGAGCGGATTGTGTTCAGTCATAATGTTTTATCAACGGTTGGCGCGAACCGTTTAACCTCGGATAAGTGACGCGCGAAACCGGAGATCATCTCCGTTAGTTGATACGTTTGGGGGATGTTGTGGGGAGGTAGCGGGGGCGGAGGCGGGGGCGGGTAGTGGACAGAGGCTGGATGAAGTTGCTGTGAACTATGTAATGGGAGGATGGGACCTAACCCAGAAAACATCCTTCAAACAAAAAGTTTATGGTAGACATTTTTCCAGTGGCACCAAAGTTATCGAAATTTTACAGATCTTTATGATTATCAACGTCATCCTTCTGTGATTCTGTCCTTATCCCAATTCACTTGTGGTCGGCAAAGCATGTCTTCTTACATTTTCACTTCACAAGATGTAAGAGTGCAATTATCTCTCTCTAGAGTGCAATAATCAAATTACTTGCAAGTTGGGGAGACTTGTCTCCCCAACTTGCAAGTAATCCATCCATCGTTTCTTCGGTCTTTGCCTTTAAAAGCGATATTAATATACCTACGATACTTTTAGCGATAAGGGCAGCCCGTTGTGTTAACCCGTGCCCGTTGTGTTGTTGTTACCCCTTGTACAGACGCCAGCACATGAAGCTACTATAATCTGTCAAATGTCTTTAATAGATTTTCAACTTTATCGCTAAAGCATAAGGTTCAAGGTTGATTGGGAAAATTTTACAGTTTCGGGTACCTTGATGTGCTGGCGTCTGTACAATTTCTACATAAATATCTGTAATTTTTATGGTGTTCATAATAAAGAGTAGGTAGGTACTTATTTATTCTATCTATCTATGGTATACCTAGTGAGACTGACATGCTCAAGTGTAGAAACAACAAAATCTTACACTTCAGGCAATTTGGACATGAGAGAATAGAGGGATCCTGCCGTTTTGCCGAAAAGATTTTGCCAAAATTTCACTACCCAAACAAATTTTCGCAACCTTTTATTATACCAATGCAATGTTTGGAATAATTTTAGTATGCACATTTTCATTTGGTCAAATTTTTACTTGGCAGAATATTATTAAGGATAATGTCATTTAGGCATTTGGTCTTTAATCAAATGATTTATTACGGCAAACAATCTTTAGACAATAAACGTTTGGTCAAACGATTTGTTATGACAAAAAATATAAAGGCATAAAAGATTTTTTTAGTTTTTTTTTTTTGGGAATTAAATAATTAAAAAATGCAATTTTATTTTAAAATAATCATTTATTTAATACAAAATATTTGTAACTTACTATTTTAATTTTTTTGCAATGGACATTATCGAGAACCGAATTAGTTAAGAGGTTAATTATTTAAAAAAAAATGCTTAGGTTAGGTTAGGTTAAAACCGTGACCTCCTACGCACGAGCCGAGCGAGCGAAGCGAGCGGTGCCGCGGCAGCGGCCGGCGAGTGCCAGAAACGACTAAATTATATAGAAAAAAAAAATGGAAAAAAGAGATTATTTTTAACAGGCTATCGAGAACCGAATTATTTAGACGAGGTTAATTATTTTTTAAAAATGCTTAGGTTAGGTTAGGTTAAAACTGTGACCTCCTACGCACGAGCCGAGCGAGCGAAGCGAGCGGTGCCGTAGCAGCGGCCGGCGAGTGCCAGAAACGACTAGATTATATAGAAAAAAAAATATGGAAAAAAGAGATTATTTTTAGCAGGCTATCGAGAACCGAATAAGTTAGACGAGGTTAATTATTAAAAAAAAAATGCTTAGGTTAGGTTAAAACTGTGACCTCCTACGCACGAGCCGAGCGAGCGAAGCGAGCGGTGCCGCGGCAGCGGCCGGCGAGTGCCAGAAACGACTAGATAAAATAGAAAAAAAAATGGAAAAAAAGTCTACCCGAAACTGAACTAGTTAGGTAGACGAGATTAATTATTTAAAAAAATACTACCAGAATACTTATACTACTACAAGTGGAAAAAACACCCTTGTAATAAAACGTCTTCAAAGTAACATCTTATGCTTGAAATGGCTGCCTTAAAACTGCGAAAACTGACGATACTAAATATTTGGCAAATGTAATTTTGCGTAAAATGAGTTATTCCAACTGAAATATTTGACTAAATAAAAATTGGTAAAAGTACTAGTTGGTAAACAAGTTATTGTTTAAACGTTCACTTGCCAAACATTAGGTTTGGGTTACAATTATTTGTGAAGAGATTTTTTGCTAAGTAATAATTTGGCAAATGAAATTATGCGGAAAATTGTTTGGGAAGTGATAATTTGGCAAAATCTTTTCGGCAAAACAAGGGAGACCCGGGAATAGAACTCGTGAGCCGTACGGCCTTACCGCAAGTGCCAGAGCACAGGGGGTGAGTGTGCTACACAAAGCCTACGGAGCCTTCGCCTTTCTTTATCTCGCTTCCCCCGCCACTATGCTCACACCCCATCACTTATCAAGTTCACAGGTCATTTAGCAGCGGCCATTTTGTGGCGCGACGAACGCGCTAATGGAAAACGGCGGGAAACGACAAAATACCGCCATTTTGTTTGTTAATCATGTTTTTATTAAACGTGACATGTAAAGGGGTGGGTTTGAAAAGATTTGAGAGTCAGGGACAGGATGCATTCAGCCTAATGACTTCGATAAACAAGGGATGTTTCGAGATTCACTGAATTCATATAATAAAAGTGTACCTACATTGATGCTTTATTAGTGACTTTGATGGATGTATTTTGTGGACAAAGAGCGATGGATGGTAAAGTGTGTTTACTGTGGGATATTGTGTGACATTGTGTGCCGCTAGGATGTCTATTAATAACTCTATTTTAGTCACGTAGTAGGTAACATAGTGTCATACTTACCGACCTACATCAGTAGGATCTCGAAATATTAAGATGCTTTAAAAACGCTACAGTTTATGTTTATCTATATACAACTTTTTACTGACTTCAAAAAAAAAAGAAGGATATCAATTCGACACGTACCTATGTATGTAATATTATTGGAATTGCATTATATTCACATATGACAATCTATTATGGCTTCCAAACAAATAGGTACCTATACAAAATTTTATAGACGTATGTTTGTATGTATGTATCTTCATATTAAATAACCCTTTAAGTAATTTCAGTACTTATCTACCTGAGTAGGCCTTTTATTTGTATCTTTATTATGGTAGGTAAGCTTCTGCTTTAAAGCTTAGCCTAATTATCCCACAAAACATAAATTATCCTACACTAAGCATGCTCGTCCATCCATCAACATCCTCGCGAGACGAGCTGCGATTAATTACAAGTACTTAGGTACAGGTGTTACCGGACGGACGTAGCACCTGTTTTAGTCTGTGGCACCTGGGTCTCTGAGGTAATCTGGGATTAGCGCAGTGTTGCCAGTGTTAGTGAGAATTAAAGTGGGTTGAATAGTGTGGGATGTGTGACGTTAATTGACATTTCGTAGGATGTATAACCTTATAATTTTATTAGCAAAGGAAGCAGTGGTGGCCCAGTGGGAACAGCCGCGACTTCGAGTTTGTAGTAGGTTCGAACCCAGACAGAGCTTAGGCGCTTTACTTTGTATAAATTATTTCATCACCACTGCTCTCAAAACGATGAAGGAAAACATCGTGAGGAAACCGGCATGTCCTAGAACCAAAAATTTGAAGCATGTGACATCCACCAACCTGCACTGGGCCCGCGTGGTGGATTACGGCCCACTCCCTCTCATTGAGAGGAGGCCTGTGTCCCAGCAGTGGGAACATTATAGGCTGATTATGGCTCTCAAAACGGTGAAGGAAAACATCGTAAGGAAGCCGGCATTTCCTAGAACCAAATATTCGAAGACTGTGACATCTACCAACCCGCACTGGGCCCGCGTGGTGGATTTCTGCCTCCCTCTCACCGATAAGAGGGCCGTGTCCCAGCAGTGGGAACCATAATGAGCCCACGGTAAGGGCTGATTATGATTATGCTATGCTCATATTTAACAAAATTCGTAATTTCTGGTAAAGACGACTTTGATACTTTGCCTCTAATATGTTATGTATTCAATTGATATTTTCTAACACATCGTCTTAGGTAATACTAGTTAAAGATACGATTTTCACACTTCAATGTTTCTCCACTTTCATCGATTGTTTATTAAGCAAAAGACTAGAGAAAGAATTTTCTAAGATACATTGGAGTAAGCATTTCGTAATAGAGGCCTGTGCATTGTGCATCGAGTTATTGCTTGGGTCTACTGCATCTGCACCTGAATGGACCTTTAGGTACCGCAGATCACCAATACAAACTATTTCATTAAATTCAGAATCCCATGTTAAGTAATAATAGGGAGGTGTTTGTGAAAGGATTTCCACGGCTTTCTGCCCCTATAAATGTTTAGCCATCTGATCTGATACTTCCGTGAAGCATGCGTAGTTCATACAAACGTAATACCAAAATAATTTGTAAATCAAACATATTCTTAATGTAGTGTGTATTTAATCCGATTGGATTACAGAATATCTAGGTTCCCAAATATACTTATATATATTTTGAACGGACACTGGTATAAAGACGAGTTATGAGAAAAATAAGTTTTCTATAGAAAGGACCATGCGTCATTTTGGGCCCACTTTTTCAACATTGTTCAACAGTGATAAATTATATGTCATATGAAAGCTCATAAAGTGTATGTTATTTCATTCTATGGCAGCTAAGTTCAAATCCAGCGCGAAAACGGTTTTTTTATGCATTTTTTAAAAATGTTCAACATTACGCAACAGTAATGAAACTTATGTCATATGAAAGCTGTTAAAGTGTACTTTATTTCATTCTATGGCAGCTAAGTTCAAATCCAGCGCGAAAACGGTTTTTTAAGCGTTTTTTAAATGCGTCATTTTGGGTTCACTTTTTCAACATTGTTCAACAGTGATGAGTTATATGTCATATGAAAGCACTTGGCGTGTACTTTTTTTCATTCTATGGCAGCTAAGTTCAAATCCAGCGCGAAAACGGTTTTTTTATGCGTTTTTTAAAAATGTTCAACATAGTGCAACAGTGATGAAACCTATGTCATATGACAGCTCATAAAGTGTACGTTATTTCATTCTATGGCAGCTAAGTTCAAATCCAGCGCGAAAACGGTTTTATATGCGTTTTTTAAATGCGTCATTTTGGGTTCATTTTTTCAACATTGTTCAACAGTGATGAGTTATATGTCATATGACAGCTCTTAAAGTGTACTTTATTTCATTCTATGGCAGCTAAGTTCAAATCCAGCGCGAAAACGGTTTTTTTATGCGTTTTTTAAAAATGTTCAACATTGTGCAACAGTGATGAAACCTATGTCATATGACAGCTCTTAAAATGTACTTTATTTCATTCTATGGCAGCTAAGTTCAAATCCAGCGCGAAAACGGTTTTTTATGCATTTTTTAAAAATGTTCAACATTGTGCAACAGTGATGAAACCTATGTCATATGACAGCTCTTGGCGTGTACTTTATTTCATTCTATGGCAGCTAAGTTCAAATCCAGCGCGAAAATGGTTTTTTTTATGCGTTTTTTAAAAATGTTCAACATTGTGCAACAGTGATGAAACCTATGTCATATGACAGCTCTTTGCGTGTACTTTATTTCATTCTATGGCAGCTAAGTTCAAATCCAGCGCGAAAACGGTTTTTTATGCGTTTTTTAAATATGTTCAACATTGTGCAACAGTGATGAAACCTATGTCATATGACAGCTCTTGGCGTGTACTTTATTTTATTCTATGGCAGCTAAGTTCAAATCCAGCGCGAAAACGGTTTTCTTATGCGTTTTTTAAAATCTGTTTTGTTTTGATATTAAATTATAATTAGCTGTCAGTCAGTAGCTAGGATTATAAATAGCTCTTGTTTGACTAAAAATACACTAAAAAGATCATCATATGCCGTATATTGCCGTATTTATTAGGGCTGATTTGAACTTAGCTGCCATAGAATGTAATAAAGTACTCTTCTAGAGCTTTCATATGACATATAATTCATCACGGTTGAACAACGTTAAACATTTTTTTAAAACGCAAAAAAAAACATTTTTGCGCTGGATTTGAACTTAGCTGCCATATAATGAAATAAAGTACACTTTAAGAGCTTTCATATGACATATGAAAGCTCTTACATTACATTGAACAATGTTGAAAAAATTAACTCAAAATGACGCATTTAAAAAACGCATATAACACCGTTTTGGCGCTGGATTTGAACTTAGCTGCCATAGAATGAAATAAAGTACTTTTCAAGAGCTTTCATATGACATGTAAATCATTACTGTTGAACAATGTTGATCATTTTTTAAAAACGCAAAAAAAAACATTTTCGCGCTGGATTTGAACTTAGCTGCCATAGAATGAAATAAAGTACACGCAAAGAGCTGTCATATGACATAGGTTTGATCACTGTTGCACATTGTTGAACATTTTTAAAAAACGCATAAAAAAACCATTTTCCCGCTGGATTTGAACTTAGCTGCCATAGAATAAAATAAAGTACACTTTAAAAGCTGTCATATGACATAGGTTTCATCACTGTTGCACAATGTTGAACATTAAAAAAAAAACGCATAAAAAACCGTTTTCGCGCTGGATTTGAATTTAGCTGCCATAGAATGAAATAAAGTACACTTCAAGAGCTTTCATATGACTTATAATTCATCACTGTTGAACAATGTTGAACATTTTTAAAAAACGCAAAAAAAACATTTTCGCGCTGGATTTGAACTTAGCTGCCCTAGAATGAAATAAAGTACACGCAAAGAGCTGTCATATGACATAGGTTTGATCACTGTTGCACAATGTAGAACATTAAAAAAAACGCATAAAAAAACCATTTTCGCGCTGGATTTGAACTTAGCTGCCATAGAATAAAATAAAGTACACTTTAAAAGCTGTCATATGACATAGGTTTCATCACTGTTGCACAATGTTGAACATTAAAAAAAAACCGTTTTCGCGCTGGATTTGAATTTAGCTGCCATAGAATGAAATAAAGTACACTTCAAGAGCTTTCATATGACATATAATTCATCACTGTTGAACAATGTTGAACATTTTTAAAAAACGCAAAAAAAAAAACATTTTCGCGCTGGATTTGAACTTAGCTGCCATAGAATGAAATAAAGTACACGCAAAGAGCTGTCATATGACATAGGTTTGATCACTGTTGCACAATGTTGAACGTTTTTAAAAAACGCATAAAAAAACCATTTTCGCGCTGGATTTGAACTTAGCTGCCATAGAATAAAATAAAGTACACGCCAAGAGCTGTCATATGACATAGGTTTTATAACTGTTGCACAATGTTGAACATTTTTAAAAAACGCATAAAAAAACCATTTTCGCGCTGGATTTGAACTTAGCTGCCATAGAATGAAATAAAGTACACGCGAAGAGCTGTCATATGACATAGGTTTCATCACTGTTGCACAACTTTGAAAAGTGGGCCCAGTGTTCATTCAAAAGTGCCCATGGTCCTTTGAGATTCCTCATCTCGTCTTATATCCGTCCTATTGGCCAAACATCTGCCTGCACACTAATCTGCTTTAAATTGTAAAATTCTCCCAATAAACTCCTTCAAAACACACCAACTACCAGTCCTGCAGATGTCATCTTCCCTCAACCATTTCTTTACATTTGTCCACCACTGTACGTCTGTACCCTGTACCTACCCCACAGTTCCACAGGGCAGGCTGGCTATAACTCAGACGCGCGACGGGTCGGATTATCTCGTGTTCATGCGTCATTTGTTTCTGCGATGTAGCGAGCGTTTGTCATTATGTTATGAACAAACCAACGGTTGGAGCTGTGTTATGTATGAACCAGGGATGCTGTAATAAAAAGTATACGTGTTTTCCCTTGATGCGACCACCTCCTGAGTTGATGCAAATTTTCGTGCTCGTTTTACAGCTTTTTAAACTGTTGCTCGCAAAACAGCCCCCAAATTGGTAGTTTCTTCTTCAATTTTGGCTTTCAAGACTTGGAAGGTTTGCGGTTTGTTGCGGTAAAAACAAGATTTCAAAAAGCCCCAAAGAAGTCTGGCGCCGCCGTCTGATTTGGTGATCTGGCCGATGGCCGACCAAAACGGAGATCACACGGCCCCGAAATTGTTGAATCAAAATCTCCATCGTTAAATGAGCTGTGTGACTGTGTGCATTGTCAACTAAAACTGAAATTTTAACGCGTTTTGCAAAATTTATGTCACATTTACAGACACTTGGCCCTACCTTATTAGGGTTCCGTACCAAATTACTGGTAAAACGGAACCCTTATGGTGAGACTCAGTCTGTCTGTCTGTCACCGCTGGATATCTCAAGAACTACTAATGCTTGAAATTTGGAACAGTTTTAGATAATGTTTGCCCAACTACATATTTTGCAAATAAGAAAGAAATAAAAATATACATATTATTATGTATATTTTTTGCAACAGGGACTGAAAGAGGATCTGAAAAATTCGAAGTGGGGCTACCCATGTGGGGTATCATAATTAAAGAGTGCAGTTTGCACATTCTCAAACATTTTTTGTTTTTTTTTAGGCCACTTAGTTTTCGACTTTTGATGAAAAATGTAAAAAAAAATACCGTTCCCCCCCCCTTATCTACGAAGTTTGCAAAGATAAAAATCTGAAATTATTCTATGTGATAGAAGTTTATGTAAAGATTACCTACTTACAGGAAAAATAAAATGAAGTCACTAAATAGCACACTTTTTTAGAAATCATCAACAAAAGTTACATTAGTTCCACTATCGGTCAAGAGATGGTGCTAACCTAAAACTGCAATATTCTACACCGCAGCGTATGGGCCCGCACTGGGCCCGCGTGGTGGATTTCTGCCTCCCTCTCACCGATAAGAGGGCCGTGTCCCAGCAGTGGGAACCATAATGAGCCCACGGTAAGGGCTGATTATGATTATGCTATGCTCATATTTAACAAAATTCGTAATTTCTGGTAAAGACGACTTTGATACTTTGCCTCTAATATGTTATGTATTCAATTGATATTTTCTAACACATCGTCTTAGGTAATACTAGTTAAAGATACGATTTTCACACTTCAATGTTTCTCCACTTTCATCGATTGTTTATTAAGCAAAAGACTAGAGAAAGAATTTTCTAAGATACATTGGAGTAAGCATTTCGTAATAGAGGCCTGTGCATTGTGCATCGAGTTATTGCTTGGGTCTACTGCATCTGCACCTGAATGGACCTTTAGGTACCGCAGATCACCAATACAAACTATTTCATTAAATTCAGAATCCCATGTTAAGTAATAATAGGGAGGTGTTTGTGAAAGGATTTCCACGGCTTTCTGCCCCTATAAATGTTTAGCCATCTGATCTGATACTTCCGTGAAGCATGCGTAGTTCATACAAACGTAATACCAAAATAATTTGTAAATCAAACATATTCTTAATGTAGTGTGTATTTAATCCGATTGGATTACAGAATATCTAGGTTCCCAAATATACTTATATATATTTTGAACGGACACTGGTATAAAGACGAGTTATGAGAAAAATAAGTTTTCTATAGAAATTTGAGATTCCTCATCTCGTCTTATATCCGTCCTATTGGCCAAACATCTGCCTGCACACTAATCTGCTTTAAATTGTAAAATTCTCCCAATAAACTCCTTCAAAACACACCAACTACCAGTCCTGCAGATGTCATCTTCCCTCAACCATTTCTTTACATTTGTCCACCACTGTACGTCTGTACCCTGTACCTACCCCACAGTTCCACAGGGCAGGCTGGCTATAACTCAGACGCGCGACGGGTCGGATTATCTCGTGTTCATGCGTCATTTGTTTCTGCGATGTAGCGAGCGTTTGTCATTATGTTATGAACAAACCAACGGTTGGAGCTGTGTTATGTATGAACCAGGGATGCTGTAATAAAAAGTATACGTGTTTTCCCTTGATGCGACCACCTCCTGAGTTGATGCAAATTTTCGTGCTCGTTTTACAGCTTTTTAAACTGTTGCTCGCAAAACAGCCCCCAAATTGGTAGTTTCTTCTTCAATTTTGGCTTTCAAGACTTGGAAGGTTTGCGGTTTGTTGCGGTAAAAACAAGATTTCAAAAAGCCCCAAAGAAGTCTGGCGCCGCCGTCTGATTTGGTGATCTGGCCGATGGCCGACCAAAACGGAGATCACACGGCCCCGAAATTGTTGAATCAAAATCTCCATCGTTAAATGAGCTGTGTGACTGTGTGCATTGTCAACTAAAACTGAAATTTTAACGCCATTTGCAAAATTTATGTCACATTTACAGACACTTGGCCCTACCTTATTAGGGTTCCGTACCAAATTACTGGTAAAACGGAACCCTTATGGTGAGACTCAGTCTGTCTGTCTGTCACCGCTGGATATCTCAAGAACTACTAATGCTTGAAATTTGGAACAGTTTTAGATAATGTTTGCCCAACTACATATTTTGCAAATAAGAAAGAAATAAAAATATACATATTATTATGTATATTTTTTGCAACAGGGACTGAAAGAGGATCTGAAAAATTCGAAGTGGGGCTACCCATGTGGGGTATCATAATTAAAGAGTGCAGTTTGCACATTCTCAAACATTTTTTGTTTTTTTTTAGGCCACTTAGTTTTCGACTTTTGATGAAAAATGTAAAAAAAAATACCGTTCCCCCCCCCTTATCTACGAAGTTTGCAAAGATAAAAATCTGAAATTATTCTATGTGATAGAAGTTTATGTAAAGATTACCTACTTACAGGAAAAATAAAATGAAGTCACTAAATAGCACACTTTTTTAGAAATCATCAACAAAAGTTACATTAGTTCCACTATCGGTCAAGAGATGGTGCTAACCTAAAACTGCAATATTCTACACCGCAGCGTACAGTGTTAAAATTATCTGACGAATATAGGCCTCGCCGATGAAAATTTAAAAACATATATCGTCGACCGTAGGTTCAATTGAGGTAAGGGACATAATACGATTTTTCAGGAGAGGCCGACAAAGTTTTTTTTCGGACTAAATCGCCTATAACTTTTTTTGTTATTAACCTTTTTCGGATCTGATTTCACACATAATCTTGTATTTTAGTGCTCTATCTACCTGTGTAACATTTATTTAAATAAGTTAGCTATTTAAGAAAATAGACGTCCCTTACACCAACGTATTTTGTTAGTAATGTCCCTTACATTAAATTGATCTCTACGTTGGATCCACGGAAGAGATAAATAAGGTTATTATTATTCTATCTTCTTTATCTATTCCGTGGTTGGATCCAATCTATAATGAAAAAATTGTGTAAAGGTCTTGTTGAAAAAATGTGTGAAGAATAATTCGTTGATTGGGAAGACCCTTACCTTATTTGAAGTGGATTGGCGGCGGTAATTACACCATTTCAAGTTGCTATATTGCATAGTTTTTCAGATACATTGTTATTATGGGGCTGATTCGAAATTCGAATCCAAAAATCAGTAGGGTAAGGGACATTTTTTTTAAGCTAGAATTTTTTCATATACACCATTCGAAAGAGCGCAAAATTCTGAACAAAACTGTATACTCAACTGATTTTGGGTATTTTGTCCCTTACCTTAATTGAACCTACGGTCGACGATATGATGTTACGGAACTCTCGAGGCGCGAGTCCGACTCGCTCTTGCCCGGTTTTATACATAATTTGTAAGCCTGAAAAATCCCATAATATCAATTATAAACTTTGCTGTGAAGTTTTTCTGTCCACTAACTATGATCGATTTCGGCAAACTTGGCTGTCCGTCGGTCATAAACTTACCTAAATCGTAATGTTTTATTGATCGTGCTGGTTATTTAGCAAAGAGAGGTTATATCGTCGTTGTTATTTAGGTATAGCCCTGACTGATCGTTTTTCGGAATGTTTCAGAAAGTCTCCAGTTCAGCCAACTGAGGCATCTCGAACTACGAAATCCGCCCTTACTGCTACGAATTACAAGCGCTTTCTAAGTCTTAAATTGTTCCAGGGATATGCGGTTGACTGTACACAGATCTACGTGACGTTTCGTTGAACTCCGTTCAAGTTTGTAACAAAAAACAAAGGAAGGGACAGAATAAACAATTTTTTTCAGGCTCGTGCTTCTTGCCAGTGACATTGTATTTCACGGCTGGCAACACTTTAGTTTGCGCGCGAAAAAATTGCTCAAACGTCAATGACAGATGCTAGGGAGGGGAATGAAATCGTGCGACACATTGACTAGTGTTGTAGAAACGGTGTGTGGTTACATGTGTGATTGAATGTGGAAGCGTGTTTTAGACGTCACAGTTGTGTGTGAGTCTGATAGAGAAATGGCCGTCCATTAGGTATATTGTTTTGAGGGACAGCAGAATACAGCACTTTATTTTGTGCACCATATAAATTACAGAGTATTAAAATAGTCAGTGTTTCATCTGAGAATCGTCTGAGATCTTATCTATACTTACTAATATTATAATAATATTATAAAGCTGCAGAGTTTGTTTGTTTGTTTGAACGCGCTAATCTCTGGAACTACTGGTCCGATTTGAATGATTCTTTTAGTGTTGGGTAGTCCATTTATCGAGGAAGGCTATATAACATACGCTACGACCCTAAGGAGCCGCGCAGCGTGTGACACCGCGGGGAACAGCTAGTGTACCTATAATAGTACAGACGCCAGCACATCAAGCTACTACAATCTGTCAAATTTCTTTAATAGATTTTCAACTTTATTACTAAAATGTAAGGTCCAAAATTGATTGGGAAAATTTGACAGTTTCGGGTAGCTTGATGTGCTGGCGTCTGTACATCATACTTAGAACCTTTTGCGTTACCCGCAGGGTAATTGCGTAACACACTATCAGTAGCAATGGGTTTCATTTTGACAGTTCAACAACATTCATTGCGTTATTTGCGTTGTTAGGCAGAGACATTTTTCGAACATATGGAGCAATGGATTAGAAATATGCTTGAAAATGATTCAAATTGAGAGTAATAGTGTGTTACTCAATTAAGGTGCCGGGTAACTGTTTTTACGTAACAAAGAATGTAAAACCTAACACTTTAGACTGTCGCGGTCTTGATAATAGTACTTACCTACCCCATAAGCTTTATGCTCACATATGTACCTAGGTACCTAATGTGAATGTGTAATAGGTACCTAGTTACTTTATAGCTAGATTGGCATCGACTTGCTAAGAAGAAGTTTTTTATTTTATTTGGTACGGAACGAACAAACTACACTTTAAAGATTTAATTTTCATTTCATATGGCTCGCATACTTCACAAAATACATTAAAATTCCACCAGAATGTTCTATTCCTGTCTGCAACAACCGGTAAAACAATAAAAACATGTTCAAGCACACAAATGACCAAAACGAAACGCCACAAATACCAGGTACTGTCATCAAAAGGTAATAATTAAAATTAATCGCATTCCCTTACAGAAAAATGTAAAACTCTCTCTACGTGAATATTATTTAAATGGTGCGGCGCGTTATTAGTCGCGGTTGCGCCAAATAAGAGGAGTTCCGTAATCTGTGGTCACCGGCACAGCGGGGGCGGAGGATCCATTGTTGAGCAATACACGATATTTTCGATAAGAACGATATTTAGATTAAAAAGCTGGTTTTTCAGTAGTTAAACTATAATTGGCCTCATATGATTTCATAAAATAGTTGTTCAAAATTCAGAAACTGAGAGAGTAAGTTGTATTGATCATTTTCTATAAACACGTAGATGTTACGGTAGCGAATCATATTTCAACCTCTGACCTGCAAATTGCCAAAATAATGTAAGAATATTTTTTGTATTTGGCGGGCTACCCTAGAGCCACAGAATAAATAGTACACCTAGTGCTGACGCCTTAGTAGGTACCTACTACTAAGTATTACTTAACCAGTATAAGCTGACTTCTGACTGTACGAAGAACCAATGCGTGGTCAGCTAAACTGGAAATGTCTAGCTTGATGTGTCGCCGTGTGTACAGACGCCAGCAGGTCGACCTACTCGAAACTGTCAGATTTTCCCAATCAACCTTGAACCTTATGTTTTAGCAATAAAGTCGAAAATCTATTAAAGAATCTTTGTCGTGAAACCTAGCTACAACAATAAACCTATAACAAACATGACTTACTTTCACATTCAATTAATTAAATTAAGTACTTGAACCTATTTAAAAAACGGGACACCGCTTGTTTCAAACTAATTTCCTAATCAAACAATGCGAACATCCCTCCCGTATGTTCGGGACATTAAAAATATATTTAAAAAACTTGTCGCAGGCTCACCGCGCAATTACGTGTGCCCGCATTGTTTAGAAAAAGTAAAACAAACATGGCCGACACGTGACGCGCCTGCAGATGGCGGGAACAGGCATTTTTGACATGTTTGTGAAGAGTTTTCGTTTGTGGTGTTTTATTTTACGGTTTTGGCGTTTAGAAAGCTCTTTTTGGTGGCAGTGGACAAAGATATTTTCAAACAACTATTTTGAAGGCGAGATGATGAGGTACCAACTAGCACAAACTGGTTGCTTAAGAGCTTTGGAGCTAATCCGATTATTCCCAAAGGCGCCAAGCTCAAGCGCCAGAGCGTGCACTGCAGACCTTATGCAGCCGCTTTGGAGCCAAAGGGGCACAACTTTTGCAATCTATAGTTCCATTAGAACTTCATAATAGTGGCATAAAAGCGCTACAGGAGCTGCAACTAATAATTAACACCACACTAAAGCTCTTGTGGCGCTTATTGAATGAATGACAAGTATAACTGAACGAATAAAGGATCACTGATCATTCACCTTCTAGTCTCTTATTTATTAAATACATCTGTTGTTCCTGAGTCAGACATTACTGAATACAAATAAATATTATGTGAAGTGAAGGTAAGTATTTTTCTGCTCGACGAGGTCGGCAAGCTCTTTGAGAGAGTGATTGTGGGCCGCCTCGTCGGGCACCTGGTGAGGACGGGGCCGGATCTTGCGGACAGCCAGTTTGGTTTCCGCAAGGGGCGCTCGACGGTGGACGCCATCATGCGCGTGAGAGCCCTCACGACGGGGGACGCGGTGTCCCAGGGTGGGGTCGTCGTGGCGGTGTCACTCGACATCGCCAACGCGTTCAACACCCTGCCCTGGAGCTGCATTGTGGAGGCACTCCGGTATCACCGGGTGCCGCCCTACCTCCGTCGAATAGTCGAGGCGTATCTGACGGACAGAGCCGTCAGCTACCCCGGTCGCGATGGGGAGTGGAACCGGCGAGAGATGTCGTGCGGTGTCCCACAGGGATCGGTCGTGGGGCCGTTCCTGTGGGACATCGGCTACGACTGGGTGCTGCGGGCCGACCTCCCTGAGGGCGTCAGCGTGGTTTGCTACGCTGACGACACGCTGGTCCTGGCGCAGGGGAGGTCGCATCAGGCGGCGGCCGACGCGATGACACGCGGGGTTGCGATAGTCGTGGAGAGGATCCGGCAGTTGGGTCTCGAGGTGGCATTGCACAAGTCCGAGGCCATGTCGTTTCATGGGCCCCGGAACGCGCCACCATCGGGATCCCAACTAACGGTAGGAGGGGTTCACATCGGCGTCGAGACAACGATGAGGTACCTGGGTCTCGTCCTCGACAGCCGGTGGAACTTCGTCGAGCATTTCCGACGTTTGGCCCCCAAACTGGAACGGGCCGGGGCCGCCTTCAAGCGGCTCTTGCCCAACCTGAGGGGGCCAAACGCCTCCTGCCGGAGGCTTTACGCGGGGGTCGTGCGGTCCATGGCCCTATACGGGGCCCCGGTGTGGGCGCGTTCACTGCGGCGGCGAGCCGCCCACTACCTGAACGCGCCCCAGAAGGTGGTAGCCATAAGGCTTATCCGGGGCTACCGCACGATCTCTGGCGAGGCGGCAAGCCTCATTGCCGGACTGCCGCCATGGGATCTGGAGGCGATAGTCCTCGCGCGCGTCTATGAGTGGCGCGCGGAGGCACTAAGCCGGGGGGAAGTTCCGCTTCCGCGGCAAATCGCTGCGGAGCGGACTGAGCTCCGGCGCGATCTCATGGCGACATGGAAGGAACGACTGTCGCAACCCAGCGCAGGGCACGCCGCGATAGCGGCGATAAGACCCCTCTTTGAGGAGTGGCTAGGGAGGCGCCACGGCGCCCTCACCTACCGCCTGACGCAGGTCCTCACCGGACACGGAAGTTTCGGGAGGTTCCTGCACATCATCAGGCGGGAGGAAACGCCCGGGTGTCACCATTGCCAGGATCGCCCAGAGGACACGGTGGAGCACACGGTGGAGGTCTGCCCCGCTTGGGCGGAGCACCGCCGTGTCCTCGTAGAGGCGATCGGCAGCGGCGGCGACCTCTCGCGCCCGGCCCTGGTGCAAGCCATGGTCCGGGGCGAGAGGGAGTGGGAGGCAGTCACCTCCTTCTGCGAAGCAGTCATGCTAGCGAAGGAGGTGGCGGGACGGCTCAGGGAGAGAGCCTCCCGTCCCAGCCGCCGCGGGAGACGCTCCGGGCGTCGGGAGCCGCGCGACGACTCCCGGCCACCGTAGGCGCGGGCCTGCGGGCGGAGAGTAATGGGTAGCTCACCGTCCGATCAGGACCAGGCCCGTGCCGGACGGCGCGTACGTGTTCCACGCGCGCCTCAAAGAGATGTCAGCATCGAGGAGGGGCCCCATAGGGCCGAAGCCTGCCGGGTCAGCGGGATTGTCCGAAAGGGTTACCGCTGGCCCGGAACATAAAGGGCTAAGGAAGGAACACGGGTGGGTTTTAGTCAGTAAGAGTCTGACACTCCCTTCCGCTCCACCCAGAGCGGGAGGGGTCATTTGATGATTTCCCATCCGCAAAAAAAAAAAAAAAAAAAAAGGTAAGTATTTTTGAGATATATTTTGTATTATATGCAAGTGGCTACAAACGCAGATCAGTTTATCGTGCATATAGTTGATATTATTGGAGTATTTTTAACGCGCCTCAATAATTACCTCAGAATATCGTAAAATATGTAAAATATTATTATATAAATATTATTATATCACATACTACACGATATTGAAATTACATACTTGACTACATTTGTATTTAGTAAGTTGCTGGTTCTATGTTTAGTTATATTTTACTACAAATTGCGATAAAAACCTATAAATTTCTCAAGTAATGATAAATAATTGTCTTGTAAACATGTCGTCTATGAGAAGCAGCTTTAACTTGCAACTTCAACCTTAATACTTCCTCTCTGCGCGTCAAAGCGCTAAGTTTCTCTCTTCTGAAGGTCCAAGTAATACCTGTACCACTAATGCAGTTCAAGTCTTTACAATCACTTTTATTTCGTACTTACTGCAGATATCGAACCACACTAATGGTTATTTGTTTAGAGATCCGTAGAACTCGTTGAAAACCCTAAAATACGATGATCATTTGTAGCTTCTTCTATACTTTCGCTCTTTCAATTGTTTAACACTTACTATGTCTTACCATGTTTTCAGAATGCCTTTCAAAATAATTTAAACTTATAATGAACAACAAAATAAACAAGAACTTTGCATCTGTCCATCTAAGTGGGAAAAACATGGAATGTTACACTGGCCGAACAAAAACACTGATTATATAGAGGTGGCATAACTAATAAGACTGAAATTTATAGCCATACGTAGATTAATTTATATTGCTACTTTAGACTTATCCTAGTTTGACAGGCGTAATTCGTAGTGCGTCTGTGTGTGTGAAATGTCCCGAATATTTATTTTTATTATTAATAAACGTGTTGACTATGTCTATTATGTAAGTAAGGGCCAATTTTCCAAAGAAACATGTTGTTTTTGATTCAAATATTTGGTCTGTTTCGATTCACCATATCAGACACATGAAGAGAATGAGACAAAAGACACAATGTTGTGCAAATATTGTTTATACTGTTGTTATTTTAGAATTTACCTAGTTTAATTATTTTAATAATGTCAATTATGGGCCAATTTGCCAATAAAACAAGTTGATTTTATCTCAAATATTTTTTTATTTCAATTCACCAATACAATTATACAAGAGGCGAAGTGTTAAGATTTTCTTGCAAGGTATTCAAATTTAAAGTCGATTTTTGTTATTATAACCATTAACTCCAAATATCTTTACCATTACATAGATTCAGAATAAAGAACAACAGAAACGTACTATATTGTGATAACGGGCTATAACTACGGAACCCTACACTGTGCGTGGCCCGACACGCTCTTGGCCGGTTTTAATTTCTGCATATTCTGATAAACTCTCCGTACTTTCTTGCGATATCCACCAGTTCTTTGTTAGAACTTCCATGCTTTCAGATCCATATTTCTCTAAAACTGGCTTAAATATTTTATAAAATGTGATTTCTCCAATAAAAATAGCAGAATGTATCCAAATGAGTAGGCAATGTCCATTACTCTCCTATTGTGAAGCCTTAATGTCACTATTAGTAAAACAGTCGATCAAATTCCTACCTAAGTCTGCGCAAAAGAACAAATCACTTCTGCAATGAAACTTTCAGTGGCAGAACAGTGATAAATATATCTTATAAACAGTTCCGTTAAAAAGTCTGCAATTAAAGTCTTTGTGCAGTTCTGAAGCGTACAGCAGCGGCAACAGAAGCTTTTTAGCAGCTTTAAGCTTTAACGTACATGTTTTAACTCTCTTTTAAAGCTATAGACGGCAAATGGGTTGTAAAATGAACTCTTATAAAACCTAGAGTGGCATTTGGTTCAGTTTCTGCTACCCCTAGTGATATTTACAGCTATGAGCAGTTACGGAAGCAATAGTAGAACTTAAAACCACTTTCTGAACCCCTAAAGCGCTGCTGTACAGCTAAAAGTTGCAAAATAGGCTGCTATTGCCACTAGTGTGCTAGTTGGATGTTTGTTTGAATCCAGGGCGGAGCGAAGGACTCTAGAGTAGAATCCCGAGCGCAGCAAAGGGTTACAATTATACCTAAGTACATAGTAGAAACCTGAGCGCAGCGAGGGATTCAAAATAGGTACGCCACTCAAGCTTAAGGCTAGGAACTCACGGAGCGATTTTCGCCCGCAACCGCCGCGGTCATGGATCTGCGGTTTTATTTCAAAACTCACGAGACCGGTTATTCGCGCGGTTACGCGGCCGCCGCCTCCCTACCTCCGTACCGGCCGGCCGGCCGTACCTCCCGCCGCGCCGCCCGCCGGCCCCCGCGGTCGCCCGCCAACCGATCGCAAAGCGCGCGGGCGCCACCCGCCGAGGCTGCGGGTAACCGCGGCCCGCGCGATTCTACTAGTTGCCCGCCGGTACAGCGGGAGCCGCATACAACCGCGAACACCGCGGGCGTAAAACGCGTCGTGAAATGTGCTTTAATTTTTTATATAAATATTTGCATTCTACAGAAGCTGCGGGCCCGCAACCGCGGCGGTTGCGGGCGAAAATCGCTCCGTGAGTTCCTAGCCTAAAATAGTGTTACTCCCGAGGTGGACACTCTACTTTTTATCACCCTCTATAAAAAATTAAGTACTTAAGTGTAACATGAATACAAATTATTCCTACGTTTATATATTTCATTAGGTATCACTACTTGAAGAAGACATAGGTACCTACTCATTTTTAAAAAAGGTAAAATCCTAATTTGAGTAAACAATTAAGTACGAACATAGGCAGAATGGTTTTTCGTCGTTTTTTTTATTTTTTCACTTAGGTACCTACTTTTTTAGGGTTCCGTACCCAAAGGGTAAAAACGGAACCCTATTACTAAGACTTCGCTGTCTGTCACGGGTTATATCTCAAGAACCGCGGTAGCTAGACAATTGAAATTTTCACAAATTATGTATTTCTGTTGCCGCTATAACAACAAATACCAAAAACAAAATAAAATAAATATTTAAGGGGGGCTCCCATATAACAAACGTGTTTTTTTTGGCGTTTTTGCTGTGTTTTTTTCGTGTGCGAGTCCGACTCGCACTTGGCCAGTTTTACCTACCTAAGTACATAATTACAAGTTACCCGCTAGTTTACCCACTACACTCATACACACATTCACACCCTACATCCACACTACACACACCACACACACTCACTGACATACATAACTCATCCGTCAAGTTTTAGACATAAGTATGTACCTCCTAAGTCAATTAATTTTGGAATTGTCATTGTGTGATTTGTAAGTTTTTACACACCTAATTTACCACGGAAGAGCACTGATTTCCAAGATACAGGTTTTTACCTAGTTTGGAATTCAGGAGTTCATATAGTTTTAGTCTACTTACTTACACTAATTGTATCCTAGTTCTTAGGAATATGATTGTATTTAGACTATATTTTATTGAGTCCAAATAAACGTTATTATATTATATTACAAGTTGGTTTCGTAGGTACTAGTATTATGTAGATGATCGGTACAGTTGAAAATGAAAGAAGAATATTCTAAGTTCGACTTGTATTTTGACAAATCGCTCTATGTGTGCCGATAATATTTGAAGAGTTCCTTCGATTTCTCCAGGATTCCATCATCAGACCCGCACCTGATGACAATGGGACCAATCTGAAACTACCTATCCTTTCAAATAAAAAAAGAATTTTGCAAATCGGCTTTTAATTATCGGAGTTGTGCGGGACAAGTGAACAATAGTGTATACAGTATGTAACAAAAACCCTGTCCGATCCATTAAAGGCGTATTCCTGGTTCAACATACGTACTAGAAAAAATTGTTATAAAAATGTAACTCATAAAAACCAAAAGTTACTGATTTTTTATTTTTATAATCCATGCAAAATTTAACACTGAATATGGCAAATTTTCATAAGTTGACAACACTCCACCCGCCGGCAAAATCTTTTTATTTTTACCTATTTTTATTTCAAAGAACACCGCCCTACACTACCGCATTGTAGGCACTCTTTCAACTCGCCGCTCGAGTCGCCGACTCTTTGATGCCGCCGACTGGTTGCCTACCGGCGCGCTACTTGTTGCCAGTCTTTCGTGGAGATAGCTTTCGATCGGACGTCCGTACGTATCACGTGCCGCTATCGTTTCGCGAACATGTCGTATTCCAATCAGGAATATTTTAATATGTTGATGTGCTTAGGCAAGACCGACTGCAATTATGCAGCTGCGCGTAGAAGGTATGAGGTGCGCTACGCTAATAGGCCAGGCCCAGGTGTGACAGTACCGCGTCGGAGCGTGCGTTCCAACGCCTGCATAACCGTGTCTACACCACAGGCAGTGTTCATGGGCACGAGTCGCAGGCCGCTGATGCTGGAAGACCACGAGAGCGCAACGTGGAAATCGAGGAACAAGTGCTAGATTATGTTTGCCGCGGATCCCACGCAATGCACAATTAGAGACAAACCACATGCGACAAATCCCTTGTGCCACTGATTACGAACCACGAAGTACGTGCAAATTTAGCGAAAAGGTGTCGATTGTGTATTAGTATTGGAGGTGGACATGTGGAGCACGATCGCCGAACTATGCAACAACAACAAGTTGATGTTTTAATGAACTGATACCTGCAGTCGGTAAGTACATTGCCAAAAGCACATCACATTTAAAAAAAGCCCATAACAGGGCTACATTTAATTCAATTACTTAATTGTTTCTTGTGTCTGAAATTCGTATCACTATGCCTACAAAACAATATCAGCTGATAGGCCTGCCTAAGCGTAGGCATAAGGTATGTATGACGTAGCGTAGGTTTCTTTCGTTATAAATTTGTTTGGCGGCGCGCGACAAAGCAGGTTCATGACAAAGGATCATACAAACCGTCTCGCTCAGGCGGCGTCTTTGACACAAAACTGTAGGTAGTTACACGTGAACTTTGTCGAGCGATCAGTGTTGCCTTTAATCAGTCTTTATTTTTTATTTTTATTTAATTAAATTCACTGGGGAAAATTAATAATCTCAAATCCAATAAATGGTTACGTATATGTGTACGCAGTACGATGCCGAATAATACTCTTAAGGATCGGACAGGGTTTTTGTTACATGCTGTATAGTAAGATAGTTTATAGTGTTTCGTTAATACCTTAGTTTGAAATCTTATTTTAATTTGTCATTTTGATAGTTTGATAGTTTTGTTTAACATGATGTTCTGATTGTTGCTTATCGATGTATGTTATGTTTAGTTTTCATGTTGAATTTATTTTTTATAGATAGAAATAAGATAGTAGAATAAGAAAATATATAATTTGTGAATTTGTCATATGTTTTCATAGAAAAACATAGCGAAAAACGCAAATATTGTCACGCGGCTCTCTTTACGGTAAAGTTCTGCCGTACTTAAGCAAACTGCGTCGAAACCGCCCTTTTTCTGATTGGTTAAAATTCGTGCGTTCTGATTGGTCGACCAATCAGAGACTTTAGATTTTCTTATGAAATTTTGTATAAATATCGGGTGGGTTTTCGCTTTCGACACAGTCGGCAGTCGGCAAGCAGCAGTACTAGAAGAAACACTAGAAGAAATAAACTTCAAGAAAACTTCTCAAGCGGTTTTATTCCTCACCAATCCAGCGGTAGCAAATGTGTCCTGCACATTTAATGGTCCTGTCGAGTCCGGATTTTGTGGGGAATACTGCATGAAGATCGAAGATAGTGCTACAGTGAAGATAACTTGAAGAACGTACTACGTGTTAGTGTTCGTGTGTCATCGACCTTGAAGATCAGCTGACATCATGCCCGTTACGCGCTCCGAGGGAAGGGGCCGTAAGCCGTCGAGTGAACAGAAGCCGTCATCGTCCGAGGCCACTCCAGGGACCTCTGCGACCGGTACCAGCACGGAGGCCACATCCGAATCGACACAGACGGGGACGACTGCTACGGAGAGTTCCGATCAGACCTATACCTCCGCGACGACCGACCCAACCACCGTGACCTCCGCCGCCACCGCCTCGACCGCCGCCTCCGCCTCAGCCGCCAGCGCGCCCCCCGCGCCGGCAGCCACCGCGCCCCCCCCCTCGGCCGCCAACGCGCCCTCCGCCTCGCACCCCGCCGGCGTCGTCGCACCTTCCGTTACCCCCTCCGCCGCGTCGACGCTCACCGCGGGTGCGAAATCGAAACAGCTGATGAAGCTGTCGCATCGAAAGAAAATCGCCGTGATACTGACGCCTCGACCGTGAAACAACGAGTTGTCAAGAACGCCGCCGCCGGTACGTCGAAACCAACCGGCCCACAGCTCCTCCGCCCCCCTAGCAAGAAGGGGGAAGGGGGGGGATCGACGCGTAGCAAGACGAAGATACAGAAAATCGCCAAAGCAAAGGAAGATTTGCTCCGCCTCCAAGTTGAACTAGCTGCTGCACGCCTGGCCGCGCTAGAAACGGAGGACACCGACAGAGAAGATGAGGAAGAAGAAGATGAAGTCTCCCTCTACTCAGAAGTCAACGCCCGTGTGGACAACTGGTTGGATAACCAGGTGACTCGCCCCGTCCTAGCCATCGCCAACGAGCCTCACCGCCCTCCGTCCGAGCCATCGATCGTCCACGAAGAACCACCGAAGCAAGAAGAGGTTCATCGAACACCGGCGGGAGGTCAAGGGGACCTCGCCCTCCTAGCTGAAGCCATCACTCGGGCTGTCAGCGCCGCCCAGCGACCCAAATTTATCGAATTGCCTTTCTTCAGCGGGTCGCATCAGGAGTGGCTACCCTTCCGCGCCGCCTACTACGAGTCTGAACCAACGTTCAGCGCCGTCGAGAACATCAACAGATTACGAAGAAACTTGAAGGGGAAGGCCAGAGAAGCAGTTGAAGGATTGCTCATCACCAACGCGCACCCTTCAGAAGTAATGAAGACTTTGGAATCAAGATTCGGAAGACCAGAGTCAATCGCGATGATAGAAATGGAAACGCTTCGAGGTCTACCACGTCTCTCCGAGTCGCCGAGGGACATCTGCATATTCGCCACGAAGATCTCCAACGTCGTAGCAACACTGAAGACATTGGGTTGTTTCAACTACATGTACAGAAAGCGTCACTATGTCCTAACCCCTCAAGTTTTAAAATGTTACACTGCTACAACATTGAATTCCTTACGAATAATCTAAAGAATACTTCAAAAAGAGTCCATTGTGTTGACTCGGATTCGAACCATCGCATCACCGAACGTCGTCATACTCATACCGGCAGTTTGACGAACTAGCCAGCGAGCCCATACGATTTGCGATGAAATTGTTATATCTACTATCGGCTGAGTCATTATATCTTTAGGTCCCTGTCTAATCGAAAGATGTTATAATTTGAGGGTATCCAATAATTTTACTTACTTAAGTTAGAACTTTGTATACGTTCACTTAAAACGGCGAAGAGTAAACGACTACTATTTATCAATTATTTTTTTAAATGATTTCTGATTTTATGAGAACTAAAATAGTTGTTCTGTTTGTTGTAAAATAAGATCATAGTTTTGTTAAATAATAGCAATAATAAATGATTAATAAAGTATTTTATTTTTCTTGATTTTTTAATTCTTTATAAATAATTACTACTTAAAACAAAATAGAAAAATATATCAAAATAATATAATGAACAAAAAGCACATTTCGTGCCTTTATAGGATTTGAACTTCCAATCTTATGCACGGTAAGCGGTCTTGAAACCTCCAGTCTATTTAGACGATGAATAAGTTGTCGTAAATGTTAACCCTATTATTGTTGCTTGTCGTCGCAAAAGTATTGTTTTATTGAAAAAAACAATTATAAAAACAGAATTTAAAAAAAAAATACTTACTTAAACTTATTTATTCACTAAAACAATACATTATTTAAAATAAAATGTTTTTGCAAAATACAAAAACCAACTTGGGCCTATCACGGATTTGAACGCACATGTCTTTTGGTGGGGTAACTACTTAATGCAGCTGTGTGTACAACCCCGAACTTGCGAAGACATTGGTGGACAAGCTAACGCCGACGCTCCGGTACCGCTACTACGACTTCTCATCGACGCAACCCAAAGAAGATCCCTGCCTCATCAAGCTGGAGAAATTCTTCAAGAGGGAAGCAGAACTGTGCGGACCCTACGCGCTACCTGAACAGGTGGCAGCACCATCAACAGCCGCACCTCCAAAGAAGACTCAGCGGGTCACCAACGTCACAGAGAAGAGCAACACACCGAAGTGCTTCGTGTGCGACGAGACAAGCCACACCAACGCGACGGAGTGCGACACATTTAAGAAGATGGAAGCCAATTCAAGATGGGATGCTGCAAAGTCCAAACGCCTCTGCTTCAGATGCCTACGTTATAGGAGCAAGACTCACAACTGTCGGACGAGGCCGTGTGGTATCAACGGGTGCAAGTACACGCACCACAAGCTACTTCATTATGAAAAGCAGATAGAACAGGCTGAAAAGACAGAGAAGACAGAAAACGACGAGAAAACTGAAGTCATCAATTCGACGTGGACAGTAAAAAAGCAATCCTATCTGAAGATCCTGCCGGTCCAGGTGAAGGGGCCAAAAGGAACAGTCAACACATTCGCATTGATGGACGACGGATCAACGGTCACACTCGTCGACGACGACGTCGCTGCGAGCATCGGAGCTACAGGACCCGTAGATCCACTGAAGATAGAAACCATCAACGAGTTGAAGACTGCGGAATCGGCATCAAGAAGAGTGACCATCGGGCTGAAAGGGGTCAACGAACGTGAAGAGCAAATTCAAGCAAGAACAGTGAAGAACTTACAAGTCTCCTCTCAACGGGTTCCACACGAATTAGTGGAAGGATGTCCACACCTATCGGATATCAAGGGACATCTCACATACTCCAATGCGAAGCTACGCATCCTCATTGGGCAAGATAACTGGCATCTCCTGCTGACTGAAGAAACCAGAAAAGGGGACAATGACCATCCAGTGGCATCTCTCACGCCGCTCGGATGGGTACTCCACGGAAGCCAAACGAACTCCTTCGGTCAGAAGATCGACTTCGTGTCCCACATGAAGGAAGCTGAAGATTACCTCGAGGACCTGGTGAAGAGATACTTTGAGATGGACGCCCTCTGCATCAACCCGAAGAGACCGAAAACCGACCCAGAAGAGAAGGCACTTCGAATACTCGAACAGAAAACCGAGAAGATCAGCGAAACGAGATACCAAACCGGCCTCCTCTGGAAGAAGGAAGACATCAAGTTCCCGGACAACTATGAAAACTCACTGAAGAGGCTCTTCAACATTGAAAAAAAGATCGATCGCGACCCAGCCCTCAAGAAGAAGTACGTCGAACAAATGGAAGCTCTTATAGAAAAGGGCTACGCCGAGCCAGCGCCGCCGCAGAAGACGCCTGAGAAAACGTGGTACCTGCCTCACTTCGCGGTCATCAACCCCATGAAGCCAGACAAGCTGCGTGTTGTGCATGACGCCGCCGCCAAGACTAGAGGGGTGGCTCTCAACGACATGCTCCTCAAAGGCCCGGATTTGCTTCAGTCACTGCCGGGTGTCGTCATGCGCTTCCGACAGCATCTCATCGGGGTCACAGCGGACATCAAAGAAATGTTCATGCAGGTCAAACTGCACACTGAGGATAGAGACGCACTGCGGTACTTGTGGCGCGGAGATCGCCGCGACAACCGACCTCCGGAAGAATATAGAATGACGTCGCTAATCTTCGGGGCATCGAGTTCGCCGTCTACAGCAATATACATAAAGAACCTAAATGCCAAGCAGCACGAAGACACTCATCCGGAAGCCGCAGCTGCCATCGTAAACAAGCACTACGTTGATGACTACCTTGACAGCTTCAGAAGCCTGGAAGACGCAGTGAACGTGACAACGAGTGTGCGCGAAGTACACAAGAAGGCCAGCTTCGAATTAAAACAGTGGAAATCGAACTCAGCGTCACTCCTGGAAGCACTGGGAGAGGAAAACCGAACAGAAGACCTAGAGCTATACAAAACAGAAGAGCAAACTGAACGAGTACTGGGTGTCATTTGGAAAATGAACTCGGACGAGCTGACATTTAACCTCAACATGGCGAGAATACCTTCAACACTCATCGAAGGAAAACAGCCAACGAAGAGAGAAGCCTTGCGCATCGTCATGTCACTCTTTGACCCATTAGGATTCGCCTCGCCTGTCACCATCAGGGCGAAACAACTACTTCAGGAAGTCTGACGCCGAGGAACAGCGTGGGACGACCGCATTGACGAAGATTTAGCGGAGCAATGGGAGTCGTGGATGGGACACCTGAAAAGTCTCCACGACATAACGATCCCGCGAAAGTACTTGTACTACAGCGATGCCGCCTCCCTAGAACTTCATGTCTTCAGCGACGCCAGCGAGTCGGCCTACTCGGCGGCCCTATTCTGGAGGGCAGTAACACCGGACGGTGAAGTGGGAGTGTCTCTAATCATGGCCAAGGCAAAGGTGGCTCCGCTCAAGCTGACAAGTATACCAAGGTTAGAGCTACAAGCAGCAGTTATGGGCACCAGGCTCGCCGAAGCAGTCATTGAAGAACACGAAAGAAAACCCGACAGAAGAGTGTTCTGGACCGACAGTAAAACAGTGCTCACATGGATAAGGACCGGGTCACGTTCCTACAAACCATACGTGGCTCACCGTCTCGCAGCAATAGAAGAGAGCTCCAAGGTCAACGACTGGCGCTGGGTTCCAACGAAACAGAATGTCGCTGACGATGCAACACGAGATGTACCAACCGCCTTCGACAAGAATCATCGATGGTACAAAGGGCCGGATTTCCTCTACCTGACAGAAGACTCCTGGCCAATAGAACCTGTGAAGACCACAGAAGAAGAACCCTCCGAAGAAGAGAAGACGCATCACATGACCAGTAAAAGAAGACTGAAGCTAGCTGAGGGTCTGCCTGATCCAGCGAAATTCTCCAGTTGGGATCGCCTCCGGTACGCGACAGCACGCGTTCTGCAGTTCATCAACCTCTGCAGAGCCACCAGGCAGAAGGTCAACTACCGACGAACTAAGAAGAATAAAGAGGCAGATCCCACATGGAAGAAAAATAAGCCTACAAAAGCAAAACAACAGGCGCCCACACCGAAGAAGACATCGACACTCAACCTGCTTCCAGTCACAGCCGAGCTCCTCAAGAAAGCCGAAGAGCTCCTGATGCGTTCTTCACAAGAAGAGGCCTTCACAGAAGAGATAGAGTGTTTGAACAGCGGGAAGCCGGTGGCCAAGGAGAGCCGCCTTCACCAGCTCAGCGTCGAATCAGTCAACGGCTCACTCCGACTTCGGAGCCGTATCCAAGCAGCCAAAGACATTGAAGAGAACGTCAAGAGCCCGCTAGTCATCGACGGGGAACATCCGACAGTGAAGTTATGGATACTGGCAGTTCATCGGCAGCTCCATCACGCCGGCGTCGAGGCGACCATCAACGAATGTCGCCAACGGTACTGGGTACTAAGATTGCGCCCCATCACACGCGCAATCCTGCGACAATGCCTCTTCTGCCGCATGAAGACTCAAGCGCCGCCACACCCAAGAACCGGGGACCTGCCAGCATGTCGCCTAGCACATCACAAACGACCCTTCACCTTCACCGGGGTCGATTACTTCGGACCTCTCGTCGTGACCGTCGGACGCACCAGACAGAAGAGATACGTGGCCATCTTCACGTGTCTCACGACGCGAGCCATCCACCTCGAAGTCGCCGGCTCGCTCAGCGCCGATTCAGCTGTAATGGCGGTCAGACGTATGATCGCACGACGTGGCTGCCCAGCTGAAATTTGGTCGGACAACGGCACCAATCTAAAGGCTGCCGACAAGGAACTACGACAAGCAATCGACGCGGCGACATCGGAAGAAGCAGCGAAGAGGACCATCTCCTGGCGTTACATCCCGCCTGGAGCTCCGTTCATGGGCGGCGCCTGGGAGCGTATGGTACGCTCCGTAAAGACCGCGCTCGCAGCAACACTGCACGAGCGCTACCCCACCGAAGAAGTCCTCGCCACTCTACTAGCTGAAGTAGAGTACACCGTCAACAGTCGTCCGCTGACCCACGTCTCCGTCAGCGCAGAAGATCCTGAGGCCCTGACTCCCAATCACTTCCTACTGGGGGGTCCCGGGCGCGTGCCACAGCCAGGCACATTCTCCGAGCAAGACACCATCTCCCGGTCCAGCTGGCGAGCTGCACAGAGGCTCGCTGACGTCTTCTGGCTCCGCTGGATGAAGGAGTACCTTCCCGAGCTCCAACACCGGCGGGAGCCCCACGGACGAGGTCAAGAGGTCAAGGTGAATGACCTCGTGCAGATCGTCGACCCGAACCTGCCTCGCAACGTGTGGATACGAGGACGAGTCATCGCGGCGTATCCTGGCCCCGACAGCATCGTGCGGACAGTGGATGTGCAGACCAAGGGAGGTGTCCTGCGCCGGCCAGTGAGGAAGCTGGTGATCCTGCCTCTGTCTACGGACGACGTGCCCGCACCGGAACGAGATGCGACGCAGTCGCACGGCGGGAGTGATGTGCGGGACAAGTGAACAATAGTGTATATAGTAAGATAGTTTATAGTGTTTCGTTAATACCTTAGTTTGAAATCTTATTTTAATTTGTCATTTTGATAGTTTGATAGTTTTGTTTAACATGATGTTCTGATTGTTGCTTATCGATGTATGTTATGTTTAGTTTTCATGTTGAATTTATTTTTTATAGATAGAAATAAGATAGTAGAATAAGAAAATATATAATTTGTCATATGTTTTCATAGAAAAACTTAGCGAAAAACGCAAATATTGTCACGCGGCTCTCTTTACGGTAAAGTTCTGCCGTACTTAAGCAAACTGCGTCGAAACCGCCCTTTTTCTGATTGGTTAAAATTCGTGCGTTCTGATTGGTCGACCAATCAGAGACTTTAGATTTTCTTATGAAATTATATATATAAATATCGGGTGGGTTTTCGCTTTCGACACAGTCGGCAGTCGGCAAGCAGCAGTACTAGAAGAAACACTAGAAGAAATAAACTTCAAGAAAACTTCTCAAGCGGTTTTATTCCTCACCAATCCAGCGGTAGCAAATGTGTCCTGCACAGGAGTTCTGAGTTAACAAATATAAAATAAAAATATTCAACCGAATTGATAACCGCCTCGTTTTTTTGAAGGTTGTTAAAAAGGTCACACCAGTCGCGACACTAGCCACTTATTTTTTTATTTTTAGCCCATGTATGTGTCCCACTGCAGTGCAACTAGGGCTTCTCTTTCTCCTTTTTCCACTCCTCTCTGTCTTGAGCTAGTGTGCACCAATTCTGTCTGTAGGCGTTAAGCTCACCCCGCCATCTTCTCCTGGGTCTCACTGGTCTTTGAAACCTCACCGTAATAGAATTCAACATCTCACACGCTTTTGTACATTGAATGTAATTATTTTCATCCCTCGGTTACTGGAGTGTCAACCCTAATTATTTTATTCACGGAATAGATAAATAAGGTTGGAATGGTAATGTGGGCGGGGCAAGCGCGCCACAGTTATGATTCGACAATCATAACTCGACCGATTCATACATTCACCGCGTTCAGTGCGCGCCGGAATACTTCGGAGAACAGAAATCTGCTTAATAATGCCGTGTTGTGCAATTATAACATGTAAGACAAAAAGTCAGACCTCAGGTATAAAGCGAGGAGGTATATCTTTCCATCGGTAAGTCCAAAATAACATTTAATTACAATATTATGTGTCAAAAACATAAAAATATACTGATCATTATGAAATACCAAACATTAACAACATTATTGCAACAATTTACAAAAAATATACATTGCCCGCTGTGTACTCGCTCAATCAACACAATGACCAAGTACGCGTACAATGTACTGCATGCATTGAGTCCTCTACACTTCAACCGTTGACGTTTCGTCCTTTGCTCTGATTGGCTGTGATGCACGGCGCATGTTTATCGATAGTGAGGTAACCATGTGGTTAAATAAAATCATCGATAGAATTCTCGACTATATTTACGTTTGACAAAGATAATTTTTGGTTTACTTTATATTTAATTAATGATTGTATATTTTTATTTAGACGTATTTTGAGTAGGTAAATTAAATATTATATTAATCATTGAATGAATCCTACCGAATGTTATAAAGGGACTAATCTCTGATTTTTTATTTAAGTTTATGCGTTATGTGTATTATTTTGTTATATTTAAATATTTACGTTTATATTCTTAAAACTTTTATTTACACCATTTAGTAAAATTAAGGAATTGAGGAATTTGAATTATGCAATAAATTATAAATTTTAGGTTTCCTAAAGAACCTAACGCCAGGGAACAATGGATTAACGTGACAGGTAGAGGAAACTGAATGCTGACAAAGACGAGTACTAAATTCGTTCGCAATTAATAGCAAGCGCCAATTACTTAATAAATATGTTTTATTCCAAGGTCAATGATTATTTGTAATTAATCAAAATAAAATAATTTCTTAATATTTATTTAATGTTTCATATTTTTTCCCCATAAATTCATCAGATAATTTATCGACAAAGAATATCGGCTTTGTCAAGCACTAGCGTGTATGAAAATTTTTATGCATTTAGGCGTGTTTGAGTGTCATTGTGATTTGGTTGTGTGCGAAATATTTGTAAACATAGTATTGCGTATGTGTTGAAATTAAAATAGTGGGAGTCAAGCGGCGACACTGGTCCTAGTACAAAATTGCAGCGAGGGCCTTTCCAACCTTATTTATCTCTTCCGTGATTTTATTCATAACTAGCTTCTGCCCGCGACTTCGTCCGCGTGAAATTTCCACCCTCACCTCATTCACCCTCTTAGGGGTGGAATTTCGAAAAACCCTTTCTTAGTGGATACCTACTCTTCACAAAGAACACACCCTCCAAATTTCATGTCTCTAGGACCAGCGGTTTAGGGTGCGTTGATATATCAGTCAGTCAGTTAGGACTTTGAATTATATATATATACTAGCTTCTGCCCGCGACTTCGTACGCGGATCCTGTTGCTTATGCCAGCGACAACGGGGTCGTCAAAATCGAAGATCTGAATCGTTTGATGTCGAATTCTAAGAGCCCGGGGACTGGAAAACAACGGGATGCGCGAGACGATTCGAGACGTCATTTTCAGGCAATAATGAACCAATAAGGTGATAAACTTGGCCTTGCACTTTGAATGTTGGCATAAATGGGCCTTCTGAAATCTGTTTCGCAACAAAAGATGTCATTTGAAGGGTATTATTGTACGAACGAAAGACTGCAGGCAGATGCTGGATGCGTCAAGCTGAAGACAGGGCGCTATGGCGCTCATTAGGGGAGGCCTATGTCCAGCAGTGGACTGCTACAGGCTGATGATGATGATGATGATGATTGTACGAACGTATGTTGTCCAAGAAATTTTTAGCTCCTTTGGAACATTGGGAAAGATTTGACCTCTTTCTAGGCATGGTTATAGTTTTATTGTGAAGATACCTGATCAATTAAAATCTAAGTGACTGCTCCCCTACCAAGGGTGCCCAGACACGGGGTCGTCTGGCGCCCATGTGCTGGTTTGGTCCTAGGGGTGGTCACGGCGTGCTAAGTGTTCTGGTGCGCCGGTGATGGGGAGTACTCCCCAGAGGAGGGTCCGGTGACGGACAGCCGCGGCGGGTTCACGGATGAGTGCTAACGCGTGCCCGTGTTCCCGCCGTAAGCGGCAGAGGTGGACACCGTGGAGTTTTAGTGGGTTAGAGTCCCACATAACTGCACTATCTCCCCGTGGTAGTGCAGAATGCATGAGCATTAAAAAAATAAATGGGAGTTTTGGCCAGTAGAGTCAAATTTTCAATGATATACCATCGTCATCGAAAATCAGTCCTAAACTGTTACCGCATTCACCGCGTGGAGGTGAAATTAGTGATAGCTTTGATTTCTACATCAGATGTTTCTGATCTTCGATTTATTTAAGTCAACAGGAAAAGCCCATCAGACCGAATAACTTTTACTAAGACGTCATTCCTATTTACATGTGTTATGGTGTAGCTGGGCTCTTGGAGTTCCCCATCAGGTGTTCCAGATCTTCAAATTTATTCTCTCAGCAGAAAATGCTCATCACGTGGAACAATTTTTGCTATGGTACCATTTTTGTATCTCTTATAGTTAAGCTGATCTGTTTCGGTTCTGCATCAGGTGTTCAAGTTTCAAAAATAAATTATAGCCTATATGCCCAGACATAATACCTATACAACAAAAAAAAAACATTCAAATCCGTCCAGTAGTTCCGAAGATCGGACGCGCAGGCGCGAGGCGTGTACGTACTCTGATAGAATACCTTAACAAATGTTCGCCGTGATTCTTTAAATTGACATAACTTTTTTATTTATGAACCGATTGACATGAAATAAACACTAAATGTTAAGTGAAGCTTACTACAATATATTAGTGAAAACCGCATCTAAATTGAATAAGCCGTTTCTGATATTAGCGTGCACAAACACACAGACAAACAGACAAAAAAAATATTAATTACAGTTTCGGGTTCGGCATCGATATAATAACAACCCCTGCTACTTTTTTTTTATATATTTCATTGTACAGACACCACTTTTCTACAATTTTATTATATGTGTACCTAATAGATATATATATATATAAAATATATAGAAGACTAGCTGCGCCCCACGGTTTCACCCGCATAAGTTTCGATCCCGTGGGAATATCGGGATAAAAAGTAGCCTACATGTTAATCCAGGGTGTCAGCTACCTCCATACAAAATTTCATCAAAATTGGTCCTGCCGTTTGAGCGTGAAGAAGTAACAAACATATAAACACACTCACAAACTTTCGCCTTTATAATATTAGCACAGTCCATACTGTGATATTAGTGTGATAAAGATTAATCGTAGACAGAGTAAACTATAGACTGCTGCTTATGTTCTTTTTCATTCGCACAAGAAAAAGAGAAATATATTAACGTCACTAGCAAAGAAAAGAGACAGAGTAAGAGTATTTCTGTCCCTTACCGCGTGTCGGCTAAGCACATCAATGTGCACAACAAGTTTGACGTTTATGAATGAAATAATAAAAATTATGAATGAAATAAAAAAACTACACCGCGATTAAACGGAAAATAAGATCTTTTTCGTGCATAATTCAATAAAAGTACATTTGCGCAACTGTGAAAATGGTAAGGTGCACTGTAATAAGCTGTAAAAATTATAATATGATGAAGATTGCCGGAATTTTTTGTCCCTTTCGGTGACACGGATACCGTGAGTCTATAGATTACTCTGTCTACGAGATTAATTCACTGCGCAACTATGTAGTCACATTCATAGTAAAATGGCGTAGCTTAGGTTCATGTAGCGTAGTGTGCCGATCACTCGGCTACGCGGCGAGCTACGACGTAGCGACCCGTTCGTGACTGGCGCAGCACCCGCGCGCAGTCTCCATGAATTGAACAGTTTTTTTTCTGCGTTCAGTGTTTCGAGCGAGCTTATTTTTATGAAGATACTACCTTACCTATCTCCTCAGATCTATAATAAGTATTTGTTTGAACGCGTTAATCTCTGGAACTTGTATTACCAGACGGTATTGAAAAATAGGTATGTTTGGCATTTGTTAGCCCAATTCTTAAAGAATTAGAAGGCTACAACATCGCTGTTACATATTATCGTGATCAACTAATCTATATATCTATACTATCTATACTAATCTATACTAATATTATAAAGCTGCAGAGTTTGTTTGTTTGTTTGTTTGAACGCGCTAATCTCTGGAACTACTGGTCCGATTTGAATGATTCTTTTAGTGTTGGGTAGTCCATTTATCGAGGAAGGCTATAGGCTTTTTTTTGTTCAAAATTAGGGATCCGTAATAAAATTGCTATTTTGTAACACAAGGTGTAAAATCGAAAACCTATTTTTGCGTGCGCTGCAAAAACTATTGACAATAGAACAAAATGATGTACTACGGGTTTGTAGAGCCCATTAAGATCTACAAAAAAGTCCGCGAGAACATATATCTAGCTATCATGGTTTAATCACAATAACCGATTTTGTGTTCAAAATAATTATTAAATCGTCTGAAGAAAAAAAACTACGTTAAATATGTATCGTAATATTAATCTTTATCGAAATTAAGCATTATTTTATCAAGAGTATTTATGAAGAAGTAAAATACTTTTTGTTTCATCTCAATCGGATATTTCGTTTAAAAGTTATCACGTGTGTAAGATGTTAAGAGTTGGTACCTATTAAGGAGTTATGGGCCATAGAGTTTTTTATCTATACTAATAATAAAGCTGAAGAGTTTGTTTGTTTGAACGCGATAATCTCTGGAACTACCGGTCAGATTTGAAAAAAAATCTTTTTGCATTTGATAGCCCAATTCTTGAGGAAGGCTATAGGCTATTTAACATCACGCTATGACCCTTAGGAGCCGAGCAAAAAGAAAAAAACTCAGAGTGAACGGTAAGCGAATACGAAGTGTTGCGACGCGACGGGGTGGGGGTACAAGAAATTTCACGCGGACGAAGTCGCGGGCAGAAGCTAGTAATATAATATTATAAAGCTGCAGAGTTTGTTTGTTTGTTTGAACGCGCTAATCTCTGGAACTACTGGTCCGATTTGAATGATTCTTTTAGTGTTGGGTAGTCCATTTATCGAGGAAGGCTATAGGCTATTTAACATCACGCTATGACCCTTAGGAGCCGAGCAAAAAGAAAAAACTCAGAGTGAACGGTAAGCGAATACGAAGTGTTGCGACGCGACGGGGTGGGGGTACAAGAAATTTCACGCGGACGAAGTCGCGGGCAGAAGCTAGTAATCTAGAAAACTGTTGCATCTAGTGTTTTCATACATGGCGTAGGCTAAATAATACAACATACTGATTAAATATGCGCACAATTGTAACTTCCCAACTTACACCGACATACGATATTTTTTTATAATGCTGGAGGCACTGTCTGAGTAGGTTCTCCATTTGCAAAGCCCGAATACAAGCCCTCTCTCTCGTAACGTTGTTTGAATGGAGAAATATGTGCAACATAACCGAATGCTAAACGTCGTAGCCAGGCTGTTAAGGTGATAATTTTGAGAGAAACTAATTTCAATTTGATATCCATCATGTAGGTATAAATTAACATATTTTCTTCGCGCTTCCCATTTATGGAAGCACACTCACCTTTTAGACAAAATGGACCAAATTATCAGGCATACATTAACTTCCATTTTAAATGTGGCCATGGACGACCGAGCTTGGGCACAAGCTACTCTTCCCATTCGTATGGGGGGCCTCGGCGTCCGCAAAATTTCTAGTATTAGTTTACCGGCTTTTATATCTTCGGTCCACGGCACTGATAAATTAATCAGGAAAATCCTAGCTTCCACACTGATTAATTATGATGTGCCGTGTTTCACCGAGGCTATGGATGCCTGGAGTCTCGCTTGCCCGAATACAGATCCACCCGACAATCCATCTTCCCAGAGACGGTGGGATGAGCCGCTCTGCAGAGTAGTACAGAACAATTTACTTGACTCGTCTGCTACTACTGCGGAACGTGCGCGCCTGCTGGCTGTGGGTAGGTGGGAGTCGGGTCTTTGGCTTCATGCACTACCTTCGTCGAAAAGTAGTGTCGTCGAACATAGGCACTTTGTTCGACGACACTACTTTTCGCCTCGCTGCTTCCCTACGTCTAGGCACTCCTTGCTGTTCTCCCCATCGCTGTCACTGTGGCGAAGATGTCAACAGCCTCGGACACCACGGCCTGTCTTGCAGCCGAAGTGCGGGTCGCTTAGCGCGGCACGCGAACATTAATGACATCATCCGAAGAGCTCTTGTCACCGTCGGCGTTCCAGCTGTATTAGAACCCAATGGCTTGGCACGCGACGATGGCAAGAGACCGGACGGTATGTCTTTATTTCCATGGAAGGTGGGTAGGCCTTTAGTGTGGGACGCTACGTGTGTCGATACTCTTGCGCCATCCCATCTTCCTGGCTCGGCATGCTGTGCTGGCGCTGCTGCGGAAAACCTCAAGCGGCGAAAATATAATAACCTCATCGGAAACTATATTTTCGAGCCGTTTGGGGTTGAAACTCTCGGGCCGTGGGGTCCGAGTGCTCATGGTCTTTTTAAAGAAATTTCAAAACGGCTGGTTGACACTTCCCGTGACCCAAGGGCTGGCTTTTATCTTGGCCAGACGCTAGCATCGCCATACAACGTGGTAATGCCGCCAGTCTCTTGGGTACATTACCAGTCGACAGCGATGCGGATGAATTTTTCGACGCTATTTTTTAGTTTCTGTATAGTTTTAGTTGTTAGAATTTAATTTTGTTATTCCTAATAAAGGCCAAACAGCTTAAACTAAAACATTTTGTAGGTATGTCTTTATGTCCATAATACAAGTGTTTTGTTTATTAGAGATAAGTATAATATGTAGGTAGTAGTAAGTACATACATAAGGTAGGTTTTATAGACAGACTAGGAGTTGGCACTTATGGTAGGTAAGAGCAGTGCAGCCTTGTGGGGCATGTTGAGTAGTATAAAAGTTAGGTTTTATACCTACCCACGTGTACATTAGGTTCACATTGTAAATATTCGTATGCCGCTATTAACGGCGGATGTGTTGAACTTATCCATTTGTACCAACCAACTTTATACCTACCATATAACCGACCGACGAATAAATGTCTTTGACTTTGTCTAAAATGTTGTAGAGTAACTCGCATGGGAGTTGATGGGAGCTACTGACATCAGTACCTGCACATGACCACAGATAATATAATAAGTACTCTAATGACTAAAGGTCATGGCACACTATACCGGCACCGCTCCAACCCAGTAATTAACTTGTCATTCAAATTAGAGCATCAAATTTTGTGTCGTATGATATAGTTTTTATTGTCAATATAAAAAGCCAACCGCGGGCAGTCAGCGCGACGACCGAGTAGTATAATTATTACCTACTCATTGCCGAGTGCTTACTGCGTGCGACTCCGAGTCGCCAGCAAAACAACGTCAAACACACAAATGCCATACCTGACCAAGATTATGTCTGGACTTTAAAAGAGACTGTGAGTTGTGACCTCTGAGTTTGTTTCGGCCTTTCTTCTCAGAGTAGTCAGATAGGAAACGCCGCGGCGGGCGTTTCCTATCTGACTACTCCGACTTCATCTAGTTTTAAAAAAACATGATTGACGTGTAAAAGTGTTTGTACAAACCTAGGTACTTACAAAAATAAAATCATTTATCATATAACCAGTGTTCGCGGTGACAGCAAGCTTGCACCTCGCGTAGTTAGGGCGCTGGCGGCTAGCCGTGGCCTATCGAGGCGACGTCGCACGCCGACGAAGTGATGCAGCTATAATTTGCCATGACCTTAAAGGTCATAGCACACGTATCAAATCGGAAAGGGATCGGCACCGTATCGCCTTTCGCCTAGCCGTCAAACAGGCGTCAACCTAACGTAAGCACGTAACCAAAGCGGATCAGAAGCTCCGATACGTCAACGCCGCGCTTACGGCTCGTTGATGGTGCAGCAGGTAGGCCGGAGGGGTGAGGGGAGGGTGGACGTCGAGCCGTAACGCATCGCACCTCGAGGAGAAGCGATTACGTTATGTGCGTTGCAGTAGGGAGTTTCATAGAAAGAATACTGAACGGGTCGAGTTCATACGGTGCCGATCCCGGTCCGATTTGATACGTGTGCTATGACCTTAACTCGTGTATAGAGCTAGACCAGCTCGCACCTGTGTAACCTAGCCTTTGCATCTGCTGCTTTGAGCCTGTCGTGTTGCATTTGTTTGTACCTAACAGTCAGAGGAGTACCTACGGGGCTAAATAGTATGGGATTGTCAACTCCTCTCAGGGACGGGCTAAATATGTAAGACTAAAAGTGTGACCATAACACAGCCATTAGCCTAATGTCTTCAAAGCTCGTCCCATTCAGAGCCATAAAAAAGATTTCCATTTACTTATCAAATAAGGGGTATTAAAACACAATAATGAATGTAAACCATTTATTTATTAATTGTTTTGTTCAATTTCAAACTGCGTCGTCGGCTACCGGTATACCGCCGGTAGCCAGTAAATAATTAGAATAAATATATAAGAAGCATGAAACTCTCGTTACATATTATATAATTCCTCTTCACAATTAAAAAACTACAATGACTAGTATTAATACGATTAAATATGGCGCGGTGATCGTTTTGAAGGATTTTTGGAGTGGCAACTCAACTTTTTGAGGTCAAACGATATTGAAACCTCTGGTATTCTTTTCTAAATTCAAATTGAGATATTAACAAAACGACAAAGCTCTTATTTTATTTAAAGATAACTCACTTGCAGGAATATCACTGGCTGCATGCAATTGGCTATTACAATAATGTGGCACCCACATAAATGTTAAAATTACCGCCAAACTGTGCTAACCAATTTCGAGTTTATTCATTGTAAGGTTTTTGAACTTCAAACCGATCTTACCGCGCCACAATACGGCGACGTCTCAAAATGTAAGATATAGTAAAAAATCTATACATTCCGTCCAAAGGATCAATTACAAATCACAAACTACGGCCTAATGAATGTAAATAGAACAATGAGCTTACGGTTTACAAATTCGTCGGGGCACTTCATGTTATTTTCAAGAGGTTCAATCACTAGGCTGGATTAGTGGACTAACATTTTATGATTTTGGTAGAAATTGGCTAAAATAAGTGGCAACACTATGTAGTTTTCAAGTTTATTTCGTGTTGCCATTTTAACCAGTAATCAAGCTGGCAAAAATAGAATAAACAATGTTCAAGAATTAAAATTCAAAGTGGTTACGCACCTTCATTATGTAGGTAGGTAACTATTAGCCAGAATTCGATTTAGAAATACAACAATACTAATAAAGCTTATGCATTTAGTCCACTAACCTAATCTTCTCGTACTTAAAGGAGATAATATTCTACTTTCAAATCGAAATATTCAAACGAGAGAAAGAGATAGACATACCTAAGTTTCTAACCACCCTAAACACGTAACTTCAGTACATGAATAAAATACACCACACATTATTATTTCAGTAACAATCTTACACTAAAATATGTACAAAGTTCGTAGAAACAACTATTTTCGCGCTTTTATCACTCCCAATACATTTTGTAAAAACGAATAAATGCGGGTAGAATTTACTGCCCATTTTGCGATATGGAAAAATTTCAACGCCGGAGTCGATAAAAGTGCGACTGAAAAAAAAACAATACCTAATCTATTCGAGGTTTAAAAAAACAAAACGTTAACAATTTTCTGTTTGACTAGACTATTTTAGATAAATCAAACTAAATGCGATTACTTAATTATCAAACATTACTTGATACTTCTGCAGTTTAATAATATTGGTCACTGGAATCTTACTCGGGAAATTGAAAATGTTTTTCCGATCTCTTACATGGACTCTACCAGCTGCATATAGATTAACGATACAAATAATTAATCGACGCCGTCGCTGGAGGCACGCCTGTTAATGTTGCCATCACAACACTTCCTTCCGGTTTAAAAATTGAATCAATTAAAATTCAGTTTCACAGCTGTTTAATTTTCATTTCCCGAGTAAGATTATTATTCTATCAAATCACTGGTTGGTAATACCTAGCTATCGTAGGTGACCATTTACTAAAAATGGAAGAAATAAAGTGTGATAAGAATATTGTCACACATAGGCACTCTCCGTACATAGACTCATTGTACTGGGGTTTATCACTACTGAACACTTCTGAACTACAATGAGAGAACTATCAATACTCTCCGATATTACAAAAAAGCACTTTTTCAGACCTTTTACATGGTAGGCTGTTTTATTAATCTCCGTTATCAGATATAATAACAATTATAAAAAAAGCAAAACAAAATGGCGGTGAAAAACTTGACAGGTCGAATTATTTTATTAAGTTTGTTAAAATAATAAGCAACAGATCTAAATAAGTGCCCTTTACATAAAATATCTTAATAAAATCTAGTGCATCCCAGCGAAACGGGATATCAAAAGAAAATTACATGGGTCACTAATATTTCAGTCTATTTTTTATTAAGGAAGACTTTTTAACAATATGCAGATACAAAATACTTAAATTACTTTGTACTACTACAAAACGGGATACCTACATTCATTGTATAACTCGTTTACATTTCTTTTCTAATAAATACACTACCGAGACAGCTAAGTCGTTTCGAAAAATTTCCTCATCAACATTTTCAACAGAAAAGTAAATTGTACAAAAAATATGTTTTTATTCATTTATATTTCCAAACTAATTGAACTTTTGGTCCGTATTCTAAAAGATTCTAGTTTCCAAACCAAATCGTAATAAAACAAACTATTAAGGCACAATACGATTGTGCCTTTCGGTTGATATGACTCCTCATTCTAAAACTACAAAAAACTATTTCTACTTATTCAAAAATCGAAAATAACTTAAAAGCGGCTCCCATGGAGTTTTATACATCACAATATTATTATTCTCGTAAGTCCAACTAATCGATTCGACCATTCAACTAAAACTACGAATTTGACTTAATAAGAACCCAGCACCGCTTGTACCACGTCTCTATTATCTACTTAACTAATTACTGGGATGCACTTTACTGGAAATGGGTACTAGAAATAAAAACTAAGCGATATTTTCAACAGCAGATTCGGTAATGTGAATGACAATACTGATTTTCTTATTTATATATGGTGAAACAGTTGGTTGCAGCTAGTAGTTCTCTGCTCCAATAACAACTTCGCTGGTCGAACAATGCAAATATACGCAGATGCAAATGGTGAGAGATTTTACGCGTTGTTTAAGAAATCAATCACGTCTTGGGCAAGCTTGGGGAATGACCATTATCACCAGTTTCAGAAAACTGAAGTCTGTTTTACCATCTTAGTCAGAGGGCAGTGGGTAGGTACCTACAGTGATGGCAACAAATGTCTGCCTGACGACTCTTCTTTCTTCCCCTAAGTACAGAAAGTTTCAAATTGAAGTAATTCTTACTCTGCATTGTCCTCACGAGGTAGTAATCTAGAGAGGTTACACGGAGTACTATACGGAAGCGACTACGCAACAAACTGTTTCTCCATTCTACAATTTTTAAAACCATGCCCTCAGTATTTATATTAATTACTTAGTATCCAATTTCTTGTCAATGTTTAACTTTAATATTCGAGTTAGCCAGAGTTAGTTTTACTGAAAATCTTTCCTACATAATGATTGTTAAAACTTTTTGTAACAAAAAATATTCACAATGGGTGAGGGTAGGCAGAGGTTACGTGTTGTTTTAGGTAGAGACTCCATTTTGAGAGTGGTGTTCAGTTTAAAATGTAAGATGGCAGTGTGTTAACATGACAAGAGATTAGACTGCAGCTTCAGTATTGCCTCACCGTATAAAAAATGAATGTAGTCTTCGTCTTCGGTCCCGAGGCGGCTCCGTCGACACCGAGGCATGCACACTCCACCGCTACACAGCTCCTTATGACGTCATGCATCTATGTCCAACCATAGTCTTTGATCTCCAAAACATTACTAACACTACTGACTTGGGGTCGATCGACTAATAAAATTCGTACTGGCGCCCAACATGGGCCCAAAAGCTCTATACTACGAGTCTCAATAAAAAAAATATTCTTCTCCAAACTAATGTTTTAACTAACGAAGAGGTACGAAAACTAACGAAAAAGCGGATAAATGAAAGAACAGCTGTGTTTTGTGTTACCATTTTATTATTTTTTTCTAATACTTGTATCTAAGTGAAGATGAACCATAATATTGTTAATGGCTGAAGGAGGCGCGCGGCCGGCGCACTACTGCGTCCACTAGCTAGGGGGCGCTAGAGAGCCCGACTATTGCCTAGTTTTTAAAATAATAATCTACATTATACAAAACATTCATTAATAATACTCCTTGCGGCAAAGCTTACTCCCTGCGCATAGACATTACACCACACTATGCTCGGGGACCGTAGACTGACGTAGTCGAAGATATCTACGCAGCTACATACCCAAACCCAACCGTAACTACGGGGTACCTCAAAATATACATATAATAAGTCTGTTGAGTTGCACAAACTGAGGACTTCCATAGTATGCTACTAGATGGCGCTAGGTGACGAGAGCTTCAACAAAATGATCATGAAAAATTACCCAAATCTTACTTTACTTATTGTTCAATTATTAGTCTACCCTAAATTGTAAAATTAGGCCAAACGTGTTTGAACTATGTCAAATTGGAGTATTCAATATGTATATTACAATACAGGATTTTAAATATACTTCAAATAACATACCTACAATTTTTTTCACACGCGCTACCTAGTAACATAAATAAGGAAACCTCTATTAGCCGGTGGATACGTTAATAAAAAAACAGCCCATCACTAATTTGTCTATGATAAACTATGTTTTATATAACTACCATAAATAAAATGCAGTAATTCGTTCAAAAATATACAATAAAGGAATGTAGACATATGACTACGCGGATTTCGACGCAAAAACATGTTAGTGCCGCCAAGTTTCTGAACGATATCATGTCGAGGCATGTTGCATTCAGTTATTTTTAAAATAATAAAACTACAAAGACAGACTGTGTCTGGCTATTATCACAGAATAATTTAGAGGATATCCAATAAATAAAACACAAAACTACCTTACTTCAGGCATAATCAAGACTAGTTTGGAAATCGCGCGATTGGAAAGAACGGTAGAATAAATATAAGAGAAACCGCGCCATTTCTTTCTTCATTGTAAGTTTGAAGACTACCCCCCGCCTTAAACACGACAACATGCCATGACACAAATATAAAAAAAAATAGAATTTCTGAACGAAACGTGGCCGCACGCCCTCAAGCGTCGGCGCGAGCGCCCTACACAATAAACACTGCGCCACATACTGTCGCTTATTCAACAATGTAATTATATCGGTTGGCGACACAAACAGGTAGGCTGTGTGCTAAGTGACGTCACGAGTTAGAAGTCTGTTGAGAGGTTTAGTACGCATATAAGCTGATCCGTGATTTGCCAGATGTACAGAAATCTACATGAGAGTGGTTTGGCGGACTTACCACTCAGTGGGCTAGACTTTGACCCGAATTACGCCTAAATAGGTCGGATAAATTATAGTATGGGTGTCCCTATGTAGTTACGCACTTAAGCCCAAAATATAGGTCCCAATTTAAGATTATTGTAAAGATAAAGTAGCCCGAGCAAGCTGATGTAGCTTTTAATTAGAAAATTGCAATTAGAAGGCAATCTTCAAAACCGAAGTTTGCTGTAAAACCGTTTTCAATGTCGGGCTTCGGTAATTGGATATCGATGTTACAGGAAAACGATCATTCACCGAATTAAAGAATCTTTGGGAGGGCTTGAAATTCTGGGTTCTATTTCTAAGATGAAAAGGTTTACTTGGGCCAATTGCCTGAAGTTTGTTTTGCAAAGCCTAGGTAATGGAACGTCGCAAATTGCAGAGAAAACATGCTGTGGATAAAACCTTCTCGTGAGATGCCAAAGCCATTATTCAAACAAAACTTCCTACAATCTTCTAACTCTGACGTCACCCAGTAAAACACAGACTACCCGCATTTCGCCGCTTACCATTTAAAAATACAAGTTTAACCAACACACTACTAGTACACAGATACCTATTATACAAAAATATTTGTATTTGTATGCATTGTGTATATTATTAGGTATAATAAATCTAACATTTGCGCGCGCTGCCGTGCCCAGTCGTTACTTAGCCAAGTGCATTTTATTACTTAATTTTAATTTAGTGTGTCATATTGATGTTATTTTTGCTAGCTCTTTTAGAGCTTTTTTTTAAATTAGTATTTAAAATGCATTAGACAGTGAGTCATTCTTAGGTAATGCTTCCATTAACACCCAGAACATGGTTTCTATGTTGCAAAAAGCCAAAATCCGTTTCTAATTGATAGTATTTTAAATTAAGCCTGCCTTGCACTAATTATATGTTATCTTTGTAATTCTTTTTTCAAATTCAACTGTTACTCCCCAGAGTTCGAAGTTCAAACATCAACAGACACACATGTTCGACTTCTCAACGTTAACTTCACTACCGTTCTTGTGCAAGCCGCAGCGCGCGCGTGCTGTAGTAATATTAAACGTTATTGCTTTCGGTTAGTCATATTTATTTATCATATGTATGTAAAACTTCAAAATGTCTACGCTACAACACTACTCTAGCATTGCCATACATTAAAAACACACAACATAGTATTTTTATGTTCAATTTAACATTATACCAATCCAAAATTGTATATTTATGTATATCTTAGTAATCTTACATAATTAAGAATATATAATATTTTTTTTCCAATGCTGTTTACATTTTGGTCCAGTGAGCCTGGAGCGAACAAGCACATCACTAGTTTATCGTTTGCGTGCTATGGCATATCTGGTGTATGGCACATCACTACTGCGTCAAGCTTATTTATCGATAGAAATTAACTACAACTAGGCAAGAATAAGTATTGAGCAAGATAAGACTCTGTATTCAGTTTCCCGCCAAATTTTAGAGAAAAAAAAATAAAAAAAATGACTAGAGAGGAATGTATTCACGTATATGGCAACGAAGTGATTAAATAGTAATAGCGTCTTAGTTGGCAACGTCCCGTCTTATTATTGTCACATTCTTAAGCTACTCTGGCGTATTTCCTTTTTGTTTTTTTGGCAAAATATTATTTTTTATACCGTCTTTTGTCGCAGTGTTCCTAAATAGGTAAGTTCCTTTACATTTCTGTTATTACTCAATTCTTCTAGCTTTTATAGCGAATAGTTCTCAGATCACTACTTCCAGTCTCTTCTCTACATCTGCGACTTCTCAACGTTGAGCAAAATTAACTTTTTGGCTAAATTTTGGCCTGTTTTTTTGGCAAAACAACTCTTATACCAGGAAGACCTGTGGCCCGAAGCGAAGCGTCTAAAGGTCTAATCTACGTGTCTACGTATACAATATTCCTTTTAAAGGTGGTCTTTAAAAGGAATATTTTTAATAGCACGCATCACAACCAACGTGTGGCAAACGCCTTAATAAATTGACAGTGAAGTATATTGTATGGAAGATTAGATTTTGTTTACGTATTCATACATGCCAACCATGCCGGACTCGCCGCGGATTGAGGACGAGTCGCACTTTCAAAGGTATAACGTAGAATAACGACTATCATTGTCAAACCAATTTGCGTAGATTCCATTTTCTTACAATTTTTCTCCTAATTTGTGAGTTGGATTCGTGATACCTTTGATTATACCGAAAGTCGTCAATGCGCGGTGTCCAAGTATCTCTCTCCATGAAGTCTTGAGTTAGTCACGAGTATGAAGACGCGCTTGCACTACGGCGTAACACTATAATTTACAACTGTTATACGCAATACGCATGCCTGATTCACGTTACTTGACTTACCATACGTCCGGTCTGTCCCACCCTCCTATACCAACTGAGGTTTTTTGGCGCCCGCCGTGGGGCAAATGATCACGACTTTTTCACACTAGGGTTGCCAACTTTTTAGTAGAAATGTTAAAATTTTGTTCATTACTGCCTCTGTCGTCGGGTTCATCCTAATATTAAAATGTAATTAATCACAGTTTTAAAGCCAAAAGTGTAGATGGCAACCCCATAACTAAATACTACAAGTTCAACGTGCAAACTATCTAGAAAGATAAAAAAGTAGTGTAAAATACAACAAACCAAACCCAGCAGGAAGTCCCACGCTAAATAAAACACACAATTTTAATTTCTAATATTATATCCATGTAATGACACATCAGGTATTACTAGGTGCTCCTTACAGCGGGCAAACTCCTTCTAAAACTACAACTAAACCTACTGCCGAGGTCCGTCACGATTCAGTGACGTCACCAACTATAATGCATACTACCCCAAAGCATGACAACTTCAAATCAACTAAAGTACGGTCATCACAAAAACTCAGTGTGAATCTCCTCAACCAGAGCCCCAAGTAGGGTAGTTAGCAACGTCACTCAATCAGCAATCAGCAACGAACAACAGCAACCAGTTACCAAGTGTAACTAAGACAAGGGTGTTGGAATATCGCCACCCATAAAGGGAAGTTGGAACAGTACAATATATGAAAAAACAAAGTTAAGTACATTACAACATTTGTGTGAGGGCGCGGGGGATGTGACTCAACGTGGCACAAACTACGACCTTGGGTGAGAAGGCTAAGAAAGGTGTTCACAGTATGGTATTTATATCAGAAATGGCAATAGGATGATGTTTGCACATGCGGTTTAGTTGCGAGCTACTGAAATGATGTATAGGTATTAGTTACATTTAAAACTGTAGTCATTTATTCATTTCCACCATACAGAACCAAATTCTGCATCAGAAACACAAATCGCCCTTTCAATTCAAAGTTTCTTCAAATTACCCTCATTTTTTAAGCAAATAATTTACAACTACCCACGTTGGTATATCCTTCGCGTCCCCACATTCGCCGCCCTCTATCTAATTTGGCAAGATACGAAGCGCACGGCGGCTGTGACATCACATAGTCAACCATTCTAATACTGTCTCAGGAAAAACGACCGCTAATGTACAAAAGGTGTAATAGTCGGGTGATGCAGGCGCGCGCTTTCTAGACAACTTAATATAATTAAAAAACAATTTTCGTAAAAATCAAAATCAATTCCTGATTTTGTTAGGGATACAAAAAAAAACAATTCTTGCTTGGCTTTCATCGCCACAAAAGGTAGTTCTTATACCAAAATCAATTAAAAAAAACATTTTAGCTGCCTCACACTGGGTTTTTGATATTCAAAATGATCCAGTTCAAACTGGACATATCCGGTTATTGCAACTTTTCGAGACGAGAAAGCGCGCGCTCCGCTGATTAATCTCAGGAGGTTCTAATCCTACTTATGCTAAAAATACTGCTATATAATAAGGATAGGTATGTGTATACATAATGTGAATATCATAGCATATGGTAGCCGTAGCGTGTGGAAAGAAAAATAAAACAAAGTGAGAATGTCTTGTAACGTTGAAAATAATAAGAAAATTCATGAATAAATAAGTAATAATAACATCTTTATCTGGGAACAACATGTAAGAACTCATTCACGGTTTCAATAATTTCACTGGGATCGATGACCGAAAATGACACTACGAGTTTAGCTTGTATGAAAAGTGTAGTCGAAATAGTGGCGCCCAACAGGGCCTTGCTAAGATAGAACTACCCTTTTCCTCTATTTTTCTATATTCAACTTTAACTAGTTTTTAGAGTATTTTATCATTTTAATTTCCACACGCTGCGGTTACAAGTGCGTCGGCTGGCAGGGAATGTAGCCGACTAAGCTACCATGCATACTGCACTACGCTTTGCCGCGCGGCCTCGTCTACGTCCAAAATATACGCTAATATAAATATAGGGATTAAGTACTTTAATAATAGACGTTTTTCGGAATTTTCCCGTTTGATGATATATTTTTGGATATTTCTCTTTATATTTATTTATTGTTTTATCTGAGATTTAATTATGATATAATATTGTCATACTCATTCATTATTAATATGCTGTCTTTAGGATGAACTATGTAGGTTAAGTACAAGATTACATTTGAATTCCGAAATGTCTGAATTTTTATCTAAGTTAAGAAAGATTTAATTAAAATGAAATCTCTAGAGATAGGCAAATAATTTTAATAGAATCAAAACTATGACTAATACGAGTATTTGGATGTAACATTTTGAATTTTAAAGGACCTTGCCAAAGATCAAAAACTATGACATAGTAGTCGATAATTCTGGAAAATCACGAGTGGTTTTAATACTGCTGGTCTTAGGACTAAGTCCAGTATTGCGCTTAAATCTAGGAATTGCACAAACACAACCATCTTTGTCTTTTACACTCACTAATCACATATTGTATTGCTTTTGGATCTAACGCTACGATTGATAAATTAAGTACTTCTAATACAGGACGTAAGGGTTTCTGAGGATATCATTTGGAGAATACTGTCTTGGATAGCTAAATTGATAGTTTTAGTGTAGAATTTAAGTACATACTCGGTATTTTCAACGAAATTAAGTACAGTTATTTCAACAGCACAATGATTTTAGAAGATTGGACCATCCCACACTCAAGACTTAGGTTTGTTCTATTAGGAGGCTCGGGCTTTGGAATGCCAATTCTGGAACCAGTTTCAGGACTCGCAAAGAACCCCCATTCTTATTGTGGTCTATCCTTTCACCCGTCAAGCAAAAGCTTACTCTCAGGAGTTCAGTGTATCGCCCGGTTAAGCAGAAAGTGCACGTAAAACCTTTTTCGTAAAACCAAGACAGTGTCCTCCAAAATTTGGCGCCCAACATGGGCCCAACTCAGTAAACTTCAAAATCAAAGGACGTACTTCTAAAATGTAAATATAGACGAGAACGGAGGGCGAGGCTGCGCGGCCATGACAATCTACAGCGGCTTATATACTTAGCTTATTGTCACGGTACACAGGGTGTTAGTCCACACGCTCATACACGCTAAACTAAATTATTATTAATGTAAACTAATTTACTTCGAGACTGATTTTGGTGGCTTTTGTGATAATATCAGAGTATTCGAATACCATGTGGCAATATTGACATTCGTATGAAAACAGTTATTCATCACTGTATGTAATTTAAGTTTAGTTATTTAACATGCATTGTTGGGGCTTCTTTTCAACCACAGACGGCAAAAGGCTAGAGATTTTCTTTTTGTTATTGTAGGGTAACCACAAAATCCACCAACTCCACCACTCGTACTATATCTACGTATGTCAATAATATATAATACTATTGTAGAATGAGATTGCTTTCCGCTCGTCAGATATGTGTGTCGTGAGCAGAGCGGTCGACGCCGTGTGACGTAACGCTTATGACGTAGTCGTGAGCACGTCTTGCACTTGAGACATTCTATCGATGACTGATGACGTGTCATGGGACCAGCCCTGACCGGGGAAAATTATTAGCGAGATTTTGGTTGCTTCTTAATGAGGCCGTTTATAGAAGTATTAATGCGAGAAGGAGACGGAGCTATACGAAGAAGTACAACGCTATCCTTTTTTGCACGGAATAATACGACACTTGCGATTCTTTATAGCCGCCGTGGAATCAAAGTTAGTTTACAGATCAAAATTTGCCATCAAACGGTCTTGATATTTTTGCATCAATTGGAAAATCTAAAAAAGCAGTTATTTTAGCAAATATAAGTGCTTAATTAATCATAAAAAGAGTAAAAGAGATTCATAAAACGCAAAACTGAGCGAAATTTTGGCACAAACGTATGTTCCTAACGAAATGGCACCGTTATAATAATACTGACACCTCCTACCATTTCTTTGTTTTTAATTTTTATAGATACATTGAAATTTATTTAGCCTAAATAGTTTTATTTAATTTCTACATTCCCGTGTCTGTGGGAAGAGTTATCCAATAGAATTTTCTAATTTTTATATTACCAATATTTGAAATATGAGGGTAGATAAAACTTTTTATTTAACAATAATAATCGAATAACAGCGCAGTCACACAGCGTCACTCTTACCGCGAATATATATATATATATATTAATTCCTATGTTGTTTATCATTAAAAAAATACAGCTGCGAATGAGATTCATAAAAATACAGTCGAGTCATCATAAATAATATCAGGTTAATGTATTGCCAAACAAACGTGCACTATGTCTACCACTAAATTACAAAATATCAAAGACAAAATATAAGAAAAATTAGTTTTTTTTTATCGCAACTAAATTATTTGAGATCTTCGCCTTAATATTTAAAAGTTAAGGGGACACGCAACGACGCGAATTTTCGAAAGAAGACGACATCTTTATTGGTATTCTTTGTCAATTCACTTGTGAAAACCTCAAAATACCCTCACAATTCAGAAAACAAAAATTAAACATTATCAAGTGACTTGTCAAAAACACTTAATAAACATGGGACCGTCAATTTCTCCTATTCGAGCGTACCCGTTGGGAATCGCCTTAATAAATTAACTTTTTAATAAAAAAAAATGAAATGCGTTCTCTTTGACGCCCGTAGCGGGCAAAGTATTGCTTGTATCTGCCTTATACTAAGTTTAATGAGCCAATAAACATCTTAACTACGTTCGAATACTGATCATTCCCTCTTGTGGCCACTTCGAGTACGCGGCAAGACAAACACCTTAATTAAAAAAAAAAGTACGTAGGAACTCTATCGTAAGAAATAAAATAGCCGAGCTAAGAACCTATCCGTTGTAGGCGGGTGGGGTTTTCATGTCAATATTGCTCGTTACCGTTTAGATGTACATGGGCAGGCCGTACATGGCGCCCCAGTCCACGCCCTGGAAGGACGACATGTCGACGCCGGCGAGCGAGTAGGCGGTGCCGAACTGCGGCAGCGCGGGCGCGGGCTGCGGCTGCGGCGGCGCCACCAGCGCGGTGGCCGCGGAGGCCGCGGTGGGCAGGGCGTAGGGCGCGTAGCGGTACGCGTGCGCCGCGCCCACCGTGGGCACGGCGCCCACGCCGCTCGTGGCGTACACCAGCCCCCTGCCCGGCCGCAGCACCAGTCTCTTGCCGAGCGCGAGCGGGGCGGCCGCGACGGCCTCCTTCGGCTGCGCGCGCTTACACTCCACCTTCTTATTCTTAATAGTATGGAAGTGTATATCGCACACGCGTTCCACCGCCTCTTCGGAGTGGAAGGTGACGAAGCCGAAGCCGCGGTGGCGTTTGGTCTGCTGGTCCATGAGCATGACGGCGTCTTCTACGAGGCCGAACTGTGAGAAGTAAGACCTAACCTCTTCGGCGGAGGTGTCCTGTCCGACGCCTCCGACGAATATCTTCTTGGTCTTGGCGGGGCGCGGGGCCGACTTGGGGGTGGCGTGCTTGGGGTCGATGCGCTTGCCGTCCAGCGTGTGTACGGGGACCGCGAGGACTTTGTCGACCGAAGACGCCTCCTGGAACGTGATGAAACCGAAGCCGCGCGATCTCTGCGCGCGGCTTGTGTCAGTCGTATGTCTGGTTATAGGTGAAGAAGTGGGGGGACAGACCTTTGTATAGCCAAAAGTAATCCTTCATATAAATGTTAGAACATTTTAAGATCAAAATGCATGATCAGATAAAGAGTAATTACCAGCTCATGTTTCAAATCTGTTTAGAAAGGTCTACTCCCCAACTCCTCTTGAATAAGGGTGACAGGGAGTTTAGTGACTTACACCTAAGTACCTACGAGTGAAACGAGAACTACTAGTCTCAAACAAAACTTAAGATCAACGGTTAATGTTAATTTACTTGATTCAAGAGCGTATACAAACAAAAAAAAACTTTAAAAAAAATTGGTATTAATACTCTACGGTAAAAAAAAAGAGTATAAGTAGGTAGTTTAAAAATATTACCAATTATTATATTCTATAATACTCAACTTCATAAAAGTTTTACAGACAAAAATTTAATTACCTAATGTTAATTTTAATAATACTTGTGTACAAACAAAAGGCAAACCTAGCTATAAAAAGCTATAAAACTATAAGTTATTTAGAAAATCTTGAGTATACGCTATGTTATGTACGGATTTATATACGCTCTTGAACAAAATAGGCTTTTTAGGTTAGATTCCATCAGTGTCACCATCAAACTTAGGCGGAGAGACGTGGCTTAATTCATTTATTTCATCTAAAGTTGCTTCACTATAAAAAGCCGTCCTTATCTGCCTTTTCCCAACTATATTGGGGTCGGCTTCTAGCCAGATGTAGCTGAATACCAGTATTTTACACGGAGCGACTGCCTGTCTGACCCTACCACAACCCAGTTCCTACCGGAAGTTTAGTATAAAAGTTTCTTTAATAAAAAGAAAACACGAACTTTTAAAACAAAATCTGTTACAGAGTACTTAAGAAACAACAATTTAAACTTGAGTACAAATTCAGGATTATGTAAACTCTAAGTGAAACGTATTTCTGAGAACATTGTTACAGATAAAACGTTTCTATTTGACCATGCTACGGCAAAGTTTAAGATTCATCATTTACAATTAAAGTTACAGATGATCTTTCTCACGAAGTCCGCTCAGCCAGGTTGTAGTAGTGACGTCTACCGATATGCGTATTTGTGTGCGTGAACCTAGCTAGTATGAGCAATAAAAATCTTATGAGGATTTTAAATTTTGAACGAGATTTTTTGGTAAAAATATATTTTCTAAAAAAAAAATTGAGAGTATGGAAGTAAAGTCGAAAGGGCTGTGGTAGAGAACCCCAGGGAACGCTACTTCGAAGATTCTTCCTTTTCAATGAAGGAGGCTAGTTATTAATAATTATGCATTTCTTTCACTGACACAGTACCTACATCTATTGTACGATAGTCAGTCGCTTCCGCGTTGGCTGGCGGTGTGACAAGTGCCTAAGTGCCGGCTGAATTAACTGGCAGTTAATTTCATTTCTGTTCTTATTGAATTTATCTGATAAGAGGTATCGGCTCTTAATGAATCATACATGTGCAACTTTATAGAAGGAGAAAAAATTAAAAAGCGGCAACAAGATAAAATAATATAACTGAACCCATCTCCACGCCAAAACACTGACACACAACAATAATAAAAAAATCACACATGTCTCCACATTTAAGAGCTATATTCGCAAGTCACAAATATTTTATTAAATGAGGGTATATGAAGATATACGTGGTATATTACTTAGTTTACTAGTAGTTGTACAGAGGTCGTCCTAAGTACTCATGCTTCCGTCAGTGGTACATCTAGTCGGAATTAGTGATGATTTATGACCATTTTATGCTAAGACTAATTCTACCCGCAAAGTTACATGTTTTCAAACGGCAAATAAAGTATTAGGTAAGCAGTTTCTTTTATCTTAAAGAGTAAGCTTGTCAGTGCAATAAATGTAACTTGCATTTCTGCCATTTGAAAGTTCTCTTCAGTATCAGGAGGGATGGCTGTCGGGAGGGATAAAAACATATCCCACAATAGGCTATTTGACTGGTTTCTGATAAACATCTCAGATTATTTAATGGTGTCTAACGAGCCCACAAAAACCTATTACTTCAAATTGCAAAAATGTACTGTTTAAATAAGCCGCCAAAACGCTACCTTTAACAATATGGCGTCGTGACGTCACGATTCACGTAAACAAACGTTGAAACGGTCGAGATACTAGGCAAAAGTCATCTGTTCTGTCAACGATAGACAGAAATTTACTAAATCATGACGTCATCTTAAGTTCAGCCAATCCAGACCGTTTTCGATTACGTGGCGCCAGATTTAAAAAGATGAAGTTTTTTCGGGATTTTTTTTTATAAATAATACATTGTTTTGTAGTAAAATTAATGCAAATCGATTTTAAAAGCGATAATCTATACGAGTGTCAATAATTATGACCTTATTTTTTACATTGTCAAATAGCCTATTGAATATTACTACTTTAAGCTGGACAATACTTTTTTATTGCAAAATTGGCCAGCTTTTGACCTCCCTCTCGCCTGGTGATATTATTAACGAGCAAGCCCAGAAGATGCCTGTTCACTCTTGCTTTAAAGGCAGACGGGTTCTGCTTGTTAAGGGAACACAGACGCTGGCAGAGAGTTCCACATTTAATCATAAAATGTATGGGTTGTAGTCTGCAGTCGCAGGGTAAGGTATTTAGGCTAGCTTGTCATTTTTTTTTATATGCACGTTTCTGTAACAATATTTTTGTCTTTCTTTTTATTCTTTCTATAGCTACAGGCTTTCACTTGGCTCTTCTACGTTTACTGATCTCGGCCATGCTAGCATTATAAACCTAGTACCTTATTCACCAAAATACATACATTAATCATCAAAGACGACGTGCAATAAGATGGCCACAATAATACATACTAATCACATTACTGACAGACAACTATTTCTTAGTATTAGCACGAATCTGTCTAACCGAGCAATGTTACCCTCAAAGTGTACCAAAATTCTACCATTTTCATCTGAGCATCTCAGTGTTACCTCAGTGAGAAAATTACTATTTACTGTTTTTCTACCAAAAAGAGTATTTCCAATCTATTATGTGATCTTAGCTAAGTACTATTAATTAATTAGTAGAAAATCGAAGTTTATAGGTTTTGCAGATAATTAAAGGGGTGAAGCCAGTGTTGCTATGTTTAAAACTATTGTTTTTGGGGATGGTCACATTTAACTAGGAAGAAACTAATATTTAATATAATACACATTACACTAAAATATACATAGGTAATTATTTGTAGTAAAATATTAAGAGTGCCGCGAACCTCGCGAGGAACACATATTTATAGAAATATTGTTACTTACACAATTAAAGTGAATAAATTCAAAATACAAGATAATGGTTATACTTTAAAGCTGACTACTCGGTCAACTACAATTTCTTTACTTTTTACTTAATTATAATTAATAATTATAACTGTAGTTTTTACTTATTGTTGCTACAGATTAACTTTGGGTTAGGATAAGAAGAATAAAAATAACTGATTAAAAATGTAATAGAATCATAATTAAAAAATCTAATCTTACAACTTAAGTGTGACCAATAAAAACCAAAGAAAACAAAACAGGTCTATGTACTACTTGACAAAAGTTACATAATAAGTATAAAAAGTAAAAGCATGGCAACACCGACTGAAGGGGAACTACCAGATTCAAAAATAGAAGTCAATAGAAGGAGTATTTTATCAAATCCATATTTCTAGACCTAACGTTCTATGTTAGTGAGTCTAGCATGCCGGTTTGTCTATGTTATTTAATGGATATACTTTTATTAGTGTACCTAGGTTACTTTGGATCAACCATAGCCCAACTATGTGTGGAGATTTTGGTCCATATGCAAAAAAAGACTGGATATACAGGAAATAGGAGAGGAAAAAGCGTTAATTATAACATTTTCGAAATGAGCCATATACAGTTTACACAAAGTAAATTTTTGAAGTTATTTAAATACTGCAATAGTTCATGCAATACGTATACATTAAAATACTGGGGGTTACACAATGTTTTAGAAAAAAAATCGATTTATTTAAAATCCACATGGAGGGCAGTCAAAAATCTTGATTGGTATTTGTACAGTGAAAGGGAAACAGAATTTACTCTGGACATTTTTATTTAGAAGAAAGAAGGGATTCCGGGGGTCACACTACAGGTTTCAGGGATATTTTGGGGGCAAATTGAGGGAAATTCAATACAGAACATACAAAATGATATTTTTTGCACATGGCCGTGGTCTTCCACACGAACCTACAATCTACCTAGTCCAAATCAACCTATACAACGATACTAAGACTGACCGAATGCGCTCCGTCTTCTGCCTACTGCTGTCTTGAAAAAATGGCGTTATTATATTCTTAATGTCTAGTTTAATTGATTACGTTAGTCGATAACTTGCAAGAAGATACTTAAGTGAAGTTATTAAGGAAACTTTTGAATTTCCTGATTTGTCGTTTTAGAATGACTGTTGGTCCACTCAATGATTTTCAAACAGTTATAAGGCAATAGCCCATTCTATAATAACTGATTAGACTCGCTCATGGCTCCACTGCAAGTATGGCTATCGAGCCGAAACTATACGTGGCGGCCTTGCGATGAGTCAATATATAAGGACACAATATTATTTATTGAAGATTTAGATCTATTTTGATGTCATAAAATTGATGTACCTATATTAAATTAGTTATCGACTAATGTAAACAAAGTTATTGTCTTAGCAACATGCCAGGGATATAGTTAGGGTAAGGTTTAAACTAAATTATTATATTTACACTTTTTCTATAATAAGCATAACTTACTGGGTTAAGGCCTCCCCAGACAGCCGATTGCGGAATTTACACACGAGCGACACGCTTCAACGTCAGAAGCAATTGCAGCCGTCGACAACGTGCTGCTAGTCTATTTGAGTCATCATCTGCCTGCCTTTTCCCAACTATGTTGGGGTCGGCTTCCAGTCTAACCGGATGCAGCTGAATACCAGTATTTTACATGGAGCGACTGTCTATCTGACCTCCATAACCCAGTTACTGGGTAATACGATACCCCTTGGTAAGACTGGTTGTCAGACTTTCGGGCTTCTGACGACCCGTAACGACTGTCAAAGATCCACGTCAAAGATCCATCATACAATAAAATCATTTCATCATTTCACGAATGACAGCCGGGACCAACGGCTTAACGTGCTTTCCGAGGCACGGATGGGTCTTGGTATGTAAAGATGGTCATCCATCCACAGAGCAACCGCGGCAAGCGTAGCTTAACCTGATCGATTGACCTGTGCATGTGCGGCTGTTATTATTTAGCCACGGGCCCCCCGTTAGTCTATTTGAGTAAGGTGCTCAAATACATGAGCGAGACATTGTCGACGGCAGCCACCTACGGCGCCGGCGTTGACGCGTGTCGCTCGTGTACTTGAGAGACAAAGCTGAGTCACGTGGGCTGTTTTTTTTTTAGTGAATGGCATCTCGCAGTTCAACCTGTGAGGTTGTCGACTGCTTAACCGGGCTTTCCTGTGGATGCCTCAATAAATTAAGGCCTCCAGCCAGGGCATAACAAACTTAAAAACTAAGCGACTACACGCTAAGGGCACCCCCGGTGGGGTTTGGACCTCGGCTTAGGGCGTCGCTGGGAGAAGACAGCAAGGGACAGGCTGGATCGGAATTAACCACGTGTGCTGGTAATTAAACCAACATTTATAATCCGCGCGGAACTAGTTGGCCGCGCCCTAGGTATGTGAGCGGTGGGACGGAGAGGCGGGGGCACTTGCTGTCATTAATCTCATGTGCGTTGTTGTGAACACTAGGCAACCCGCCGCCTCACCCCTACCCCCACCTAAGGCGCGACCAACTAGTTCCGCGCGGACTATAGTAAGAGTACTGGTAACAGCGATACTGCCTCTCGGCACTTCGGCAGGAATAAGTAGGTATAGATGCTTGTCCTATAGGTTTTTGTTTAAGGGTTCCGTACCCAAAGGGTGCCAACGGAACCCTTTTACTAAGGTTCCGCTGTCCATCCGTCCGTCACAGGTCTGTATCTTTTGAACCGTAATAGGTAGACACATAGAATTTTCACAGAGTGTGCTACTATTATAGGCGCTATGAAAGACAACATGAAAGATCAAATGAAGGGCGATGTCCCACTATCCCATCGCTCAAGAGAAGACTTATCGACATGTGTATTCTTCCGATCCTCACTTATGGTTCCTAAACATGGTCTTTGACAATTCAGCAGAGGTCCACGCTCGAGGTTTGCCAGAGAGCTATGGAACAGAGTATTCTAGGTATTAAACTTGTGCACCGGGTTAAGAATACAACAATCCATGTCACACGGAAAGCTGCCACGTTTAAATGGAATTGGGTTGGAAACATCTGCCGCATGTCAGACGATCAGTGGGCCAAACCTACGACCCAGTGGGTTCCGCTTAATGGCAAACGACATCGCGGCAGGCCCAGACGGAGATGGCGGGATGAGCTGGACTCCTTTCATAAAGATTGGTCCTTGGCAGCTCTGGACAGAGAGAGGTGGAAAGAGAGAAGGGAGGTCTTTGCCCAGCATTGGGACATTAACGGCAAAAAAATAAAAAAATAAAGAGGGTCTGCATATACAAGAAGCGTAATAAAGAGATATATATTGTTACATATTGTACGGTGGTACGGAACCCTAGTCTGCTAGTCCGACTCGCACCTGACCGCAATTTTTCACTCATAACAATCTATTGGTAATCTTGCGAGCTAAATAAAGATACAGATTACTCAAGCTTAAAGTTAGAATGAGTTAGAACCCCCCATTGAGTAGTACCAGGCAAACAGCAGTAGCTGACGTCAAAATGTTGCAATAGAGTAGTCAGCAATAGCACGCGCGGTCAACCACTCATTGTGCTAGAATTCATGTAAAAAAAAAACTTTCGGTGCGAATTCATTTTCTAAAGTACTTGGTGAGATGTGGCCAATTTTATCAGTTATATTTTACAAACAGGCAGGCAGTCGCTCCATGTAAAATACTGGTATTCAGCTGCATCCGGTTAGACTGGAAGCCGACCCCAACATAGTTGGGAAAAGGCAGGCAGATAATGATTTTACAAACAATGTCGGTATCGGCTTTCAGTCTAACTGGATGCAGCAGAATAGCAGTATTTTGCATGGAGCGACTGCTTATCTGACCTCCACAACCCAGTTTCTGGGTAAAGGCTCCTTCAAACAGGCGCGACACGCGATGAAATCGCGCGCGATAATGTCGCGTGTCGCGCCTGTTTGTAGGAGTCTTAACACGATACTCCTTGATAAGGCTGGTTGTCAGACTCGGGCTTCTGACGACCTGTAACGACAAAGATGTCAAAGATCTACAAATGACAGCCGGGACCAACGGCTTCACGTGCTTTCCGAGGCACGGAGGGATTTCAATACTTTCAATTTGTACTGGATGGTCACCCATCCACGGGCCGACCGCGGCCATTTATTATTAAGTAACCAGTTTAAACATTATGAAAACATTTCTATGGTCCACTTGCGACATCTCACTTATCTTCACAAGTTCTATGCCTTGCGTACTTCGAGATTCTTTGTAGCAAAAGTGTGATGAACGACAAAATTGTAATGAAACGTGCTCCGTTCAAGATTCGCGCTTTCGCCACGCTTTCGATTCGGACATCAGTGGGATGCCAATATCTGTATAGTTAATTCTATCTATCTTTAATTTTAAAATATCTTCAGGGCGTTAGTTTTGTGCACCCTGTATAATATATTTTTTTAAACATCTACAGGCAACAAAAAAATATTATACATTTTTTGTTGCGCCTGTATTATTAAAAGATTAGTTTATATGGGTAGATATGTACATTAAATTATGTACGGGAGTAATAAAAAGCATGTTTTACCTATTAATTGGCATGTTGCTAAGGCGACTATACATACTTATCTACTGAAATAATAAAATCAACATAATAGGAAGATGTGATGCAAAATTATATTATTGAAAATTAGTAATGTTTTTTTTATGTTTCATTGTATTTTCTATTATTTGGGTAACATTTTCTATTTCATTTATAATAGCAATGCTGTCTGGTTAATTTTACAAATCAACAACCCGCCTAGCCGGTTCCCAACTGTTGGAGTGGGTTTCCAGTCTAAATACCAGTATTTTACATGAAGCGACTGCCTATCTGACCTCCACAACCCAGTTACTGGGTAACATGGTACCCCTTGGTAAGACTGATTGTCAGACTTTCGGGATTCTGACGACCCATAACGACTGTCAAAGATCCACAAATGACAGTCGGGACCAACGGCTTAACGTGCTTTCCGAGACACGGAGGGGTCCATCCACGGACTGACCGTGGCAAGCGTGGCTTAACCTGATCGATCGATCCGTGCGGCTGTTATTACTTAGCCATGAGCCCCTCGGTTAACCATAGTTCTTCGAATAATCAAATCTTTGGTAGCTCAAATTTTGTAATTCTCCTTTAATGCAATTTATCTTTAACTAGCTTCTGCTTGCGACTTTGTCCGCGTTGAATTTCGAAAAATCCTTATTCCTTGTCTACATTATAAAGGGAACCTCTGTGCAAAATTTTAGCTCTCTAAGTCCAAGGGTTTGGGCTGGGCGTTGATGAGTCAGTCAATCAGTCAGTCAGGACTTTTCTTTTTATTTATATAGATTAACATTGTTAATCAGCATGATAATATACCTGTAATTTTACTGGTCTTAAATAAAATTAATATTTTCAAGAAATAAAGGTTTCTGTTAAATCTCCAACACAACAATTTTGCATCACCCCTCCCTCAAAACCAAACTACCACGATCCCCCTCTTACCTGCGTAACAGGATCCTTCATGATCAGAACATCGGTCACTGGGCCGAACATTGCGAAGTACTCTCTTAGCTTCTCCGAGCTCGTCTGCCAGCTGAGACCTCCCACGAACAGCTTGCTGGGCGACGGTGAGGTGGACCCCGTCGGTGCGGGTTGCGTGCCGTTAGCTGTTGACGTCACCGGGGTTGAACGCCCGGATGACGGGGAAGTTTCTGTAGGGAAATAGGGGTCTAGGGTCAATGTTGAGATGAACTCGGTTGCGGCTTGGTTAGATTGTAATATGAGCTAGACTAATAGGTATTTAGCGACTTCTGGGTTGCGCCTTGCGAGAGAACTGTACTTAGATGATGAACAAGTTTAGTGTTCTGTGTTACCATAAAGGTCATAGCACACGTATCAAACCGGAAAGGGATCGGCACCGTATCAAATCGAGCTGTTCAGTATTCTTTGTATGAAACTCCCTACTGCATCGCACACTAATCGGAATCGTAACTTAATCGCCTCGCCTCGGGACAAGCTCACGAACAGCGGTGCGGTGCGTTACGGCTCGTCGTCTCCGCGCTTACGTCGCTCCGTACCCGAGCTTACGTCTCTTCGTCCACCCTTGCCCCTCTCACCTCTCCGGCCTGCCTAGTGATGTGCCTGGTGGCAATATTGCCACTGCCGGCAATATTCCCAATGTTGCCGCTACCGGTAAAATACCAATATTGCCGGCAACATTGGCAATATTGCCAAAGTTGCCTGTCAAATAATACCAATATATTTTATTATTACTGCAATTGTAATCATCGTTTAGTTAAATTTAGTGTAGTATATCGATCATAAATTATTTGTCAAGATTGACACTTTGTTATTTCCAATATTATACATATACTTATACCTGTATTTTATATGTATATGAAAAACAAGTACAACATTAAAAGAAATGTTTCGAATTTATGCCTTTTTAGGGTTCCGTACCCAAAGGGTTAAAAAACCGGGCAAGAGCGAGTCGGACTTGCGCACCGAGGGTTCCGTACCATCATATGTTTTTAAATTTTCACAGTTGAGCTACTTATTAGATCTCGTTCAAACCAATTTTCGGTGGAAGTTTACATGGTAATGTACATCATATATTTTTTTTAGTTTTATCATTCTCTTATTTTAGAAGTTACAGGGGGGGACACACATTTTACCACTTTGGAAGTGTCTCTCGCGCAAACTATTCATTTTAGAAAAAAATTATATTAGAAACCTCAATATCATTTTTAAAGAGCTATCCATAGATACCCCACAGGTATGGGTTTGATGAAAAAAAAATTTTGAGTTTCAGTTCTAAGTATGGGGAACCCCCAAAATTTATTGTTTTATTTCTATTTTTATGTGAAAATCTTAATGCGGTTCACAGAATACATCTACTGACCAAGTTTCAACAGTATAGTTCTTATAATGTCGGAAAAATGTGGCTGTGACATACGGACGGACAGACATGACGAATCCATAAGGGTTCCGTTTTTTGCCATTTGGCTACGGAACCCTAAAAACGGGACCCTATTAGTAAGAATTCGCTGTCTGTCCGTTTGTCCGTCCGTCCGTCTGTCTGTCACCAGGCTGTATCTCAAGAACCGCGATAGCTAGACAGTTGAAATTTTCACAAATTATGTATTTCTGTTGTCGCTATAACAACAAATACGAAAATCAAAATAAAACAAATATTTAAGGGGGGCTCCCATACAACAAACGTGTTTTTTTTGGGTGTTTTCGCCTTGTGGTACGGAACCCTTCGTGTGCGAGTCCGAATCGCACTTGGCCAGTTTTATTCAATACACAACGATTTTCAATTCTAATCTCAATATTTATGTGTTATTTCTTATAGTCACTACCGTGTATGGCAATATAGGCAATATTGCCGGTAAAATACCGGGAATATTGCCAAAAATGCTGGCAATTTTGGCAATTTTACCCAAAACAATATTTTATTGTACACAATGTAGATTATGGCCTTTAAATGCTAATTTTAAGTATTGTAAAAAGTTTTCGTAGATAATTTGACTTATAATTAAGCAAAATTCCCAAATATTTCCACTCCCGGCAATATTGCCGGCAATCTTGCCACCAATATTCCCACTTCGGGCAATATTGCCGGCAACGGCACATCTCTAGGCCTGCCTGTTGCACCATCAAGCGCCGCGTCAACGTATCGGAGCTTCTGATCCGCTTTGGTTACGTGCTTACGGTTGACGCCTATTTGACGGCGAGGCGAAAGGCGTTACGGTGCCGATCCCTTTCCGATTTGATACGTGTGCTATGACCTTAAAGGTACTACCTACAAGAGGTACCTCACATCTATCTAGTTATTTTGCTTATTAATGTTTTGAACAATTTAAATTGTAAAACTAACAAATGTTCAGGCTGGATTGATTACAAAAGATGTGGATGTCTGTATAAGTATACTGACTAAGACATATCGGCATAAATAAATATACAAAAAAGTAAATTCCTTATCATTTCTTAAGATGATCAAACATAATTATAACATGGTAAAACTATTTAAATGTAATCAACTTGTAAGTTAGAAAAATAATAGAAACATGGGGCTGTAATTGTTTCCTATTTCGATTTGAAAGAATAACATGACATAATGATATAATATCAATAATATTGTTTACCATGAAAGTCAAACTCTATGTGAAATGTGATATTTTTATTTTTAACATCAGAAACCTATTTGCTTACTTACAATTAGAATTAGCTTGTTTGGAGTTGGAATCCTAAGTAATTGATAAAACTTGTTGACAATTATAGAAATAGTGGTACAGCCTGCTGTTCTTGAATGATAAAATAAACTTAGAAATGTTTGAAAGTACACATTAGATCAGAAATTCTTACAAGAAAATTATCTATTAAAGCAGTTTAAAATATATACACTGGATAAAACAAATATATACTTTTTAGGGTTCCATACCCAAAGGGTAAAAACGGGACCCTATTACTAAGACTCCACTGTCCGTCTGTCTGTCACCAGGCTGTATCTCATGAACCGTGATACCTAGACAGTTTCACAGGTGATGTATTTCTGTTGCTGCTATAACAACAAATAATAAAAATAAAATAAAGTTAAAATTTAAAGGAGTATAGAAGAAACGTTTTTTTCGGCGTTTTATGCCCTGCAGTACGGAACCCTTCGTGTGCGAGTCCGACTCGCACTTGGCCGGTTTTTTAATAATGAAAACTTTATTGTTCCAACAACAGTGTTATGAGCTGGACTAATTTAATAAAGATTGGTGCTTGGCAGCTGTAGACAGTGAGAGGTGGAAAGAGTAGGAAGGCCTTTTGTCCAGCAGTAACACATGTAATGGCTGATAAAAAAAACTGGCCAAGTACGAGTCGGACTCGCACACGAAGGGTTCCGTACCACAAGGCAAAAACGCCGAAAAAAAAAGTTTGTTGTATGGGAGCCCCCCTTAAATATTTATTTTATTTTGTTTTTAGTATTTGTTGTTATAGCGGCAACAGAAATACATACATTTGTGAAAATTTCAACTGGTATGTTGATAAAAACTATCCTATGTCCTTCCCCGGGATGCAATCTGTCTCTCTACCAAATTTTATCAAAAAACATTCAGTGGTTTAGGCGTGAAAAGGTAACAAATAGACAGACAGTTACTTTCGAATTTATAATATTAATTAATATTAAATATTATTTTTGTAAACAATCAGACACAATTTGTTAATTGTTAATGAATAAATGAAATTAAAAATAAAATATTAGTATGGATAAACCAATTAAGTACAGACATTTTTGATTTGTCAAGAGGTCAGTCAGTCAGAAAGATGGAGCTAGTCGCCCATTCCAAAGCGCATAATTGATCTTCCACACAGTCTATCCATCATTTCTTTGCTCTTCCCCACCCCTAAGACGACCCACTGACCCCCTATTCTTATAGCCATCCATATTCATAACAAACTTGTGTTTTCATCTAACTAGAAAATACTAATTTATCTAACAACAATGTTTAATTAGAACAATCAGCAACAATCTATTGTTCAAATTGTGAAAAGTTATCTGTGAGTTTGACCTTCCATTATAATAGAAATTATATTTTCGTTTCATATTTTGGCATTGGCATGTTAAAATCTGTTTAGGCAAATGGTGTCTGCAAACACCAAACAAAGAGACAACAACAATCAGTAAGATTCCTACAAGAATCAATTTCAAAATCACTGGAAAGAAGCCATGTTTTAGAAATACTTATTTTGTGATAGAAAATAGACACTGGTTCGGAAAAAACCTATATTTCAATGGTACACACTTGACCCAGTGTAGGAGTAATTAGGTAATCATAATTCCCCAAAGTGTTGATACTTTGGAACTGAGTTTTCTTGTCAGCATTGCTCCATTTCGAGAGAAACTTAGAAGAAATTCATTTGTTTTATGACGGGGGAACGCTACTTACCGTTGGTGGCCTTCTAAGGTAATATTCAAATTGAAACTCACTTATTTGCTGCACAGCAATCTGTTGCTGCTGGTGTTGTTGATGTGCGGCTGCGGCGGCCGTGGCGGCGGCATGAGCGGCCGCCTGCGCGCTCAGCACGTGAGCCGTCAGCTCGCCGCCCACCAGCCCGCCATCCAGCACCTCCACACCACCCAGCGCTCCGCTAGAATACAATCCCATCATTGTCACTACCGCACCAAACAAATCACGGCTAACAACTAAATTATTTACGAATTTACGTAAATATCGATGGCCGAATCACGATTCGATCCAACGACGCTTTCACTTTGTGGCAGAGAAAAAAACAAAACACGATCTGTTCTGTTTACATTCAGACGAATTTCCCGCCAATGCTATAATAATAATTAAGTTCAAAAGTAACTATCGCTGAATAAATTGAAATTTAATCTATTTGTGTACACAATAATTACTATAAATTATTATTAGTTTACATTTCACACAGCGCAAACATTCGATATTTTGTCGTATATTTCGTGAATAATTGAATTTAAAACTGCGAAGGTTGTCATTAGGAAACGTATTGTCTATGATCTAGCTAGAGTAGTAATTCATCATAACGTCATTACATGACAGGTGAAAATACGATAGAATGTAAATAATTACGTCTGACCGTGACGAAGGAAATAATTATTCCATCTTGAGTGTAGATTTGTATTTTGTTCTCGTTTATCTAAAACGTACAGACGCCAGTACATCAAGCTACTACAGTCTGTCAAATTTATTTAATAGATTTTCAACTTTATCGCTAAAGCCTAAGGTTCAATTTTAATTAGGAAAATTTTACAGTTTCGGGTAGCTTGATGTGCTGGCGTCTGTACATACATACATCTTTCCCGTCATCACATTCAGAAAATTTAGAATCTCTGGAGATTTCCTGAGGAAGGCAAATATGTGCATTTAAGATGTAACATGACGAATGCGATAGCAGACGCTTTGCGCGAGATTTATCTGTTTCGTCGGTCAACTCGGTCATATAAAACAACATGAGCCTCATATATTTATATTACGTTTAATTAAATATGACTCGTGTCCTAATGTTTCTCCGAGCAATTAAGTGCCACTTGTCATTCGGTAAGTTGCTAACTGGCAGCAAAGACTATACTGGCAGTCAACGTGACGTGCTCTTGGGTTTAGAGTAGTGGCTGCGTGATTTCTTCCCCTACTTCCATAACAGATGTATAACCCCCACAGTTGCTTTGAAAGACATTTACTTGCCTTTATTTTGCCGCTTGGAGCCTGTCCTGTTACATTAAAATTCTTAAAGTTAGTCTCAGTTCTACAATAAAAATTAGATCATATCCAAATCGCTTTCGAAGAAATATAATATTCTCTTCAAAATTCTAGACGGTCGAGTCTAATAGAAAAGCGCACGCCGCCGCCGCGCTGCGCCGCCCGCTGCCGGAAAAGCTTTCATTTTATGGAAAATGAACTTATCCGTACAGCTGCTCCGCCAAAATTACCCTCCTACGAGTTGCGCATTTCATCTCTACGAAGCTATTGCTATATCTTTCACACTTATACATTTTCCGAAATGAGTGTGTCTCTGTCTCTCTCTGGAACCAATATACCTATTCTTGTCTGGCATAGCTGTTGGGTGTATTGGTGTCCTGCTTGTTGTTTAAGGGTGTGGTGTGGAGGGCAAGTTCTCGTTGCTCTGGGGCAGTCGGCGGCAGCTATCGGACACGGCCGTGTTGTCGAATGTAAATATTTGAGCATGCGGAGTGATTTTATTGAAATAAACACATACGCATTATTTGTACCAATAAGGTGCAATTTTTACGAGTTTCATCTCAATTCAATTGAACTTTTTTCTATTACCTATTCCAATAACTGAACACTGCTTTTTGGACCTCAGGATTACATAAAAACTCAAATTCACTCCACAATTCATATTGAATATGCCAATGGCGACTTTCTTTGGTATTTGAAATATTTGTGTAACTATAATAATTTATTTAGTTAAACACCGCATTTCAAAATAAAACGATAATTTAAAGCGTCTTCAAAGGAGTTCCTCAAGAGTAATAAATTATGGGTCAAGTAAGCTCCTCACTATGCTTGAAGGTAGCAAAATCAAACTCTTTTGAGTGGTTCATTCATTAGGGCTTAGCTGCCCCTATTATTTTCCAACACAAACTTGACAGCGGCCAAAGCTTCTTAAATTTTTCATACTGAATATAAATTAATCACATCTGCACTGAGAACTTTTAAATCCCACTTTTATACAAATTAAGAAAATGTTAAACGGTATAATCTTTTTCGCCAAGTTTGATAGATGATCGCTTTTTCCGAGGGATCTTTTAATGAATTCCCCTGTCCAACTATAAATCAGTGTAGACTCGCAGAATTTATCTCGTCTGAACATGATGTGGGGTACATTCCATACGACCTTACACTATCCTCTTGATAATAGGACCCAAGAGGTTTTCTGTGTTGTATCAAAAATATCACATAGAAATTTCTTTACGAAGCAGTCGTTAAAAATACATATTTCATGTGTCTGATTTATTATGTGCGATTTGCAAGCATTTTCCATTAGCAACGAAATTATTTTCTCGTTACGATATTACTTTCGTTGTTAAATTGTTAATTATTCATAATTACTGTAAACACTTTAATGTTCAATAACTATGATGATCAATTTGTCTATAACAACTACACTTAATAACCATAATGTAACAACTAAACCTTAAAGTTTACAGGTAAGTTAGTTAAGTACGCAATCTAAACTAATTTCGAAAGTTTTAATTTTGTTACATCTTCTTAAGAAACGTATTTCCAACGCCATCAGCTTGAGTAGCATCATCATTCTACTTAAATGGAAATTCCAGTTAATACCTACTTCTTCTATATCAAATTACGCAACACTGTACCGCAATGAATTCAGTTTCAATAAATTAAGACACCGTAAAGTGAGAAAAACGCAAGCCGTGACAAATAGTTTCTCTAATTCGCTTTCGGGTCAGAGGCGAAGCGGGCGGCTGTTTGTTACGACCTGTCAATGGGAGAACGAAATGAGTCATTCATGTATTTGAAACTTTGGACGTAATTTGCACGTATATTGTAGGGTACCTATTGTTTGAATACTCGGTAAATAATTTACAGCAGCTTATTTAAAAGAGCCTTGATCATGCAGCAATGGCTAAAAGTAAAAATAGCAATGGCTAAAAGTAAAAATAATTAATTAAATTTTGCTCTGTAACTTTGAAACGTAAAGTATTACATTCTACGGCTCACAAAAAATGACTGCGTTGTTTTTGTTTGTCAACAAACAGCTCAGTGTCGAATTACCAAATTATTGTTACTTGTGATGTGCTTTTGACTACATTCTAAGTTGAATATTATAATAATTAAAAAATAATTCATAAACTCGTGTTTTCTTGGTTGGTGTAAATTGCTTTATTGAAAAGTTGATGGTTTAGTCGATTTGGTGACATGACAGCACTATTTGAACTGCATTCGAAATTTTGAATTTCGGAAACGGAAAATTGTTTTGGTGGGAAGTGGGAAGTGTGGGAACTCGACGAAAAGTTAGTTTATCCTGTTTAGCTAAATAATTTCTTTTATTTGCGAATTTGTGATTGTAATTCTGTTTTTAGTTTGTGTAGAAAGAGTTTGGATGTCGTTATTGGTTCTTTGATAAAAAAAGATGACTGAAATGATAGTGTAGTGTAACTTTATTTTGCTAAACATAGAAACATAACCTAAAAAAAAACTGAGCTGCAAAATTCGGTAAACCACAGAGTACATTATAGTATACGCTTGGCTAAGAAATTAAGGACCTTGTTCACATTTTAGGAGGGATTAGTGATCAGTGAACAGTTAGTGAATTTCATATTACGCCATTTTGTATTCCAAGTTGTTCTTGTTACTAAGTTAGGCGGGGTACGGGGGCTTGTGCCTTGTTCAAGGGATTAGGAAGGCGGCGAGTTTCTGGTAAATTCAAGGTTGCTGGTTGACGCCTTATTTTTTTGTATCTTCCAGGCGCACTAGGCGCATTGCGTCTAAGAAAATTAACCGGTTCATGGACCTTTTTATCTAAGTATTTTTTTTTTTTTTTTTTTAGCATTGATCTAATATACAGTGTGACCAGCCACTCAGCCAGTATGATGTTGCTCGCAAAGGCTTGATAAAGGGGCTGTGACAGTGAATACGATTGTTTTAGTGAATAACGGTTGATTGACGGATAACAGTTTTTTTTTACTTGTAGGTAAGGGAACGCTGCTTTATATTCTCCTAACATACTGTGATGCTTCTCTGGCGCCGGGTCTGGGTAAGTCATACAAGGACGAGATAAATCTTTTGAAGTTCTTTAGGCGCAATTAGCGCTCTTACTGAACAGTGAACGAAAATTAACCGTCACGCTCGAGTCGGTGACGCTAAATCGGTTATACTCGGCTCCAGTCGGTGAATAAAGCTTAATCGCGTATAGCCGGCTCAATTCAAAAGTAATGATGTAACTAATATTTTTGTAAAATATAATTTAAAAAAAGACTGTCCATGGAGTTTCTTGCCCGTTCTTCTCCATAGGTATCTTCTACTAGCTTCATATTTTCTGACTGACCGACTTCTTGACAATTTAAAAATTGCCTGTGGTTTGGTTTAATTGAAATAAATGCTTTGAGTTTGATACAAGTTTTCACTTCTTTATGTAGTGTGGTTAAAACACACCCCCTTTTTTATTTTTTGGAGTATGTAGCTTTAAAACCTTTTTTATTCATGGCACGAAATCCACAGAGATTCAAAACAAGGACTATGCATAGGATAAATTAAGTTGCCAGTGATTTTATTCAATAGGACAGTGCAGTTGGAAAAGTTCAGTCACATAAATAATATGAACAAAACGTTTTATCCCGTTTCTTACTTGGAAAAACACTCGTATCCGTTTACATAGGAAACTATAGCAAGAAGCCGCAGAACCTATTATAAAAATAACCTTTACTAGCTTCTGCCCACGACTTCGTCCGCATGAAATTTCTTGTTCCCCAGACCCAACCCATCGCATCGCCTGCTCACGTTATTAGGAACTTCGTGGCCGCTTAGCGTTCTATGTTATGGGTTTGGTTTCCGCACTTAGTCCTTCAGTGGACCATTGTGCGTGGACCATGGCGGCCGTCGGTGGTTATTCCAACCAGCCCACCTCCCTCCAGAAGCTGATCAAGTCTCCTGGTCTGTTGAGAACATCTGTGTACGATCTGGGTGTCCCGAGGGTTTCTGACCTTATCTGGGTGACGCCGGTGCACTCAAAGAGCACATGCGCAATGGTTTCATCAGCCTCCATGCAAGCCCTGCACAGGGGACTGTCTGTTATGCCTAATGTGTACAAGTGTTTATTTAGCGAGCAGTGTCCTGTGATGGTCCCCGTCACCAGGCGCAGGCTTTTCCGTCGCTTAGCGTTCTTTCCAACTTTTTTGCTCGGCTTCTGAGGATCCTAGCATGATGTTAAATAGCCTATAGCTTTCCACAAGAATTGGTGTATCAAATGTAAAATAATTTTTCAAGAGATGCGCGTTCAAACAAAATCTTCGGCTTTATTGTTAGTATAGATTTTAGTTTTTCCGGGATCCATTTGTTATAAATTGTTTCTTGTGAGTTTACTCTGTGATACGTAGGTATCTAAATCATTTAATTTTTACTATTCAGTCGTATTCACGGCTTGACTTTCGCGACTGACGGCAATTTACTTTCGTAACGGGTGATAAGACTTCCCGAGGGAGCCTGTGTAATAAATACTTGTTATGTATGTGGAATAGGGATTTAACATTTTGGTATATGTTTTTTTGACTCTTTGGTCTAGTATCATGTAAAAGGAATACACGATTCAATTAATTTTCCTCAAGTCAATACAAAATTTTTTAAAGGTTATATCTATTTTTAGGGTTCCGTACCCAAAGGGTAAAAACGGAACCCAATTACTAAGACTTCGCTGTCCGTCCGTCCGTCTGTCTGTCACCAGGCTGTATCTCAAGAACCGCGGTAGCTAGACAGTTGAAATTTTCACAAATTATGTATTTCTGTTGCCGCTATAACAACAAATACTAAAAACAAAATAAAATAAATGTTTAAGGGGGGCTCCCATACAACAAACGCAATTTTTTTGCCCTTTTTTGCTCGATATCAATAATGGCAACAGGTAGGCACTTGAAATATTCACAAAATACTCAGTTGTATTTTTACTTTAATAATAAATAATAAAATTCAAATAAAATAAATATTTAAGGGGGCTCCCATACAACAAATGTTTTTTTTTCGGCGTTTTTGCCTTGTGGTACGGAACCCTTCGTGTGCGAGTCCGACTCGCACTTGGCCAGTTTTTCGACATCACGGCGTAATGCTTAAGAGTTATACAATGGAATTTACTTTAAAACATGGAGAGTTTATCATAACAAAGTTTACTCAAAGTAGTTTTAAAACTTAATTGATTTTGTTAAAAAAGTAGTAAATCCGTTTTGGCACATACGTCGTTTTATTCCGAGCGCACGCACATTATAGCCATCTCTCTTCTTTTGCGTTTCAAAAGTAATTGCTCGCTTAGTACATCAGTCGCTACGATTTATTTTCGAGGTAGCGCCTTAAATGACTTTAATACATATATTAATATATATTATTCAAATGCATAATTTATAAACAAATTATATAACTAAACTGAATATTCCGAGTGAACCCCGCTCATCTGTGAATATTGGTAGGTACGTTGTCCTGCGACCTGCGAGCCACCCTCCGGTCGATGACCCCACCTACATCGCAAGAGGGATGAGTCAGACGAAACTGAGCTAAACAACTCAGTTTTGCAAAACAAAACTGTAGGGAGTAATGCGCAGATTAATATCATTTTGACTCTTAAACGGGTGAGTAGATTTTCTTGTATTGTTAGTTTTTTACTCGACTGCGGCTAAGCCCAAAAGGCCCTCCTTTTGGGCTTCGCTATTGGTTTTTAATCTGAATGTAGTAATAATGTATGCCTAAAGGCATAAGGTTAGGGAACGGATTTGACCAAATATATAAAAAAAGACGGTGGCTAACAAGAGTAACAAGCTGTAAGTAGTAAGCAGTAGTAGTAAGTCGCCAGCGCTTAGTTGGCGGTAAGTGGTCAACCGTAGCTGATAACAATCCGCAATACAAGAGGTATCGCAGGTGCGTTGCTCATGGTCCTATTCTACAGACCCATATCCTTCAAAACGAAACAAAAACGCTGCTTGGCAGCAGAAATAAGTATGGTGGCAGACTAGAATTTCGCCGGGAGAGCTCCTTGACAAAGAGCTCACTACCAAAAGTTATAATTATTTGAGGCGACTAGTCTTGCTTAGCTGGTCGCTAAATGGCAACCACTTAACTATGCAGATGGGTGACCGTCCCGACAGGTAGACTGACTCAAGACCCCTGCATGCCTCGGAGGGCACGTTGAACTATGGCAGTCGTTACGGGTAGTCAGGGGCTCGGAAGTTTGACCACCATTTTCAACCTAAGGGTCGGTATTCCCAAGTACTTGGGTTGCAAAGGTCAAATGGCAGTCGCGCTCCGTAAGTTTCAGTCGCTTCTCGTTTGATTGGAAGCCATGGCTTGGCAAAAGCTTCTAGTCCAGGCATCCTCTGTGAAATTTTACTACATTTGCTTTAATTGGCTTGGCAAAAGCTTCTAGTCCAGGCATCCTCTGTGAAATTTTACTACATTTGCTTTAATTGGCTTTAAAGCCTACCTCACAAAGTTTGGAAAAGCTAGGTTGATCATGATTTTCTTTCTGTCTTACTCGATGCATCAGAATAACACGGACCTAAGATTGTCTCGCAGAAATCGTCGATTAAGAAAAGACCGCCCATTCTGTCACCCTTATTTTAAAACGTTTGTGTTTTCATGTCCTCTCTTTTCGGTGTGCAATATGTACTTAAAAAGGATTCTATCTATCTGCATTTTACAAGGCTACCGCCATCTGGACTCTGAAACTGTGCCCATGCAAAAGATCGCCTTAACGTTACTCAAACGTGTTGAAATTGCGTGAGAAAATATAACTACACGGGTATTTCTTATTTTTACCTCTTTTTTCTCGCTCACCAGCTCATCACCATATGAGGTCAAGCGGCCGAATGCGTGATCTCACATAATAACATGAAAGAATTTAAACTTTTTGTCGTGTCCTCGGAGCTTTCTGCACACTAAAGTTGTACTTAACTGAAATATTTTTTCATGAAACTGTTTTTTTTTAACTGAAACTCTACTAGATTTAATGCACAATTTTCTTCCTTTCCGGAGGTAAACTATTGATCATGTCAAACCCTTGATTTCCTAAGCAGACATATGAAAATTCAACTACAAGCTTACCTTCTCTCTTCTTCAGTTTAGACTACTCTGATTAACTGATGTCAATCTACCCACTTTTTGAACTCCAGATATAATCTTGAACAGATCATGTAAAGACCATGTAGATCGATGTCTGAGATGGTCTTTTGAAGAAAGAACCACACAGATTGATTGGACAGTTTTGAGTTACCAAGCAGAAGACCCTGTATTTACACTCTTCTGTTACAAAAAAATATCATCTAATTTAGCCAGATTGTAATAGAATATAAGAACAGTAAATCTCCTATTTTCTTACAAATATGTCGTGCTCGTGATTTCTCATAAAGTGATTATGATTATGCGTGGGTAGTGGGTACTTGTAGATAATAGTAAATATATCTCGTTTATCTGTTAACTGTCGACGCGGTTTCCATAATAATGCGTGGGATAGTTCTCGGGCGTTCAAAAGCTCTAAACATTTTCATAACCGGTGTAATTTCAGGATATCGATCCGTATCAAAGGGGGTATGGAGATCTGATGTCGATGCTCCAAATGAAATACTGATATTCAGGCAGTTCAATCGAGTTATACCAGTAGTATGTAGCTGATTCTGACTCTGATATATAGGGCACAGCGTTTGAAGATTAATCCAATTTTGGATCGAAGATGGTGGATACAGAGATTGAGTTACAGGCTATAGCAGGCTGTAGAGTATTCATACGGATTGAGTAGTTTAATAGCACTTATGTCTGCCTAAAATGGGTTAGTTGAGGATTTCTTTCTATTAGATACCTATGGTTTCAATAAGAGTAGAATAGTCTAGAGGCCTTTTTAAATATAGGTAGATTCAGTTATTGTCTTGGATGCAGCATAAAGGTAAAGTTTGGTCATTATGGGGGCTGTCTTCTGTACTTTTGGACGATTGAAAAGATCTCATTAACAGTCCAATTTTAAAGAATGTTAAGTATCTAAAAAATTTAAACTCGAATGAAAATTCGCTCCCTGCAACAATGAAAAACTACCCACAAACCGAATCAAAGCGGCAAGTGTGATATTAAACATCGCTACACTAGTAGAGAGCGTTGCCAGGACAACGCTTGCGAGCCCCTCAGTAACCTACTTCTCACAGTTTGCCTCTTATAACTTGTGCGGGACAAAAACATCTCTTTTAGATACAAACTCGGAAATAGGAAACGTTTTTGACATCAAAATTGAAAGAATTGAAAGATAAAATATTGCTTTTGATTCATGAGACGCTCAGATGACATATGATCAAGATAAAGAAATACAGAAAAGTTAAAACAGTGATTAAAATAAAAGATCCAATAAGATGAAAATGGCAATGTATACGGCAAGAGGTCATAATGTGTTAATTTTATAGAATCAATCATGATTCAGTCGAATGATTGAGCAAAAATCTCAATGCACCTTTTCTTCAGGTTTGCACAGTTAGAAATAAACTTCTTAAAGTATCAGGTTTTATATAAAACCATAGCATTTCAGTTGAAATAGAATATAGAAAATGGAGGTAGCAATGACCGATATTCCTGCGAGGCTTTTGTTAAACTCACAGAAAGAAGTTCGCGTTTGTAAAGAGAATTTGATATCTGGAGATATGGTTTGGATTTCATCATAGATAAGTGGATTTTTATACTTCGATGATTTGATGAATTTCGTCATGAAAACCTCACTGAATAGGAGTCCTTAATTATGGAAAATTAAGTCTTCCGTGATCAAATGATCCAGATTTTTTGGAGAATATGGCCCCCGGGGGTAGGGAAATGGATAGTACCTATGGTTTACAAAATACAGCCATCAAGGACTTTAACTAGTGGTGTCTCAAAGCGAATCAATTAACCACTTTCCAAATTCGAACACCCACCAAAAAGAAACATAGACAACCCCAAAGATGCGTGCTGATGAATTAAACCATTTTTTTTACTGGAAAATCGATAGTTGATTGTGGGCGTTCATTGAGGGTGTCGTAGCGGCCGCGGGGGGTGTTGGCGCGTGCGCGGGGCGGCGGGCGGAGGGGCGCGGTGGCGCGGCGCGGCCACGCTGCCTCACTCGCCCGCGGGCCGCCGCCCGAACCGCGCGTTACGACCATATTGTCCTGTCACAGCAGTACGTGTTGCCTACAGTTACTGCTGCGTCTGGACAAGAGGGCCGTGGCGTTGCACACCCATCACTGAAGCCCCACAATATTGTTCTGTATTTCTCGTGTCAACTGTACTAATAACTTTCTTTGCAGGTTATATTTGAGAAAACATGAGGGAAGCTGCTGTAAAGTTCTGACTGATATTTTTCAGTCGTGTAAAGTGTTTGCGTGGTGTTGTGTGAGTGTTACAACGCGTATTCCTCTGTAATATCGTTCGTTTCGCGTAGATCCGAGAGTGGTTCAACACATGATCACCGGAGGGTGCATATATCGAGCGGCGCTGTGCGCATGCGTGCCACATTTTTTCGCTGCATCTGAAACTCCGGCCATTTTCTACTCGCGAATCGTGTTCTATTCGATTTTAGGGAAACTGTATCTTATTTTTGTTATGTTTAGGTTGTTTTTAGCGTGTTAGTGTTAGAATCCTTAGGATATATTAGTTTTGTTTTCATTTCATTGATTTCAAAGGGACTGAGCCCCGGATGGTGATGCGAAAGGGGTGGAATCTAGGTAGGATCTCAGCCTACCCCGTAAAATAAGCAGAATGAAAATATTTAAACTAATATTTGCAGTATTTTCCTTAAGTATTTCACAGATTTCCATGGAGACAAGAACAGCACTATTTTTTATTAATTAGAAAAGCTTCATCTGCCCCTATCTGTCTAGTTTCTAGTTTAGCGTAGCATAGAGTTTAGTATACTAGGTAGCTTATTATTTTATTTTGCACAAACAAAACTGAGGTGCGGGGTGGGAGAGGTCTTTGCCCTGCATGGGGTCAATACCTGCTGAATTTTTTTTTTCATATCCTTGTTTATTTAACCATCTATAGCTACAGAGCGTTTTAAAAGCTGTCTACAGCTTTTATTGACGGCGAAAGGCGTTGTCATGGCCCGATGACGCCATTTCCCGACGGGGTACTCGGGGTAGCAACATACCATCACACTTAGACCAATATTCTGCACAATGTAGACCATTTTAGCCAAATAACTATTATAGCAACGTCCACTTTTAGTTTAGTTAGCCTCCTTGTATTTGTAGAGGGCGTTGCACGCTAGATTATTAGTAAAATGAAATGGAATAATTGATTACTTGGCAACATTAGGGTTGTGCGTGTTTGCTTAGTGAACGTTCGATTTTTGAATGTTGTTCTAGTCGATTTTCTTTTGTTTATGTTTTGTAATGGATTTTTAGTCGATTTTTGGCAGTTGACCTTTTCTTAGCCATTTAAAATAATAAGGGTTATATTTTGTAATGGATTTTGGTTAGTCGATTTCTACCTTAGTCGATAGCTTTCTTGATCGATTTACCATAGTTTGATTAGAGGTTATAGATGTCACTTAATTTTAGCCATTAGCTAATGCTCGGTTATTATTATTTGTCTAGTCTAGCACCACCTTTTAACACTTATAATATTATTGTCTAGCACAGTTTAATTAGAGTTTATTTTTATATGGCTTAATTTTAGCAAATAGCTGATAGGCTCATAATTGATGTCATAAGTTTAGCAGTTATAAGGTTTAGTTTACAAAATCGAAATAAGGGGCCCTGTTACACAGTGTCCACCTACCTGATAAATTAGAAAATGATTCAGAATTTGCATAAAATTATCTGCTACATTGTAAACTTAAAATTTATCTTGTGCTGGTAAAGAACACTGCTATTTTCCTACATTAAACACAGACACACTTATATAATAGTACATTCTACCAAGCTAAGAAATGCCAAATGAATCAACTATGGGCGTTGCCATGGCACTGTTAAGCGACGGGGTAGCAGACGGTACTCACAGAGATCTTTATGGCTGTACGCTCAACCGCACGCCAGGCAGTATACATGAACTACGAAACGCGCCCTTACTGCTAGAACATAAAGGGGCTGTCAATGTCAAACTGTTATCATGTGCGTGCAGTTGACTGTAGCTATTATGGGTGATACTGGCCGCGCCTTTAATGTTGGCGTTATGCACGATCGGGATCGGGTTATAGACCATTAGGAACAATATCTGGGGCATCGAACTGAACTCATTGTTCTACATAATATTTCTTTTACCTCCACCACCCTCCACGTAGGTTTGTTTTGGCTATAGGCTCGCCCCCTATTGAGTGCCTAACTGGCAAAAGTTGGGTTTACTTTAGGTTCACCTACATCTCTGCTTATCCCTTCAGGAGAAAAAGGCGTTATGTCATGTGGTTAAGAGAAGTAGGTTTGTTTATAATCTACTAGCAGCGCCCCGCGGTTTCACCCGCGTAAGTTTCGATCGCGTGGGAATTACGGGATAAAAAGTATCTTATGTGTTAATCCAGGAAATGGTCTATCTATGTGCCAATTTTCATCCAAATCTGTTCAACGGTTTACGCGTGATGGAGGAACAAACATCCAAACATCTTCACAAACTTTCACATTTATATTAGTAGGATTCTCAAATTAAGGCTGCCTTGAGTTTCCTTGTTACACAAGCATAAACTCAAACTCAAAGCACATATTTCAATTAACCTTTTGACCGCCACACGTCGAAATAACAAAAACGTACCCTCGGCGTCAAAGCCTGTCATGTAGTAGAACCGTGGCGTGCTGGGCACATTTTGGTTTGTCATGGCGGTCAAAAGGTTAAATCATTTACAGGCACTTTTGAATTGTCAAGAAGTCGGTCAGTCAGAAAGATGAAGCTAGTTGCCCATTCCAAAGCGTAGGTACCTATGGAGAAGGACGGGCAAGAAACTCCATGGATACTCTTTTAAATCAAAATAATATGGTTACAAAGTCTTGTTTACATCAGTTTCTTGCCCGTTCTTCTCCATAGGTACCTACGCTTTGTAATGGGCAACTAGCTTCATCTTTCTGACTGGCCGGCGACCCCTTGACAATTCAAAAGTGCCTGTAATTGGTTTAATTGAAATAAATGCTTTGAGTTTGAGTTTTGATCTTCTTGCGGACTTAATTATAGAAAAAAATGATAGATACAGAGAGGATAATGTTAGCAAAATTACATCAAAAACGTATTATTTTAAAGAATAAATAAGTGGGAAACAACATATTGTTTATACTTTCATTAATCTCTGTGAAAACAAGCGTTTTAAACACAACATTTGACCAAAAATGTGACAAACGTCTTTTGAACACATTCATAACATGACGTCCACGGAATAGATAAATTTATCTATTCCGTGATGACGTCTGACAAAAAAAAGGCGTGTGGGTCAAACAGTAATCGCCTTAGCAGCTTTTTTTCGAAATAAACTGTTCGCCTTCCTGAATAACAGTTATTCTCATCATCATCCGTCTAGCCTTTTCCCAACTATGTTGGGGTCGGCTTCCAGTCTAACCGGATGTAGCTGAATACCAGTATTTTACATGGAGCGACTGCCTAACTGACCTCCACAACCCAGTTACTGGGTAATACGATACCCCTTGGTAAGACTGGTTGTCAGACTTTCGGGCTTCTGTCTGACTACCCGTAACGGCTGTCATAGATCCACGAATGATAGCCGGGACCAACGGCTTAACGTGCTTTCCGAGGCACGGAGGGGTCACGGTATGTCAAAATGGTCACCCATCCACAGACCAACTGATCGCTCGACCTGTGCGGCTGTTATTATTTAGCCACGGGCCCCTCAATAACCGTTATTCTCATTAGTTAGAATTACCTCACAGTCGAAATAGGATCTTAACAAAATTTTTAACGGAAGTATGAAGTCGTCAATATACCTACACTACCAGTATTTTACATACTGGCCGGAGTGACTGACTGTCTAATCTCCACAACCCAGTTACTGGGTACCACGTTATCCCTTGGTAAGACTTTTTCAACATCAAACTGTAAAAAGCCCTTAGTCTTATATAAAAGTAGAAATTAATCAATTCTAAATTTTTTTAAATGCTCATTAACATCCTCTAGAGATCGAGTGCATTTACTTAAGATTATTTAAAAGCAATGTTTTAACATATTTCCTTAATGGTTAAATCCAGTTGGAGGAAGCATGGCAACAAAGCTTAGTCTGGCGTTCGATTCTCAGTCGGCCACACAAGCAGTTTAGCAAATGAATTGGTTGAAACGGCTGGTCGCATTTAGCTAGCGTTCTATATTACACATTTGCTCAGACTTTTGGGATGCTGGACTAGTCTAGTATTTGCTACTACTATTAGGTACAAATATCTGAAAGCCAATTTCCGTAAATAAAAACTTTAAAAATGTAGTCGCAATCTCATGTCCGCGACAAGTTAATGTCAATAATGTAGGAATTATGAGGTATTTTTGACAGATTGAGACTGAGATCAGGGGGCCTAAAAAGGCCACTTTGACAGAATCATAAAAGGATAACAGTATGAATCATAATGGACAGTTAACTGTTAAGTTAATCGTATCAAATCCCATTGGTGAAGGACTTTTCAGTTATTTTTTTTTGTCTGTGCTAATATACCAATCAATCCAATCTCAATCTAGGCCTACGTAGAGGGCACACGTCATCTAAAACTATTCCAAATTTCAAGTTGATAGCATTAGTAGTTCTTCAGATATCCAGCTGTGACAGACAGACATACAGAGACTGAGTCTCACCATAAGGGTTCCGTTTTTACCATTTTGGTACGGAACCCTAAAAACAGCAAAGGAAAAAGTCTTAGATAATAAAACCTAGTTTAATTTCTACCTTTTAGCGACACAAACGCTCTAGTAAAGTAAACAATGAAATGAGACAACATCTCGTAGCCGCGTAGGCCGTAACCGGTCTACGTCGGACTGACTACGCCACCTACGTGCTACGCGGGCTGCCTACGTACTACGTAGCACTGGCGTAGCAAACATCTTTTTATTAATATGAGATCTTTTTCTTAAGACACGAACTGTAAGTAGGTACTTTATAATATATGTCATGTATTGAAATCTTGCACCTGCTTTTTACTAAGGAGTAGGTCGATATGTCTTTGTTTGTTAGGGTTCCGTACCAAAATGGTAAAAACGGATTTCTATTTCTCGGATTTTTATTTCTTTCTTATTTGCAAAATAGTAGGGCAAACGTTATCTAAAACTATTCCAAATTTCAAGTTGATAGTATTAGTAGTTCTTTAGATATCCAGCTGTGACAGACAGACAGACAGACTTAGTCTCGTTATTAATTAGTTCGCTAGTTATTAAAATTATTTGAATCATATCTTCAGCACAGAAATCAAATAACTGAAGTCAGTAGGATAAATATAACAACAAAGCGAGAAGAGTCACATCGGTCGCAAGAACGGGAGGTTATGTATGGTGTACCACAGGGAAGTGTTTTAGGACCTCCCCTGTTTACATTATATATTAATGACTTGCCGAAGTCCACAGTACAACCTATGAGCCTTTTTGCCGATGACAGTGTAGTGACAATTGAGTATAGAGATCGTGACACATATAAATCTGACATTAATAACTCACTAATTGCAATTATAGAATGGTTAAATAATAACAATTTAAAAATTAATTTAACTAAGACTAAAATCATGCATTTCAGACAACGCTCCTTGACATTAAATAATAATCTAGACATAAACTATAATAATAATAATATTGACGAAGTTGACACAACAAAATTTTTAGGACTTACTATTGACAATAAATTAAATTGGAAGGCACATATTGGGATTATCAGTAAGAAAATAAGTACCTCAGCATATGCTCTGTACAAACTGACAGCAGTAATTAGTGTAGATGCTTTGCTCACCGCTTATTACGGCCTGGTGGAGTCCATTTTAAGATACGGTATTATCTTTTGGGGCAACTCAACTGACCGGGAACTTATATTTAAAAATCAAAAACGTTGCATTAGATCGATGTTCAAACTTGAAACCACTCAGAGTTGCAAACCTTATTTTAAAAAATACAAAATCTTGACATTAACTTCACTTTATATAATAGAAAATGCAATATTCTTAAGATCCAACCCTAACCTCTTTTCTCGCATGGCAGATCGATTTCCTCGTAATAGACGTGACAACAGTCAAATTTGCCTACATCAATATAGAACGGCACTTATGCGCAAAAGTGTCTTTTGCATGGCTCCTAAAATATATAATAAACTACCTAAAATCTGGAAGCAGTTACCTGACGTAGCGTTCAAAAAGAAAGTCAGAAATTTCCTAGCAGATAAAGCCTATTATAATTTAAACGAATTTTTCGATGAGAGATTTTGACCATGTTTACTAATTCTAATTTATTGTTAAATAATCTATAATATTTTTAATGTTCTCATAATAACATGACATTTATTGTAAGTGACATTGTACTTTATTTTATTAATATTTGCATGCCAATTTTAAGGCAAACGTGATGATCTATGTTATCCCTACTACTTTTAACATCTCTTGCATGCTGACAATTTGTTTTGTATGTATTGTACTCATGTTTGAGCAAATAAATGATTATCTTATCTTATCTTATCTTATCTTATCTTATCTCACCATAAGGGTTCCGTTTTTACCATTTTGGTACGGAACCCTAAAAATGGGTAAACCGTCATCACATCTAGCTAAAATATCAGTAATTTTGTACTAAAAACAAAAATGGCAGAAAAACATACATGAGCATTCAGCAATCTCTTTTGTCGTCACGGAGAAAAACAGTTTTTGTTTCGTCGAACCGAATATGGGACGTAAAAGTAGTAATGTAATGTGCTCGTATCTTCAGAGGAATACGGGGGATATCGGGGCTTTACAGGGAAATGAAAAAAGCTGGTTTATGTGTGTTTGGGTACCTATACCTTACCAGTCTTTTACTACTTTTCCGCGGCTTTGTTGATGCGGTGAGTTTGGGGTAATTACATCATTTCAACGACAAAATAATATATATGCTTAGAAATGACTAATTATGTCAGACTGCAACTGCACCTCGAGAGGCAGGAGAATCTTCTCATGCACGGCGTTGTTGATGTCACTTATATTTTGTACAGACGCCACCACATCAAGCTACTACAATCTGTCTTTCTTTAATAGATTTGCTCTACATCATAAGGTTCTTTGACAATTCAATAGTGCCTGTAAATGGTTCAATTGCTACGAGTTTAAGTTGATTTTTTCTGAAGATCACCAATCATATTATTACGACACTCACGTGAAACAGTCTATCACCAAATGAAAAAAAAAGCCTCCTACAAAAAGAAACACACCACTCCCGCTGATAAATGTGAAACAAGCAAAAAACGCGAATTCAGAACGAAATTGCGTCCACTATCTACCCGCCTTTATCAAATGAAATAGAAAAAAAAAGCGAAATGACACGCCATTTTGTTTTTCGCAAAACTATTTCACTTAGGGACGTTCCATTGAGTCATTGTTATGGAAACCGTTGCAAAAAATAGGCCCATCCTACTTCGATCTAAGTTAATTCCATTGTGACCGAATCACCGTGATTTTTTCATTTTACAAAAAGAAATGCCACGTCATGTCATTGGTACTTTGACATTACTGCAAAAATAAACTCTGAGTCGATCAAACAAAATGTATTCGAACGTCAACCTTAGTCCGTTGACGTACAGAACACAGACAGTTGGAGGACTGCAAAATGGAGTTGGTAACGCCGTTGTCAATAGACTAATGAAGTGGTATGAAAATGGTGGGTGTTGATAAAAACTTCCCGCCAGTAACGAGCTATGGGCGACGATGCTTCCCGCCTATCTAGGGCGGAGGTTTTAATGTTGGAAAATTGTATCCCATTTGCCGCATTCATTTTAGAAACGTTTTTATCAAGTTATTTACTAGGTAGACAGTCCTGAGGGAATGTCGCCTAATTCACTATGTTTCTTATTATATCAAAAGTGAAATGATGGCACGTAAGTGTTAAAATCGACTAAATTGATAACGCACGTCACTACCCGTCCACAACAATGGCTTGTCATAACAGTGCTGATGGCGGGAAATTACAGATGAGAGCTTTTTAATTTCTCGGAAAGCTATTACAGATTTTGACTAGTACTTAAAGCTTCTTGTAAAACGATTCTTTGGGATAGTAGGTACTGACTAGGACTTATTTTTGTCGCCAAGCAACATTGCTGTGATCCAGCTTTCCTTTATATATTGGGGAGTTTTTTAAACTATTTTTTGGATGAGCGCCATGAACCGTAGCACTTATGAATACATCCTAAGATGGACTTTTAATGTCAATTCTCGTTTATATAATCTTTAAACCTTCCTTTTGCAAGACGCTTAGTAAATTCAAATGCCTACATACTACATACTCATGCTACAAGTACATTCTATAGAAGTATAGAGGATCGAGAGCCTCTTGACAGTTCTGAGCGAACAGTAAAATTGCGGCGTAGGGTGTCACTGTATAAATTAATATCTGCAGATAATCTCCAGTTCTGCTGACGATCGCCTGCGTTTTATGATGTGGAAGAGAGCAGGGAGGAGGCGGGATATTATGGAGATATTAACCATTAAAAACGGAGGAAGAATGGAGGTTTATAGACACGCTTTGTGCAGGATTCTGCTGCGATACCGGCATGAAACAATAGAATTTGAGTTCTCAGCTTCTCAGTTGATTGAACTTGGGTTTCCATAGAAAACGGTGCCGTCTTAAATATCATGACGGCAGTTCTTAAAGACAGCTATTTTTACACCGTAATGTCAAAATACCGCAGATTTTTGTGACGTCTGTCATTTTGCGACAGTTATAATATGACGGCTATGCTTTCCTAGGAAACCCAAGCTGTGGAACAGGAAAACCATTGGCTTATATACTTATATTACTTTTGAAATCATTGAGGAAAACTAAGTGAGGAGTTCGTGATTTAATGGGGTTAAATTATCTACCTGCCATACATTTGCACACCCGGTACAATAAGAACGCACCTAGCTAATTTTAAGACTGCATAACATGCCGTATTACTTGGGAGTTTGGGACTTAAAAACATAACTAGGAAATTCTGGTGTAGGGACTATAGCTGCACCTCTACCTAACCTTTCTAGCATTACATGCGTGATGTTATGTTTGTTGCGTACACCTTCATTAAGCACTTTGACTTTAACTAATCTTTTACGGGCAGAGTCAAAAAGGTAGAAAACTAAAGTTTAAATATCATAACCCTACCGTATTATAAATTAAACATTATCAGGTCCGCAAAGGGACTATATGAAACACTCCTGAACAACAACTCCCGTCCATTTACTTTAACTACCCATTCTGAAGGTGGACGCGCAAAAACCGGGTAGGTACAGTCAACCCCATGTTAAATTTGAACTGCGAAACCCGCCCTTACTGCTTAAGAATAAAGGCGATGTCAATGACATGGACGTGCAGTAGACTGTACGTGCCTTGTGAGTAATGATCGTTTATCATATACACCCTTGTCTGCGTGTGATGTGTCTAAAGTTGAGTAAAGGTCGAGTCTCAGTGAGGGCGAGCGATGCGAAGCTGCCGAGTGCGAGTTTTTTTTCGGGAAAGTGTGATAATATTGTGTTTTATTCATCTACGAGTAGGTAATCTATTTTATTCTGGGCGTATGTAAATAAGACTAATCCGTTTATAATTTAACAAGGAAAGTGTGTTTTTGCTGAGAGTGAGGGTAGTCTACAAAATGATGAAACCTACAGTTTGGTAGTTATAGCGCCTAGTCTTCTATCATTTATTTAATCGATATTTATGATTATAATTTTTTATGTTTTTAACAGATTTTTCAATTACCATATAGCTATTCTTTACTCTGACATAAGCACACAAAAGCTGGGGTCTTTGAATTCGTTTAATACCTATTATTATAAATGTGAAAGTTTTGATGTTTGTGGGTTCCCTTTGGACAATATATTTTGATTTATCGACCTCTAAAATAAACAATCATATGTTTGTCCCTTTTGTTATTATGTGGTGTTAGTACCTACTATACATTTTTTGAATAAATAAACAATCTTAGATATTGTACAGACGCCAGCACATCAAGCTACCCGAAACTGTATTTTATTTTCCAATGAACTTCGAACCTTAAGCTTTAGCGATAAAGTTTAAAATCTATTAAAAAAAATTGACAGATTGTAGTAGCTTGATGTGCTGGCGTCTGTACCTCACCCTCTTCGCTATATATCGCATCGCTCCCGTTACTTACAGCACCTAACTGAGTTTATTCAGAGAATAGATTATGACGCGCCTACTGAAGTGTCACTCGACGGTACCGTCTGACACTACGGGGCACAATGGTACTTCATAGCGCCATTAAAGGGTGGAGATCATTTTTCATGAGTTATCTGCGGTTAATGTTATAAGGAATGGCGGTAGGGTGGCCAGTATTTATCTTGTGTGGAAATCTGAACATTTTAAGAGCGTTTACGCCGTACGGCCTTTCATACAAACTTTCAAGCCATTTTTTTTCGAAATGAATGAACCGATTTTAATGAAACTTCATACGCATAAGCAGGATACAAAGTTCTAAAAAGTTAGTTGAGAACATTTTCGAAAACTATTAGTGTTACAGCCAAATTAGACCGATTTTAAATTTTCCATAGAAACAGAGATTTCCAGATATCTTTTTTTAAATAAGACATTTCAAAAATGTTCTCTACTAACTTTTTAGACCTTTGTATCCTGCTTATGCGTATGAAGTTTCATTAAAATCGGTTCATTAATTTCGAAAAAAAAATGGCTTGAAAGTTTGTATGAAAGGCCGTACGGCGTAAACGCTCCTAATTTTGGTACCGTGGTTCCTGCGCGGTCCAATATCATATTGAGCCGACATTTTGTGTCTTTAAAAGATAACTGCGGAATCGCGGGGAAGACCTGGTTGATAGTCGCAGACCGGGGAAGCATGGCACTAAAGGGAGGAGGTCTGGTACTCAGCGATGGGTGAAAGCTGCCGATGATGAAGATAATTATGTACCTAAAGGTTTGATACAAACCAGTGTGTCGTATGCGTTCTACACCAATAATTTTCCTACCAACTAGCTTCTTCCCGCGATTTCGATAGGTACCACAAAACCTATCATATATCACCTATCTATTGTATTAGGCAATAGTGTAGTTAAAAAAAAAGTAATTGGATCAGTAGGTAGGTACCTACTTCCAGAGATTACACTTACCTCTTACAAACAATTTGGTCTCTAAATTATAAATATAAAAACCCAAAGTCATTTATTCAAACTAGGCTAAGAAACATCACTTTTTGAACGTCAAAATTACATAAGACGGTCCCTCAAAACGCCCGACATTCACTTAAAAGATCGCTCTCAGCGATCTCTTATCTCTGTAATTTATATGGTGTAGGTACCATGGACGTAATATATAGAAGTAACGTAGGTACAGACGCCAGCACACTATCTGTCAAATTTCTATAATAGATTTTCAACTTTACCGCTAAAGTATAAGGTTCAAAGTTGATTGGGGAAATTTGACAGTTTCGGGTAGCTTGATGTGCTGGCATAATAAAGAGTATTCTATTCTACTTAATAACTGGAAAGAAAAAGTGGCGCAACAAACTCGCCAGTAGAAAAAAAATGTTTACATATTGATTCTATTCTATTCCAAGGCAACTCAGCGCTCTAATTAGGGCACACTATCAATCTCAATCTGAATAATTTTGAAAGATATGCTAATCCATTGCTTCCTAAGTTCGAAATACTTGTCTGCTCGACAATGTCAATGGCGCAATGAATGTTGTTGAACTGTCAAAATGAAAGCCATTGCTACTGAGGGTGCGATTACTGAATTCATATGTTTTAAAGCATAAAACTCGGTGGCAATGTTACTTATAAGTAGGTATTCCCTTATAACCGCGCTGGATAGAAATATCAATGCAATGGTACCTAGATACCTACGTATAATATTTAAAATACGTGCGAAAAAAAAGAACATGTTCAAATTGGAGGGTCGTCCAATATATCCCTAATATTATGAAATAACATTTTATTTCGTTCTGTAATTTACGTGTAATGGATTTCTAATTCGTTGCAAATTATATTTCAGGCAAACCTTCCATTTATTTGATGTGGATATTAAATGGGCCATAACTTTTGCGTTATGATATCTTTTATGACGGTTAAATTACGATTCGATGAGTTTAGATTCTATTATAAATTAACATGGGTAAGGAAAAACTATTTTATAGTAAGATAAATGGCGCATATCCATTATGAAAGCAAATAACATAGTAAATTACAAAGTACCTAGTTACTCCGAATTGGCAACTACAAGTACTTTTCCTTTTATTTATTTAAATTCCTTAAAACTATCATTACAAGTTTTAACTTATTGCTTTTATCGACAACACTGTAAACGTTTGTGTTACTAGGCACTCTCTGTCCCACTGCTGGGACACAGGCCTCCTCTCGGTGTGAGGCAGTGGGCCGTAATCCACCACGCGGGTCCAGTGTGAGTTGGGAGATGTCACAAATAATCTATGTATCAAGTAGTTTTCGCAAGTAATCCATGTATTTAGGAATTAAAATATATGTACGTAAATAACCACTCGTACCTACCTAAGTAATATTTAAAATAAAATTATATCTTAACTTATAGTATTTAAAACTATTCACAAACTAAAATATGACGTCGAAAAATTCATCCGCATTCATCTGTGGAAGCATTTAGTTAATAAACTAACGTTACTTGATACTTGTATGTCTCATGATATGTGAATATAGTATCTAATTGAGAAATAAACGTCTTACATCGTAAATTTAATTATTATAGCCATGCACAAAATCAAATTAGTGTAGGGCCTATTAATAGAATATTGTTAATGATTTTCTTAGGTTCATATCGTTATATTCTATTTATAAACATAATGTACCTAATTACCTTCTTGAGGTATTACAAATTTTAGCAAAGGAAATAATATCAATTACCTACCCTTCTTAACCTATAAGGTTCGGATTCGTATTTTCTTCAAAAGGAACTAATTCGAGGAACGTCGTAAAACGTTTCCTTATTATTTACGATTCGTTTAATGGGAAATCGAACTTCGGTAAACTTCGGTTTATTGTCTGTCTGTAAAACTGACTGTCAATAAAATAGTGCTGTGCCTGTTATTGAACTCAATTTTGTCGATTTTGGGAAGGACACTGATAAATTACCTTGTAGGTCCTACACAATATGAAAACCTTTGTTTAAGCATTTCGGAAAATTGTGGAAAATCAATACTAACAACATTGGTTCATAGTCTGATTGTTTTTTTATTTAAAATCCTTCAAGTGTGTCATTGTGAGCGCCTGCCATTTTTTAAAGATTTGTGTTAGCAAAAGTCGAATCTGCCTTATACTCGTATGTCCTAAACTTATCTGGAACACCACCACAACTATCTCCAACAATGAATTCTTTTGTAATGTACCTGAAACAAACAAACAAAATATTGAGTACAACGCCATCTATCAGCTGCAACTTCCAAACAAAAAAGTTTCGCTCACTCGACACAATACTTCACAATAGTACATCTACACGCTACTAGATGGCGCAAAATACAACTTCAGTTGCACAATGGAATTTATTGATTTACGCCTACCGTCTGGGGTGAGGGACGCTTATTTTGCAGACTATTTGTGAGTGTCCCTGTGCAAAATTTACTGTTGACATAAATCAAATTATGTACGAGTTCCCTCATTTAGTATGGTACTTTATTGATTCCACGCTCTCTCATTGAAATATTTCAATGTTAAATTGCGTGCACAGCGCCTCTCGTGTCGCAAATGATATTGATCAACTGAGTTACTATATTTGGGTTACATTATGTTTTAATGTTGCTCTTAAAGTATCGTATTACGGAATATCAAATTAACTTTTCTGTATTAAAAAGTTCTTTTCGTTTTATTTTTGTGTTCGCTCGTAGAGGCGTAGGCCGCTACGATTAATCGTAGGTCTACGCCGTAGACTTCTCGTAGTAAAGCGCTTTGTAGGCGGATTGGTATTCGCATTTTTTATGTTTGTTGTGATAAATATAAATTCTTTTGGCAAAGAAAAGGTTGAATAAACACTTTCTGTGTGTGACTTACAGGCGACTAATGGATGTCGTTAAGAGTATAGGCAGCAGCGTCCTCCTGTGTAATAACAACATACTGCGATCACCAATTCGTCAGTTAAGCTTGGTGATTATGACTATTTACGACTATACAGGGTTATTGGTAAAACATTAACAACTTCTAATCTCATTGTACTCATCATTATGAACAACTTTTACTATGGGACCAAACCTGAAATAGCGAAAAAAAACAGCTGTTCCCTACATTTTGACGAGTTATACGTACATAAATGTAGGGAACAGCTGACTTTTTTTTGCCTGTCTATTGCTGAACATAGTCATGTTCAGCAATAGACAGGCAGACACTTAAAAAAATGATTCTTCTCATATTAGCATGGATTAAAATCAGCATGATTTTCATTCTCAAAATATTTTAATCCATTACCAGTTAGCAAGTCACCAGGGTTCAGTGCACAGAGTGCCTGCCACCTGCCACATACGTAACAATACGTGGGATAGTGAGGCCGCACGTGGAGGTTATGCGATTATTAATGCAAACTATTAATAGTACAGTAAGGTTTTACTAATAAAGATCTAACAACTGGAAAAAACCGGCCAAGTGCGAGTCGGACTCGCACGCGAAGGGTTCCGTGCCAGAAAGCAGAAAACGCCGAAGCAAAAAAAAAACTTGTATGGAGAGCCTCATAAAATTGTATTAACTTTGTTTTATTTTTATTATTTGTTGTTATAGCGGCAATAGAAACACACATTTTGTGAAAATTTAAACTGTCAACCTATTACGGTTCATGAGATACAGCCTGCTGACAGACAGACGGACGGACGGACAACGGGGGGCTTAGTAATAGGGTTCCGTTGGAACCCTTTAGGTACGGAACCCTACAAAGGTAAATCAAATAAAACTCATGCAAACGAATTGTAGATGTGATTCATTTGAAAGTTTTAATGAATGGCGTTGGGAGAGCTGGAAACTTGTACTTTGTATTGTAGTTGTTTGTTACGTATTATTTGGAACATTAATTGGTGTAACTTCGAGGTTTGTGAACCTGTTTCTTAAGCACGAGGTACGAACAACGTTGTAAACCTGCCTCGTTTATAATGACCTTTGCCATATCATGTGAACTTTCTATTAATGATCTAAAACTGGGGAGTTAAACCGGGTGATAGGAACATTGACACGCAGCCTGTTAGCATGGATTCACTACATGATTCTGAACTTCGTTGCGTTAAAATTTTCGTCGGTAATAAAAAAAAATGGCCAAGTGCGAGTCGGACTCGCACACGAAGGGCTCCGTACCACAGGGCAAAAACGCCGAAAAAAACACGTTTGTTGTATGGGAGCCCCCTTAAATATTTATTTTATTTTGTTTTTAGTATTTGTTTTTATAGCGGCAACAGAAATACATCATCTGTGAAAATTTCAACTGTCTATCTATCATGGTTCATGAGATACAGCCTGGTGACAGACAGACGGACAGTGGTGTGGATAGGGTCCCGTTTTTACCCTTTGGGTACGGAACTCTAAAAATAAGCTTAAAAACATCTCTTACTTAGTTACTACCACTAAAACAAATCACACCTAATCAAAACTAACGCCTCAACATAAACAGGCTACCTATCTGCCTATCCTCGCCTCCCTGACCTATTTCTCACATAGTCAGCCGACAGTCCCTGACGCCTGCCGGCGCGGCGGCGGCGGCGGTCCCTTCCGGTGTCGGACTGACCGACAGTATACTTAGTAATAATTTAGATAAGTTCGTAATGTGTTGAGAATAAGCGGTGTCCGTGTGTACCTGGCTGTTCTGTTTTATACTTTAGACGTATTAAGGTATGTGCTCCCAACTTTTTTATGTCTGTGTGGGATAAACATTGTTTTACACATAAATTGAACGTCGTCTTTTATCTCTTTGTTCCCCGCAATCCGTTGTGATGTCAACTTTCGGGGCCATAAACAATTTGTACACAGATATTTTTTGGAGGATCAAAAGCCACACGGCACGTGTCACGGAGCAAACACGAGGGCTGAACTTTGACTTATACTGCAGCTGATGTTAACATTAATAAGTAGTAGATACATACGATTTTTATTATCAAGACCCCTCCGTGCCTCGGGAAGCACGGGTCCCAGCTACCCTTCGTAGGTCTTTGACAGTCGTTGCGGGTCAGAAGCCCAAAAAGTCTGATAACCAGTCTTACCAAGGGGTATCTATCTTGTTACTCAGTTGTGTTGTGAAGATCAGACAGGCAGTTGCTCCTTAAAAATACTGGCATTGTGCTGCGTCTGGTTAGACTGGGGGCCGACCCCAACACAGTTGGGAATAGGCCAGACAGATTGATTGGGTAGACAGAAACTATACAGAATTCTACGTGCTACGATTCTTACATGTTCATGTTTCGTCCTGGTTCTTACATCTTGTAATATGTGTTACTGTTATCCCGCATCATCCGACTGCTGGGATCAGGCCTCTCCTCATGACTTCCAGCTCTTTCGATCCAGGGCTAAAGTGGACCACTGGTCGCTTGTTTTCTCCAGCTCGTCCCGCCATGTACAGTCACGAGCATAAGTATGTATACACTTGGCTTTATTCAAAGGCAATTTTCTCCTTTAATTTTGAATGAAATGTTATGTTATTAAGAACATAGTATTTTCGAACCCATAGGTTTATGTGAAGTGTCGTATTTCAAGGTTGCATTCGTTATTTCACGAAAAAATCGCAATTGAAAGTTGCCAAGTGTTGACATATTAGTGCTCGTGACTGTACTACGTGTAGCAGTAGCGAAGGGTCAATTTTTGTAAGAGGTAAGCCGGACTAGATATCTATGATTATATTATTTGTCTATAGAATACTGACTGTGCCATTTTTCAAAGGGAAGCCGGTAGAAATCGAGTTGTATGGAACCTTCGCCACTGACGTGTAGACTAAATATAAAGTAGCAACGTCATAACAACAAAGGCTACAAAATAGGCAATTAGTTACTCCATTTTCGTGTCAAACCTTTGCCCTTTACCTAAAACAAAGCTATTAACTACACACACATTAACATACAGTGTACAACTACCCAGGAAGTAATTTACCGTAAAATTCTCGACCGTTACGAGCGGCCATGACTGGCACGTGGCTGTAACGGCCCAAATATTCTAATCCGATCGGCGGCCATCGCTCAATCACGGTCCTCTAACCTTTTCTACAACGTTGGCTAATTTTTTGATGACAGCTGGCGGGAATGGGTTTGCGATGTATGGGTTCTTTTATGGAATCCTTAATTATTTTTTCGTGGGCATAAATAAAATATTATTTCAGTGAGATACCTTTTTGATACGTTGGATGAATTTTGTATTTTGGATGAGAGTGGCTGAGTGGTGACCATTTTGCCTTTCAATTATTGATATTTATAATCAGCCTATACTGTTCCCACTGCTGGGACACAGGCCTCCTCTGTGTGAGAGGGAGTGGGCCGTTACCCAGCACGCGCACCCAGTGCGGGTTCTTGGATTGATTATTGATATGCTAAGCTCAAAATAATCATTGTAGACTTTCAAGATCTTTACGAGTAATACACAAATAGCTCACGGTATTAGACAAGCCAGTCAACAAGGTTCTTAGTGAGGTTGACTGTCCAAGGCAACGTCTTGACTATCGTCACCTGTCGAGGCTCTTATTTCACCAAAATTCACTTTTTTCATAATAAAGCATTATGTGGTTTCACCATCACTCGAGAGATTCTCATTACGTCATATTAACGTGTTTATTCTTAGCCTGAGCTTTCAAATACCGTTTATGTACCTACTTATCATTCGTAAAAAAATACATATTACAAAGTCAAATGATAATTATGTCGTATCCCTATCGGGGGGCACGGCAGTGCCCCCGCCAAGTCGAGCAAAAAGCGGCACGGCCGTACCATCCTTTTCTCGAAGCAGTTCAAGCCATTTTCGACCCCCTATAACTTCGTTGTGGATAAAACTAGAGACCTGAATTTTCAGTAATCAAGCAGGTATTGTATAAACACGGTATATTTCAAATTTCATTCAATTTGAACCAGTAGTTTAAGAATTATAACTAGTCAAAGTTTCTTAATTTTGTCACTCACTGACTGACTGACCGATCATCAAAATTCTAAGGCACTTCTAGCAGACATAGAAGCTTCAAATTTAGAATTCAATTAGTGTTTAGTGTATAAATCAAGGAAAAACTAAAATATTTTGCAATTTCGGTCCGCTTTTCTAGATACACAAACTGCACAAATAACTTTGTAATCCCATATAAATATATAGGATTACAAAGTTATATTTGCAGTTAATGAATCAGTGTACCTGTATAATTATGTACAATCTAATGGAATAATAGGTGTAGATAGGTACCTAGATATAATTATGTTCAAAGGTAACTTGTAAAATAGTCAATCAACGGATTATGTTCAAAGGTAAGTTTGGATTACCTATATTATTTGCCAACGATTTGGACGTTCTGACTGACCGATCATCAAAATTCTAAGGCACTTCTAGCAGACATAGAAGCTTCAAATTTAGAACACAATTAGCGTTTAGTGTATAAATCAAGGAAAAACTAAAATATTTTGCAATTTCGTTCCACTTTTCTAGATACACCAACTGCATAAATAACTTTGTAATCCCATATAAATATATAGAATTACAAAGTTACATTTGCAGTTAATGAATCAGTGTACCTGAACAAAGTCGCTTCCCGCTGTCTGTCTGTCCCTATGGATGATTGCGCAACGGATTTTGATGCAGTTTTTTTAATAGATAGAATGATTCAAAAGGAAGGTTTATTTGTATAATACATGCATAATATAGTAGAGAAACACTGATAATTTTAGAGGTTTCTAATGTGATGTCGTAAATAAACAGATTTTCTTGCGCTTATATTGCAAAAGCTAGCTGAACCCTACGAGATAGATCAAAATAATGTACTACAGTATTGCACACCTTAAAAAGGTCTACAAAAAAGTCCGCGATGGTATATGTCTATCTGTTAGGGATAACCCACAATAACCATTTTTTATCCTTTACTTTTTACGAGAAATAGTGGCTTGTTTACGAAGCGATTTTAAGCAATACAGCATTAATCTATATCCAATTAGGTACCTTAAATACATTGTGCATTTACTATAGATCAATTTGGCCCTTTGAAGCATGTAATTTAAATGAATATTTTTGAAGATATTACAGATTTAAAAAGTAAGGAAATTGCGGTTGCGCTGGTGAGTTTACCTTAGGCAACGACAGGATAATACGGTTAAGTAGTCACGACCTCTCATCGTTTGGGGTGGGGTGTACCTCGAGCTCAGCAACTCCCCTAAATATCTTGGTATTACCCTGGACAGGTCTTTAACATTCAGCAAAAACTGCAAAAATATCAAGCAGAAGGTGCACACTCGCAACAGTCTTCTTCGTCGACTGGTCTCATCGAAATGGGGTGCTTCGCCTGAAGTTATGCAGACTACTGGACTGGCGCTATCTTTTTCTGCGGGAGAATTCGCGTGCCCCGTGTGGAGCCGTTCTGCCCATGCAAAGCTGGTACTTAATATCGTGTCCTGCGTGTCCTGTCAGCTGCACGTTACAGGAACTGATGGACGCTGGTGAAGTCGCCAAACAAGTAGCCGAATTCTGGGCCAAGTCCATTTAGATTGCTATCGACACGCTAAGAAGAAGAATAAGGTCAACTACGAGATGCCATAGTCAAAAAACAAAAACGCGCTTCGCCCTATTAGCACTTTAAGATTAGCAGCGATCGCACGCGTTTATCGGAGCTCTCTAGCGAGGAAAATAACAATTATCCATATTAATGTTATAAATTCGAAAGTAACTCTGTCTGTCTGTCTGTATGTTACCTTTTCACGCCTAAACCACTGAACGGATTTCGATAAAATTTGGCAGAGAGATAGATTGCATCCCGGGGAAGGACTTGCGGTAGTTTTTTTATCGAGCGAAGAAGCGGGCGGAAGCTAGTATATAATATAATGGAATAATAGGTGTAGATAGGTACCTAGATATAATTATGTTCAAAGGTAACTTGTAAAATGGTCAACGGATTATGTTAAAAATAAAAAGTTAAAAAGGTACCGGAAAGGAAAAAAAGTAGGACTATCTACAAAAAGAAGTGAGATGCCATCAAAAACATACCTTGTAAAAAAAGCCAAGTCTCGCAACTCAGTTCTTCTACCGTAAAAAGTTGTGAGATCCATGAAATACCAAGTCGGTTAATTTATTCACTCCCTACTTAAGGAACCTTCTGTCTTAAGTTATTTCATAATTAGCTAACCTAACAACATCTTGTAGTGACCATCAATATTAAAAATCTTCTATGTTTTAAATAAATAAATTGACTTGGCTATCGCCATCGCATGAAAACACAATGTATCTCACAGTGCGATTGCCAAGTCAATCTGTTTATTTAAAACACAAAAGATTTTTAATATTGATGGTCACTACAAGATGTTGTTAGGTTAGCTAATTATGAAATAACTTAAGACAGAAGGTTCCTTAAGTAGGGAGTGAATAAATTAACCGACTTGGTATTTCATGGATCTCACAACTTTTTACGGTAGAAGAACTGAGTTGCGAGACTTGGCTTTTTTTACAAGGTATGTTTTTGATGGCTGTATTTTACTGTGTGTACATAAATAGTAAAATAAATGGATAGGTTCCGTCATAACTGGAAAGAGGACGCGCGGGCTCGCGAAAGATGGAAGGAGTGTAGGGCGGCCTTTGCCCAGGAGTGGGACAGCGTGGGCTAGTAAAAATAACCTCCTGTGATTTCTGAAATTGGTTACTAAAAACATTACCCTTCGTGTAAGACAGCTGGGTACAAAGCTTCATGCTACCAAATTGCCAAAACCTTCATGTCAATAAGACAAGTCCATGGCGACACGATATCTTCGACTATTGCGCTACACAGTTAGCATATTATCAAACTATTACCAACTATGCGTGTTCATAGCTAAACCACCATAGGTAATAAAGCCCTATTGGTATAATAATTCGGCAAGCAATATGCAATAACGTGTCGCCATCGGGTCGAAGACACGTGCCCTCGTAAACATGAGTCGGTAAGGTGTTACATCCCTGTCTGGGCTGGGCACAGGGTGCCTGGTTTAGACGCGGAAGTCTTTTGAGTTTTCAAAAGGCCCCGTGTCTTAAAAACTCTTATCTCAGCGGCAATCAATGTCAAAAACTTGTGTCAAAAATGTTAGGGAAATTTATTGAATTTTTGACCGATTGAGACTGATATTGGAATGCGAACGTTCTTAAGAGCATTTACCTACGGCATTTCATACAAACTTTCAAGCCCTCGTTTTTCGAAATGAATGAACCGATTTTAATGAAACTTCATACGCATAAGCAGGATACAAAGGTCTAAAAAGTTACTTAAGAACATTTTCGAAAAATAGTGTTACAGCCAAATTAGACTGATTTTAAATTTTCCATAGAATCAGCGATTTCCAGTTATCTTTTTTTTGACATTTCGAAAATGTTTCTAAGTAACTTTTTAGACCTTTGTATCCTGTTTATGAGTATGAAGTTTCATCATTTCGGAAAACAAGTACTTGAAAGTTAGTATGTAATGCCGTACGGCGTAAACGCTCTGAAAATGCGGAAATTGCCCCTGTATTTCCTGCACAGAATAGATAACATTTCAATGTCTAACAGCAATTGTTCAGATTAAGTTTTTGATCCTTAAAAAAAACAGAATCGATCGGCAACAAAAAAACTTATTGACTCAATTACCCATTCTCTTGCTGACTGTATATTTTTTTCAATATCTGTAAACACAGGTCAAAATTTCTCAAAAAGCTAAGGACAATAGCCTTAAAAAGTTTTTCTGTAGCTTCAACGGCTAAGACCAGCCCTTATTGCCCCGTCTCAAAAACTCCACCCTGTATATTATCGTGTACTATATAATGGGGTATGGAATATGAGCTATGCGCAGACAGCGCATACATTTGTGATGAGTGAGTACACAATGCAATTGCCATTTGGCAAACACATTGTAAAAGCCGAAATAGCGACGCTATTTAGCGCTGTTAACAAAGCTAAATAGCGCTGCTATTCCGGTTTGAAGTGTGGCAGGGATTTTACAGGCATAACATAAACATGTCATGACGCCTATATTTCCCGTAGGGTCAGGCAGAGTAGTATGAACCTATAGTACACCCACATTTCGCCAGTTATGTTGAAGTCCCATTTTATTTTACAGGCGTATAAGCAATTTAATCTTTATCTTTATGGATGGTAATGCCAACGACGTTACAGTCACATAAGGCTTTTTTATTTGTTTTTAAGGTCGGTAACACAGGGAAAATGGCTTTTGTGTTGAATTTAGTCAGGTACATTATGACTGCGGTCTGTTTGTATAGCTTAGATAGATTCATTGGTCATGTAAATGAGAACCTCCCCCTTCCCTATACTTGACGTCGTCGATAAAAAAACAGTTTTTTTTCTAATTTGCATGTCTTTCGTTATTATAAAATTACTTTATAAGTCGGCCCGTGGCTAAATAATAACAGCCACAAAGGTCGATCGATCAGGTTAAGCTACGCTTGTCGCGGTTGGTCTGTGGATGGGTGACCATCTTTCCATACCGTGGTCCCTCCGTGCCTCGGAAAGCACGTTAAGCCGTTGAACCCGGCTTTCATTCGTGGAACTTTGACAGTCGTTACGGGTAGTCAGAAGCCCGAAAGTCTGACAACCAGTCTTACCAGGGGGTATCGTATTACCCAGTAACAGGGTTGTGGAGGTCAGATAGGCAGTCGCTCCCTGTAAAATACTGGTATTCAGCTGCATCCGGTTAGACTGGAAGCCGACCCCAACATAGTTGGGAAAAGGCTAGGCAGATGATGAAGTCAGCGTAATGTAATGTTTTAAGTTAAGCTGAAATCAATACTAAAACCATAAAAAAATATACAAAAATAAACTTGGACACAAATCTCATTCTACCCGCCAGAAACCAAAGCAGTATGATTACTATAAAACGCGCGGCGGTGCGTATCGCTCGTACGTCGCGTCGTATCGCCGTATCCGTACGTGTCGGATCTACGCAATCAATATTGCCAGACACACTGGCGCCCGGGATGTTTACTGGAGAAGCCGGGGCAACTACTATGAAGGAAATCACAGAAGGACCAGTCTGTATGGTCTGCGAAAAAGAATCATAAGAAATTCTGGAAATAATGCCTTCTTGCAGGTCTACTAGTACGACTGCTGGGCGTGAGGACCTGGCTTCGATTACAGCGTTGGGTAAAGAGATATCGCGATTCTTCTCAACAAATAAAAGTGTGGCCTATAGGCAGGTTTTGTACCGGATTATTACAAATCAAGGTTTATCTTCAGAGCTAGGTTTCAACCAAGCAGCCATTTTTTTTTAAATTCGAGTGGTCCTATTTCAAAACCTTGTTTTGTCAAAATTATAGTTCTGTAAATGGTCAAAGGCTTTCATTTATGGTGAGGTGGGTGAGACGGTTGCCATTTTTAACCCCGTGCGCTCAAAAATGGCAATTGCATAGCTATTCACAATTTCACAACCTTCGACAGGATATCGTATCGAAAATAACACATTTTGATAACCTGATTTGCCTAACAGCAAACAGCTGTCGGAAGAATAGCGGTCGTCTATTTGATTTAGGCAGCCCTAAATTTTTAATTCGGCAGATATTTTTTATTCGTCGAATGAAATTGACGTCTCACAATTTTTGTATGGAAGAACTGTCAAAAAATCAAAATTATTCCTCCGATACAGTTATCTGGCGTTGGAAAAATCAGCCCTTAAACTACAAAATTCGGGTTTTGGACTTGTTTGACTTAAACATTGTTTAGAGGACTCCTACGATAACATTGATTGATGTTCGATATGATACGGAATCGTATCAAGTGCTTGTGAATAGCTTTGTTGTTATCTTATTATACCGCATTACATTTTATTATCTTTCCGCCCGCGGCTTCGCCCGCGACTTATGTCGATAAAAACTATCCTATGTCCTTCCCCGGGATGCAATCTATCTCTCTGCCAAATTTTATCAAAATCCGTTCTGTGGTTTAGGCGTGAAAAGGTAACATACAGATAGAAAGACAGGGTGACTTTCGAATTTATAATATTAGTACGGATTCATCTTCGAAATAATTGTTGAAACATGTGCAGATTCAACACTTTTCTTTCTTTCTCTCTTGCGCACTTTATGCACATTCCATCACTTTCTAACTTAAATGAAACCATATCGAACCTTCTGACCTCTCTGTATTGTTTCTCTCGCAGAAAGTTTTTCGTATTTATGCGCTCCTGGTAATTGGGGTGGCTATCCGCTTTGATTCAGGGGAGGAATATACATACTATTTTTATTTAGGGACGTCAACGTCATTTTATCCTAACCTCGTATGAACCGCGCTAAATTTGTAAATGCTTGGATATATTTTTATTAAAGTGTTATAGAAGTAAATCCAAGCTTAGATCACTCAGCGGGATTCTCCGAAAGGGTTGCCGTTGGCCCGGAACATAAAGGGCTAAGGAAGGAACACGGGTGGGTTTTAGTCGGCAAGAGTCTGACACTGGGATTGCGCTCCACCCAGAGCGGGAGGGGTCGTAGGATGATTTCCCATCCTCAAAAAAAAAGGCTAAGATCACCAACCAGGCTAGGCACAAATTGTAGGCAATAGTTGTAATGTGCTCGCCTAAAAATTTTACGAAAGAAAAGTCCTTCTTTCATAGTTGTCGAGTGTGTGACGCAGATTTTAATTTAGAAGTTATCGTCTTAGATACAAAGCTGAAATTATCGAAAATAAGCTGTTTTACAGTTTGGTAGAGGTAGTATTTATTGTGAAAATCTTCTGTCTGTGAATAAACTCTTTCATTTGTAGGTATGTACCCGTCAAACCGGCCGGAACACTGCATCACTGCTTGGGCGCAGAAATAGGTATGGTGGTTGTACTTCCCTGGGCCGAGCTCCGTCACTATCAGATCTACTACTAGTGTAATTAATTTCTTATACCTCATACATAGTTATATCAAAGCCATTTCTCAGTCTTTTAGCTGGAACTACATGGAAGTACCTATCTAGTTCAAAATAAATACCTAAACAAAAGTCCATCTCCATTTAACTCCACCATCATCATCTGCCTACCTACACACATCACTAACCCGCACCGGGCCTGCGTGGTGGATTACGGCCCACTCCCTCTCACCGAGAGGAGGTGAACGAAATAGGCTGATTATGTATGTGTTATGTAGGTACTTATATCAGCGCCGTCTTGAATGGTTAGAACTAGAAAAACTTACCTATCTAGTTCAAAATAAATACCAAAACAAAATTCTATCTCAATTTTACTCATCCCATTAAATCTAACAGCCTCGCCCTTTCCACCAGAGTTGCTCTGAACTAACCACAACTACCACAAGCGTAGCATCGGTTTACGCAGCAGAGATCGATGCTCCACCGGATGCAGCGATAACTATGCACTGTGATATTACTGGGTTATCGCCCAGCTTCCGGTTGGGAAAATAGAATTGAGGAATAAATTACGATCGGTTTTCAATTCGTGAACGTGATTTTGTATGTACTTATTGATAACTTCCCTGCCTATATTTTAAAAGACCTGCTTCCCTGCCTATATAATATGTACCTACAAGTATATTAAAAAAACTGGCCAGGGCCAGGGTTCCGTACCACAAGGCAAAAACGCCGAAAAAAACACATTTGTTGTACGAGAGCCCCCCTAAAACATTTATTTTATTCTGTTTTTAGGATTTGTTGTTATAGCGACAACAGAAATACGTCATCTGTGAAAATTTCAACTGTCTAACTATCACGGTTCATGAGATAGGTACAGCCTGGTGACAGACAGACGGACAGCGGAGTCTTAGTAATCCCGTTTTTACCCTTTGCATACGGAACCCTACAAAAGGATAGGAAGGAATAAAGGACATCAAAAAATTCGTTCACATCGGTGTTAATAGAAAAAGTGCCCGTAATGGCAAAAAAATCGGCCAGCCCTCGTCACGTGAAGAGTTAGGCGTAGAGTTTCAACACAAAGGAAAAAAAAACTTGACACTCACATTATCAAGATGGAAGTCCTGTTCTAGAAATAACTTTGTTTTATAGGTAAACTAGCTTCCGCCCGATGCTTCGCCCGCGAGGTATGTCGATAAAAACTATCCTATGTCCTTCCCCGGGATGCAATCTATCTCTCTGCCAATTTTTTGCGAAATCCATTCAGTGGTTTAGGCGTGAAAAGGTAACATACAGACAGAATTACTTTCGAATTTATAATATTAGTATGGATACAAATACAAGATAATAATATCTATCTACAAAGCAAATTCATGAAATTGTTTATAACTGTTAGGTACGCAATACGAAACCTTGATACTTCAAGGTACCGCAGCAATTCTAATATCTTCACGACTGCAGTGCACAACGCTATCAACTTAGGTATCATTGCTGAGCATCGTACCTTGTCCCTACCCGGCCAAGTTTCTTAGCTAGCGTGATGGTATAGATTACAGCGACTCGGTCTGAGCACGCAACGCCGCGATATCACCGGTATTGACTAAACTAACAAGTATAAAAGTTTAAATGGGGATTCAAAAGACGTTTGTCATTTTGTAGGTTAGCAACGTAATTATCTTTTCTTCCTTGTAAACGCAATTTCTCTACAGAGACATACAGACAGATAAGCTGTCCTTCTCTTAAGGCGCCTTAATACTTGAGAAAAATCTAAATGTGCTATGGAACCCGCCTGTATTCCCCGGAGGACGAAATAACAGTAGAAACTGAGAGTCCTTTGTATTCCCTGTCATTGAGATTGTACTACACCATACTTGGGAGCTTTCTGGTTGCGGAGATATTTAAGGTCAATGTTACTACGTTTTTCACGAAAACAAATTAATGATATACTTATAACTTAACTTGATATACCCACACAACTCCTGTACCATTGCGTGAACTCAAAAGCACATTATTTTGCGTGCGTTACATTGCGCGCTGCCGTAAACAACGATTTTGACACCAAAAATAAAAGTAATTTCCCAGCTACGAGTATCATGTTTACTTTAGACGTACAGAATGCGTAGACAACTGCTAGGTAAATGTTCTTTTTACACCTTGTAAAGTACAGACGCCAGCACATCAAGCTACCCGAAACTGTCAAATTTTCCCAATCAACATAGAATCTTATGCTTTAGCTATAAAGTTGAAAATCTATTAAAGAAATTTGACAGATTGTAGTAGCTTGATGTGCTGGCCGTCTTTACTACCACATTTCCCCAAGTAGGTACGTTTAAGTCCCATAAAAAGGGGGCACACCTTTTGCCCTCAACCGGGCACAACACCAGCCTTCTGAAAAATCCTGATTGAAAACCTAATAACAATATTGCCTCGCTATAATGAACGATATTAGTAAGAATGGAATACTTTGATATTGTATTTACAAAATTTAGCGAGCTCACATTAAAAATAAACCCTTTCATCTCTTACAAGCTACAGTGAAAACAATTCTTCAGCTGAATCTAACATTCCACCCAATAAATATGAGATGAGCCTCCGTGCTCGGATTAATACTAAATGTAGCGGCCGATAAGACCGCGGTCCCGCGGGAGGCGCAGCGATAACCGGCGCGCGTAGCGATGAGAATGAAACTGATTCTTTAATGCGAGGGCATTTGGCGCAGTGGTTGAGTGAATCTTTTCTTTACTGCGGTTTGCGGGGTCAATTTCAAAACGAAACAAGATTAATTATTTTTGACCACCCTTTGTAAACTAATGTAATTCGTATGGAGTACACAATAAAGAGTATTCTATTCTATTATTTAATCTACAGATTCTACAGATAGTAATTTCTTAGCACCACAAAATTGCGTAACACAACTCGGTAATACTCAGAAAGGCAGTTACTTTAATTTTGACAATACCAAGAACTCCATTGCTTCATATGTTTGAAATCTCGACTGCTCGACTGCAAAGGTGGGGGAGGAGGACGGAAGGGGATTGCTATTCCGAGTGTGTTACGAAATTAGGGTGAAGTCTCCTTCAGTAGATATGTAAAGTTGGTAAATAAATAAGCCAGTCAACAAGATGGTAGTGCACCGCACGTACAGACGCCAGCACATCAAGCTACCCGAAACTGACAAATTTTCCCAATCGACTTTGAACCTTATGATTTAGTGATAAAGTTGAAATTATATTAAAGAAATTTGACAGATTTTAGTAGCTTGATGCTAGATTTTAGTAGCTTGCTGGCGTCTGCACATTTAATCATTATACCTAAGTTATTTTTATTTTTAAGACACTGACAAAGCCTAGTCAAAATAGTGTCACAGCGTTTTATGATCCGCTCACCGCTACTGGCTGTCACCATGCCCCGCCCCTCAGTACACAGATAAGGGCGAGTGCATAAATCGCGACTATCTCATTATGTGCGACTGCGCGGCTGTGTGTCGTTAATCGTGCTGTTTGCACGCTGTTTAGTGTTTAGTGAAGCATAGATTATTAGCTCGCGGGTGGTGATCAATCCTTCCTTGTATGAGTTGTGTCTCCTCTGCTGTCTGACAGTCTGTGTCTGATTTGAATCTGATTTGTGTTTCATATGAGTCTTAAGCGATGCGACTGTTAAAAATAGAAAAATTGTAGACTAATCTAGCTGCCATACTTCTTAATGTTATAAATGCTGTCTGTCAGTCTGGCTTACCGTTTTACGCCTTAACGGCTAAACGTATTTCGGCACACAAGTAGACCTTACCTGGGTTAGGACCTAGAACACGTAACATCCCGGTAGGCAAAAGCTAGTTATACCTATTATCCAAAACTAGTGATGCGTCGGGGTATCACTGCTATCATAATCAGCCTATAATGTTCCCACTGCTGGGACACAAGCCTCCTCTCGGTGAGAGGGAGTGGACTGTAATCCACCACGCGGGCCCACTGCGGGTTGGTAGATGTCACATGTCTTCGAATTTTTGGTTCTAGGACATGCTGGTTTCCTCACGATGTTTTCCTTCACCGTTTTGTATAGTATCATTACTATAGCTAAGGCAATCCCTCGGGCCCCCCCTCTACGGTTATCTTGTAACTTCATCCCAGGCTTTCTTAGATAAATCTCGTTTCAAGGAGTGCTCCAAATATAGAAAATTTTGTAGAAAAAGTAACTTAGAGTATGTTAGCTTTCTTTGGTATTAATAAGTTAGAACTATTAAGAAGCCCTGTATAAGTACCGTTATAATTCACATAATATTGAACCCCATAAAATACCACACCCTGGAATCAAACTCCCTATATCCCGCATCTCATCCACACCTATCATCCCCTTCTCCATCCACATAGGGATAACATAAAGTCAGTAAGCTACAGAGGTACCAGGAGCGCATACAACTGAGGTTCTATCACCATAAAGCAGGATTTGCTTCCCAAATACCAATGTACCTACCTATAAGGAAACAGGTGTGTTTATAGGCGCTCGTGAGAGTAAGGACTTTTTGTTTATGTCTACGTGTTAGTGAAAGCGCCAGGGTAGCCCGCGAAATTATTTTTTTTTTTAGGTTTTTTGCAATTTGCTGGTCAGTATTAAGTTGTACGATGATTAAAACATGATTCGCGGCCGTAACAAATATGTAATAAAAATAATCAACGTACAACTTAATACTGACCAGCAAATTGCAAAAAACGTAAGAAAATTTGAATTTCGCTGGCCACCTTAGAGCTTCCCCCTTAAAGGATGTAAACTGTTTAGGTGTTAACTTTATTGGCTTGTGTTTTAGTATGGTGCGTTCATCACTACAAACTCAGGTTTAACTAAGTTAAGCGCTGGTCAAACTGAGGCGAATAGCCGCGGGAAGCGACGGGCGTGTGTTGTTTGAATGATTAAGACCACGTGATTCGCACCAGAGTGTGAACACTTCCGTACAAGTTAGTTGATAAAGTCGGCGCGAGCGAATTTCGTCCCACATCCCGAGCGGGGCAGTTTGACCAGAGCTTATCTACCTACCTATCAATCAATCAATCAGCAATCAGCGCCGCGTTGTCAACTTTGCTGTCTGGCTTATCCATCTATATAGTCCGACTTTTTAGCTGCAGTGAAATGACTCTTCTTAATAACTCATTTCGGACTGAGATTAGGGAGGGATATGCATGTCAAATAAGTTTCGTTTGTTACACTACTCTAGTCTGTACTAGAAAAACAAGATTTGGTTGATGGCCGCAAAAAACAAAAAGACGCCAATTTCAGTCATTTAAGTAACACATAAGCTGTCACTGTCACTTTACTGCAGCTAATTAAAAGTCCGACTATAGCTATTAAATACTTTCGTGAAACCCAATCGTTGAGATCCATGCGACTTTAACATAATAATTTGAAATGTTTTAAAAAGTTGTCAAAATGAGTAGGTAAGTACAAGTTCTTTCAATGTCTTCGAAGTTAAACCGATCCTATTGTTTAAATTGAATGTGACATTTATTTTCCCCATTTCGGTCTATTTAAGTGAAAGTCACGCAAAAACTGTTATTTGGTAAATTGGTTTTAAGGCAGAGTGAAAGTTAGTTTTTTCGTTTGAGATATTTATTCTTGGGTTTGCTTGTCAATCATAGCTTTTTTTTCTAAACCTTTAGACATTGGGGATAACGAGTTTTTTTAACCATTACTTAACTATCAATAGTTTTTAGAAATCGGAGCGTGCCTAAATTATGATTACCTAATAATATTTAACGAAATCTTTTTGTTTCCTCTATCGTTTATTTTGATAACAAACCTTTTCCGATCTGTTTTCGAATTTGATACAATATAGGAAAAAAAGTTACCGTATAATTTTCAACTTAGTTCCGATTTCTCACCAACAGATGGCGCTGTCATTAGTTTAGCATTGCAGAGCGATTAGCGCCGCCTTAGCGGGTGTTTATGTTACATTAGCATTCTGCAGAGATTTGAAGATGCTTTTTTGTTGGTTTTAATTTACATGATGAAGTAAAAGCATTGTTTTTTACACATCTAATGACGTTATGAGTTTTCGCTCAGCATTCGCGCTTGTGCCAAGGGACCAACAAAGGCAGTCCTTGCTCTGCAGGTTTGCCATGTTTTGATTATAATACCTTAGCAGGCAGTGGCACCATATACAATACTGGGATTCAGCTGCATCCGGTTAGACTGGAAGCCGACCACAACATAGTTGGGAAAAAGCTAAGAAGATGATGATACTTAAGGCACCAAACTAATGATGTTCCTTCTTCAGAAAGGTCAGGTGCGTAGTACTGGCAGCCGGCAAGCGTGTATGACCAGATGTATGAACGTAAACGCAGCAAAAGGAGTAGGAGTAGTAGTACAGACGCCAGCACATCAAGCTACTACAATCTGTCAAATTTCTTTAATACATTTTCAACTTTATCGCTAAAGTATAGGATTCAAAGTTGATTGGGGAAATTTGACAGTTTCGGGTAGCTTGATGCGCGTCTGTACCGTATGTGTCGTAGCAGGTGGCGTTCTGCAGTTTTTGCCCACCCTCATGGGATGAAGGCGTGAGGTTATATATACAAATTCAAGACTTCATCCAATAATCATTCGTTGACATGAGCACCCATGTTGACGCTGATACATTACAACTGCCTTGCACATAGCCATGTATAACCGTTACAACGCATAACCTTACAGTACCGCTATATACAGCCGATATAGTAACTGTACCGGTGACGAAAGTAACTATATGTTGTGATATTACCTAATATGCTTTTAGTCTGAAAGCTTAAGAACTTGTTAATTACTTAATCCATACTAATATTATAAATGCGAAAGTGTGTCTGTCTGTTACCTCTTCACGCTTAAAACGCTAAACGGATTTAGATGAAATTTGGTATAGAGATAGTTTGAGTCCCGGGAAAGGACACTGGATAGTTTTAATCCCGATATTCCCACGGGATCGACACTTATGCAGGTGAAACCGCGAGGCGCTGCTAGTTATCAATATATTTATTGCATTCCACAATGTGAACTTAGGTGGTTCGAACCTACGACCTACAACTCGTAATTCGCGACCGTTTTCACTGGGCTACCACTGTTCTTTTTAATTAATAACGGGTATTAATGTTACGAATCTTTAAGTCTTTAATCAGAAGCATGTGGTTAGACTGGAAGTCGACCACTACATGGTTGGGAACCGGCTAGGATACGGACTCCAAAAGATAAGGGGTTATGTATCTGACGCGTGTTTTCACAATTCACCTTTCATAAGTTGAAAATAATCGCCTGAACCAAGCAGAGGTAGAAAATCAATACTGAACGTGTTCTAAATATCGAAATAACAAAATGTTGCCATGACAACGTTTTTATTAAGACACTATTTTGTAGCAACCTACATTTTCAACTAAATACCACGTTTTCGATATAGTTCTTTGTGAAGGAGCTCGTCCGGTTGAGAACCATTATCATCTGCCTGCCTTTTCTTTAGGGTCGGCTTCCAGTCTAACCGGATGCACCTGAATACTAGTATTTTACATGGAGCGACTGCCTATCAGACCTCCACAACCCAGTTACTGTGTAATACGATACCCCTAGGTAAGACGAAATACCTATAACAAAATGTTCCTACTACCACCTGCTACTACCATTTCTTCTGCCAAGCAGCGCTGTCTGCCGCTTGCATAGGTACCTGACCTAGAAATCAACCCAGGTACTTGGTAAAACGATATCCTTTTTGGGCTTTCAAGCTCTTGACTACCCGTAACAACTTTCAGAGATCTACAAATGACTGTAAGCCATACAAAAAAAAACCTTTATATCCGAACCAAACAACTTGGGCCGGATATATATCTAGTTCCCGAATTCTCGAAAAGCCACAAATCGGATATCAAATGACTCAGTAGGTACTACACAATGTCCATTCACTGTGCCTGTGACCACGTTATTGATGTTCCGCGGACACGCCTCCCTGCGGGTGACGGGTTCGCTTCCCGTTTGCGTAACTTCAGATTAATTGTAGTTTTCGTCTGCTTTTGATAGCCGCGAGTTATGCGGTTAGAAATAATTGTGAAGGGGACGTTTTTGTCTTTGTTAAGAGTTTTGGAGGCCATTTGAATGATTGGCGTTGTTTAATTGACTAGAAAAATCATCATCATCATCGTCATTTCAGCCGAAAGACGTCTACTGCTGGACATAGGCCTCCCTCAAGCACCTTCACTTTGACCGGTTCTGTTCTTCTCGCATCCAACGGGTTCCTGCGGCCTTCAAAGAGTGTTGATGAAGGATAAAACAGCAGTTGAAGTATACAGTCCTCTGAGATATGGGACTCATTCTTACCTACTTATTAATAATTACATTAAATGCTCTTCCTAGGGCGTGGACTATACATTTACCTTAAAATATTGCTGTCCTCTAGTTATAGCTGCAAAAAGAAAGAAAAAGTTGGCAAGAAGAATATTTTAGAAACACGTGACCTTTCCTCCACCAGTAGCTGCCATAAACGACGACTAAGGCGGTTCACTGGGACGGCCCAATGTTCAGCACACGACGTTTATTGGCTGAAATATTACTCTGCCAAGTCTCATAATACAACACGCTTGTCTATGTATTAATTATAATTTGACTTAATTACCGACATCTTCACAAAACCACGGAATATTAAATTGTCTTTACGCATCAAAGATCTACAACCTTATTTCGTTAACTCCAAGGTTTAAAATAGTCCTTTAGTATGGACACATTATGATAAATGTTAAGCGATTTGCAACTTTACTGCAAATATTATAGGGTGTAAAATTAAGTGATACGAAAATGGCAGCATTTGATTTAAGCTCATAATTGCGTTAAATAATTTATAACTCTTATGTCAAAGGGGGTAAGGTGTATAATTGAAAGCTCATTTAATTACAGGATGTGAGTACATAATTAATGTTCAGCAATTAGTTACTTAAATGAGTTAAGAATAAGGTATTAAATTGATTAATTATGATTTCATGCTCAAAGAGGTGTACTGCTTCATGTCAAAGCCCGTTGCCAAATATCGGCTACTATTATTTTGTTCAAAGAATTGAAAATGCTTTGGTGGATTTTTTTTATACCTTGCAAATTTTATACTTGCTTTCAATTACACAATATGGTAAAAACATTATTATTCAGGTAGACAAACAAAAATATAAAATGACTGATTCTTGAAAACCAAGGATCTATAAGCTTAGTTTTTCCAAGCCTTTTAAGGGATCATCTGTACTCATCATTATGAACAACTTTTACCGTAAAACAACATAAATTAACAAAATGTATCAGACAGCTGTTTTTTTTTTCGCGAGTGCGGAAACAAGCAAAGTTTTCTGAACTGCTGTAGTCAAATGCCTTATCGGGGGGCACGGCAGTGCCTCCGCCAAGTCGAGCAAAAAGCGGCACGGCCGTACCATCCTTTTCTCGAAGCAGTTCAAGCCATTTTCGACCCCCTATAACTTCGTTGTGGATAAAACTAGAGACCTGAATTTTCAGTAATCAAGCAGGTATTGTATAAACACGGTATATTTCAAATTTCATTCAATTTGAACCAGTAGTTTAAGAATTATAACTAGTCAAAGTTTCTTAATTTTGTCACTCACTGACTGACTGACCGATCATCAAAATTCTAAGGCACTTCTAGCAGACATAGAAGCTTCAAATTTAGAATTCAATTAGTGTTTAGTGTATAAATCAAGGAAAAACTAAAATATTTTGCAATTTCGGTCCGCTTTTCTAGATACACAAACTGCACAAATAACTTTGTAATCCCATATAAATATATAGGATTACAAAGTTATATTTGCAGTTAATGAATCAGTGTACCTGTATAATTATGTACAATCTAATGGAATAATAGGTGTAGATAGGTACCTAGATATAATTATGTTCAAAGGTAACTTGTAAAATAGTCAATCAACGGATTATGTTCAAAGGTAAGTTTGGATTACCTATATTATTTGCCAACGATTTGGACGTTCTGACTGACCGATCATCAAAATTCTAAGGCACTTCTAGCAGACATAGAAGCTTCAAATTTAGAACACAATTAGCGTTTAGTGTATAAATCAAGGAAAAACTAAAATATTTTGCAATTTCGTTCCACTTTTCTAGATACACCAACTGCATAAATAACTTTGTAATCCCATATAAATATACAGAATTACAAAGTTACATTTGCAGTTAATGAATCAGTGTACCTGAACAAAGTCGCTTCCCGCTGTCTGTCTGTCCCTATGGATGATTGCGCAACGGATTTTGATGCAGTTTTTTTAATAGATAGAATGATTCAAAAGGAAGGTTTATTTGTATAATACATGCATAATATAGTAGAGAAACACTGATAATTTTAGAGGTTTCTAATGTGATGTCGTAAATAAACAGATTTTCTTGCGCTTATATTGCAAAAGCTAGCTGAACCCTACGAGATAGATCAAAATAATGTACTACAGTATTGCACACCTTAAAAAGGTCTACAAAAAAGTCCGCGATGGTATATGTCTATCTGTTAGGGATAACCCACAATAACCATTTTTTATCCTTTACTTTTTACGAGAAATAGTGGCTTGTTTACGAAGCGATTTTAAGCAATACAGCATTAATCTATATCCAATTAGGTACCTTAAATACATTGTGCATTTACTATAGATCAATTTGGCCCTTTGAAGCATGTAATTTAAATGAATATTTTTGAAGATATTACAGATTTAAAAAGTAAGGAAATTGCGGTTGCGCTGGTGAGTTTACCTTAGGCAACGACAGGATAATACGGTTAAGTAGTCACGACCTCTCATCGTTTGGGGTGGGGTGTACCTCGAGCTCAGCAACTCCCCTAAATATCTTGGTATTACCCTGGACAGGTCTTTAACATTCAGCAAAAACTGCAAAAATATCAAGCAGAAGGTGCACACTCGCAACAGTCTTCTTCGTCGACTGGTCTCATCGAAATGGGGTGCTTCGCCTGAAGTTATGCAGACTACTGGACTGGCGCTATCTTTTTCTGCGGGAGAATTCGCGTGCCCCGTGTGGAGCCGTTCTGCCCATGCAAAGCTGGTACTTAATATCGTGTCCTGCGTGTCCTGTCAGCTGCACGTTACAGGAACTGATGGACGCTGGTGAAGTCGCCAAACAAGTAGCCGAATTCTGGGCCAAGTCCATTTAGATTGCTATCGACACGCTAAGAAGAAGAATAAGGTCAACTACGAGATGCCATAGTCAAAAAACAAAAACGCGCTTCGCCCTATTAGCACTTTAAGATTAGCAGCGATCGCACGCGTTTATCGGAGCTCTCTAGCGAGGAAAATAACAATTATCCATATTAATGTTATAAATTCGAAAGTAACTCTGTCTGTCTGTCTGTATGTTACCTTTTCACGCCTAAACCACTGAACGGATTTCGATAAAATTTGGCAGAGAGATAGATTGCATCCCGGGGAAGGACTTGCGGTAGTTTTTTTATCGAGCGAAGAAGCGGGCGGAAGCTAGTATATAATATAATGGAATAATAGGTGTAGATAGGTACCTAGATATAATTATGTTCAAAGGTAACTTGTAAAATGGTCAACAGATTATGTTAAAAATAAAAAGTTAAAAAGGTACCGGAAAGGAAAAAAAGTAGGACTATCTACAAAAAGAAGTGAGATGCCATCAAAAACATACCTTGTAAAAAAAGCCAAGTCTCGCAACTCAGTTCTTCTACCGTAAAAAGTTGTGAGATCCATGAAATACCAAGTCGGTTAATTTATTCACTCCCTACTTAAGGAACCTTCTGTCTTAAGTTATTTCATAATTAGCTAACCTAACAACATCTTGTAGTGACCATCAATATTAAAAATCTTCTATGTTTTAAATAAATAAATTGACTTGGCTATCGCCATCGCATGAAAACACAATGTATCTCACAGTGCGATTGCCAAGTCAATCTGTTTATTTAAAACACAAAAGATTTTTAATATTGATGGTCACTACAAGATGTTGTTAGGTTAGCTAATTATGAAATAACTTAAGACAGAAGGTTCCTTAAGTAGGGAGTGAATAAATTAACCGACTTGGTATTTCATGGATCTCACAACTTTTTACGGTAGAAGAACTGAGTTGCGAGACTTGGCTTTTTTTACAAGGTATGTTTTTGATGGCATTTTCTTTACTGCAAATGCAGCTGGAGGCATACCTACTCTGTCCTTCGACGAATCTACGAGCCCGTCCAAAAGTAGTTGACCCACAAAAACAAAAGACAGATTCATTTTTCGAACGGGTATGTACAGTCAACAACAGATATAAGTAGGTATGCAGGATCGTCGGATATAGTTGAAGTTTAATAAGAAACCGATGGATGTTGTCGACTGAAATTTAATTTGATAAATGAGCTGTTTGTTTTCTATTAATACAATTAAATTTTATTTGAGAACATCCATCATTTTCTTACTAAACGTCAACTATATCCGACGATCCTGCATACTTATATCTTTTGTTGACTGTACATATTGATAGTATGGACTACTGTCAAATCGTATTGTCATTCATTCTTAGTTCGTAAGCAATACGGAGTAGGAAATGCTTGTAACTTCGGCCGAAACTACGGACTTAATCTACCTGAGATAGTTCTAATGTACAGCGCCCACTGAAATTTTTATGAATCATTAGTTATACCTAAGGAAGGAATATTCACCTCTGCCTACTCCTTTAAGGTACACAGGCGTAATGTTATTGTTATGTATCACGTGACAAACCCTGGCCACAACAGTCTCAAATTACAAACACGGAATGACCGAATATTAAAAAAACGTTTCAATTGAAGTCGCAATCTCATCTCAGCGAACATTTTTGGGATACATGAAGAAGCCTCCTCGTGTAGCGCAGTTTGTTATGAAGAAGCCTCCTCGTGTAGCGCAGTTTGTCATGAAGAAGCCTCCTCGTGTAGCGCAGTTTGTCCTGAAGAAGCCTCCTCGTGTAGCGCAGTTTGTTATGAAGAAGCCTCCTCGTGTAGCGCAGTTTGTCATGAAGAAGCCTCCTCGTGTAGCGCAGTTTGTCATGAAGAAGCCTCCTCGTGTAGCGCAGTTTGTCATGAAGAAGCCTCCACGTGTAGCGCAGTTTGTCATGAAGAAGCCTCCTCGTGTAGCGCAGTTTGTTATGAAGAAGCCTCCTCGTGTAGCGCAGTTTGTCATGAAGAAGCCTCCTCGTGTAGCGCAGTTTGTCATGAAGAAGCCTCCTCGTGTAGGGCAGTTTGTTATGAAGAAGCCTCCTCGTGTAGCGCAGTTTGTTATGAAGAAGCCTCCTCGTGTAGCGCAGTTTGTTATGAAGAAGCCTCCTCGTGTAGCGCAGTTTGTTATGAAGAAGCCTCCTCGTGTAGCGCAGTTTGTCATGAAGAAGCCTCCTCGTGTAGCGCAGTTTGTTATGAAGAAGCCTCCTCGTGTAGCGCAGTTTGTTATGAAGAAGCCTCCTCGTGTAGCGCAGTTTGTTATGAAGAAGCCTCCTCGTGTAGCGCAGTTTGTTATGAAGAAGCCTCCTCGTGTAGCGCAGTTTGTTCCGCCAGTTACTCAACTGAACGCTCGCGCTCGGCGCATTCTGGACAGTCACACCCAACACCTTATTTGACTAGCCAATTCTTCCTTTGCGGTGATATGGCTAACGCCCGCCTGGTTTGCGACCACCCTCCCACCGGAGTCCGGCGTTAAGCAGCCTGCTGTGTTTCGTCGATGCGTGGGAGTTCCAGTGCCTTAGGCATCTTCTGGGCATGCTCGTTCCATCATAGACCTCATCCATCAGGCGTGATCGAGGTCAAGAGCGGGCCCATTCAGCAATAAAAAAAAACAATGTCAAAAATGTATGTAAATTGATTGTATTTTTGACAGATTGTGACTGTGATTAGAATGCCAACGTTCTTAAAAATATGGGAAATGCCTCTCTGAGATGTTCGTTCCTTCTCAGTATGAAAAGAGGCGTTTGCCCTGCAGTTGCAAGCTGATATTACAACAATGCCTATTGCCTACATTCCAGCCTGTATCTAGGCTCATATCGCAGGCATCACTCACCGACGGCTGCAAGCGACACCAGACATATGATATTGCTGTTGTCGCCGACACGCGTCAAGCCACGCAATTTAGATGAATAGAACCGCTAAATAGTAATTCAGATGCATCTGGTTAGACTGGGAGCCGACCACATATGTAGGAAATCACTAGGTAAATTAATAACACACAAATTCACGATTAGTTTAAAGTTAATTGGTTTTAAGGATAGTTATCCTATTGTATATTGAAGCTGTTTGTTCGAAAGGACATTACGTTTTAAATATTATATATTATTACAACTTCTATTCGCTGTGTCTAGGGCCTCTTTCGTTCGTCGTTTGCTCCTCAATCGTTGAGCTCCTCAAGTTCTGAGTTGAGCTGCAAGATTTTTGACAAAAGCGTACACTGACTGGACAGGTCCGCTCAATCTGTGTGGTTCTTTCCTCAAAAGACCATCTCAGACATCGATCTACATGGTCTTCTTATAACCTGACCAAGATTATGTCTGGACTTTAAAAGAGACTGTGACCTCTGAGTTTGTTTCGGCCTTTCTTCTCAGAGTAGTCAGATAGGAAACGCCGACCTCATCTACTTCAAAAAAAAAAAATTTGGGAAGTGTTTGTACAAACCTACTTACAGAAAATAAATCATTTATCTTCTCATACAGATTCGAGATAAGAAATGTGCATTGATTGATTTAATACCATAAAGCTTTTTTAAACCTGCGGTGGCGTCTGCAATATACCGTCGAATGACGTCACTGAAATGTTATATATGAAAGTAAGTTCGTGTTTTTCTAGAGAGAGTTTTTTAACACAATAAAGTCAAAAGTCGCTGCCGTCATTTGCCGGCCACCGCTCTTTTAGGAAACCGTAGCTTTAGTCCGTTTCCTCCTGACCTATTTTACGAGTACCCTCTTTCTCTGCCTATCCCCCCCCTAACACGCACACTTCAATCCCACAAAGTACCAAGACCACAGGAATTCACAAGAGCCCATCAATTTAGAACTAAATCATCATTATTGCAAGCCAGTACCTTGTAGATGGCGTAGCAGATGCGTAGACACGGCCGTAGCAGCTACGGGCTACGGCGCTACGGCGTAGCGGCGTTGTGAGCATAAATAATTATGAACGTGCTTGTATGTGTTGCTGTTAACCTATGCTTTATAGTTTGAATACTTTAGGACAGGAGATATTTTAGCTTGGCTATGATTGGCCAGGAAACAAATACTTATCATTTTATTGGTCTTTTACTAATGCTGTTGGCGTAAAGTTCTGTTTGTAAACTCAAAAAAGTTTTCAACGTTGTAATTCAAGATGAAACTTTTAAATTAAAGACGAAATAATAGGAATCTAATATCCGTGCATACATTTGAGAAAAAGTAACTGTGGAGCTGTCTCCTCTTCTCCATAGAAAATGACCAATTGGAACCGTGCACCTAGCTTCTGACGTTTCGTAAAGAACATATTCTGAATTTACATACATACATACATCATAATCTACGGATCTACCTACCCATTTTCCAACTATGTTGGGGTTGGTTTCTAGTCTTACCGGATGCAGCTGAATACCAGTATTTTACATGAAGCACTGCCTATTTGACCTCTATACACAGGTACAGGGTATACGATACCCCTTTTTTTTTTTTTTTTGCCGATGGGAAATCTTCAAATGACCCCTCCCGCTCTGGGTGGAGCGGAAGGGAGTGTCAGACTCTTACTGACTAAAACCCACCCGTGTTCCTTCCTTAGCCCTTCATGTTCCGGGCCAGCGGTAACCCTTTCGGACAATCCCCTCCTCGATGCTGACATCTCTATACGATACCCCTTAGTAACACTTATTGTTAGAGTTTTGGGCTTCTGACTACCCGTACCGACTGTCAAAGATCTACTAATGACATGCGTACACACACAGACTGGTAAACTCACAACTCTTTTTTAACTCGTAGTCAGTTAAGTAATAATACTTCCATCATCGTAATTCCTTCCTCGATATAGCCTATAAGCCCATATCGGCTTTAGGTCGATGTGAACAGTTGTCTGAAGCCATAACACTAAAGGAAGCCTTACAAAGTGGACGCATATCAACTTACCAGCGACCTACTCACTTAGATACCCTGCTTACGTTACCAGCTTGTTACTGCCCCACTGCGCAGGTGCAGGGGGAGGGCTCTTCTCGTACATGAAGAAGGAATTTATTACAACGCTTACTCACTGCGTCCTCGCGATTTCTTACAGTTTCAGTTTCTTCAGTAATTCATTCTACGTTCGAATTCCATAGACCACCGTACTTTGTCATTTATTTTAATTAAAAAATAGGCCAGCTTACACCTCAACTCAGCCTATCGCAGTCCACTGCTGGACATAGGCTTCTCCTAGGCGCCACCACATCCTGTCCTCCGCCTTCCGCATGCAGTCTGTCCAGCCACAATCTTTAGGTCGTCGGTCCATCTAGCTGGGGAGCGTCCCACTACGCTTGCCGATACGCGGTCTCCACTCCAGGACTCGTCTGCTCCACCGGCCATCGGTCCTTCGACAAACATGGCCAGCCCACTGCCACTTCAGTTTGCTTACTCTGCAAGCTATGTCGGTAACTCCGGTTCTTTTCCGGATGATTTAATTCCTGATTTTATCCTTCAAAGAGACTCCGAGTATAGCTCGCTCTATAGCGCTTACACCATAAATCAATAAGCGTTCAGCGAATATTTGAGTTGAGTTTTAAGATGTCACGAGATAGATGTTTTAAATATGTTTAGCGCTAAACGGATTTAGTGATGTGTAGTTCAAACGGCGCTTAAATTCATATAGATTGTACTAATATTTGTCATCGGTTAGACATCACAATTATTCATACAGTGGCTGTTTTAACGTTGGAATGACAAGCCAGCTAAAATACGGGTATTTTACAGTTAATAGTAATCGATTCGCTTCTTCATAGAACAGTTCTGAATGCAGGGGGCACTATCCCCGAATAGGATATAGGCAGAAGTTTTTAGCTAACCAAGATTTCGCTAATTACGTTTAAGTCCCCTGTGCCGTGTGGCAAACCTAAACCTGACAGGGACGCATAAACCTGACAGGGACGCCTAAACCTGATAGGGACGCCAAATTCGCCAAATGAGCCGTCATTTGGCGAATTCAATTCAGTCAGGTTAACCTACTGTCAGGGTAACCCAACCATGGTCGCACTGTCATAAAATTGGTTGATGGTTGGTTGCGCAACCGATCGGACGCCTGGTGAGATACCTACTATAAAGCCGTGTATATTTCGCTGGCAGCGCGACCATGATAGCGCCACCACATGGTGTCCTAGTCAGATATAAGCCTTATACAAGTTTAAAAGTGAAATTGAAATATGTAGTTCCTTCCGTCAGTAGGTACTATGCCTATTAAGATTAAATGCAAAGTACTAGGGCTACACAAGACACAAAGAGTCACCGGACTCCCGCGGTCTACAATAGTAATGTGACACCTCTTACAAGGTCTAGCGGCCTGGTACATACCGTATTGTCTGCGCACTATTCTTGTTACTATTTTTTATGCGAATGGTCGAATCCTGGCTGAAGAATTTTATAGTTTATTTAACTATTTCATTCTGAGATCCACCAATGTCGCACATTGGGCACATTTCCAAGTTTCAGAATATCATTAAAGAAATCAAAACAAGACTTTAAAAACTGGCCAAGTGCGAGTCGGACTCGCACACAAAGGAAAATATATTATGTATTACATTCCGACATTTTCCTTTGTTATAAGATAAACCCCTTACGAAGCAATCTTCAAGTGTCAAACAGCACAAGATCTAATACCACCCTCTCTGCAGATACTGCAAAATATAATCCAGTCGATTTTATTACTAAAGGACGTCGCCCACTGGAGTGGCGCGGTTTGAAGACGCGTGTAAAAGATCGCGCGACGATTAGTGTGTAATAATGGGCACCTATTATTAAAGTACCTACCAATTGAACTTCATACTGCGTTTTAAAAGTAGATAGGTGAAACCAGAGCCCCCGTACTAATTACCCATGTTTACAAAGGAATAAATGATTTGATTTTACATACTTATTTGTAAAAAAAAATCAAAATTTACACATTTTTATAACGGGTGCTGCCTAATAAAACAGAAAATCTATGATGAAAGTGGTTTGCAAAATTGTTGCCTGTAGCCTGTCGGTTTGATTAAATACGCCCCAGATAGCGATTAAAGTAAATTGGACCTGTCAAACCATCAAAATAAAATGTTCAGCCATTAAAATATGTCACTGAAAAACTTGCAGATGTTTATAACTTGTCAAGTTTGGCAGCTCTAACTCTTTCTGAATTGGCATGTTAGTAAAGGATAGCTATACAACTGAGCTTGAGCTCAAAACACCGGACACTAATCTGGTTCATCGATGGCCTGAACAAGATTATAGAATAGAATATTTATTTGCCAGAAACATGCGGTCTTATTCATAAAAAAAGCTTATAGAAGGTTTAAAGCACACATTAGTTAAAATGCTCATTAAGCCTTTAAAACGTTCGATAAAATTTTGTATTCATAAACGCTTCATAAACGTTCGATAACTAAAACGTCCTATAACTTCAATATAAATATAAATGTTACCATTTTATTGAAGTCATCCAACAAACTGGCCAACATATTGAGTCGTCAAACGAGAATATCTGTCTACGCACCGAATAATTGTGACCATAGACATTATGACGTACGGAAAACTAATTTATTGTCTACGGTTTCGACAGTTTTGCCGCGTTAACGTCATAACATAGTTTTTGACAATGAATTTGTTAATGTAATTTTATTGTCAGGCGAGCGAAAACCTTTGAATATTTTTTTGTATTTAAAAGAAATGGAATTAAGACCGGAGACTAGTTCCAAGAAAGGGCAAAGAAGTGAATACTCGTTTTGGTTGGAGGACGATAAGGTTTGTACTGTTACAACTAAAATGTGTTCAAAGTAAGTTTTGTTTTGTAAACAATCTTTATTTCTTATACTTATTCTTGCTTTTGCTTTTCCTTAGATCTTTGGAAGAATTGGTCAGGGAGAGAGTTTCCATAATAGAAAATGAAGGTGGACGCTGGTGATGGCGCCAAACAAGTAGCTGAATTCTGGGCACAATAAGAAGATAGAAAATAAAAACACATACTGACTGACACCAACGCGAAAAAGGGGAAAAAGGCGGCCTGGCATGATTTACGAATTAGGTGCCTATCCAATTTACTTATAAGTTACAAAGTTCCTGAGTAAACATATCAAGAACTTCGTTTGATGAAGAGAAAGAATTATAACATTAATTTTGTATTTCAGGACAGTAGGAAGAATGGTGCTTCACTACAAATAATAAACAGAAGAGGTGGCATAGACGGCAAATGAAAAGAAACATTTTAAAAATGTTGTTCTGCTAGCACAAGTTCTAGAAGCCGAATTAAAGTTTAGAGTATTTTAAAAATAAATTAATTAAACTGATATCTGTATAAGCTTTTTATTAATGCACTACTTGCTAAAATGTTTCCTCTTTATCTTCTTTGTGTCGCGGGGACGACTGTATTTTAGATCTTGTTGGCCCAAAACTTTGCCACTTCCACAATGTTGTCAGTGGCAGCGCAGAGGTCACTTTGACTGCATGTTTTGGGACATAGGGTAGGATAGGAGGCGGAGCATGGTTTGCGACATAGCTTTACAACCACTCCATAATGGCGCATCTCCCTGCAGGGTGTAAACCTACATGATCCACACGGAAGTCCCTGAACCGTCTCCGGACACAAGTGGGAAGATGTACCTCTAACCTGGTAAAGTGAGGCTACCTCGGTGGAATGTTTCCTGAAAAGTTTGTAAAATAGCATTTGCATTTCCCCTTGCAACTTCTTGGGGTGACTGTATGATATTCATTGATATTGCTACCTACCCTCTAACTGAATGTCTCCATGGTCAACTGCAATATTGTAAAGGACTGCTCTAGCCACTATGGTTGTTGCATGTAAAAGACATTGAAAGCGTTGTTTCCACAGCCCAAAGCAGCAGCGTCCCACAGTAATTCTTGTTGCTATTCCTCATATCCAAGACAAACTTACGAATCTGCAGAAAATGCATTTTACAGGGAATGATAAGTTTTTTTAGTAACAGGTACCTAAACAGGTACCTATACCTAGGTATATAGGTACCTAGGTATATAGGTACCGTGGTACATTTGGTTTAAAAAATACTACTTTTTTAAGATTAAATCTTACCAAACAAACCAAACCAAATGTACCACGGTACTTAGCTGTTACTAAAAAAAACTTAACATTCCCTGTAAAATGCATTTTCTGAAGATTCGTAAGTTTGCCGTGGATGTGACGAATTATGTCCTTCGTTATATTTTTCTCGCTTCTATTTTGCATTGTAGTTATATAATAACTAACTAAATTGGTTAAACAGAAGTGCAACATAAATTATATACAACTGCACATGTTACATTTGTAGGTCAAACGTCATTTTCTATCAGCTGGTATAGAGTCGGCCATTTTTTTTCCTTATAGTACTGTTATAGTAGGCTTCTGGGTTTCATAACTTTATAGTAGGTTTATAGAACGTTTTAGGGCTAAAATGCGTTTATGAATAACAATTTTTGACAACGAGCCATTAGCAAGACTTTAGATGTTCTATAACTTATTATGAATAAGACCGATGGTGTTTACAAAGGTGTTCATAACATTGACAGTGCTACATGTCTCACCGTATTAAATGCAAAAATAAATTACAATTAACAATTAAATGCAGTTCTTACAAAAAATTACAATTTAAGTGCATTATTTTCATTACATTAATTTTAAAATTTAAATATTATTTCGATTATTATGTCTGGAGGACTTTAAAGGAGACTGTGACCTATGACTTTGTTTCGGTATCTTTTCTCAGAGTAGTTGAATAGGAAACACCGCATCAATCTAGTTTTAAAACATAAGTTATTTTCCACGTATAAAATTGTTTTTTTTAAACAATTTACAGAAATCTAATTTATAATTTGAAGTATTCTCTGTCCGCGTTCCCACGGACTTAAAAATATCGCGGCGGGATTTATTATCGCCCACACTGGCCGCGGGAGAAACGCGCCCGTATGTACCTGGGCTTAGTAATGAGTATCTTGTATTGTTTACCGAATGGCATCATACAATTCGTTTTGTGTACTGAGTGTAGGCCCGTGACTATGGATGTATGTAAATATTTATTATTTGGTTTAAATTACTACAACCCTGGCTTGTTTAAAGTAATTAATGATGACATAGTAACGGTACGTCATACGTTATCATTATTTATGATTGTAATGGGTTACTTAACGGAGCAATAATGTGGACCGCGTAAAGTTATAGCTTAATTTTATGATTGATTTTGTGATTGAACTTTCTATTATTCTAATGACTAAATATAACGTTGCTTCACTAGATTTATGTTTCCTTACCTTTCTATTTGATTTATTTTGCAACTATCTACACTCGGTACTAAATTAAATGGCTAACTAGAATAAGCACCTGTACCTTGGGGCCTGAGCTGCGGAATCTTAAATTTTTCTTCGAGACATGTTTGCGTTAACTTAAATTTAATTTCAGAATCTTTGAAAATGGACAGAATACTTTATTGAAGGGTAGTGAACTATCAAGATAAAATATAAATAAATTGATAAAAAAAAAATAACTACCTAGACACCTAACCTACCTACCTTTTCATAGATTTTATCTATACCTACTATAATATTATAAAGCTGGTGAGTTTGTTTGTTTGTTTGTTGGTTAAACGCACTAATCTAAGGAATTACTAGTTAGAATTGAAATATATTTTTGTATTGAATAGTCCATTTATCGAGGAAGGCTATATGCTATATAACATCACGCTACGACCAATAGGAGCGGAGCATCAATGAAAAATGTTGCAAAAACGGGCAAAATTATTCCTTTTGATAGCTTCCGTTGCGTACGCTGCGTAAACGGTAAAAGTTTCGCAAAAATCATGTATGACGGAATTGTTCCCCTTTAACAGTTTTAAAAAAAGTCCGTGACAGCATAATATGTCTACCTTTTAAGGTTGACTCAATAGATCCTTTTTTATGGTAATCTGTTCTAAAATAATGCATTATTTGCAAAGGTGTTATGCATCACAAGTATTTAACAAAGTTGCCTGTTGCATTTGATTTCAATGTATACCATAAGAGATATCATAGTTTTAAAATAACTCCGCAAGGCGGCCGGTCAGGTGGAATATGTGTTAGTAGGTTTTTTCTTCAAATTAACGCGGGTGAAACCGCGGGGCACAGCTAGTATAATATAAAATACTGATACTCTCTTACTTTTCGTGATTTAACAAAACCCACCTTACCAGTCACGAAAAATAAAACAATTTGATCTCTAAAGATGACAAACACTTTATCTCCCATTGTCGGAAAAAAATCCTTATTTACCCGCGCGACTGGTCGCGTCAGATCAGTCGCTACAAGTGTGCGACAACCCTTACCTACCTAATCCCTCCAGCCGATCTGAAGCCTCACTAAGAGGTTCTCCAATGGCACCAAAAGTACCATGAAGTACCACAAGATGTCGCTGTAGTGCCGTAGTGCCATCGGCGACGGTGGAGCATGGCCTATCTTTGTTTGAGAATTTCTTAACAAGTTTTAAATCGAGATAAAAAGGATGTTGTGGTGTGCATAATATATTGTAATAGAGGTTTTAGATATTTTTAAGCACGTTTTTTGATAAAAAGGACGGTGCACTCCTTGTGCAGTACATTCAATAAGAAGTTTAATTTTATGCGGTGAAATGTTTTGGAACATAACTGGTGAAATGTGTGTGTGCTATGGGTACCCACACCTCTGCCACCCGTCGTGGATTACAGGCGTGTTGTTATGTTTTTTTTAAAATAGGTATTTTGCATAAAATTGTCGCTGAAAAGTGTTTCATTTTAAAAATGCCCGATTTTGGAAACGTACAGTAATGTAATGGACATAATTTTATTTTGTCTCTACTATGTTGGGGTCGACTTCCAGTCTAACCGGATGCAGTATCGGGGGGCACGGCAGTGCCCCCGCCAAGTCGAGCAAAAAGCGGCACGGCCGTACCATCCTTTTCTCGAAGCAGTTCAAGCCATTTTCGACCTCCTATAACTTCGTTGTGGATAAAACTAGAGACCTGAACATCTTGTAGTGACCATCAATATTAAAAATCTTCTATGTTTTAAATAAATAAATTGACTTGGCTATCGCCATCGCATGAAAACACAATGTATCTCACAGTGCGATTGCCAAGTCAATCTGTTTATTTAAAACATAGAAGATTTTTAATATTGATGGTCACTACAAGATGTTGTTAGGTTAGCTAATTATGTAATAACTTAAGACAGAAGGTTCCTTAAGTAGGGAGTGAATAAATTAACCGACTTGGTATTTCATGGATCTCACAACTTTTTACGGTAGAAGAACTGAGTTGCGAAACTTGGCTTTTTTTACAAGGTATGTTTTTGATGGCATTTTACTTTACGTGGAGCGACTGCCTATCTGACCTCCACAACTAGGTAATAAGACGTACCCCTTGGTAAGACTTATTGTCAGAATATATATCGGGCTTCTGACGACCCGTAACAACTGCCAAAGATCTACGAATGACAGTTAGGACCAACGGCTTAGTGTGCATTCCGATTCCGAGGCACGGAGGGGTCTTGGTATGTAAAGATGGTCACCCATCAACTGACAAACCGCGGCAAGCGTAGCTTAACCTGATCGATCGACCCGTACGGCTGTTATTACTACGAGAATAATAAAAGTCAGTAATAAATACCCGGCTGCAACAAAGGCCTCTTCTGACACACAAAACAAACTCCTATCGTCGCAAATGGCCTCCTAATAAAGTCAAAAAGTCCTCATACCAAATTCAATTATGTTAAATTCTATTGTCTCTCTCATGTTCAGTTCAAACGGCTCTCACATGTAACTCGTGTTAGCTTAATGAGATCTTTAATTCGTCTCCCGAAGGATTTATATGATCGTTACTTGAGTCAAGTATGTTACTGGCTTTTGTAATGAAAGAATAGCTCTTTAGGAGTGATGAGAGCCTGGTAACTCGGGGGTGAAATATTTCATTGTTTTAAGAAAATGATCGCCTCTTAGTTTCTCAAAATGTACTCTGACGACATCGTAAATAATGTAAAAAAAGATAAAGAATTAATGCGTATCTTTTTTTGCGTTTGTATAAAAAGATGGACAATCGGACAAAATGCTAAGCTTAGATTAGCATAATCCTATTTTAATTTAACTTCGAAATAAACCGAAACTGTTCTTGAATTTATTTACTTACCTACTTTCGAAGATTTCCTGAATTTTCCGTGAGTACTGAATTATTCATTTCGGTAAGTGTTGTTATTCTGATGAAGTAAATAAAAATAATAATTATATCTTTGTTTCTTTCTGTCTAGCCTTTAGCCAAGTATGTTGAGGTCGGTTTCTAGTCTAACCGGATCATACATATCCGTGAACCGGATGCAGTTGCAAACCAGTATTTAACATGGAGTGATGGCCTATCTAACGCGAAACCGTTTGGTAAGACTATTTGTCAGACTGTCGGGCTTCTGACTACCCGTAACGAGTGTCAAAGATCTACGAATGACAGCCGGGAGGGAGACACGGAAAGTATGTTTTCCGAAGCTCTAGACTCGATATAATTTCTTAAATCAATCTATCCGACTTTTCCTTACTGACTTGTGAATGATTCACCCTGTATTACACTATATCACACTAATATTAAATTAATATTATATATTATTAATGTTTGTAAACGCACCCACAATACAGGAGGGTGTGGGGCAACGTTTAATAAAAACAAAAAAAATACTTTAATACTAATATTATAAAGGCGAAAGTTTGTGAGTGGGGGTGTGTGTGTGTTTATATGCTTGTTACTTCTTCACGCTCAAACGGCTGGACCAATTTTGATACAATTTTGTATGGAGGTAGCTGACACCCTGGATTAACTTATAGGCGGATATTCCCACGGGATCGACCTTTACCGGGTGAAACCGCGGGGCGCAGCTAGTATAATTGTCCGCGAGTATCTAAGACTCTCGCACTAGTTAATAAATTATTTTTGTAGTTAATAATATACAACATCGTTTAATTTCTAGTACAGTCAGCAACAAAAACTCTGTTACTTTCACATAATATCTAAAATTCTTAATTGACATTTCATTCGATAGTGAAATGTCTATGGTTTGAATCTCAAGTGACCAAAATATATGTTAGCTTATGTCCGCGGCCTCGCCCGCGTGGTGGACGGAAATCTCTATATCCCACGGGAACCTACTACTGGGATAAAAAAAGTAATTTAAAAAAATTAAACCGACTTCAAAAAGAAATTAACTCAAAATTATGAAATAACTTTAATTTCGGAAGTCGGTGTCTTGGGATCTGTATTTTAGTTTTATGCCACCGACTTCCGAAATTAAAGTTATTTCATAATTTTGAGTTAATTTCTTTTTGAAGTCGGTTTAATTTTTTTAAATTACTTTTTATTTCGTAATTTTTAGTTTTTGCACTAGTATTTGACCAAGGTTTTGAGATGTTTTCCCTTTGACACTACACCCGTAGCTCTTATCAATAAGCCAGGCCGTCACACTTACACGTATTAGTCCATATCTTGAAAATTACTGAATCGATCTTGATGAAACTTGCACTGTTCCCTAAGTTGAAGAAAATGTAAGCCAATAAAAAAAAATGGTCACGATCCGATTAATAGTTCCGGAGATATGCGTGGACAAACATACATACATACATACATACGTCTATGAAATTTTGTATATTTGTTTGGAAGCCCTAATAGATCATCATATGTGAATATAATGCAATTCCAATAATATTACATACATACGTATCGAATTGATAACCTCCTTTTTTTTTGAAGTCGGTAAAAAGTAGGTACCTATCCTAGGCCTTAACCCAGGTCATGTTCTATCAGACAGACAGAGTTACTATCGTATTTAAAATATGAGTCGATCTATTTGCCTAGTCGGCTTCCTGTCTAACCGGATGCAGCTGAATACCAGTATGGATTGTAGTGTAATAATAAATAATACCTGCATCTTTTCCGTCATAATAAAAAATATATTATGCTGGTCCTATTGGCAACTGACTATAGTTGCTGACTGTACGTAGTTATAAATAGCTGTTTTTGGGCGCCGCCCATCATCGGCCACCGTAGGTACGCAACGTGCGTCAATTCGGCTATTCTACTGATATTATTTTAGATAATTTCGGTCTAGATATTTTTTTTTTTACAAAATTGTCTAGTTATTATGAGATAGGATGACTGGATGTCTGATTATTTCGTTTCTGCTTAAAATCACGGGATATTTAAATTCAAATATTTTTATCTGTAGATCATTGATAAACATTATCCCCCTTATATTCGCGCTTATTATTGAGTACATAGGTACTCGAGAACCATCATCCGCTGCGGCCGCCATGGCCCAGCACGATGAAGCCTCCACCTGAAGGACTAAGTGCGGAAACGAACGTACAACCATCATCCCGTTTACATGATGCTTGTAACGTGACATAAGCATCCGGAGGGATGCTTATGTCACGTTCGCCGATTTCTGTATTTGATTAGTGGGTCAGGAACTCAGTACCACACTAATATTATAAAGGCGAAAGTTTGTGAGTGTGTATGTGTGCGGGGGTGTGTTTATATGTTTGTTACTTCTTCACGCTCAAAAGGCGGGATCAATTTTGTATGGAGGTAGCTGACACCTTGGATTAACATATAGGCTACTTTTTATCCCGATATTCCCACGGGTTCGACACTTATGCGGGTGGAACTGCGGGGCGCAGCTAGTAGTAATATAAACCGGAACCTAAAGAGAAGCTTACCGGCGGGAAACGACAATACGGGCTTGTTGGGGCTGAATCATTAAAAATTTGTACCTGAAACAAAAACATAATTTAATTAGTTACATTATAATAAATAGTTCATAGTAAATCGAAATGAAATCGTAATTTTGTAAGGAAATCCGGACGTCAGTTTGAAAAAGCAACTCTGCACTATTTTGGCGTAAACCCAGTTCTTACACCAATCAAGTCAATAAAATGCCATCAAAAACATACCTTGTAAAAAAAGCCAAGTCTCGCAACTCAGTTCTTCTACCGTAAAAAGTTGTGAGATCCATGAAATACCAAGTCGGTTAATTTATTCACTCCCTACTTAAGGAACCTTCTGTCTTAAGTTATTTCATAATTAGCTAACCTAACAACATCTTGTAGTGACCATCAATATTAAAAATCTTTTGTGTTTTAAATAAACAGATTGACTTGGCAATCGCACTGTGAGATACATTGTGTTTTCATGCGATGGCGATAGCCAAGTCAATTTATTTATTTAAAACATAGAAGATTTTTAATATTGATGGTCACTACAAGATGTTGTTAGGTTAGCTAATTATGAAATAACTTAAGACAGAAGGTTCCTTAAGTAGGGAGTGAATAAATTAACCGACTTGGTATTTCATGGATCTCACAACTTTTTACGGTAGAAGAACTGAGTTGCGAGACTTGGCTTTTTTTACAAGGTATGTTTTTGATGGCATCTCACTTCTTTTTGTAGATAGTCCTACTTTTTTTCCTTTCCGGTACCTTTTTAACTTTTTATTTTTAACATAATCCGTTGACCATTTTACAAGTTACCTTTGAACATAATTATATCTAGGTACCTATCTACACCTATTATTCCATTATATTATATACTAGCTTCCGCCCGCTTCTTCGCTCGATAAAAAAACTACCGCAAGTCCTTCCCCGGGATGCAATCTATCTCTCTGCCAAATTTTATCGAAATCCGTTCAGTGGTTTAGGCGTGAAAAGGTAACATACAGACAGACAGACAGAGTTACTTTCGAATTTATAACATTAATATGGATAATTGTTATTTTCCTCGCTAGAGAGCTCCGATAAACGCGTGCGATCGCTGCTAATCTTAAAGTGCTAATAGGGCGAAGCGCGTTTTTGTTTTTTGACTATGGCATCTCGTAGTTGACCTTATTCTTCTTCTTAGCGTGTCGATAGCAATCTAAATGGACTTGGCCCAGAATTCGGCTACTTGTTTGGCGACTTCACCAGCGTCCATCAGTTCCTGTAACGTGCAGCTGACAGGACACGCAGGACACGATATTAAGTACCAGCTTTGCATGGGCAGAACGGCTCCACACGGGGCACGCGAATTCTCCCGCAGAAAAAGATAGCGCCAGTCCAGTAGTCTGCATAACTTCAGGCGAAGCACCCCATTTCGATGAGACCAGTCGACGAAGAAGACTGTTGCGAGTGTGCACCTTCTGCTTGATATTTTTGCAGTTTTTGCTGAATGTTAAAGACCTGTCCAGGGTAATACCAAGATATTTAGGGGAGTTGCTGAGCTCGAGGTACACCCCACCCCAAACGATGAGAGGTCGTGACTACTTAACCGTATTATCCTGTCGTTGCCTAAGGTAAACTCACCAGCGCAACCGCAATTTCCTTACTTTTTAAATCTGTAATATCTTCAAAAATATTCATTTAAATTACATGCTTCAAAGGGCCAAATTGATCTATAGTAAATGCACAATGTATTTAAGGTACCTAATTGGATATAGATTAATGCTGTATTGCTTAAAATCGCTTCGTAAACAAGCCACTATTTCTCGTAAAAAGTAAAGGATAAAAAATGGTTATTGTGGGTTATCCCTAACAGATAGACATATACCATCGCGGACTTTTTTGTAGACCTTTTTAAGGTGTGCAATACTGTAGTACATTATTTTGATCTATCTCGTAGGGTTCAGCTAGCTTTTGCAATATAAGCGCAAGAAAATCTGTTTATTTACGACATCACATTAGAAACCTCTAAAATTATCAGTGTTTCTCTACTATATTATGCATGTATTATACAAATAAACCTTCCTTTTGAATCATTCTATCTATTAAAAAAACTGCATCAAAATCCGTTGCGCAATCATCCATAGGGACAGACAGACAGCGGGAAGCGACTTTGTTCAGGTACACTGATTCATTAACTGCAAATGTAACTTTGTAATTCTATATATTTATATGGGATTACAAAGTTATTTATGCAGTTGGTGTATCTAGAAAAGTGGAACGAAATTGCAAAATATTTTAGTTTTTCCTTGATTTATACACTAAACGCTAATTGTGTTCTAAATTTGAAGCTTCTATGTCTGCTAGAAGTGCCTTAGAATTTTGATGATCGGTCAGTCAGAACGTCCAAATCGTTGGCAAATAATATAGGTAATCCAAACTTACCTTTGAACATAATCCGTTGATTGACTATTTTACAAGTTACCTTTGAACATAATTATATCTAGGTACCTATCTACACCTATTATTCCATTAGATTGTACATAATTATACAGGTACACTGATTCATTAACTGCAAATATAACTTTGTAATCCTATATATTTATATGGGATTACAAAGTTATTTGTGCAGTTTGTGTATCTAGAAAAGCGGACCGAAATTGCAAAATATTTTAGTTTTTCCTTGATTTATACACTAAACACTAATTGAATTCTAAATTTGAAGCTTCTATGTCTGCTAGAAGTGCCTTAGAATTTTGATGATCGGTCAGTCAGTCAGTGAGTGACAAAATTAAGAAACTTTGACTAGTTATAATTCTTAAACTACTGGTTCAAATTGAATGAAATTTGAAGTATACCGTGTTTATACAATACCTGCTTGATTACTGAAAATTCAGGTCTCTAGTTTTATCCACAACGAAGTTATAGGGGGTCGAAAATGGCTTGAACTGCTTCGAGAAAAGGATGGTACGGCCGTGCCGCTTTTTGCTCGACTTGGGGGGGGCACTGCCGTGCCCCCCGATTAAAAGTCAAATTCACGTCAAATCACACTAATATTATAAAGGGGAAAGTTTGTGAGTGTGTGTGGGGCTGTGTTTATAATTATGTTTGTTACTTCTTCACGCTCAAACGGCGGGATCAATTTTGATAAAATTTTGTATGGAGGTAGCTGACACCCTGGATTAACATATAGGCTACTTTTTATCTTGATATTCCCACGGGATCGATACTTATGCGGGTGAAACCGCGGGGCGTTGCTAGTTAGGAATAAAAGCAACAGGAGTACCTACCTTAGTATGTAAGGATCGTAGCAGGTTGCGTTCTGTAGTGTCAGCCTACCACCATGGGGACAGGGCGAGGGTTTATGTAAATATTATCAAGAATAATTAATGAATGTGCAATCTTCATTACTCTGCCATCATGGACCATCGTGTACTCGATCACATCTGTTTATCTCATCAGACGGTTATATAAACGGCGCGTGACGTCATTGGCTGCTATTAATATCTGCGCGGGAGTTGATCGATACGCACTAGTTTAATTAACGGATAAGCTAGAGCTGGGGACATGGATTCGTTTATTAGAATACTTTTAAGAATGAAGCTAGGCGTCGTTCTGAAAGACCGTCTCCGAACCCAAGTGGGAAGATGTAACTCCAACTTGGTAAAGTGGGGCTGCCTCCACGGAACGGCAGGGACGCCGCAAACTATGCCCCACCTCCTGTCCTGCCCTCGGTGTCCCAAAACACACAGTGAAAGTGACCTCTGCGGTGCCACCGACGACGCCGTGGCGTGGAAGTGGCGGAGTTTGTCCAACAAGATCTGAAATACTGTCGTGGCAGGGACACGAAGGGGAAGATTGAAAGTCTTATAAAGTCTACATACATAGCATCAGACATCACGCATGTAGTCCAAAGGCGTATGCAGATGTGTATAGAAAACACATCTTGTCAGTTTTAACGAGCAAATTGCCATCTGGGGACAAACCTTGACGATGAGACAATTCAAATTCAAAATATTTTAAGTAGGTATTTGATTTAGGCGCAGAATGCCCACTTCTCAAAATGTCAACCGAGTCTTTAATGGACTAATTCTCAAAATGGCTAATTCTATAAATTACTATTTCTCAAAATTCACATAAAAGGTCGTTTAAGAGTCGTAGAAGAGCCGGCAAGAAACTCTACCGTTACTCTTTTAAAAACAATTGGCTTTTTACAATGTTTTCAAATTACACTGCTAACTAATACGTATGGGAGGACAGTGTAGGCTTGACAACAAGAAGGTACTAGGTACCTAAAAAAAACGAAAAAGGTTTAAAAAAATCGAAGCATCTTTGAGTCTACAAGGTGTACAAATTAGCCCAAGAACGTGTATGCTGTCTTCATCTTGTGAAGGATTTTTGGGTATCTAGTTAGTGTCGCATCAGGCTAAAAGACCCAGTTCCAAACAACGAGATACGAAGACGCACGAAGGTCTTCGATATCGGAACGCGTATTATGGAGCTCAAATGGAGTTGGGCAGGACACCTGGAAAGGCGCAGTGATGACAGGTGGAGCAAGGAGTGACAGAGTGGCGTCCAAGGACTGGAAGACGAGATGTTAGTCGTCCGGCGGCGGCGGCGAGACGGGCAGACATTGTTGCCATCGCAGACAAAACCTGGCACAGGAGCGTGGGGATCGGCACAACAAATGAGAGGTCAGGGTCTTGTATTTTATAGTACCTAATTTCCCAGCTATTTATCCCTTTAGTTGCACCTGCCATGTTTTGTCTCTGCATCACCCTAAGGTTGACTGGTAGAAAATGCCTCAGGCATTAAGTCCGCCTTTGTATAGTATTTCTTTTACTTGTGCATAAAGTGTTAATAAATAAATAATAAATAAATAACATTATGAATTATAGATGATATTAAGACAGTGGTGTTTTTATTTTTTTCGCTGCACTATGTAGGTAGGTACTTGTGATTGGAGTTGGATTAGATTGATTGGTACTTTAACACAGACAAAAAAAAAATAACAGAAAAATGCTTCACCAATGGGATTAGATACAATTAACTTAACAGTTAACTGTCCATTATGTTATCCTTTTATGATTCTGCCAAAGTGGACTTTTTAGGCCCCCAGCAGTGGGGAAGTCAGGTTTCGGATGAAGATGATGATGAGTTAGTGTCAGACTCAAGCGAACGGCGTACTTGTGGTCGTACTCGTCGCGATTCGACGAATAAAGAAGATTGCGTTTTATAAATTACACGTTTTTTCTTTCTGTATCCCGTCATCGTTCTTTCAATAAATTGGCCATTAATCCAAGTAAACGTTTACGGTCTAATTCTACTATATCGCAGGTATTTCCTCACTCGAAGTACCAGGCTGACATGGGCAGGCAGGTGGTCGCGGCTGATGTATCGCCGCACATTCATTTAACATCGCCAACGTATGAGACTAATTAGGTGCCTTCTAATTATAGAGAAACTAGCTTTAGACGCGGATTTGCTTTGATGAAAACTGACCTAGGAAAAATGGGCGAGTCCATGTCATTAACTGTCCTCAAACTCATATTCCTGCCTCATCGGTCTAGTAGTCAAGCAAGCGCTATCGTTGAGCATGAGGTCCTGGTTTTGATTCCGAGGTCGGGGAGTGTTATTGGATTTTCCATGTGGAATTTCACAGCAGCAGCCCGGACCCTGGATCTGTTAATTCGAGTCCGGATTTGTGCTCGGTTCATGGCAATAGGCTTCCTTACATGGGACGTCAACATAACTGCAACGGCACACTGCCAACCCTGCGGGGGTTACATGCGTAATGTTATTTAATGTTATGTGTATCTCAGTTAGCGATACATACGCGACATCTCTTGTGTCCGTGTCTCTGTGTACAGACACTACAGAATATTTTTATTGCCGCTAATAATACTTGGCCTCCACGTTCTGATCTGCTAATTAACGTTATATTGTCGCAGTGTCAGAGTTACGAGCACAGATTTCATGTAGCGCTAGATTTGTGGCGAGATTCTTGTAATGAAAACTGGGTTACAGACAAAAAAATTGGCCCTTTCTTGGTCTGACTGCAAAATCACGAAGAGTGTTGTTGTAAATCTTACATCTTTTCATACTTAGAAATGTAGACTCGAAATGGACACCACTATCGGCCTCTTTCCTAATACAATCTGTCGAATTTCTTTAATAGATTATCAACTTTATCACCAAGCATAAGGTTCAAAGTTGTTTGGGAAAATTTGACGTAGCTTGATGTGCTAGTCTGTCTGTACCTATGTGAATGTGATGGTCAATATTTGTGTCATAAGATTGGTAACATTGAGAGAGAGCGTCAAGCCGACGACTCATGAATCATGATGATGACTCGATTCAAACTCAAAGCATTTATTTCAAATAAACCAATTACGTGCAGGCACTTTTGAATTAGTAATGGTCGGTCAGTCAAAAAGATGAAGGTGCCCAGTGGCCCATTCCAAAGCGTAGTAGGTAGGTACCTATGGAGAAGAATGGACAAGAAACTCCATGGACACTCTTTTAAATCAAGATATTCTGGTTACAACTCAAGGTTGTAACTTACAACCTTCGATCAATAATTATTGAAGGTTACAACTAATAAGTACAGTGTATGTAGCTTAAGTAGCGTTAAGCGACTAATAAGTATAGGCTTGAAAAAACAAAAATATACTTTTGTAACCAGCAAGATCACTTTTGTAAATGAAGAGATCACTTCTGCAAACAAAACATATTTTTTCTAAATAAAAGGATCAGTTTTGTAAACAATAACATCAGGTTCGGAATTGATTGACTGATTTTTGAACGTAAAACCTCATTCACAAACTAGAACATTATCTAGACTTCCACGCGAGTGAGCTGTGCGGCTGCACGCAGCCAGTCAGCCACGTGTTACTATCGACAGCCCACAATGACTCTGTGGGTAGTTTCATACTTTTTGTTACACCCGCGGCACAAAGAAGGGTTTTTATAGTGATCTGAGCTTTCTGCTATCTGGGCCAAGTGCGAGTCGGACTCGCACACGAAGGGTTCCGTACCACAAAGCAAAAACGCAGAAAAAAAACACGTTTGTTGTATGGGAGCCCCCTTAAATATTTATTTTATTTTGTTTTTAGTATTTGTTGTTATAGCGGCAACAGAAATACATAATTTGTGAAAATTTAAACTGTCTAGCTATCGCAGTTCTTGAGATACAGCCTGGTGACAGACAGACGGACGGACGGACAGCGAAGTCTTAGTAATAGGGTTCCGTTTTTACCCTTTGGGTACGGAACCCTAAAAAAGGGGTTAAGATTGTGGAGGTGAGATAGCTGTATAGGGTTAGACCAAAAACCGACCCCCACATACATAGTTGGGGAAAGACAGGCAGATGATGACTAGATGAAGGGAAAAGTTTTTTTTTATAGTCCGTGTTGACATGTCCTTCATGCTTGAAGTTTATTTGTCTTGGACAGTGAATCATTTTGTTTATTATCTATTTACATTATGATCAAAGCGCGTCACCGGCACCGGCGGGGATCATTAATGTTATGTTGTTTCTATTCTAAATTAGATTGGAAACACTTTGAATTTTGAAAGAATGTCCATGTACTTAGTTTCTTGGCCGCTCTTCTCCTTAGGTAGGCTTTGGAATGGACAACTAGTTTCATCTTTTTGACTGACCGACCCCTTGATAATTCAAAAGTGCCTGTAATTGGTTTATTTGAAATAAATGCTTTGAGTTTGAAGTATTTTCAGATCAACAAAAGGGACTTTTTGATAATTTTTGTAATCTAAATTAGGTACTTTAGTTACCAAAAAATCAATAAATATTTTGAATGAGTTTCAGAAAGAAAATATGTTTATTTTTGCTGTAAAACAGGACGCAAAGGAAAAACAATAAAGAACAAGTTGGGGAAAATATGCATCACATCACATCGCTCAGCATAATGCTGTGAAACAGGCTGGAACATTGCTTAGCATAATGCTGTGTAACCGGCCGGAACATCCGCGGAAAACCAAACGGGAACCCTGCGGGATCTGATTCCTCATTGCCGAATTGGAATCCCTATCAAAATCTAATCACAACATAGCAACAACATGTGAAATGATGTCAAGGGTATAAGATTTCATAGCTCTATTCCTCTGACGCTCGATCCGCGCAATAAATCAACATCTTAATGTTTATAAAATATTACGAAAGAAATATGATCGAGCGGCGCCGCGCACCACAGCTCACAGTGGAGACGTTACTTAAAATGAGCAAATATTTATGTTATGTGTTGACTTTCTGAGGCGTCACTTTTTGAGGTTGGGAGTTGGGCGGGTGACCGCGCTTTGATCATCATAAATCCATCATCCATATTTGATCTATGACAGTCGCTACATGGAGACAGAAGTCTGGAAGACTGACAATTACTAATCTAAACTAACTGTATTGTCGCACTGCAGGGCCTCACTCTCCCTTTTGCACAATTACTAAAACTGGGTGTACGAAACCCAGTTTTTAGTAATTGTGCAAAAGGGAGAGTGAGGCCTTCTCTTAAGCACCTTTTACGACACATTAAAGCAACTTGCCAGTAGGTAACCTATTTCCGCCCGGGAACCACAAAACATTCCCTAACGGCATTGTGCAAAATAATATATTACTAAATTATCACCCGCGGCCATATTGCCAAAATTCAATAGAACCGATTCACAGCCCCTTTGGAACGCAAATAACTCAGTGACACACACAGGCACACATAATACATGTACCTTCACCCCCTCTGCGATGGGGGGTAGGCCATAATTTAGGTAATTCACTTCAACGGCAGAATTCTGTTGTAGAGTAAAAAGTAATAAATACTTTCACATTGTGCTAGTGGCGCCATCTCTTATTGAGGGTCGTGAAGTTAGGAGATTGGATGTAAATCTTTTTGCTCGACTGTGAGAGATGAAAGAGGGTGCTGTGTTTGATTAGAAGAAGAAGGAATGTGTATTTTTGTTCATCTAGGGTGATATTGCCTTTTCTAAAGTGTTATGTAGTGTATTACTGACTTTATTGATGAAATTGAATAATTTGTTTTGCAGCCGATCATTTTATAAACCAGAAATAGTGTTTGGCTGCGCACATAATTATCTAAGATAATAAATAATATGCTGGGGTTCAGTGATGTATAGAAGAAAAAGACATGTTGCGCCGATCCCTTTGGTTAAAGACAAGAGATTGATGATGACGATGATCCTGGGGTTCAGTGACAGTACAGGCATATGAGACATTTTAACTATCTCTAAAATTGACTACGCATTAGCAAATCCCTAGGTTTTACAGACGGTCTATCTATATAAAATTCAAAGTCCTGACTGACTGATATATCAACGCACAGCCTAAACCGCTGGTCATAGAGACATGAAATTTGGAGAGTGTGTTCTTTGTGAAGAGTAGGTATAAAATAAGAAAGGGTTTTTTGAAATTCCACCCCTAAGAGGGTGAAATGGGGGTTGCATTTTCTGTGAATAATTTCCGACCTCCACGCGGGTGAAGCCGTGAGCAAAAGCTATTTCTGTACAAATCTCACCGTGATCGAGGGGTTCAGGGGATCAGACCGGAATAAATCGTGAAAACTTAGGTGGACTGAACTGTCATGCCACCTGATGCAAGGGACTGATTAACACTGTGGATAGCTCCCTTCACCTAAGTTTTCACTGAGAAATCTGTACAGAATACATCGACAGGTGTCTACGTAGGCGGCGGTAGCCACTTACCTACATCAGGTGGACGGTTACCTTGTTTGCCATTTTAGTAAAAACAAGACCATATTTCATATTTCTTCGCCAAACAGTCCATTTAGTGCGCCATTTCTAAAAAACTACTAAACACCGCTGGCCCATCCATCTTGTGAGCTATTCCGTGAATATACCGCTCCATTGTCTCTGGCCGGCCGGTATTAGGATGACGAATGGGTGAATAGGCATCCACGGTATTTAGCTCGGCGCAGTAACGGCAGTACAACGCCTTTTTAGAGACGAGTATGTCTTTAGAGACGAGTATGTCGGGTGTTTGTTAAGTACAAACATGGTTTCCCTTCACATCACCTTAAGTATTATTGAATTATCGCTTTATAATATTCTTAGCAAGCGATTGGACTCAATTCATCGTCCACGACCGCTCTGTTGGGAGTGAAGCTAAGATGATGAAGAACCAGTCTTAGGGTCAGTTCACACCGAGACGCGACGAGACGTGACGATACTAGAAGAGGCCAGTGACGTCGCGCTGCGCCGCGCGCCGCCGCGAGACGCATCCCAACGTCGCGATAATCGTTGGCAACACGACGCCTCGCGGCGCAGCTAGACGCCGCGCGGCGCAGCTAGACGCCGCGCGGTGCAGCTAGACGCCGCGCGGCGCAGTGGGACGTGTCTACATTCGCTACGTGCTCCCGCCCCGCCCCGCGTCCACCCGCAGTCTACCATTTGCAAGCGCATGAGAACGACGTCTATTTGGCGGGTGCATTATGGAGATAGAGGAGAAGTTATTTTTTTTGTGCAGCGCTACGAATGTTTGTATAATGTATCGTCAAAACTAAAAATAAATTGTAATTAGCAATTGAAAACAAACCATTAATCTTTAGACTAGGTACCTAACCTAGATACCTACCTCTTTATTTAACATTCCTCATTAACTTACATAAGTACAATAATAATATTTTCACATTTTGCATTAATTAAAAAGTACGTAGAACAAAAACATAAAAAAAATTATGGTTGTTTAAATTTTCCATTACTGACTCGTAGTCACACTTGTCACACATCTCCTAAACGTGTGGACCGATTTACATGATTCAAACGGACAAAATGGTTTTAGACCTAGACCTTTCATTTGACACCAACATCGTCTCTCATCGTATCTCGATAAACAAAAAATCACATTTTCAAGTTGCTCTCGTAAATCTCGTAATTATCCAACATGTATTGCGTACTAACTATACGTAACTATTCTTTTAATAACAATCTTAGCAAACGTTAAATTTATTTTGAAACTGGGTCTAATGCAATAAAAAAGGAATCATACGTTTTTTGTTTTTCTATGTATCATCATCATCATTTCAGCCAAAAGACGTCCACTGCTGGACATAGGCCTCCCCCAAGCACTTCCACTTTCTATGTATGGCCGCAACAAATTCAATAAGTTTTGAAACTTTTTGTAATCCATTTTGTAATAATCATTCATTTTGAAATTCACCATGAATTAATCTATTTCTCCATAAATTATGCACCCAAATACTCCTGTGTGATGTCTTCTTTTTTATTTTATTTTTGTATTCTTCTTCCTCTTTCTCTTCTGCAAGAAGTCCGATTATAACAAGATCCCAGTCTATCATTATAATATCACTCGATCACTCGACCGTACAGCATCAATTCTGCACGAAGTCTGGACGGAAATATGTAGTAGAGACAAGTCGCCACGGCGACCTCGGCTGCGCCGCGCGGCGTCACGCTGCACCGCGCGGCGTCACGCTGCACCGCGCGGCGTCCCGCTGCGCCTCGCGGCGTCGCGCTGCGCAGCGCCGTTCTCGCACGCCGCGCGCTGCCGCTGCGTCGCGATGTGTCGCTCTACGCCGCGAGGCGCAGCGCGACGCCGCGCAACGTATTCTGAACTCTCACAATGCAATGTGTACCTTTTCGTGTAGAAAATAAAGTATATTTTGAGTCACTCTTTTAAAAGTGTGCGTGCAGCGTCGCGTCGCGTCGCGTCTCGGTGTGAACTGACCCTTAGCAAGAGGGTGTCGTGTTACCCAGTAACTGGGTTGTGGAGGTCAGATAGGCAGTCGCTTAATGTACTGGTATTCAGCTGCATCCGGTAAAATCCGGTTAAATTACAAACGGGCCTCAATAAGGGTAGGAAAAGGCAGGCACGGCAACAGACTCGCCCCCTATTTATTACAAGCGGTTTGTGGGTGTGCGGTACACCTCTTTTTTTTTTTTTTTTTTTTTTTGCGGATGGGAAATCATCAAATGACCCCTCCCGCTCTGGGTGGAGCGGAAGGGAGTGTCAGACTCATACTGACTAAAACCCACCCGTGTTCCTTCCTTAGCCCTTTATGTTCCGGGCCAGCGGTAACCCTTTCGGACAATCCCGCTGACCCGGCAGGCTTCGGCCCTATGGGGCCCCTCCTCGATGCTGACATCTCTTTGAGGCGCGCGTGGAACACGTACGCGCCGTCCGGCACGGGCCTGGTCCTGATCGGACGGTGAGCTACCCATTACTCTCCGCCCGCAGGCCCGCGCCTACGGTGGCCGGGAGTCGTCGCGCGGCTCCCGACGCCCGGAGCGTCTCCCGCGGCGGCTGGGACGGGAGGCTCTCTCCCTGAGCCGTCCCGCCACCTCCTTCGCTAGCATGACTGCTTCGCAGAAGGAGGTGACTGCCGCCCACTCCCTCTCGCCCCGGACCATGGCTTGCACCAGGGCCGGGTGCGGTACACCTCTACCTTACCCTTTGATGAATACAGGTGTTATGCAGTCACCACGGTTGTGAGGTAATTGTAAAGGTACGTGAGCTGGGTCAAGAAGCGAAAGAGCGGTGACAAGCGGGTAATAGCCAGTAAATGACATGCCATCAAAAACATACCTTGTAAAAAAAGCCAAGTTTCGCAACTCAGTTCTTCTACCGTAAAAAGTTGTGAGATCCATGAAATACCAAGGCGGTTAATTTATTCACTCCCTACTTAAGGAACCTTCTGTCTTAAGTTATTACATAATTAGCTAACCTAACAACATCTTGTAGTGACCATCAATATTAAAAATCTTCTATGTTTTAAATAAACAGATTGACTTGGCAATCGCACTGTGAGATACATTGTGTTTTCATGCGATGGCGATAGCCAAGTCAATTTATTTATTTAAAACATAGAAGATTTTTAATATTGATGGTCACTACAAGATGTTGTTAGGTTAGCTAATTATGTAATAACTTAAGACAGAAGGTTCCTTAAGTAGGGAGTGAATAAATTAACCGACTTGGTATTTCATGGATCTCACAACTTTTTACGGTAGAAGAACTGAGTTGCGAAACTTGGCTTTTTTTACAAGGTATGTTTTTGATGGCATCTCACTTCTTTTTGTAGATAGTCCTACTTTTTTTCCTTTCCGGTACCTTTTTAACTTTTTATTTTTAACATAATCCGTTGACCATTTTACAAGTTACCTTTGAACATAATTATATCTAGGTACCTATCTACACCTATTATTCCATTATATTATATACTAGCTTCCGCCCGCTTCTTCGCTCGATAAAAAAACTACCGCAAGTCCTTCCCCGGGATGCAATCTATCTCTCTGCCAAATTTTATCGAAATCCGTTCAGTGGTTTAGGCGTGAAAAGGTAACATACAGACAGACAGACAGAGTTACTTTCGAATTTATAACATTAATATGGATAATTGTTATTTTCCTCGCTAGAGAGCTCCGATAAACGCGTGCGATCGCTGCTAATCTTAAAGTGCTAATAGGGCGAAGCGCGTTTTTGTTTTTTGACTATGGCATCTCGTAGTTGACCTTATTCTTCTTCTTAGCGTGTCGATAGCAATCTAAATGGACTTTGCCCAGAATTCGGCTACTTGTTTGGCGACTTCACCAGCGTCCATCAGTTCCTGTAACGTGCAGCTGACAGGACACGCAGGACACGATATTAAGTACCAGCTTTGCATGGGCAGAACGGCTCTACACGGGGCACGCGAATTCTCCCGCAGAAAAAGATAGCGCCAGTCCAGTAGTCTGCATAACTTCAGGCGAAGCACCCCATTTCGATGAGACCAGTCGACGAAGAAGACTGTTGCGAGTGTGCACCTTCTGCTTGATATTTTTGCAGTTTTTGCTGAATGTTAAAGACCTGTCCAGGGTAATACCAAGATATTTAGGGGAGTTGCTGAGCTCGAGGTACACCCCACCCCAAACGATGAGAGGTCGTGACTACTTAACCGTATTATCCTGTCGTTGCCTAAGGTAAACTCACCAGCGCAACCGCAATTTCCTTACTTTTTAAATCTGTAATATCTTCAAAAATATTCATTTAAATTACATGCTTCAAAGGGCCAAATTGATCTATAGTAAATGCACAATGTATTTAAGGTACCTAATTGGATATAGATTAATGCTGTATTGCTTAAAATCGCTTCGTAAACAAGCCACTATTTCTCGTAAAAAGTAAAGGATAAAAAATGGTTATTGTGGGTTATCCCTAACAGATAGACATATACCATCGCGGACTTTTTTGTAGACCTTTTTAAGGTGTGCAATACTGTAGTACATTATTTTGATCTATCTCGTAGGGTTCAGCTAGCTTTTGCAATATAAGCGCAAGAAAATCTGTTTATTTACGACATCACATTAGAAACCTCTAAAATTATCAGTGTTTCTCTACTATATTATGCATGTATTATACAAATAAACCTTCCTTTTGAATCATTCTATCTATTAAAAAAACTGCATCAAAATCCGTTGCGCAATCATCCATAGGGACAGACAGACAGCGGGAAGCGACTTTGTTCAGGTACACTGATTCATTAACTGCAAATGTAACTTTGTAATCCTATATATTTATATGGGATTACAAAGTTATTTGTGCAGTTTGTGTATCTAGAAAAGCGGACCGAAATTGCAAAATATTTTAGTTTTTCCTTGATTTATACACTAAACACTAATTGTATTCTAAATTTGAAGCTTCTATGTCTGCTAGAAGTGCCTTAGAATTTTGATGATCGGTCAGTCAGAACGTCCAAATCGTTGGCAAATAATATAGGTAATCCAAACTTACCTTTGAACATAATCCGTTGATTGACTATTTTACAAGTTACCTTTGAACATAATTATATCTAGGTACCTATCTACACCTATTATTCCATTAGATTGTACATAATTATACAGGTACACTGATTCATTAACTGCAAATATAACTTTGTAATCCTATATATTTATATGGGATTACAAAGTTATTTGTGCAGTTTGTGTATCTAGAAAAGCGGACCGAAATTGCAAAATATTTTAGTTTTTCCTTGATTTATACACTAAACACTAATTGTATTCTAAATTTGAAGCTTCTATGTCTGCTAGAAGTGCCTTAGAATTTTGATGATCGGTCAGTCAGTCAGTGAGTGACAAAATTAAGAAACTTTGACTAGTTATAATTCTTAAACTACTGGTTCAAATTGAATGAAATTTGAAATATACCGTGTTTATACAATACCTGCTTGATTACTGAAAATTCAGGTCTCTAGTTTTATCCACAACGAAGTTATAGGAGGTCGAAAATGGCTTGAACTGCTTCGAGAAAAGGATGGTACGGCCGTGCCGCTTTTTGCTCGACTTGGCGGGGGCACTGCCGTGCCCCCCGATCAAAATGTCATATAGTACGCTTTTACTTTGCAACTGAAGTAGTAACGGTATTCAAGAAGTATTTTATCACCGTGACATTGTAAGTAATTGTATTTTAGCTACGCCCCGCGGTTTCACCCGCATAACTCTCGATTCCGTGGAAATATCGCGATAATAAGTGTCCTATGTCGTAATTCAGGTCATGGTCTACCCATGTGCCAAATTTCATCCAAATCTGTTCAGCCGTTTTAGCGTGAAAGCGTAACAAACGAACATACAAACAATCAAATATTTCTTTTTTTTTATTCATTTAATATTTTGTCCGAGGAACTACAACCATCGTACTTTCCGCCACCAAGCAGCGTCGCGTGCCTGGACAATGATTGAATGACTATAGGTAAGGGAGGCCCACGGACAACTTAGTTGCCCAACAATTTTTTTGTCTCTGTCGCTGTCTCCTCGCCGAGATTTGGACGATGCGCACACGGGAGCGACAGCAACGCTATTTTTTTGTTAAATTTTCGGTTGAGCGGCAACTGGCTAGCCGGCAACTCTTTTGTCGCCGTGCGCGCACTTGCATTGCAACCAATAGACGGGCGACAGTTGCGTCCAAACCCGCGGACAAAAAAGTCTCCCAGCCCTTGATGTGAGAGACAAAATAGGGTTAGTTTACACCGAGACGCGACGCGACGCGCAGTTTTCAAGATAGAAATACAATTACAGACCTTATCTACTACACAAAAAGGTACACGATTCAGTGAGCTTCGCCAAGCGGCGGCGGCGGCGGCGCCGCGCTGCGTAGCTCGACGTAGCTAGTAGACACTGTCGCGTCGCGTCGCGTCTCGGTGTGAACTGACCCTTAGTTGCGGAAACAAAAGTTGCTCGTGGGGCCCTAAATGTAGTTTATTTAAGTTTGATCGGCAATAGCCGTTGCAGTTTTCTGTTTTTTTTTTCTCTGGCAACTGAGCCGTTGTCGACTATTCTGCCAGCGTCATGCGGATTTTTTTTTATTGTTATGTCGGTTTTTTTTTATAGTTTCTGTTATTATCTAGTTGACAGGAGTTCGCTGCTGTCTCTAAACCTAAAACCTCACCTTTCACTAAAACTTACCAAATTGTATCTTCCCCAGCAATTATGAACGAAGGAAAATTACTCCATTTTTCACAATAGTCCATAATCAAACACTATTTAGCTTTAAAACGAGAAGGTAATTTAAACAGTTCAAAATCTAGTCGCAGTCTCATCTCGGCGACAAAAAAATGTCTAAAACTTGTCAAAAATGTAGCGAACTTAGAGGTATTTTTGACAGAATGAGACTGAGATCAGACTGTGAACGTTCTTAAAATTACGAGAATTACCCTTGTCTCTACAAAACGCTTTAAAGTGACAGAAACTTAACTGCTACTTAAAATTAAGTTACGTTTGAGTATTCGATCGTAAGTCACGTAGGTAGTTATTGCGAAGTGAGGATTATTAATTTTTTTAATTAAAGTCTGTCTGACTTTAATGACAGTCGTTCTGTGAACGGTGTCAAAAACCTTACGAGAGATGTGAACTTGAGATATTCACTTAAATTTTTTGGTTGAGGTAGGGTATTTGAACAGTCTACTTGGTTTGACAGATAAAAATCAAATAATTTTTTTAGCTAATACTGAATGTGTTGCAAAAAAAGTACACATTTTCCATTATAACTCGAAGGAAATTGCTAATCCATTGCTACACATGTTTGACAAATTCATTTGCTCGACAGCGAAAATGACGCAATGAATGTTGTAGAAATGACAAAATGAATGTGTGTGCGATTGTGTGTTTCGCAGTTGTGTGTTTCGCAGTTACCTCGCGGGACCCAGTCAGTAAAATAATTTTAAGTACCTACTTTGTTTTTAGGGTTCCGTACCCAAAGGGTAAAAACGGGACCTTCTAACTAGCACTCCACTGTCCGTCTGTCTGTCACCAGGCTGCATCTCAAGAACCGCGATAGCTAGATAGTTGAAATTTTTACAAATTATGTGTTTCTGTTGCCGCTATAACAACAAATACTAAAAACAAAATAAAATAAATATTTAAGGGGGGCTCCCATAATATAACAAACGTGTTTTTTAGGCGTTTTTGCCTTGTGGTACAGTCAACAGCAAAAGTAGATGATCAAAATCAGAAATTCAATACTAATAAATAGGAGTTCGCGTCAGAACTGTGTGGCGTCGAAGTACTACTTAGAATACTTACTACGTAGAATACTTTTGAATCATTTCGACGCCACACAGTTCTGACGCGAACTCCGTTAATTAGTATTGAATTTCTGACTTTGATCATCTACTTTTGCTGTTGACTGTACGTAACCCTTCGTGTGCGAGTCCGACTCGCACTTGGCCAGTTTTATTGTTTTCTTAAGACAAGCCTCTTTATTTATAAACGGTGCTTAGAGTTAATTAACGATTAAACATCAAATATTATGATTTAGTAGACGCTAAACATTACTTTGACCAACTTTTACTCGTTTATAAATATGCAATGTGTATGGGGGTATGTAATGTTATATTATTTTACATAAAAGACGACCTTTTTAAGGCTAACTTTTATTTGCAAACCTGACCAAACTTTTCAATCCAAGTAAATTCAAATGCCAAACCTTGCGAGCCGCCCTTTCATTTCTTTGCCCAACAAGCCAGAGGACCTCCCCTCCTCTCCATACGTCATTCCAGACAGTTATAACTAATGAATTAATAGCCACCATTGTGTTCACACTCTGTAGAGGACAGCGCCGTTTGAACACCCTGTATTGTAGTCAAACTCAATAATTTTAATGGTTTTAGGACTCTGTGATTTATAGAGCTGAAATATTTCCTAATTGTTTGTGGAATTATAATATTTTATGCGACAAAGGGGCCTGGTATAGTGAAATATATTATTCTATGCTTTAATTATTAGGAAAATATTTAACTGCTCTCCAAAACAACTTATTGACCTTTTAATGAGAGATGTAAACTTTTTTAAATGAATGAACCTCTAAAAACCTTTTGGGCTTCTAATGATGCATACATTTTTAAATAATTGAGACTGTCTTTTAATTTCTGATTTTTTCTCACAGTTGGTCGCAGTTTGCTTGACTATTTAGTATATTTAGGACCCTAAAATACAAATTCAAGATTAGTTCAAAAAAAAAGCGCATTCATTATTTTAGAGTAGATATTCAATCATATTTTTAGGAAAGCAAATTGGGAGTTATTTGAGGTTCAGTTAAAATATACCTACCAGCGTATTTATTTAGGGCGGATGTTATGTAAACCTCTTCAGTTTATTTTAATTGTATTTTGTACCTACGAAAAAAAATCATTAATTGCTAAAATAAAATTAAATTTATTAATATTATTTAATGACAATTTCCTCATAGGCTAGTATTATCTGTGCCCTACCTACGTATATTCCAACTCAGCAATATTATAGTTTTAAAGATAAATAATACGAAGGTATTTTCATAAATACTGAGAAATATGTTTTCTGCGCAGCGAATTTTTTATACTATTTTTTTAATGTAAAGCGCAATTTCCTCGTACGCAATTAATAGGTACCTGTGCACAATTTCTACAAATACTTATTTTAATTCGCAAAAAGTTTCGTTTTATTTTTGTATATATTTTAGTAACTATACAGGTACTTTCATAAAAACCTACTGTGAAATATGTTTTCAGCGCAAATCAATAAATTACGTGGAATAGTTGGTAATAACTTCCGGGAAATTTTCAGTTTGCTTTGAAAGTTCAAACACGAAACTATAAATTTCATAACTCCTTTTTTTCTTTACTGAGTTAAATAGAGACTTTTATGATCGCAATGAGTGTGACAATCCCATTACTCTCTATAATTATACACATGCTACGGATTATATTTGGGCCAGGAACGACAGGAACCTTGAACAGACTCTTCGCATCAGTTTCGGTTGAGACAGAATTTTATGGAAAGTGCCTAAATCAAGCCGGTTCTTAAAAGGTTTAAAGAATCTTTATTTCTCATAAGAACATGATACAGTTCACATATATGAGATTTAACTTTTAACTTAAAAAGCATGCAGATGTGTAACGGTATCTACAACGCCACATGCGAACAACGCGTCATACTGACGTCACGCAAAATCCTGCATCGCGCAAGCAGAGTTTACCGCGCAACTAGCATAGATACAACGGCCCGACATGCATGAATCATCGGGCAGTTGCCCGCCAGACACAACACCCGTCTGGTCGGAGGATCCTCCCTATTCTATAGAGGATGAGTGTACTTTACACCCTGTTCCTCATACCTCTATAGATGTAGAATAAGTAAAACTATTAACAACAACGTATGAGATAAACAGCAAACAAAGCAAAAGTGTAGGTAGTTACATATAAAACAAGTTAGTACAGCCAAGTACAGTACAGCTGGCCAATTTGACACCAAGGTACCCTCATATACTGATCACTTTGATAATTACACAATTTTTTTTTAATCCTAGTCAAATCGCTCCTTGGGGTCTCGTTAAAGGAGTAGGTACTAGAGGACAAAGCGCATTAAAATAGGCTCAAGTGAGCGAGACATAACGTTTGTGGTGCGCATCCTACCGCTGCTACCTTGCTGACTAAGTAATATTTCTACCATGGCATGAACTAATTTCATAAAGTTCATGCCGAAGCAGTAGAAGAAGCAGTGACTGAAATGTGAAATGATGAAGGAATGCATCACGTAGGCGAACAGTTCCCAGCGCTTACTTTAACCAGATGCAGCTATAAATAGGTGTGTTTTTTTCAATTAATATTCCCATTACAAAAGGTTGTAATGAACAAGTGATAGAGGCGTCGTAAAAATGCAATGTAAACGTACTTGTAGTCTGATTACAGAATGTAAGTACTATGTTTGAGATTCAAAATGAAAATGACTTTTTTCTGCTGCTATTTTACTCTCCTATATAAACGTTATATAGAGGTATGAGGAACAGGGTGTTCACTCATCCTCCATAGAGAAGGAAGGATCGTTCGACCAAACGGGTGTCTGTCTGGTGGGCTACTGTCCAACGGTTGATGTCCGGTAGTAATATGCTAGTCGAGCGACGAACTTCGCTTGCGCGATGCAGGATTTTAGCGTGACGCCAGTGTGATGCGTAGTTCGCACGTGGCGTTACAGATGCCGCCACAGTTACTTTGCTGGAGCGCTTCAGGAACCATACTAAGATCGTTGCTCCACCTAGCCTAGCCTGATTGCGTCCTACGCTTGTCGATTCGCGATTTCCTCTCAAGAACACGTCAGCCCCAGTGCCCCCAGTGGCTATTCTTACGGATGCTAAGGCCATCCGAATGGCTATTCTTTGGCTGCAATATGACAGTTCAACCAAGATTCCTAACTCTCTCTCTATCTTAAAAAGTCGTCCGTAGATTATTTTAGGTAATATTTTATTTACAGGACACTTTTCAGGACAAACTCACCTGTCATTTTCAGAGATTAACGGCCATTCCTTAACACACCGGCTGAGTCGCTCACAACTTAGTACGTTGTAAAACTTGAGCCTACACTTCCGCACCAATATTCGGAAGCTAGTGCTTCCACACAAGAGCTGGCAGCTCGCCAGGCAGCTACCTCGTAAATAACACTTTACGAGGGCCGCCGGTTCGGCTCCCGGACGAGGCGAACTTGTAGCAAGTTATTTTATTAATTTCTTAGGGAGTAAATTAAATGGAGTTATTAAGGCTTTGTGCGATGTTTTGATGGGTGGGACGTGTTGCAGTTGATGCTAAGGAAGTATGATTTAATGTCGGTGCCAAATTGAAATTTTATATCTCGTAAACATTTTTAATTTTGTTGAAACATGAGAGCGACAATGCTAGATATACTTACCATTAAATGACATGACTAGTGAGGACGTGAATAAGGGATTTTCTTTTTTTTTTTTTACTCTGCCCTAGTCGCTGGATAGATGGCGCTGAACTTGGTAAGTTACTACAAGGAACGGAACGTCACATCATTTTTTTATTATTTCACTTGGATGTAATTTTGAGATCGTAAAGCGAAAGCAAACGAAAGTGTCAGTCAACGAGCGTATGTGACGTACGTGACGTAATGGTTTTTTTTTCAAGCGTTTTGGCTTTGGCACCTAGTAACGTAGTCAGTTCAACGCCATGTACAGAGTTCTTGGAAAATACTTATGTTTTTTTAATACTCAAAAAAAAACCTCTCAATAAGGTGGGTATGATACTGAGATGATTCAATAAAATGTATGGAAGAATTTAGATAAGCTGTGCCGACCAGTAATATGTATATTGGGATGAGAGCAGAATGACGATCGCGGCCTTAATATGACAACCATTTCATAAATTAAATTATTTTAATAAGAAACAGTCATCCAGTCCAGTCTTATTTTAAAAAGGCATAAGCCTTCGTTTAAAATTACTGCCGAATAAAAATAGGCACAACACACACACACAAAAAAATAGACATAACACACCGTCGGCAAACGTCTCGTCGTCGCTGATAAGTTCACATTCGCTCTCGGCTCTCAAACTTACGAGTAGCTAAGCAGACGCCCGACTATGAATAACTTGTGGCATTTAGTTGAGATCAATAGGCAGCACTATAGATATGGGTCAGGTTGGTGAGAATAGCCTGGCTTATTTCCGTGACGTCAGAGTCCATTGAGAAGTTGAGATGGACATTTTGGGTTTGTATGATCTGGATGTAAAATACATATAGGTATCGTAGTAGAGCTCTGTGAGCTAGCACATCAAGCTACTAGAATCTGTCGAATTTCTTTAATAGATTTTCAACTTTATCGCCAAAGCATAAGGTTCAAGGTTGATTGGGAAAATTTGACAGTTTCGGGTAGTTTGATGTGCTGGCGTCTGTAAATACTACCAGACGTATTTCTGTATGTATGTACAGAAAGCGTCACTATGTCCTAACCCCTCAAATTTTAAAATGTTACACTGCTACAACATTGAATTCCTTACGAATAATCTAAAGAATACTTCAAAAAGAGTCCATTGTGTTGACTCGGATTCGAACCATCGCATCACCGAACGTCGTCATACTCATACGTACGTATAGTTTGACGAACTAGCCAGCGAGCCCATATGAATTGCGATGAAATTGTTATCTACTATCGGCTGAGTCATTATATCTTTAGGTCCCTGTCTAATCGAAAGATGTTATAATTTGAGGGTATCCATTAATTTTACTTACTTACGTTGTCTTTATAAAATTAATCCATACCTTCAAGTTAGAACTTTGTATACGTTCACTTAAAACGGCGAAGAGTAAACGACTACTAATTTAAAATTTTATCAATTATTTTTTTAAATGATTTCTGATTTTATGAGAACTAAAATAGTTGTTCTGTTTGTTGTAAAATAAGATCATAGTTTTGTTAAATAATAGCAATAATAAATATTATTAAATGATTAATAAAGTATTTTATTTTTCTTGATTTTTTAATTCTTTTTAAATAATTACTACTTAAAACAAAATAGAAATATATATCAAAATAATATAATGAACAAAAAGCACATTTCGTGCCTATATAGGATTTGAACTTCCAATCTTATGCACGGTAAGCGGTCTTGAAACCTCCAGTCTATTTAGACGATGAATAAGTTGTCGTAAATGTTAACCCTATTATTGTTGCTTGTCGTCGCAAAAGTATTGTTTTATTGAAAAAAAACAATAATAAAAACAGAATTTTAAAAAAAAATACTTACTTAAACTTCTTTATTCACTAAAACAATACATTATTTAAAATAAAATGTTTTTGCAAAATACAAAAACCAACTTGGGCCTATCACGGATTTGAACGCACATGTCTTTTGGTGGGGTAACTACTTAAAGGAGCTGTGTGTACAGTCAGCGTCAGAGAAATGGAACCCCCCCAAGACTTAAAGACTATCGCCCGAGCACGCTCAGGCCCGCCGTCGCTCGTCGCTCGAGCGACGCGGCGGGCGGCGGCGCGGCGGCGCTGGCGCGTCACGTGAGCCTTGAGCAGCTCCCTCCCCCGCCGCCGCACCAATCTCTGCCCGAGCGCATCCAACGGTCCGAATCAGATATTATGCCATCAAAAACATACCTTGTAAAAAAAGCCAAGTCTCGCAACTCAGTTCTTCTACCGTAAAAAGTTGTGAGATCCATGAAATACCAAGTCGGTTAATTTATTCACTCCCTACTTAAGGAACCTTCTGTCTTAAGTTATTACATAATTAGCTAACCTAACAACATCTTGTAGTGACCATCAATATTAAAAATCTTTTGTGTTTTAAATAAACAGATTGACTTGGCAATCGCACTGTGAGATCTATACATTGTGTTTTCATGCGATGGCGATAGCCAAGTCAATTTATTTATTTAAAACATAGAAGATTTTTAATATTGATGGTCACTACAAGATGTTGTTAGGTTAGCTAATTATGTAATAACTTAAGACAGAAGGTTCCTTAAGTAGGGAGTGAATAAATTAACCGACTTGGTATTTCATGGATCTCACAACTTTTTACGGTAGAAGAACTGAGTTGCGAGACTTGGCTTTTTTTACAAGGTATGTTTTTGATGGCATCTCACTTCTTTTTGTAGATAGTCCTACTTTTTTTCCTTTCCGGTACCTTTTTAACTTTTTATTTTTAACATAATCCGTTGACCATTTTACAAGTTACCTTTGAACATAATTATATCTAGGTACCTATCTACACCTATTATTCCATTATATTATATACTAGCTTCCGCCCGCTTCTTCGCTCGATAAAAAAACTACTGCAAGTCCTTCCCCGGGATGCAATCTATCTCTCTGCCAAACTTTATCGAAATCCGTTCAGTGGTTTAGGCGTGAAAAGGTAACATACAGACAGACAGACAGAGTTACTTTCGAATTTATAACATTAATATGGATAATTGTTATTTTCCTCGCTAGAGAGCTCCGATAAACGCGTGCGATCGCTGCTAATCTTAAAGTGCTAATAGGGCGAAGCGCGTTTTTGTTTTTTGACTATGGCATCTCGTAGTTGACCTTATTCTTCTTCTTAGCGTGTCGATAGCAATCTAAATGGACTTGGCCCAGAATTCGGCTACTTGTTTGGCGACTTCACCAGCGTCCATCAGTTCCTGTAACGTGCAGCTGACAGGACACGCAGGACACGATATTAAGTACCAGCTTTGCATGGGCAGAACGGCTCCACACGGGGCACGCGAATTCTCCCGCAGAAAAAGATAGCGCCAGTCCAGTAGTCTGCATAACTTCAGGCGAAGCACCCCATTTCGATGAGACCAGTCGACGAAGAAGACTGTTGCGAGTGTGCACCTTCTGCTTGATATTTTTGCAGTTTTTGCTGAATGTTAAAGACCTGTCCAGGGTAATACCAAGATATTTAGGGGAGTTGCTGAGCTCGAGGTACACCCCACCCCAAACGATGAGAGGTCGTGACTACTTAACCGTATTATCCTGTCGTTGCCTAAGGTAAACTCACCAGCGCAACCGCAATTTCCTTACTTTTTAAATCTGTAATATCTTCAAAAATATTCATTTAAATTACATGCTTCAAAGGGCCAAATTGATCTATAGTAAATGCACAATGTATTTAAGGTACCTAATTGGATATAGATTAATGCTGTATTGCTTAAAATCGCTTCGTAAACAAGCCACTATTTCTCGTAAAAAGTAAAGGATAAAAAATGGTTATTGTGGGTTATCCCTAACAGATAGACATATACCATCGCGGACTTTTTTGTAGACCTTTTTAAGGTGTGCAATACTGTAGTACATTATTTTGATCTATCTCGTAGGGTTCAGCTAGCTTTTGCAATATAAGCGCAAGAAAATCTGTTTATTTACGACATCACATTAGAAACCTTTAAAATTATCAGTGTTTCTCTACTATATTATGCATGTATTATACAAATAAACCTTCCTTTTGAATCATTCTATCTATTAAAAAAACTGCATCAAAATCCGTTGCGCAATCATCCATAGGGACAGACAGACAGCGGGAAGCGACTTTGTTCAGGTACACTGATTCATTAACTGCAAATGTAACTTTGTAATTCTATATATTTATATGGGATTACAAAGTTATTAATGCAGTTGGTGTATCTAGAAAAGTGGAACGAAATTGCAAAATATTTTAGTTTTTCCTTGATTTATACACTAAACGCTAATTGTGTTCTAAATTTGAAGCTTCTATGTCTACTAGAAGTGCCTTAGAGTTTTGATGATCGTCGATCGGTCAGTCAGTCAGTGAGTGACAAAATTAAGAAACTTTGACTAGTTATAATTCTTAAACTACTGGTTCAAGTTGAATGAAATTTGAAATATACCGTGTTTATACAATACCTGCTTGATTACTGAAAATTCAGGTCTCTAGTTTTATCCACAACGAAGTTATAGGGGGTCGAAAATGTCCTGAACTGCTTCGAGAAAAGGATGGTACGGCCGTGCCGCTTTTTGCTCGAATTGGCGGGGGCACTGCCGTGCCCCCAGATATCTAGGTACCTATCTACACCTATTATTCCATTAGATTGTACATAATTATACAGGTACACTGATTCATTAACTGCAAATGTAACTTTGTAATCCTATATATTTATATGGGATTACAAAGTTATTTGTGCAGTTTGTGTATCTAGAAAAGCGGACCGAAATTGCAAAATATTTTAGTTTTTCCTTGATTTATACACTAAACACTAATTGTATTCTAAATTTGAAGCTTCTATGTCTGCTAGAAGTGCCTTAGAATTTTGATGATCGGTCAGTCAGAACGTCCAAATCGTTGGCAAATAATATAGGTAATCCAAACTTACCTTTGAACATAATCCGTTGATTGACTATTTTACAAGTTACCTTTGAACATAATTATATCTAGGTACCTATCTACACCTATTATTCCATTAGATTGTACATAATTATACAGGTACACTGATTCATTAACTGCAAATATAACTTTGTAATCCTATATATTTATATGGGATTACAAAGTTATTTGTGCAGTTTGTGTATCTAGAAAAGCGGACCGAAATTGCAAAATATTTTAGTTTTTCCTTGATTTATACACTAAACACTAATTGTATTCTAAATTTGAAGCTTCTATGTCTGCTAGAAGTGCCTTAGAATTTTGATGATCGGTCAGTCAGTCAGTGAGTGACAAAATTAAGAAACTTTGACTAGTTATAATTCTTAAACTACTGGTTCAAATTGAATGAAATTTGAAATATACCGTGTTTATACAATACCTGCTTGATTACTGAAAATTCAGGTCTCTAGTTTTATCCACAACGAAGGTATAGGGGGTCGAAAATGGCTTGAACTGCTTCGAGAAAAGGATGGTACGGCCGTGACGCTTTTTGCTCGACTTGGCGGGGGCACTGCCGTGCCCCCCGATTTGCAAGTTTCATTCAAGTTTTTAATAATTCTTTAAGGTATTTTTTCGGCTTCCTTCTGGCCGAACCGTATACCAAGAATAACTTACAAAAAGACACTTTGCGTGCGATTAAGATACGAACCCGCATCACCAGGCGCCAGCCGATCATCGAGACCGTGTCTTATACTACTAGGCTATTGGCTCAGTTGTCAACCTTAACGAAAATTGGAATAGTATTACTCCTTATAACGAACAAGGTTATTAACGGTCTAATCTTCTAGATAATAAGGTTTAAATTTCAACTTTCGTTTTATATTTAATACCTTAGTTTTACAAAATGCAATACGCATTAACTCCTCAATTAACTAAAAGATAAGGTTGAAATTAGCATAGATTTCTTGTTTGGTTGAATATAATGTGTTGATTCCGATTGTTGCACTACCGTCATTTTACTTCAGAAACTTAACTGCTGTATGAACTGCGAGTTAAGGTTGAATTTAGAATACTTCTTCGCTTTATTTAGTAAACTGTGATTGAGGGTATAATTATTTTTTAAATGGTTTCGTTTTCGTGCCGATTCGCTTGTGTGTAATTATCTTCGTCGTAATATTATCAAATTTATTAAGTTTTTGACCAGTTGATTCTATTAACCGATGGTATGGTTTGATTAACAACTTTTTTGAAGGCTAAAATTGTTGTTATCTGGGAACAGGAACAAAGCATAAAGAAAATAGCACGAGTTATGGGCATAACGGTAAGATTTATGTTATACTTCCACATATTACCTATTTATTGTTGCATTATTACTTACTAGTTGGATGTTTTTATGTATTTCTAATATTATTATTTTCATTGCAGAGAAAAACAGTTCGTAGATGGATACAAAGGTATCAAGCGACGGGTGATGTGAAATGTGATCGCCAAGGCCAGAGAAAATACAAATGGAGCGACAACGTAATATTGTGAAAGCTCATTTAGTGGCACCCTTCAAAACTTCAAGAAGTGATAGACTGCTGTGACATCCTCTCCGTTATTATAAGGCAATTTACTCGGCAGATTGATTGTGTAACGTATCGGATAAAATTGCGTTGGAACATATATGAGCAAGTGTTAATAATACCCAAAATTTGTGGGATCATTATCTCGTAGTTAATCAAAAACAAACAACCATTATAATTATTATCAATCCAGATAATCTGGTTTACAAGTAGTCTTGTAATGTATTAACGATGCACCATCTGACCTCACATATTTTTCTAATGTTGTGTTAAATAAGGGTTATTAGAAAATGTGATAAAAGAGAAAGATGTATATTGCTATACTATTATAGTTTAGCATGTTGATTCTTCCTCTGTAATTCACAGACACAAAGACAAAATTTCTTTTTTTTAAAGGTTTTTTTCCGATAAGTAAATATAAAAAAAAAACTGTTTTCACAACTTTAAATAAATAAATATTATTGTCGTTATGTTTCTATAAATATATATATAAACGAACCTTTATCTAATGTTAAACGTTCTAAACCTCATCCAGGGTATCTATTTTGTGTTTAGTTAATATTCTAAGTAAATAACCCCAATTTAACACAGATAGAAAACTGTATACTCAACCTGGAAGTGGATTCCATGAAGTCCTAGAAATGTAATTAGAAAAATAAATGAATATTGTTTATCAAAATGCCTAGCTTTTATTACAAACCTCCATTTGGTTTCTTAAATAATAATTAACGAAAATCACCTAATAAAGAAACTAAAAAAAAGGGTAAATAAATAAAATAAAGGAAAAAGAAATCTTCTCATCCGCGGATTTGAACTCGTGACCACCGCATCGCCAAGCCGCAGTGTTAACCATTAGACCAACACGCCACTTACGTTACATTACGAAAAACTTAAATAGGTTTGATGTCAATACCAAGGGGGGGACCTTATTTGTGAAGCGAACTGTACTTTCGTGGATCTTTCACAGTCAGAAGCCCGAAAGTTGACAACCAGTCTTACCGAGGCGTATCGTGTTACCCAGTAACTGGGTTGTGGAGGTCCGATAGGCAGTCGTTCCACGTAAAATACTGGTATTTAGCTGCATCCGGTTTGACTGGAAGCCGACCTCAAAAATAGTTCGGAAAAGGCAGGTTCTACCATGCGGTGGACCCCTGTTGATAACTGAATAAGTAGTATTTTATTTTATTTCATAAATTCAATAAACTAATATTAAAAACAGCGCCATCTAGTGCCCGACACTCAACAACTAAAACAATCGGAATCACTTCGAGACCCTCTAACAAGCTGTGAGTAAGAAGTTCGAACACAAATGATTTTGTTTCCAAGTTCCTTGTTGGAAGGAGCTTACAATACAATTTATTTGATTATCTCGAGACAAACTGTAATCTTTATCCAAGTCCTTGCTCGAGAAAAAACAAATTGTACTGGAAATTGTGTTATTTAGTTAGGACACCATTTTTAGATGATTTAATCGGAAAGTTATTTAGTCTGTCGCCTGAAAACATTTTGTGAAGACTGAAAACATTTTGAGAGAATTCCATAAGCATGATTCCACCATACTTCTTTTAAATTATAACACGATCCAAAATTGTTCTTTAGTTAAAGTGCGCAGTGCTGCACACCCCTACAATATTTCAAGTACAAATATCAACTTTATCTCAATGACAATTAAGTTGATTTCAGAGTGACTAGCACTATAGGAATTAAGGTTATTTTTCCATTAACTCATATTTGTATTAAATTTTTGGCAAATAAATCGCAAACGCAGATTACGTTTAAATATCGCCGGAAGCGAGTGTTACGCACCTGACCTTATTAAAAGACATTAACAATAATCATCATCATCATTAATTTTTCGATGAATTAAAACATCGTGAGGAAACCGGCACGTGCTAGAACCAATAATTTGAAGACATGTGATATCAACCAACCCGCACTGGGCCTGCGTGGTAGATTACGGCCCACTCCCTCTCACCGAGAGGATGCCTGTGTCCCAGCAGTGGAAACATTATAGGTTGATTACGTTATATTTATTAATTTTTCGAAATTTAGTAGCAGCCCGGAACCTGGACTTGTGCCCGGTTGGTGGCAATAGGCTCGCCTTCTTATACATTACATGGTACTTAAACATAACTGGCGAAATGAGGTGTACTAAAGGTACACCCCTGCACAACCCTTCGGGAAACCAAGGCGTGATGTCATGTTATGTTAGTCAATCCCGTGACTTATCAAAAAATCAGAAAAACATCCAACTTACTAGTTAAGTGCCAACAAATCACGGAGCTGTTTCTTCATCCTACAATATTTTGGCTGGCTGCCAGCTGCCAGGTCCGCTGCGTGCAGGAAGTGGTTATGTGATACATGACAAACGAGGCCTTCCTTTTACATTATTTATTTTATATACAACAATGAAAGAAGACCTTGTAAGGCATTAAAGGCATAAATATTATGTATGCCATTATTATCCTCATGACTGTTTTCTTATGGACACATCTTTCACTTTCACTCGTATTAAGCAAAACCTAACATGGGTTGAGATGCGTAGTATGTACTCGCAATCGGCGTGCGTGTATGACCAGATGTATGAACGTAAATGAAGCAAAAGGAGTATTAAGGATCGTAGCAGGTGGCGTTTTGTAGTGTCTGCCTACCCTCATGGGAAGAAGGTGTAAGTATACGTATGTAATAGTGTAAAGACAAACCTTACAAGGGCGCTAGTCAAATTCTAAAGTTCAGAACATGTTGAAAACTAAAGAAAAAAGCTCAATACGATAACTCTTGATGTAGTAATCAAAATCAGTAGGTATAACACCTCACCTTCACCTGCCTAACACGTACCTAAGTCTTCAATCAATTCTTACATAAACATCTACTAATTTATAATCTAGACCACTTCACTCACAATCTACCCAGCAGTAAGCAAAGGACTTAATCCACCTCCACTCCGAGTAATTCCCTCCTAATAACCTTTGAGAACAAACCAATAAACTGCAAAGGTTTCATTATTAAGACCAGCAGCTCACTCGAACGCATTCAATAGCTCTCGCGGCGGCTGCGACTAAACACTTCCTGCACGTTTGCACGTTACCTCGTTACTAAATTAATGAGCCAATGTAGACGGTAGGCTTCAGAGCTATATTTTGTATGTAATAGCATACATGTGACACATACCCAGTTCCTTCATTGAGCATTTGAAGTAGAGTTTTACTCTAGCATTACTTATGGCTATAAGAGTAGGGAAAGACCAAACGGAAGATGGATTGTGTGGAAGGTAATATGGCTAGAAAGGGATGACCACCGAGATGACGACGAGTATGGAAGAAATAGACATGTGCGCCGACCTTATATAAATTGGGATTAGGGCGGAGAATGATGATGTTAAAATTTTTTTATGGTGAAATTTTGAGTTCCGCGGCAATCACCTTAGGGTTATCTTATCTTAATAAATGCTATAGAATAGATTATCTGTGGGATACGTTAACCGAATCCTTGCCAGTAGATTTCTGGCTTGTGTCTAATATAGACGTAAAAATCAAGTTATAATTAACGTCAAATCACATTAAAAAAAAACAAGAAAATCAAATCGGAAAAGACGTAATAAGTTAAACGTTCATAAAATAGACATGACTAGCTTTTCAATATTAAATAGTACAAGGTTGAAAGAATGTAATTCGTAGATCAATGAATCTGCCTTGGCTTATCCTATCTATTTTGGGGTCAGCTTTCAGTCTAACCAGATGCAGCTGAATATCAGTATTTTACATGGAGTGACTGCATATGTGACCTCCACAGCCCAGTTACTGAGAAACACGATACTATTTGATAAGACTGGTTATCAGACTGTGCGGCTGTTAGCATTTAGCCACGAATCATAAAGGTATTACATGAATAAAGCCATATTAAAGAAGAATTTCATCAATAAAAGTACCATCGAAAAATTCTCATAAAATTAACGATTATAATCCTGCACGGGTATACAAACTCAATTATTTTCCAATATTGCATCACAATGCAGAATTCCGATACAAAATATCGGTTCTTCTCTTTTGTAATTAATTTAAAATGGCGATCGATCACACGCCGTCGACACGCGCGCGACTAGTCGCATCTGCCGCGTGATTAACGACTTGTCGATGGATCGTCGGTCTGTCACACGTGTCCACTAATTTGTGTTTAATAAATATATTAGCGCCATCTGTTGGGCGACACTTCAAAGTTATGTGTGTGGCTACAGAATTCTGTATAACTGTCTGTTTACCATTTTGTAAACACTGTAAACAGACAGTTATACAGAATTCTGTAGCCTGTTGTCTGTTTGCGAAAATTCTTTCTCTATGAAGCCTCTTCTTATTTAATTTCAAATTCAAATGTCAAAATGGAAAATATTTGCATTATTGTATTACTTATGGCAGAATGACTCACAAAATTGTATTTCACCATCTTGCTGTGGTTTTATGCAAATGAATAACTGAGAAAAATTCCTAACTTAGAGACAATAGAAAATCGCTGGAACTGACCATTTCCTGAAGCATTTAAAACGAATAACCATTTAAAATTACAAATCAATCGTAATAACCTCAAAAACAAATACTTACTGTCAAAGTTTACATCTCTTTAGTGATGAATCTATTAGTGATAGATGGCGCTGTTATAAGTTTTAATAGACGTAAATGCCTTCAGACAGACAATGTTTGTATTTTAACGGTAGATTTAATTGAAAACCATAGTTTAACACATAGAAATAATGTCAAGTGTCACTATTAGCTATCTGTTGCATCTTCATGGCATCATTGTCATGGAATATGGGTGAATTTGTTGTGTTTCGAATCCGTTAGGCAAAGAAAACATTTTACCGTACAAGCAGTAAAGAATATAAATACTGCGGTTTGACGTGACAAGTTTAGTGTGGGTATGCTTAGCATTGTAAGCTGAGTTGATTCATTGGCTTTCTTAACTATGCAAAGACCATGGCATGGAGTTTGTTTATTAAAATTCTTGTAAAACCTTGCTTAGTACAGGGGGCCTAAAAAGGCCACTTTGGAGAATCGTAAAAGGATAATATTATGAATCGTAATATGGTGAAGACAGTCCGTGTTTTTCTTTTTTTCGCTGCACTACGGCGTAGGTATAATCAAAGAGATTGGGATTGGATTTGGATCGGATTGGTTGGTATTTTAGCACAGACAAAAAAAAAATAACTGAATAATGCTTCACCAATGGGATTTGATACGATTAACTTAACGGTTAACTGACCGTTATGTTATTCTTTTTATGATTCTGCCAAACTGGCCTTTTTAGGCCCCCAGATAGTGCCATCCACGAAAACGCGCCCAACTCTTCGTCCTAATCGTTAGTGGTTATCGCCAGTTTATTCCGCTAGTGTTTTAGTTTGTTCGATACACGCTAATTACCCACTAATAAGTAATTAGTGTGAATCGAAAAAACTAAAACACTAACGGAATGTTGCACACTTGTACTGTAAGCGATTAGGAAGAAGAGTGGGGCGCGTCTTCGTGGATGGCACTCTCTGCAGCAACACGTCAATAGTTCGGTCGTCAATTTTCCAAAATGAATACTGTACCCACACTTCTCTTGCCTACCCGCTGAACCTTTTAACTCAGGTGAGAAAAAGCTTAAATTAAACATCTTTTAAAATAGAAGGTACGTAAAATAAGCCAACTCCGCCTGTCCCTTTGAGAATCTTGGTCGTAACATCTTTTTACATAATAAATACCTGTATTTTGAAAGTCCTACCTATAGGTACATACCCGTGTACAACGCACCTGTGGCCAGACCGTTGACAAATGGCTCCTGCCCGCTCCTAACGATGCGGTCGTGAATATATAACTACGTAGCACAAGTACCAGGAGCACATAGAGTATTGGAGATGTGAGATGCTAAAATATTAGTTGGGTTTGGTAACATCATTGCACGGAATGGTTTCTTTAATCACTCGTCTTGACATAACTGTATTTCCCGGCGGGATAAGTAGAGAAGTTTAGAACACCTACATTTCGGCAGGTTTGTTTTAAGTCCCATGTAAAGGGCGAGCCTATGGCCGTTACGTTACTCAAAAAAATCCTAATGGAAGAAAACCCTAAGTACTACTACACTTTTCTCGACCTGGGAATCGATCCGAAGAATCAACGCTTAAGGGTTAGTCAACATTAAAACCATAGTTTTCCATATTGTCTTTATAGAGCAAGAAAAAAAAAATATTCCACGAAATCTATGACACCAAAAAATTGGGTTATTAAAAACTATTTAATAAGAAATTCCTTTCATCTTTAAATAAAAATAAAACTCATCTGCAACGGAAATAAGATCTCAGCGTTTAATTAATTCCAGACATTTGGGTTACCGGCGGAGGCGCGACGTCAAAATAATTCATATCCTGATCAAAATCGCAGTTAGTCTTAACCGAAATATCTAGTCTCATTAATAATGCAGTAGATACTAGATATTTCAGTTCCAATCATAAGAAACCACTTCAATTCGTGTAGAAATTAAACACACCTACACCTAATAGAAACTGGTCGCAATCGCTACGAGCATAAGGTCCTGGGTTTGATTCCAGTGTTATTGGATTTTTACATCAGAAAGGATGATGCACAAAAATGTTTGGAACCTAGTACCTGCTCCAAACGCAATAATTTTTATATGAATAGAAAGGTATTTTTATGTCATCATTCTCCTGCCCTTATCCCAATTTATTTCTGCTCGGCGCAACATGTCTTTTTCTTCCATACTTCTCTATTAGTCGTCATCTCAGTAGTCACCCCCTTTCTAACCATATCATCATTCACACATTCCATCCATCGTTTCTTTAGTCTTCCCCTACTCTTATAGCCATCGACATCCATACTCAAAACTCACGACATTTTCCTCATTTCACCGTAACACATGCCCATACCATGGCAACCGATTTCCACGTATGTATGATACCAAAACGCTCATTCATAATCCTTTCTCAGTAGCAGTCTGGAGTCTGTATTCGTGCGCGGTTGATGGCAATAGGCTCGCCATGAGACCTAAAGATAACTGGCGAAATGTGGTGTGCTATAGGTACACCTCTGCTCTACCTTTCGTTCGGGGACTACAGGCGTGATGATATGTTATGTGACATAGGTACATATATACAGCACGCGGCCATTAATACGGCACACACAGGTACTTACACTAGATTTATAGAGCGTCGTCTCTCTCTAAAGGTCGATGTGACAAATTGCCGCCCGAGTATTAGATGGCATCTCAAATGATAGTCTTCAGGACTATCATTTGAGATGCCATCTATTTTTGGTTTCAGGTTTCAGGGACCGGAGTGACCGAACCTATTAGACCAAATGAACGCGTTTCATTCTTAGAACATTATCATTAACCAGCCTATAATGTTCCCACTGTAAACCATAGTCTTTTATAATTTATAGTCGGAATCAGACAAATAATGGCGCCGATTCCCTTGTTCACAAACTAAACTAAATTTAAGTTCAGTGCATCTTTTTCTTTCTATTTCATTAAGAAAAGGACATAAGATAAATTATATTCTGTCCTTTTCTTAATGAAATAGAAAGAAAAAGATACACTGAACTTAAATTTGTATACCCTACACGTGCTATAGACGTGACTAAAGCTTTGGTTTCCCAAGAAAGCGGTGACCGCTCACACTATAGCGGGTGCCAAGCTGCCAAATAAGTACAGAGCGTTTTTGACACCACTGATGCCGCCAGTCTCTTGGGTACATTACCAGTCGACAGCGATGCGTATGAATTTTTCGACGCTATATTTTAGTTTGTGTATATATTTAGTTAAGTTAAAATATAATCATGTTAATTAGTTGTTATTTACTTACTTATTATCTGGGGGCACGGGAGTGCCCCCGCCAAGACGAGCCAAGCGAAGCGCAAGGGCACTACCTACCTTTTCTCGAAGCACTTCGTCGTATTTTTGAACCTTCATAACTTGGGTTTGGATTATACCAGATAAACAAAATTTTCGGGATATGATGTCAGTGGTTGACTTATTAAACCTATAAAGTTTCAATTGCATAGCTCTTATACTTTAGATTTTATTGATATCTAAAATACCCCGATTTCGTCACTGACTCACTTACTCACTGACTCACTTACTCACTGATGATCATCAATATTCTAAGGGTCTTCCTGAAGTCCTAGAAAGCTGAAATTTGGTATGTAAGCTAGTAATAGTACACAAACAACAAAAAAACTCTAAAACTTGGAACTTTTACCCTTCAACCCCTTAAAATAGGGGATGGAAGTTTGTACGAGACTTCCGCAGATTTTTATGCTAGAGTTCTGAAAATTGATATAGGGACTCCTTGTTATAAATAATAAAATACGTATTTCAGGATTTTCAGTAAATAACCCCCCAACCCCCCAAAAAATTTTTTTATTTCATAAGCATCAAGATTCTAAGGTTCTTCCTGAAGTCCTAGAAAGCTGAAATTTGGTATGTAAGCTAGTAATAGTACACAAACAATTCTAAGACTTGGAACTTTTACCCTCCAACCCCTTAAACTAGGGGATGGGAGTTTGTATGAGACTTCCGCAAATTTTGATGCTAGAGTTCTGAAAATTGATACAGGGACTCCTTGTTACAAATAATAAAATACGTATTTCAGGATTTTCAGTAAATAACCCCCCAACCCACCCAAAAATTTTTTTTTTTATTTCATAAGCATCAATATTCTAAGGTTCTTCCTGAAGTCCTAGAAAGCTGAAATTTGGTATGTAAGCTAGTAATAGTACAAAAACAACAAAAAAACTCTAAAACTTGGAACTTTTACCCTTCAACCCCTTAAAATAGGGCATGGAAGTTTGTACGAGACTTCCGCAGATTTTTATGCTAGAGTTCTGAAAATTGATATAGGGACTCCTTGTTATAAATAATAAAATACGTATTTCAGGATTTTCAGTGAATAACCCCCGAACCCCCCAAAAAAATATTTTTTTATTTCATAAGCATCAATATTCTAAGGTTCTTCCTGAAGTCCTAGAAAGCTGTAATTTGGTATGTAAGCTAGTAATAGTACACAAACAATTCTAAGATTTGGAACTTTTACCCTCCAACCCCTTAAACTAGGGGATGGAAGTTTGTAAGAGACTTCCGCAAATTTTGATGCTAGAGTTCTGAAAATTGATATAGGGACTCCTTGTAATAAATAATAAAATACATATTTCAGGATTTTTAGTAAAGAAACCCCAAAAAAAAAAAATTATTTCATAAGCAACTTTCAAAAAGATGTGAAATCCCACCAAAAACATTTTCATGTAAAATGTTGCCAAGACGACACCACATATGGCTCAAAAAGTTATCAGATCTCATGTAGAGCCAAGCTTCTAACTCTACACGCCCTAACTTCACAAACTCTACACCTTAGTCAAAATATGTGGCTTGGCCGTTTCGCTACCATCACATGGGCGTAAGGTGAAAAATTTATTCACTGTTCATTACTTTTCTGTTATACAATAGTTTTTGTAGTAACGAAACGGCCAAGCCTCATATTTTGACTAAGGTGTAGAGTTTGTGAAGTTAGGGCGTGTAGAGTTAGAAGCTTGGCTCTACATGAGATCTGATAACTTTTTGAGCCATATGTGGTGTCGTCTTGGCAACATTTTACATGAAAATGTTTTTGGTGGGATTTTAATTTACAGAAATGAATAAAACTCTAATGAAAATTAGAGATGTTCATGACCGACGTTATAGTAAAACGGAACTGCTTTTCTTTTAAACCAAAGCACTTACAGGAAAACATCGTGAGAAAATCTCAAGCATAGAGATCAACGTCAAGCATAGAGATCAACGTCAAGCATAGAGATCAACGTCAAGCATTGAGATCAACGTCAAGCATAGAGATCAACGTCAAGCATAGAGATCAACGTCAAGCATAGAGATCAACGTCAAGCATAGAGATCAACGCTCGTTCTTTTTCTATAAAAAGGGGCATTTGCTCTTCAGTAGGACACCAAACACACATGAAAGTATCGACAAATACCGGAAAATATGTGGAGTTCAACGTTCAGGCCGAAAACCGTAATTTTTAAACCGAACGTGACTAATCGCTGAAACTGAAACACGAATTTCCATTTATTTACTCCTGAAAACTCATCAACTACTGTTTACAATTTAGAAGTAGGTACCAGGCGCCCATAACCCGATTGGTTTCTCAATCAAAATGTCGGTGCAGCATAAATTATGAACAAAATATTAGATTTAATACAGGAGTGGGTTGCGCGCGCTCGAATTTGGCAATTAACTAAACTACACTATATTTTATTTGTAGATTCGAACTAGGGTTGCCAAGACTATGGCGCCAATAATACTGTGGAAATATTGCTAACCTTTTCTGACATACGTAGTAAGACAGAGATGAAAGAAAATTGGGGCTGTCAAATTAAACTGTTGTAACCGTGTATGAATACTTTCAAAGTCAAAGTTGTTCGGGCGCCTCCGGCAATCTTCGGCTGCTGTCGTGAGACATCGGAAGGCGGCGAGAGGTGCGGCATTCGGGACGCGGGCGGTCGGACCACTTTGCTACCGATCTCGGACGAACGCTTACCAACATCGACACTATTTAATTATACCTATTTGGATTTTATTCTTTAAAATTACAGTCCATTGCTTTTTGAGTTTAAGTCCTTAGTAAGGTCCCTAACATATGGTCCTTCGAGCCGGATTAACTACTTTTTCATGGTATTAGGACCACTCGGGCACTTTTTAACTATCAGGTAATGTTAGTCAAAAAATAGGTTTGGACAGCAATGCAGAAAGTGGCACAAAAACACGCGACGCGAGTTTGACACATATCAACTGCTTTGACAGCTGTCAAGTTTTCCCATCTCTTTCTGATGTTACGTGTTAGAAAAATACAACAATACCAACACAATGGGCTCCTATGTATACATAGCACTTATGTGTTCCCGTAAAGAGGCTTGCTTTTAACTCACAACCTCTCCCAAAGACAAGACGCAGCGGTGCGTGAAGACGCGGCAGAGCATTGTTTTTTCAAGCACTCTCTGGAATCTTATGACTGCAGACTATACGAGGTGTATTTAAGGACATCCGCATAGCTATTGCTGGCTTTCGCTGAAAACCAGCGCTGTGGCTCTGTCTCGCACAGGGTCTTAGCATTTACGCTGAGCGACGGCCGTTTCGGGTGGATGTGACGCATATTTTCCCCTAATTTGTTATTTTTAAATATAATAATACCAGCCCATTACTGCCCCCCTGCAGGGCATAGGGCTCTTCTGACGCAGAGAAGACACGAGCATTGATTACCACGCGTGCTCATGACGGGCTGGCGATTTCAGACTTATATCCATACTAGTCCATATTAATATTATAAATTCGAAAGTAACTCTGTCTGCCTGTATCAAAGACTAATATTCTCTTTGGTATGTATGTTAAATTTTCACGCCTAAACCACTGAACGGATTTCGATCAAATTTGGCAGAGAGATAGATTGCATCCCGGGGAAGGACATAGGATCCAGGTTTTGTCACGATGTCTTTCTTCCACCGATGTCAGTAATAAGATAAATAAAGATAAATCTAGGTATTTTTCTTGGCTGCCAGCAGTGCCAGCAGTGCCAGCCCTGTGCTATGATGTTTTGACATGAATCCGGTGTGTGACGGGCAACGTACCGATATACCGCGCAGATAACTTGCTCATACGATCACATTACTGAGACCAACTGTAATAGCCTGCTGCTACTGCGCAGCTTTTTGGACTATACTTAGATGAAATGTGAACTAGACTAGCTGATGATAATGACATCAGCCGCAAATAATTCGGATACTTCACTGTTCAGCACTAACTTCAATACGTGTAATTACGTTATAAAGTGATTTTAAATTCTAAAACATATTACTCGATTGGTGGTAAGTAGGTGTGTTTAAGAAGTTCTTAATTACAAGTACATTTCGTCATTACATTTTTTTTTCTTTTTTTTAATAAAAAACGTTGCCCCACACTAGGAATTTCTCCTGTTCTGTGGGTGCGTTTACAAACATTTAAAGTCACATACACAAACAGCCAGACCCGGAACAACTACTTGTAGGTCATACAAATATTTGTTCCGTGCGGGAATCGAACCCGCGACACGCAGCGCAGAAGTCAATCGCTTAACCACTGCGCCAACCGTGCCGACATAATTACATATTATTATGTGATTATGAGTTCTATTTAATAGGGAGCGAGCCTATTTGCCTTTCAAATCAAGACGGGCTGCTATTTCTAAAATTTGTGACGCAAATTTAACAGAATATTTATATGATTGACGTGTAAAAGTGTTTGTACAAACCTACTTACAGAAATAAAATCATTTATCATTTATGGACTTTTTTGGCCGACCTTGGAACCGACCCCACACTCAGTGGTGCAAATCACCACTGGACCAAACGATGCAATAGAGGTAAGGTCGGTCAATGATATCCGCCATCCCAGAGGCAAAGTTGAAATAAATGTCACACGTATCTAGAATTTCGTAACATTTAAAAAATCTGCTCGTACCAGGGTGTCATGAGCATAAGGCGGTGTGTAGTGTGTTGCCACTTAGGCGGAGTGGCGCTCGAACAAAGCGCCACAATGCGCCACTCTACCCGGAGTAGCACAGACGTCTTGAGTATCAATAGTAGATCTAGAGCTATTGGAATCGTAGCATGGATGTTCTTATTATAACTAGCGCAATCCATACCTCTAAAAGTCTAAACTATGAATATACTTTCTGTTCGCGCTTTCTTTTATGATAAAATATTATATCCTAAAACACTCGGCAGTACTCTAGCTTCCCATTAGTGAAAAACATTTCGGAATCAGATGAGAAGTTCCGAAGATTACCCGAGTCGAGCTGCACGATTACTGACAAGCATGCATTGACTGGACGAGTCTACTCTATCTGAGTGGTTCTTTCCACACAAAAGGACATCAGTTTATATGGTCTTCACATGACCTGACCAAGACTATCTCTGGACTTTTGACTTCTGAGTTTGTTTCGGTCTTTCTTCTCAGAGTAGTCGCATAGGTAAGAAACGCTGACCTCATCTAGTTTTAAAATATGATCGGACGTGTAAAAGTAAGTGTTGGTATAAACCTACTTTCAGAAATATAACAATTTGTCACCCCCTACGTCTACTATTCCCTATTCTAACAATGTTGCCAGTCGTCAAACCTCACATTCCCACTAACATGTAAACATCTTCACAAACAAACCCCTTTACAATAACTAATGGGATAGTAAATATTCAAGAAGTATGTATGTATTCAGGTTATTATATATTTAGTAAACTAATCACAAATCGTGATAGAAATTGTCAAACTCAGTTTTGCATGCCAAGTGAGCGGTTAGTTAGCATCTGCGAGTGCGCCAGTTAGAAAATTAGTATGCACGGGTCCTGTATCTTACCGAAAGTCTAACCACTTGCACCCTATTTGTGTAACAAACTTTCTTTAGGACACCACGCGAACGATAGCGCCGGGCAGCTAGAAATAATTTATATGGCAAAACAACGTTTGCCGGGTCAGCTAGTTATAAATAAATAAATAAATGTCATTTTCTTGCAAACCGCTGCAACGCGGTGGGTTTGCGCCTTAATTGAATCAATCATCTGCCTGCCTTTTCCCAACTATGTTGGGGTCGGCTTCCAGTCTAACCGGATGCAGCTGAATACCAGTATTTTACATGGAGCGACTGCCTATCTGACCTCCACAACCCAGTTTAGTGGTAATACGATACCTCTTGGTAAGACTATGGTTGTCAGACTTTCGGGCTTCTGACTATAACTACTGTCAAAGATCCACGAATGGCAGCCGGGACCAACGGCTTAACGTGCTTTCTGAGGCATGGCGGGGTCTCGGTATGTAAAGATGGTCACCCATCCACAGACCAACCGCGGAAAGATCGACCTGTGCGGCTGTTATTATTTAGCCACGGGCCCCTCAGTGAGTGAGATATTGGAAGGAATACAAGCCCACCTGATGTTTAGTGGTCACCGCCTTCGGACATGTGGTATACCAGAGGCAATCCCAGAGACAAAGTTGACAACCGGAAGAAGTAATATAAAATCATTTTCTTGTAGTTATTTCAATTATTTTCTTTACACCTCTCTCCCTTGAATTTGTATGTATATATATATATATATTATAAGTATATATTATATTAAATAGTATGTATGTGTATAAAACCAATTTATGTATTTGTGTAAGTACCTAGTTTTATTAGCTTTTTTAATTTTTATCATTGTTCTTCTCAACCAAAGCACCTGCCATCCAATCTCTTCACCACCCTTGGTTGACTGGTAGAGAATGCCTAAGGCATTAAGTCCGCCTTTGTACCTTTTTTGTGCGAAAAGTTTAAATAAATAAATAAATAAATAAATGGCTCTATCAGACCTTCATTTCGAACAAAGCGGCTTCAGATCGCTCTACCACTCGCGTCTGAGTATCAATACAGATGTAGAGCCGACGCCGCGCGCCGTCGAGTATCAATAGAGATGTAGAAGCCATTGATCGCGGCTTTTCTTCCGCTGTGCCTCTATGTAGGCCTTTATTTGAAATACAATAGGCACTAGTTCTGAAAGTGGGTATTTTCTAGCTTTTTCTGTTTTTTACTATTGAAAACCAGATGTTTTGCCTGCGGTTAAAGTTTGCTTGAAATATGAGGTAGATAAGTACCCTCAGCTGGATGAGTGTTGCCGAGAATCGAGTTGACGTGCAATAGGAGATGCCTATGTCCGGGAGTAGACTGCTGTACGCTGGTGATAATGGGAGTACCCTAATGTTACTTTCTAGTTAGGTACTTGTAATTTAAAAATAATAGATTTAGTATGTTTCTGTGTAGGCATGCCTGGCTGAAGCACATCGGTGCGCATCACATGGGTGCGCTTCACATCTGCGCGCATCACATCGGTGCGCACCACATCGGTGCGCAATCCTTTTGGCGCTAATTCAAGCGCTGCTATGTTGCCATGCCTTTAGACAGGATAATAATTCAATTTTTTGGAACAAAGTTCTTCATCGCGACTTGCGATAGGAGTAAACTGGTAAAAATCGTCACGTAACGAAAAAGCGTTACGCTACTCTCTCTGTCTCTTTTTATTGTGTACGAGTGTGTGTGCGTGCAAGTATTGCGTAAGTTCAAAGTTAAAGTATTATTTACCAATAACGACTGGTAACTAGGTATAGGCCGACCGCTTAACTGAGACGTTGTCTGAGGTAGCTGCGCGGTGCGGGAGGGGTGACAGTTGTCACAAGGTGACGAGTCACTGAGCTCTCGCATCACGTCACCAACCCCCTCCCGCACCGCGCTACACCTATTACAGCATAAGAATAATAATAATTTCAGACTAAAAAAAGCGAAGACTTTTCAGCGCGACTCTCAAATGTGAGGCTTGAATTCTATTCCATCTTTAGACATTAGCAAAGTGCTTACAAAAGTTCTCGCATAAATATCCGAGCACTATAAGATAATGTCCGCGGATACGTGCCGACTGACGGCTGACGGCTGATGGCGCACGTCTGCGTCCAAATCTCGGCTATTTCAGTGCTTGTGCTAGACGAGTTTTATATCCGACTACATCCGTCCGTCTTTGCGCTTGATGGAAAACTAGGGATGTGAAGCGCGGATATTTTTCGGATATAGTGCGTTGACACTTTTTTTTTATTTCAATATTGTAGGATATTTATCTGGTCGCACTAACGTAGTTCAGCCACAAGCGGCTAAAGATATTAGAACATAGTTATACCTAATTCTTTCGACACAAACGACAAGCATTTTTTATGGATTATATTTAAAACTAGATGTACCTAATTGTTACAAAGAATGATCAAATTACTTCAAAATCTGTATGCGGTTAACCTAAAAACGTCATCCAGAAATAAAAATGATTGACGTTCGATAAAGAATTATGATACAAATGTATGAACTTGCTAAGTTTTCGCTAATGTATCGTTGGATCTAAAAATAAGTATTCCATGTCAGATCATAATCTGATTGCTCCGAGATCTCGGAGTGCCAGATAGAAGATATAACAGGGAGTGCAACTATTTTGACAGTATCGCAGTGATTTATGTAAGAAACTAGCTGTCCCCGCGGTTTCACTCACATCCTGGGAAAACTACTTCGTGTAACATAACATCACGCCAGCTTCCCCCTTAAGTTTAGGCAGCACATATAGTACAGCCACATTACGCCAGTTATGTTTAAGACTCACCCATGTATTAAGGGGCGAGCCTATTGCCATCAACGGGGAACAAATCCAGGCTCTAGGCTATTACTGAGAAATTCGTAATGGAAAAACCCAACAACACTTTGCTCGACCTGGAGATCAAACCCAGGACTTCGTGACAACAGTAACTGTAGCGCTTGCAACCATTAAACCAACGAGGCAGTCTAAAATAAACTATTCTTTGGGGTAATCCAGGACATTGTGTATCTATGGGCCAAATTGCATCGAAATCCATGCAGCTGTTTTGCATGATTGAGTAACCTACCTAATTATTATTAATGACATAAGAAAACTCGCTTCAACTTCCTGACTAACTAACCGACTCTTTGACAATTCAAAAATTAGTAAATGATGATCTAATTGTAATAAATGCTATGAGTTTGAGTAGAGCATTGAGTTTGGTCATTTAATACAGAATGCGCGTCTTATTTCAGATTATAAATTCAACTTCAGTAAGAAGTTTTTTCTTGTTCAATAAAAACTATGACCTTGCGTAATAGGCTATTTGACAATGTAAAAAATAAGGTCATAATTATTGACACTCGTATAGATTATCGCTTTTAAAATCGATTTGCATTAATTTTACTACAAAACAATGTATTATATTTGTATTATATATTCCACTGCAAAATTTTGGGCAGTCCGCTTTGCCACGCCGGGGTGGCGGGCTTGGTGGGGCAAAGTGGAATTACCCAAATTCAATTCTATTATGTTTCCACGCTTTTATAATGGCTGTAGATAATAATAATTTATGTATTTATTATCAGAACTGCCGAGGGATCAGGACCAAACTGAATACACTGTATATTAACATATTGTCTCACTCTTACGATATCATTATCTTAACCGAAACTTGGTTGACGCCGGATATTTCTGACAGTGAATTTATTGATAGCCGCTATTCGGTATACAGATGCGACCGTAATCGTTCCGCCTCTAATAAGAAAGATGGAGGAGGCGTCCTAATAGCGATCGCCAAGGCCCTTAATTCGTCATGTGTCACATTGTCTCCTCCATTAATTTTACCTGAACATAAAATAATTAAAATCCCCTTTCATGATAATAAATATTTATTACTTTGCACCACTTACATACCCCCAAATACAACAGAGGATATTTATGTAAACTTTATTGATTCACTGGCTATTTTAATTGACGATCCCTCCATAGAACACGTTGTTTTAGCCGGTGATTTTAACTTACCTGAGCTTAATTGGATTAGTTCTAAAACTCATATGGCGTGTGCCGCGAGCAGCACTTATTCCAATGTTAGTCGTCATCTATTGAGTTTTTGCTCTCTATTGGATATGAACCAATATAACAGTACTACTAACGACAACGGGCGCATCCTGGATTTATTCTTCTGTAACACACATATAGTGACTCATACTCCTAATGTTTCGCTTTTGCCCATTGATTCCCACCATCCTGTCTTCTATGCATTAATACCATTTAGAAAACCTTCATGTATATCAAAACAAACAAACCAAATTCCACTTAATTATTATAAATCTAACTATGCTGAGATTAATTCCGAAATTGAAGCCGTTGACTGGCTTAGCCTTCTAGAAGAACTACCTCCTGAGGAAGCAGTTTCAATTTTCTACGAAAAGCTCTATGACATCATTAAGCTACACACTCCCACGCACAAACCCAAAAGCTGTAATTTCCCGAACTGGTTCACTAAATCACTTTTGCATACATACAGAAAGAAATCACAAGCATGGACGAAGTGGAAAAAATACGGAAATATTAGCGACTATGAAGTATTTTCCATTTATAGAGCGAAATTTAAAAAGGACGTGGACATATGCTATAAAAAATATATGAATACGGTGGAAGATAGCGTGGCTGTCAATATCAAGGCATTTTGGTCGTATGTCTCCAGTCGCAAATCCAGTAACAGTATCCCCTCCACAGTCTATTACCAACAACAGTCCTCCAATGAACCAACTGCTACTTGTAATTTATTTTCCACATTTTTCCATTCGGTATATGAACCCTCTACGTTTGATCATAATTCATGGGAACCACCGCCCCCTACTTCTGATAATGATATTAACCTTTGCAATTTACACTTTTCCATGGACAAGATACAAAGTGAACTTAAGTCTTTAGATGCATCTAAGGGGCCGGGCCCGGACGGTATTCCCTCTATCTTCTTAAAAAACACCTGCGACACACTGTGCTTTCCTCTATTCTTAATATTTAATAAATGCATTAGTAATGGCGTATTCCCGGAAATCTGGAAACGCGCTAACATTGTTCCGGTCCACAAAAGCGGCTCTAAAAATGATGTGTCTACATACCGCCCAATATCTTTACTGTCGGCGCTCTCTAAACTTTTTGAAAAACTCGTTCACAGCGAGATCTACCCCGTCCTACGCCACGTGATATTAAAAGAACAACATGGGTTTGTAAAGGATAGGTCGTGCGTGAGTAACCTCCTCATTTTTACATCGCAGTTATTTGAAAGCCTCGATAATAGACAGCAAATTGATGCGGTATATACTGATTTCCAAAAAGCGTTTGACAAAGTGGATCACAAGTTACTACTAGATAAAATTGCATTTAACGGCATCAGAGGAAATCTGCTTCGCTGGTTTGTTTCTTACGTCACTGATAGGACTCAAAAAGTGGTGATAAGCGGCTATGAGTCTAGCCCCATTAAAGTCACATCTGGAGTCCCGCAAGGATCCATTCTAGGTCCATTATTATTCATTTTATTTATTAACGACGTTAAACATTGTTTTCAATCTTCCAAATTTCTCCTATATGCGGATGACTTAAAGATATATAAAAATATCACCAATCTATCTGACTGCATAGATTTACAGAGGGACCTTGATCGTTTCTTAGAATACTGCTCTTCTAACAAACTTCAGCTTAGTTTTTCTAAATGTCATAGTATTACGTTTACCAAAAAGAAATTAGTTATCAAGTTTAGTTATTGTTTTGGCAATACTGTCCTAAATAATGTTACTTGTCTCCGCGATCTTGGTGTTCAGTTAGACTCCATGCTCCATCTCGATGCGCATGTGAATAATATAGTCAATAAAGCTTATCAAATGTTTGGCTTCGTAATGCGCGCATCTAGAGAATTCCGCCGCCCTTCCACTTATTTGCATTTATACAAGTCGATAATCCGACCACAATTGGAGTACGCAGTCCCTATTTGGAATCCTTTTTACAAAAAATACATAGAAATATTGGAGTTAGTCCAACGTAAATACCTTCGCTCTGTGCACTATAGATGCTTTCGTAAAAGGATATCCTACCAATCATTGCTCGCACACTAGACGCACACTCCTGGAAATGATGACCCTGTTCAGTATATGCCGCAACCAGTTTGATTGTTCTGATCTTGTGAGAAGTTTGTGCTACCTGGTCCCTCGCACAGTACAGAGTAGAGAAGTACGTTCACGGTGTTTGTTTGCCACTAATTTCTGTCATACCAACTCAGGCGCACGCTCACCGCTGCACCGATTGGTCGACACTTATAATAAAAAGTTTGGATCAATTGATATTATATTTCTGAATAAGAATAGGTTCAAAAATCAAGTTATTTCCACTTTAAAGGAACAGCCATAAGTTTTGATGTTACTTAATTTTGATTCCTATACCTCATGTATTTATGTAGCTTTAGGTTCGTCCTTCTTTTTTTCTTTAGTTTTTGCATGCCGATTTTATCTGATTCCATACCTTTTTTACATGCCGATTTTATCTGATTCCATACCTTTAAATTTGTCCCTTGTATTAAGACGCAAATATTATTAGATATTTTGCTGTCCGAGATTGCATTTTAATAACAAACCGAGTAACTTTGTAATGAGTATCTTTAAGTTTGCCTTTATTGTTATTAATAACAGTACCTATGCTAATTATTTTATATGGTAATCTGTGGATAACGTCGTGAGTAGTGTATTTGTTAATTCTATTAGTTTAGTACTCCAAACATGTGTAATATTTAATATACTACTGTTTGTTGTCCCTAATAAATAAATAAATAAATAAATAAATTATTTATAAAAAAAATCCCGAAAAAGCTTCATATTTTTAAATCTGGCGCCACGTAATCGAAAACGGTCTGGATTGGCTGAACTTAAGATGACGTCATGATTTAGTAAATTTCTGTCTATCGTTGACAGAACAGATGACTTTTGTCTAGTATCTCGACCGTTTCAACGTTTGTTTACGTGAATCGTGACGTCACGACGCCATATTGTTAAAGATAGCGTTTTGGCGGCTTATTTAAACAGTACATTTTTATTTACTATTTTTTAAAAGAAATACATTATGCAATTTGAAGTAATAGGTTTTTGTGGGCTCGTTAGATACCATTAAATAATCTGAGATGTTTATCAGAAACCAGTCAAATAGCCTATTGTATCCGCCTGCAATCTGCATGATCGCAACGTGGTGGTTACTAATTGACAACGGCTTAAAAACGCTGAATACTAATTTCGTAAGTATACTTTGTTTAAAAGTTACCGTTTGTTTACCGTTACACCTTTTTCTAATTTTTTTGAACGTTAAAATTCATCACTTCCCTGGCTGGGAAGAAGAAGTGACGCCACAAACTGCCAAGTAGTATTAATAATGAAAATTCCTTACAAGCGTGTAAAACTAGGTTATTCTTGCAATAAAAACATTTGAATGTTTCAAAACACATTTAATAATCGTAACTTGTAGCTTGCAATGAATATTCAGCTCCTCACATGCTAGACGAGACAATGTCAAAAATCACACGTGATATGAATAAATGCGGAAGTAATTACACTCGTATATACCTATATCCGACAACCATCGCAGTCACAACACTATCATAAAACAACATCAATTTTATAGATCATTGATCTTTACCGGCTATTATTAAACTCTGGCGCACGTGTTCTCTATCCTACTCGCACACCACGCTAACCGACGTGCTTGAACGAGACAGACATAGATCTGTCAATCTTATCTTTGAAGCTTGCCATCTTTATCACACTTTAGAATGCAGTGTATGTTAGACAGAGATAGATTTAAAATCGATTAGTAGTAGTGAATTTCAAATTGAGCGTAGTTACGCAGTGTTGGCTAAGATTATGAAATAATATAGAAGTGATTTGTGTTTTGGCGTGTGTTTATAATCGGATCAAGATGGATTGAACGCGCCACGATTTAAATAGAATCTAATGGGATTCCGAAAGAACATCTGCCTTATAATAGTAGTAGGTAAACTGCATTAAGGTTATGCATTCCTGGTACTTCAGAGAAGGGATGGAAGTATTTCCGGGATATTATTAATTTAAAGTGAGTTTCTCGGTAATTAATGTGTATTTTCTTCGTAGCCATTTATTGGAGTAGTGCCAGCGCCTCTTTGAAATATCGCGTACCTATTTAAATGACGTAGTTGATCCGCGAGTAGGTCCTACAGTTATGGAATGTTTCTGATTTTAATTAAAAACTTAAATCTTCGTAATTTGTGGACACTCATCATCACTTAATAATTTACTCCACCTTTTTTTATTGAATGTGGCAAAATGTTATTTTCTTTTTGCTTTGGTTTATGTATATGACGAACTTTTGTGTGCGACTTCATCTACGTGGACTGCAGAATTGGATTCAGAATATCCTTGTGTGCCAAATTTCATCTAAATCCGTTCAGCCGTTTTACCGTGATTGAGTAACAAACGTCAAAATAAACAAAATGTCACATTTATAATAATATCAAGTGAACATACAACTGATTGTGATCAAGAACATACCTATACACTTGGAAACCTTTTGAGAATATTGGAACGCGGGAACTCAATGCAATATTTCTCCAATTAGTAATAGCTCGTCCTTTAGAATGATACTACAAAAAATATACGCATGTGGACCTATCAAGCTCAAAAGATTTACTGCTAAGCTATGAAATACGCTTAGATACTGCCCGCAGATACGGGATATTATTATTCTCTTATAATGATCCATGAGGCTCAAGCCAAATATTACAATCTGTCAAAGGACAATGCCCATTTTGTTAGGAGTTTTGGGCCCCTAAAAAACTTCGCGTGTCACGGAGGTTCTAACTTGGTTTTGTAGACCTAGAATTACCTTTTCATATCCTGAAATCGATTTTCAATTTTTCACCCTGGTTTAAGAGAAATCTTATTTTTTTGGATGCTGAAATTGAGGTTATAAATCAAGTTAATAGATAAAAATAGATTTGCATTCATTCTCTTTTCTTTAATAGATTTGCAACTTTATCGCTAAAGTATAAGGTTCAAAGATGATGGGAAAATTGACAGTTTCGGGTAGGTTGATGTGCTGGTGTCTGTACCTATTTAAAAATTGAAAGAAATACTATTTTTAAAGAATTTCTACACCAAATTAATGTTTAGACTTTGACACCCACGGTAATAAAGGTGATGGCCAAAACTGCATAGAGATAACAAAACACTGTCCCATCTACAAAATTCCTTACTCTATGCGCACACACACAGCCGCTCACTCGGCCACGCACATTGACAAAATGATAGATGTACCAGTAGATCTTTGTAAAAGACTTTTTTTCTTAATTTCACGGCCGCGGCAAGATGTACGAGTTTACATCACTGGCGACATAATTAATTTTGACATTTAAACAACATTCATTGCGTTTTTCCTGCTGTCGAGTTCAAGAAGTTCTTGAACTTAAGAAGCAATGGATTTGGTTGTTTGGTCACTTTTGAAGTGATTGTTATTCCCAGTGTTAGGTGAGGGTGGAGGATTTGCTAAAATGTCGTTTAACTGTCCATTTGTCTTGCAGTGGGAGTTTGTCGCTGAGATATTACAGCAGGTGCTCGAATTAAATGGTGGCTAATAACTGTATTCAAAACATATGGGTTTTGTGTTTGTAGAAATATCATAATTATTTTGTTAGTCTCGTAAATGTCCATTGTTATGCCGGGCGTAAAGTTATGCCGGGCGTAAAGTTATGCCGGGCGTAAAGACGAACAAACAGGGGATCGAGGAGGGGGGCGGGTGGAGGGGGGGTTCAGTACAAGAAAGTGCCCTTTTATACCTCATCTTTTGATGTGATATCGACGCGCATTGCCAGTTTGTGTTCTGCTCTCATATCGTATCATATCATATCATATCGACCACATTAAAAACAAACAACACTGCTTTTAACTTCTAATGAGGGACTCGGGGACGTCACACGTCACTTAAAAATAATCGCTCAATTGAATCTGTCCAGCCTTTTCCCGACTACTTATTATGTAAGGGTCGGCTTCCAGTCTAACCGGACGCAGCTGGATACCCAGTATTTTACATGGAGCTGATGCCAATCTGACCTCTACAACCCAGTTACTGGGTAACACGATACTCCTTGACTGGTTGTTAGACTTCTATCTAATTATCCGTAAAGACTGTCAAAGATCTACGAATGAGAGCCGGGACCAACTGCTGAACGTGCTTCCCGAAGCACGGAGGGGTCTCGTATGTAATGGATGGTCACCCATCCACGAACCGACCGCGTTAACCTCAGCTTAACCTGCGATCGACCCGTGCGGCTGTCTCGAGCCCAAGCACAGTATTATTTTCGGTTAAAGTCTTATATCAAGTCGCCTTCGTACGAAGATGGGAGGGGTATAGGGGGGAGGGTGGGGGATGGCTGTTTCACCCCCCGGATTCTTTTCTTGCCGGAGATGCGTAGTTTTTCTATTATTCCACTTTGAATAAAATTTTCTAACCTAACCAACACAAGCCTGTCTGCTCTGGGTAGGATCTGTCACTCATTAGGGTACGGGGAGATAGTTACTTTCTGGCGCTTCGCCGGCCGCTGCCGCGGCACGCTCGCTCTGCTCGCTCGGCTCGCGCTGTGGTCACTGTTCTAACCTAACCTAACCTACCAAAACAACTCGCTCGGCTCGCGCTAAGTGGTCACCGTTTTATCTTAACCTAACCAACACAAGTCTGTGTGCTTTGGGTAGGATCTGTTACTCATTAGGGTGCGGGGAGCTAATAATCATAGCAACATATAAAATTCACGTAAACTCGAGAGCAACGGAATGACAAAACGAATGCCAAAAGTATTTGTCAATGTAAACAGAATGGCGGCTTACGTTTCGTTTCACACATTTCGACAAACGGAGCATCGAAATCGCTACGAAATGTATCAAAATTACGTTCCTTTTTAAGTATTTGTAAGTTTTTGAAATAATAATTAAAATATTTTGGCGCGTCTCCGGCAGCAAAAAATACATTTTATCGCTTAGTACGAACCCCCTACACCCTCCCATATTCACACTTACCTCAGATTCATGCGACTCGATATAAGACCCAACCCTTATTTTCTTACTAGCAGCCCTTGTATTTGTGCCCGGGTAGTAAATAGGCTCGCCCTCTTACGTCATAATCTTTTCCCAACTATGTTGGGGTCGGCTTCCAGTCTAACCGAATGCAGCTGAATACCAGTATTTTATATGGAGCGACTGCCTATCTGACCTACACAACCCAGTTACTGGGTAATACGATACCCCTTGGTAAGACTTGTTGTCAGACTTTCGGGCTTCTGACTACCCGTAACGACTGTCAAAGATCACGAATGACATCCGGGACCATCCGGGGGATTTATATGGTGTACATAATAAAGAGTATTCTATTCTATTCTACCCACCGCTGAACGTGCTTCCCGAGGCACGGAGGGGTCTCGGTATGTAAAGATGGTCACCCATCCACAGACCAACCGCGGCAAGCTTAGCTTAACCTGATCAATCGACCTGTGCGGCTGTTACTAAGTATTTACTTATTTAGCCACGGGCCCGTCAGGAAAATGTGGCACCTCTGCCTTGGAGGAGCCATGTTATGTCATCGTGGCCGTTCTGGCGCCGGTTTCAGCACCGCAGTCCACATGTAACGGATACGGATTTCAGTTATGTCGTATTGTTGTCTGTTATACTTTGATGTTGAACTGAACCGAGTCCGAGATGTGCTCTGTTCCGAAAGTATCAGATGTACGTGTAAACAAACCCTATTCAAGTTAAATTCTTACGTAAAACATTCATCTGTATCTGTATTTAGGCTTCAACTTTATGTTTACCGCTTTTTCTAAAAAATATTGTTAAAAATATGTAAATTAAATTGTAATAGAAAAATCATTGGCGAAAAATTAAGCTAAACTGTCAAATGACAAACATCTTTACGATACTGAATTTTAAATTAAAATTTCGGGTTTAAGTAGTCAATTAGTCAAATAATAATAATAATAATAAAGAAAGGAAAGATCACCTTGATCCAGAAAGCGGTACTTCTGGACACGGCCCGAATAGTTAGGAGGTTCCTCTCTCTGGAGCCCTGACCGCCGGTAGCTTGGACCCTGTTCCCGATACCGGTGGGCTACTATTTTTTATATTTTTAAATGTTTTTATATTTCTTTATACTAATATTTAAAAATATAATTTATAAGAATTTAATTGAATAAAGGAGATAATAATAATATTCCATAACTATCACACAACGCCGTCTAGTCTCAAGCTAAGCAGAGCTTGTGTTATGAGTACTAGACAAATCAAAGCATTTAATTTGTAAGGGGCACAGAATACATAATAGTACAAGTAGCATTACTACATTTTCTGATCCATTTATTTACATTTCCATTTGATACTTTTGGAACAGCCGATACATTGATTAGTATTGCAATTTGCTAGAGACCTTGTCTCAAATAGTGTCTCAATATAGATCACATTGCTGATGCAGCTGGCACTCGAGAACTCATCGGTTATAATTTTAATCCCACCACGATATCATAATGTGATGTGAAGACGTTTGTTACTTCATCACGCATTAACGGCTGAAGGGATTTTGATGAAGTTTGGCACACAGACACAGACCACGTGCTACACCACATATATTACCTATTGTGAGAGAGAGTCGTGGTGGCTGGTGGCCCAGTGGTAACGCCGTGACTTACGAGTTGTAGGTCGTGGGTTCGAACCCAGACAGGCTCTTTACTTTGTGTAAATAACTTCATAATCATAATCATTTATTTATTTGTCAGAATATTGTTACAGAGTTGTTACATATTTTTAAAAGTTCATAATATTCTGCCGTTTCCGGCGTACAAATACATTTTCAGGGTTTTGGTAATTTTTTTTTTCACATCTGGCTCTCCTATCGGTAAAGGAAAACATCGTGAAGAAACCGGCATGTCCTAGAACCAAAAATTCTAAGGCATGTGACATTCACCAACCCGCACTGGGCCCGCGTGGTAGATTATAGCCCACTCCCTCTCACTGAGGAGGCCTGTGTCCCAGCAGTGGGAACAATTGTAGCCGGATACCTATTATCACCGCATATATTCCAATGCAACATCAAGCAGTAGGTACCTATTGTTGCAATTTCGTTATCATTGAAAGATCCATGATGATGTCCCAAAAAGTGACAGCGAGGTATTGCAGTATTAATCGGTAGAGGGTACCATACAACGGTCATTAAAATAAAACCTCTTGTTACTCACACTAAAACAAATATTAATTATGTGCCAGTAACCATTAATTAACAATTTCACACTTCACAACGTTCATTTTATGTACTTTTAAAAACTCTCATGTTACCACAGTAATTAAATTTTAATGAATCGAGTTTTATGGAAATATTACATACCGATAAGTTTTTAATTCAGCTTGATCGTACGACTAAGTAAATACTCCGTGGTTTGTCCGTAGTGTATGAACAGTTTGATAGTTTACCTGAAACAAAAAACAATAATTAATATCATCATGTCACACTTCTAAAACTAAAAATATTGTCATCTCTTTGTAACGGGCAAAATAAGAGAGAGACGGAAGATCAACTGTCAAAATGACAGCTGTCCAAATGCCAGTGCGTAAGCCATAATGCAAAGGTGTACAGTGCATCCATATTTCAATTATTGAGTGTACGTCCAACGCATAGGACCCAATTGCCTTTAAAGAAACCACTGCTACTAAGTAATTCCTAGAGAACTTAGAAACACTGCCAGATGTCTTGAAACCACCGGGGTAATTGCGTAACACAAATAAAATGACAATTGATCGCAATGCTTTTCATTTTGTCAGTTTAGCCACGTTCATTGCGATATTTACGTTGTAAAGCTGACGAATTTCCAAACCTATGAAGCAATGGATTAGAAATATCCTTCAAAACCCTCCGATGGTTTACGTTACGCAATTGGGGTGCAGGCTTTTATGCTCAGTAGTCGCCATCTTTGCCTGACCTAAAGATCAAACCCAGGACCTCACAGTCAGCAGCAGCGCTTGCGAGTTGCGACCCGAAACCATTGTCCATCTAATACCACGCTCTACCGGCAAACAATTAGAAACTGAAAGTGAACCGCAATTGTTTTTTTTTATGATTAAAAACAATTGCTGCGGTCGCCGACAACCAACAAAGAATTGATCTCTCTCAGTGAAAGTCACAAATTGTTAAAGATAATGTTTGGAAAATGGAAATTGAATGTGATTGGGTATATAATATTATTATTATATAATATTAGCTTCACAAGTTACCATTATGTCTGCTTTCCCAGCAAAATCAAAAGTGATTTATTCAAACTAGGCTGAGAATTAGCACTTTTTGAACGTCAAAATTACAAAAGACAGTCCCCCGGCACGCCCGCCCTTCACCACTCCCTAGTGCTCTCGCTGGGGAGAAGAAGTGGCGCAACAAACTGTCCAGCAGTACAGCAGTTAGAAAACTTGATTCTATACAATATAATGCCAATCATTTTCTTGATTATTAAGAGGTTTCCATAATCAACTTTATGGGAATCGAACTCGCTCATGAACCTAGACAGCTACTGCTAATCAAGTCTTATTCAGTCCTAATCAAGAGCTACCACCTGTCATCAGTATGAACACAAGCAGTCCATCTGCCCACCTCCTTCCGGAACAAGCGGCTCGCATATAAAGGTAGCCGTAACACCGCTTCTGTAGCCCATCCAGGTCAAATGGCCACTGAGGCGGCTATTTTCGCAAAATGAAAATAAAATCCACGCTAAAGGCTACTAGTAAATAAATTGCGAATTCAGCAACTGTAACATAGGACTGCTAGGGTACACCGCGGTATGACCCGTTCGGATATCCGCGGATATTTTGAGTTACAAGTTTCGGATATTTTATTTTTCAAATTCAAATTTATTTATTTGTACACATAGGTGAAATGTAGTTACATGATGGATAAAATAATAAGATAATATGTTGTGTCACTATGTGCTGCCTTGCAAGGCGTACAAATATTGCTTACACAGTAGATAATGGATGTACAGGTAGGCCTATATAATTATAGATTACTGCTGAGTAACAATCTTCGTAACAAGTCTTATAAAATTATAGATTACTGCTAAATAACAGTATTAAATCTCTAGCAATAACATAAACAAAGAAAATAGTACAAATTAAGGTAAATAAGTAATAAACTAAACTTATTAACTAAAGTAAGAAAGTAGGTAATTAATAAATATGAGAAAATGGTATCACGGATTTTTCAATTATACATACGAGTACATAAAGGCTCGAGAATGGGGCATAGAGCGGCCTGTGGCTAAATAATAACAGCCGCACAGGTCGATCGATCAGGTTAAGCTACGCTTGCCGCGGTTGGTCTGTGGATGGGTGACCATTTTTACATACTGTGACCCCTCCGTGCCTCGGAAAGCACGTTAAGCCGTTGGTCCCGGCTGTCATTCGTGGATCTTTGACAGTCGTTACGGGTCGTCAGAAGCCCGAAAGTCTGACAAGCAGGCTTACCAAAGGACATCAAGTTACGTGCTTTCCGAGGAACGGAGGGGTCTTAGTATGAAAAGATGGTCACCCATCCACGAACCAACCGCGGCAAGAGTAGGCTTTAGGCGTTTCTACTCACATCTGCCTTGTAATACCTTTATTTTGTTACTCGCCATTCATTCACTTATAGAGGTATGAGGAACAGCATGTAAAGTTAATTCATTTAACTCCCATAGAAAAGGGAGGATCCTCCGACCAGACGGGTGTTGTCTGACGGGCAGCTGCCCGATGATTCATGTCGGGCCGTTGTATTCTACGCTAGTAGCGCGGTAAACTCTGCTTGCGAGATGCAGGATTTTGCATGACGTCAGTATGACGCGTTGTTCTCATGTGGCGTTGTAGATACCGCTACACACTCCCTGAACATGAGCATTTTTCAATTATATTTACAACTAGCTTCTGCCCGCGACTTCGTACGCGGATCCTGTTGCTTATGCCAGCGACAACGGGGTCGTCAAAATCGAAGATCTGAAACGTCTGATGTCGAATTCTAAGAACCCGGGGACTGGATAACAACGGGATGCGCGAGACGATTCGAGACGTCATTTTCAGGCAATAATGAACCAATAGGGTGGTAAACTTGGCCTTGCACTTTGAATGTTGGCATAAATGGGCCTTCTGAAATCTGTTTCGCAACAAAAGATGTCATTTGAAAGGCATTATTGTACGAACGTATACTGTCCAAGAAATGTTTTGACTGTGATGGTCACCGATTAGCAGTGATCTTAATATTTCTGGAGGATTTTGTAATATTTCAATATGTACTTTCCCACCTGAGCAACACATACCGTTTGTTTCTTTTTGCTATTTAACAGCTTCACAAAAAGTACAATTTTCAACCATACCTCCGATGGCGGAATATGTGGCGTAGTCAATCATAGGAGTATACGTAAATGCACTCCGTTCCTTATCAACCCAAGGAAGGTCGCCATGCCCTACGGCTATATCTTGAGACACATCCGATTCTTCAGATGATATCGACATTCTGTTCAGAGAATGTCGAAGTCGATCAGAATTCAAACGTTCGTTGCGCTCTTCTTAATCTGTCCGTATCAGCGGTCAGTCGCGCATCATATTCTGCACTGGTCTCTAGAGACCTGGATGTAGATGCGTAAATACGCTGAGAACGCAGGCGTGCTTCGCGATCCGAAGAGGTTTCCACGGAGCGAGTTGCAGCCTGATGTTCTCAAACAGCATCAAGTCTCTCCTGACGCTCTTCGGTAGATTCTTGGGATCTTAAGATCCTCAATCTTTTAGCTCCTTTTGGAATTGGGAAAGATTTGACCTCTTTCTAGGCATGGTAATAGTTTTATTATGAAGATACCTGATCAATTAAAATCTAAGTGACTGCTCCCCTACCAAGGGTGCCCAGACACGGGATCGTCTGGCGCCCATGTGCTGGTTTGGTCCCTGGGGTGGTCATGGCGTGCTATGTGTTCTGGTGCGCCGGTGATGGGGAGTACTCCCCAGGGGAGGGTCCGGTGACGGACAGCCGCGGCGGGTTCACGGATGAGTGCTAACGCGTGCCCATGTTCCCGCCATAAGCGGCAGAGGAGGACACAGTGGAGTTTTAGTGGGTTAGAGTCCCACATAACTGCACTATCTCCCCGTGGTAGTGCAGAATGCATGAGCATTTCTTCACGTTAAAAAAAATAAATGGGAGTTTTGGCCAGTAGAGTCAAATTTTCAATGATATACCATCGTCATCGAAAATCAGTCCTAAACTGTTACCGCCTTCACCGCGTGGAGGTGAAATTAGTGATAGCTTTGATTTCCACATCAGATGTTTCTGGTCTTCGATTTTTATAAGTCAACAGGAAATGCCCATCAGACCGAATAACTTTTACTAAGACGTCATTCCTATATGTGTTATGGTGTAGCTGGGCTCTTGGAGTTCCCCATAAGGTGTTCCAGATCTTCAAATTTATTCTCTCAGCAGAAAATCCTCATCACGTGGAACAATTTTTGCTATTTTACCATTTTTGTATCTCTTATAGTTAAGCTGGTCTGTTTCGGTTCTGCATCAGGTGTTCAAGTTTCCAAGATGAATTATAGCCTGAATGTTGTCCAGTCATATAACAACTATACAATAAAAAAAAATCATTCAAATCCGTCCAGTAGTTCCGAAGATCGGACGCGCAGGCCCGAGGCGTGTACGTACTCTGACAGAATACCTTAACAAATGTTCGCCGTGATTCTTTAAATTGACATAACTTTTTTATTTATGAACCGATTGACATGAAATAAACACTAAATGTTAAGTGAAGCCTACTACAATATATTAGTGAAAACCGCATCTAAATCGAATAAGTCGTTTCTGATATTAGCGTGCACAAACAAACAGACAAACAGACAAACAGACAAACAGACAAAAAAAAAATTTATTACAATTTCGGGTTCGGCATCGATATAATAACAACCCCTGATACTTTTTTTTTATATATTTCCATTGTACAGACACCACTTTTCTACAAATTTATTATATGTATATATAGATTTCGTTGAGTCGCTGTGAGCTATAAATGTTGTTATCTTGTGAATAGAGCTGTGTAGTGAGAGTTGTAGGTAGAACTGTTTTACGATGATTTTTACGATAGCTTTTACTTTCTACATATGTAGTAAACTAACTATATTGTGGATTTATTGTTGTTCATGCGTTTCTTTACACATAGACGATGTTCATAAACAATGTTTGTTTGTTTCTATAAATATAAATGAGGGGCTTGTAGACAAATAATAACAGCCGCACGGATCGACCGAAGGTTAAGCTACTATTGCCGCGGTCGGCTCGTGGATGGGTGACCATCCATTACATATCGAGATCCCTCCGTACCACGGTAAGCACGTTAAGCCGTTGGTCCTGGCTGACATTCGTAAATCGTAGACAGTCGTTACGGGTAGTCAGAAGCCCGAAAGTCTGACAAGCAGGCTTACCAAAGGACATCACGTTACCCAGTAAATGGGCTGTAAAGTTCTAATAGGCAGTCGCTACATGTAAACTGTACTGCGGTTCGACTGGAAGCCGACCCCAACATACATTGTTAGGAAAAGGCTAGGTGAATTTATTTTGTTTGTTTATATAAATAAGCCTTTCTAAACCAGATTTACAAGTCAAAAAAAAAAACAGGAGACACCGCGGCATTTTCACGGGTCAAGGTCTTTTTAAAGTCCACATGTTGACTTCATGGTACTGTATACGAACGCTGACTGACGTACACACGAGCCTCAGGTGTCGGACACGGACAACTGAGGCTTGCTGCGCATGTAACTTTAATCGAATAGGTACAAAATGTGTCCGTCAGCGTTACTCTACAGTACTTTTAAAAAGATTTATATACAATCTTAAATTCTAAAGCATGCCAAACACGATTCACTTTAATTTAAATTACGCCAAAGACGAATCTTTTCGATCGACTTATACTAATTCACTGTTGGACACAGACGATTCTGAAAAATCTCACCATGACAACTTACGTGAAGTGAGCTGTCAATTGTGTCAATCCCTAGCATCAGGGGGAGTGACAGCTCACTACAGTCATTCAATAACAAAGCCGATCTATACTTCAGTATCAACGACGTTAAAAATCAATAGGTACGTCTCGTATAAAAATCTCCACAAGCATTGTGATCAAGTGCGGATATTTGAAAGCGCGGATATCCGTTGCGGCACATCCCTACTTCATCACGGATGGCGAGATCTCAACAGCCTGCACTACAAAGTCGAAATATTTGCATGTCCTGCCCATACCGCCGTGTTTTGTGCGGAAATGTTACAGTCATATGCAGGAGGGATACAGAGGTACTTTTTGAAAAGTAATTTGCTATACATTAAGGGCGAGAAATTATTTCATTATTGTGTTAGTGACCTGCCCCTGGGCCCTGAGGGGTTCGTGGGTAGCCACGAACCCCTCAGGGCCCAGGGGCCTATAATGTACCCACTGCTGGGACACAGGCCTCCTCTCGGTGAGAGGGAGTGGGCCACAATCCACCACACAGGCCCAGTGCGGGTTGGTAGATGACACATGTTTTGGTTCTAGGACATGCCGGTTTTCCTTCACCGTTTTGAGAGCAGTGGTGATGAAATAATTTACACAAAGTAAAGCGCTTGTCTGGGTTCGAACCTACGACCTACAACTCGTAAGTCGTGACCGTTACTACTGGGCCACTACTGCTCTTTGAACATAGAAAACTAATTTACATTGAACTATAACAAGTTGAATCTAGATACCAGAGTGCATCTCCCTCGCAGCGAGACCTTTCAGATTAAGGTCACAGTCAACTAACGCAGCTAGAAAAATATTAAACTCTCAGCTCACTATGACGCCGTATCGACCGCTTACACCTCATTACGGGTGGCCTCGCCCCGGAACTCCGCGGGACTGTCGCTTCCGTCCGGACTCGGGCAAAGTCCCGGGAAACGGGATTACGGGCTGTAGGGACGGAACGTTTTTAGAAAAATATTTACTAATGAGGGTTATTTTGAATGTTACTGCTGTAGACTTGAAGGGGTATTGAAGAGTTTGGTGCGACTAGTGTAAACTATGTCGTGGTTGATTTGAATTAATTGAAGTGAGTGACTAGGTACTTATATCTTTTTATGAACTGGTAATGCCTAAATAAAAAAATATTTTAAAGTGTTATTGGGTCTTTAAATTGTTAGTGAGTTTTTAAATTGATATTGAGTTTTTAAATTGTTATTGGGTTTTTAAATTGTTATTGGGTTTTTCCGTCTAAAATTCCTCAGTAGCAGTCCGGAGTCTGGATTTGTCCTCGGTTGATGGCAATAGGCTCGCCCCCTATTACATGGGACTTCAACGTAACTGGCGACAAGTGGGTGTACTGTGGGTGTGGGTGTGTGTGGGTGTGGGTGTACTATAGGTACACTGCCTTACCCTTCGGACATTACAGGCGTGATGTTATTTTATGGTAATTATTTAACTAGGTTCCTACTAAAATAAATAACTAACTATCCTATTAAACAAAAAAACTGGCCAAGTGCGAGGAGTCAGACTCGCACACGAAGGGTTCCGTACCACAAGGCAAAAACGCCGAAAAAAAAAAGTTTGTTGTATGGAACCCCCCCCCCCCCCCCCCCCCCTTAAATATTTATTTTATTTTGTTTTTAGTATTTGCTGTTATAGCGGCAACAGAAATACATCATCTGTGAAAATTTCAACTGTCTCTCTATCACGGTTCATGAGATACAGCCTGGTGACAGACAGACAGACGGACAGTGGATTCTTAGTAATAGGGTCCCGTTTTTACCGTTTGGGTACGGAAACATAATAAGGACATTTTGGCGTCGAAGTAACATGGAGTTACTGCTAAGTAGGTAACTATTTAGCCCTCAATGGAAGAAAGCAGATCCTCGCTTGGCAGACGGATTGCCGATTGCACTATGTAGTTATTAGCAGACAGGAGCACGCTGCTACCCATCTCGTTTACAGATTCCCTCAGTGATGAGTGTCATGGAAAAAATTAGAAAAGCCCCCCTAACTATACAACGTTATTTTTAGTATATGCGAAACCTGAATACAGTTTGTTCAGAATAAGTAACTGAATCGATTCCCATAATCATAATCATTGTAAAACATAGGTACCTACATTATAAGTACTTATTTGTTGATACGTTGAGGGCGCTATGCTTTGCCTCTAGGGCGTACAGTCACGAGCAAAAGTATGTATACACTTGGCTTTATTCAAAGTCGATTTTCTCCTATATTTTTGAATGAAATTTTATATTAGTAGGAACATAGTATTTTCGAACCCATAGGTATATGTAAACTGTCGTATTTCAACGTTGCATTCGTTATTTCGTGAAAAAATCGCACTTTAAAGTTTAAGTAGGTAGATAGTAAAGCAGTGCATTCAATATAAAAAAAAAACAAAACAAAAAAAAAAACACCGAGCGACATTAAGTAGGTTATCCAATCTCCGCGCCGAATGGTTAGGTACCTAGGTACTATTATCAATGAGCGCAAGAAGGCGCGGCGCGAGCGGCGCGGGTGAGCATTTTTTGTACGGACAAACATTATAACTTTGTGATTTTTCATGATACAGCTTTGAAATTTTATAAGTACCTACATAGATTCTTTACATAAAAATACTAGACACGTGTTTCGGGTTTCGCATATGTATACTAAAAATAATGTTGTATATTGGAGTCCACACTGAATCCTTAAAAAATAGTTAAAAATTTAATAATATTGCATGAGAATGCAGTCCCAATGTATTCATTGAAAAATAAATAAACATCGTTGCAGCCACTTCTGCAGGAAGAAAAGAGAAACGTGTAGATAACAGAATTAAATATCTAGCAATTTCCCGCGATTCCCGAGACTGTCGTGTTCCCGGAAGTTCCCGGAGCCGCGCCCATCTCGTGTCAAATTGTATAAAATACTAGTTTTATTTACACGGTGAAGACTTGTAGGCTTGGTTGGATCTCTGGACGTTTGCCAACATGTGCTAGTAACGGAGAAATATCGATTGTTTTTTTGTTTGAAGTATAATTTTGATGTGAAATCGATTCTGACCTTGTCCTTAGCCCCGCCTCGTGTCGGTGAGTGATCGCAGATATGTTTGCTAATAATATAGATTAGCTCGTTTTTATTATAAACTAGCTGAAGCAAACGTTGTTTTTCCATGTAAATTATTTCCAGCTGCCCGGCGCGACGGCGCTACTTCGTTCGCGTGGTGTCCTACCCCTTATTCTACTTTCTTTTATATATGTATAGATAGATAGTTATGATTTGGGTTGTTGGTTTATTAAAGTCGGTAACTAAACCTAATAATATTTCCGGTTAATAGACTTTTAAATGAATTTTAAAATAATGTTCAAGATTTGATGTTCAATATAATATTTCATACTCATTTTTAATCAAGTTTAACAGACTGCCTCGTTGGTCCAGTGATCACAAGCGCTACTGCGGAACATGAGGTCCTGGATTCGATTCCCAGGTCGAGAAAAGTGTTATTTGGTTTTTCTTTCTCAGTAGAAGCCTCGCCGGAAGGCTCGCCTATCACATGATTTGACAATAGCCAGGGGTCGGTAACCTGTGACAGTGACAGTCAGGGCTATGTGGAGTTACATGCAATCATTGTTACTAGCCGCTCGTTCTGGGAATTGTTTTACATGTACCTACTAATGGTCTAAACAACGCTAAAATCGGGCCAAAGTGTTACTGGGCGTTTAAAACAGGAATTTCTCAGGAGCCCGGAGTCTGGATTTGTGCACGATTGATGGAGATAGCGTCGCCCCCTATTACATGGGACTTAAACATATTTTACTAGCTTCCGCCCGCGATGTATGTCGATAAAAACTGTCCTATGTCCCCCGGGATGCAATCTATCTCTCTGCCAAATTTTATCGAAATCCGTTCAGTGGTTTAGGCGTGAAAAGGTAACATACAGACAGACAGAGTTACTTTCGAATTTATAATATTAGTATGGATGTGGGTGTACTCTATATACCCACATAATTATGTTTGTGGTGTGGTACATACCTCTGTCTAGTCCTTTGGAGAAACATGGCGTGATATATTATACTTAAATCGAGCGAGATGAGTGCTTGAAACTTGTTCTACAAAAGGGGCAATGTTAACACGCAACAACAACAATGCTTTTAGTTTTCAAGGAAAAGTATCTTACAGAGGAAACTTGATTCGTAAAAGAGGCTTCGCAGTTGCCTCTGCGAAACATTACATTGTTTTGAATTGTACACACACACATACTTACATATCAATGTATATGGCAAATAATTTGATTTGTTGTTCTGTGTCCTGTAATGAGAGAAGAGATCTTCTCCCTGCAGTAAATAAAAAAAAACCGGTCAAGTGCAAGTCGTACTCGCGCACTGAGGGTTCCGTACAAATTTGTGTATGTAACTATAAAGGAGGTGTTTCTTTTTTCATACATTTGTGGCCAAACAATGTACCTTATGAGCAAAAGTACTGAAATACATGAAAAAAGTCGCAGATTCTGAAAAAAAATATATCGGATTTATTTATACATTTGTACCACATGAAATTGTCGTTCAAAGATGTTAATAACTTGCAACCCATGAATTAATTTGGCAATGTCATGATACATTCTTCCGATGATGCGTTTCGTTACTTCATTTTATAAATGTAACATAAATAAATTATCCTGAAAATATACTGATTATTATATTATTTTTGCATTAAAAAAGTTTTTTTGCATAAATTAGACATTATTTTTGTGAAACATTTAGCGAACAAGAGTTAAAAAAATACATTTATTTTTGAAATTATTGTATGCGTTTGGTTAGCTTTCTGAAAGGCCAAAAGACTGTGGCCCAAGGCCGATACCTAATTGTCTATTTTTTTTATTAGTTCTTGAATGTCATCATTCCGTTTCAGTTCCTCGCCTTTGTTCGTTAGTTTCCCGTCTCTTGGAGTGCTATTTCGTGCGTGATTTCATAATTGTTGATTTGGCTATTCTTCCCTGGACTTTCGATTGATTTCTTACATCTTGACGACCTGGGTAACCCATTTAGACTTGACACTTATTTAGTTTAATTTGACAGCTGTCAGCTGTCACTGCTGTTATGAACGTTTCGTTGAAAGCAGTTACGATGTGCGGTAGTGATTTTTTATTTTAAATACTGCTAATAACACAATTTATTGAAGGGAATTTAACTTTTAATTTGTACCTCGGTACAAATTTGGCCGAAAAAAAAACACCTCCTTTACGGTTTTCTGATTCTTTCCTTTCCTTGCGCTACATGACATTGCTTCTTGCCAAATTTCATGATTCTACGTCATAGGAAGTAGGTACCCTATAGGTTTTGATTCCCTTACGAGTGTTAAAATATGCGTCATAAACGGAACATAAACGGAACATAAACGCCCGTATTGATTGCGTTGACTTAGAAGTTTGAACTTTTGCTTCAAAGAATTGCAGCCCTGAGCGTTTAATATTAATTTCCACTTGATAACGCGTTCTTGAGAAAAAGGGTCTTGATCAGACAGACAGACAACGAAGTGATCTTATAAGGGTTCCGTTTTTCCTTTCGAGGTACGGAACCCTAAAAACAATCAAAATCAAAAGTAATTTATTCAAACTAGGCTGAGAATCAGCACTTTTTGAACATCAAAATTACAAAAGACAGTCCCCCGGCACGCCCGCCCTTCACCACTTCCTAGTGCTCTCGCTGGGGAGAAGAAGTGGCGCAACAAACTGTCCAGCAGCACAGCTGTCTGTTCAGTAGCACATCACAGTCCGACATTATTACGAATCATGGCGTCATACATTATGTCCAGCTATTACGATTGAAAATATAATAATGTGAAATAGATCGTTAACCTTGGACACAACCGGAAACGGAAGGCATTCACGTCGGAGTGAACTTTGAAATATGCTCTATGCTTCGAATCGGTTATGGTCAACGTAACGAAATTATATTTTCTATTTTTACTCGTTTATCGTGTGATATCTGACTCATATGAATTGAGAGGGATACTATAGGGACTTCTGTCCAAGCAGCAATACGTAACATTTACTCGTATTTATTTACTAGCTGTGCTCCGCGATAAGACGATTAAAAAAATACCCGCTTTTGATGTGTTCGGCTGTCCTCGGGATGGACTCGGTTTTAATGTATATCCGATATGTCAGTGAGTGATGCCAAAGTATTCTGTTTGTGTTTTGTTTTCACTTCTGTCGGCAATCCCGGAGTGCCACTGTTTTTTTTATTAGCTGGTTAGATGGTCATTTGTACCGCAGAACATTTCGCCAGTTGTCCCATGTAATAGGGGCGAACTTATTGCCATCAACCGAGCATAAATTCAGTTTCAGACCAGCCAGTCGATTCTGTAAAAATCTCACCGTGAAAACTTAAGTGATGTGAGTTTATTTTTGCTAGGAATTGACACTATTGACAGCTCACTCCACGCCCACTTCACCTAAGTTTTCACTGTGGAATCGCACTGCTGCAGTTGAGACGTTCTTAGCGGAAAAACCCAACAGCAATCATGGGGGACGAATCCATGACATCATACTCACAGTGCACACAGTACAGTCACGAGCATAAGTATGTATACACTTCGCTTTATTCAAAGACGATTTTCTCCTTTAGTTTTGAATGAAATTGTATGGTATTACGAACAAAGTATTTTCGAACCCATAGGTTTGTGTAAAGTGTCGTATTTCAACGTTGCTTTGGTTATTTCACGAAAAAATCGCAATTGAAAGTTGCCAAGTGTTGACATATTAGTGCTCGTGACTGTACACACACACACACACACAGTCGCGCTTTTGACTTTTATCTAAGGAGGGAGACATCAGCCATTACGCCTAGCATTTCTAATGTATCTTAAACTCCATCATTTCCACTTCCGACCTTGCTCTGCTGGCCTGGTGCAGTAAGTGGTCACGGACAAGGCATATAATTGTGGCGTAATAGACCTGTCTAGACTGGCCGTGCTTTCACCTACGAGCACTACAAGTGGAAGTGGGTCGCGAGGGTCTGTACTTACGTGTTATGTTGCCCTAGTACTATTTTGTGGTTCTTTAGACTTTGTTTTAAGGAGATTACTTGCCTATTTCGCAATAGCTCAAAATTAATTAGCAATCAATATAGGCACACAGCTGCAGCTGGTCTCATCTATTAGTCTGTCTGGTTTTATCTATTATTAAAATAGATAAAAGCAGACACATACGAAAGAAAATGACAGCTGTCAAATTCAGTTCTTCTTTTGACAGCTCTGTCAATATCTTATCTCTCTTTCTTGTTTTGATTGCGAGTAAAAGACAGCAAGCAGGACAGCAGTATTTTTGGATTTAATGTTTAATCAACAGAATCGCGAATATGAATGTAAAACACATAAAACATTACATGGGACTTAAACACAATTGGCGAAATGTGTCTGTTACTACAGGTTCAGCTCTTTTTAACCCTTTCGGACATTATAAGCGGGATAAATAGATAATATCATATGACCCGGCACCAATTGACCTCGAATGAAATAAGTAAGCCTTAGCTGTAATCACGTTATGTACCTCTAAACAGAACATGAACGTTACAATGCTTATAGCATTCATCCCTAACTTCGTGTCACCCCAAAGGGTGTCTGATTAAAAGACCTCGAGGTCAACTCGCCCAGCACCCTGCAGTACTGTAATTTATAGCCGACGCGTCAGGGTTACAGGTCAATTAATTTGGGAAGAACCCAAGGAACAAGGCGCAGATGTGTGGGCTGGGGTAGAGACAAATTCGGATATTCATCCAAAATAACCGCACTTTGTCGAAGACTTTTGAAGTCAGTATTTTATTTTATGCCTACTGAATCAGGCCCTTGACCCAACAGCCTAACGAGACCCTCGAGGGATGTTGAACGAGGGTTTCGGCCATTCGGTCCGTTAGCCCATGATTAAGACGAGATTTACTTTAACAATATTTGTAAATATGTGAGCAGCCGGTCGATTCTGTAAAAATCTCACCGTGAAAACTTAGGTGAAGTGAGTTTGTTTTTGCTAGGAATTGACACTATTGACAGCTCACTCCACGCTCACTTCACCTAAGTTTTCACGGTGAGATTTTTACAGAATAGCACCGCAGCATGTATCTATCACTTAATTGATTTACCTGTCATTGCTTCATTTTTAATCGGGGGGCACGGCAGTGCCCCCGCCAAGTCGAACAAAAAGCGGCACGGCCGTACCATCCTTTTCTCGAAGCAGTTCAAGCCATTTTCGACCCCCTATAACTTCGTTGTGGATAAAACTAGAGACCTGAATTTTCAGTAATCAAGCAGGTATTGTATAAACACGGTATATTTCAAATTTCATTCAATTTGAACCAGTAGTTTAAGAATTATAACTAGTCAAAGTTTCTTAATTTTGTCACTCACTGACTGACTGACCGATCATCAAAATTCTAAGGCACTTCTAGCAGACATAGAAGCTTCAAATTTAGAATTCAATTAGTGTTTAGTGTATAAATCAAGAAAAAACTAAAATATTTTGCAATTTCGGTCCGCTTTTCTAGATACACCAACTGCATAAATAACTTTGTAATCCCATATAAATATATAGAATTACAAAGTTACATTTGCAGTTAATGAATCAGTGTACCTGAACAAAGTCGCTTCCCGCTGTCTGTCTGTCCCTATGGATGATTGCGCAACGGATTTTGATGCAGTTTTTTTAATAGATAGAATGATTCAAAAGGAAGGTTTATTTGTATAATATATGCATAATATAGTAGAGAAACACTGATAATTTTAGAGGTTTCTAATGTGATGTCGTAAATAAACAGATTTTCTTGCGCTTATATTGCAAAAGCTAGCTGAACCCTACGAGATAGATCAAAATAATGTACTACAGTATTGCACACCTTAAAAAGGTCTACAAAAAAGTCCGCGATGGTATATGTCTATCTGTTAGGGATAACCCACAATAACCATTTTTTATCCTTTACTTTTTACGAGAAATAGTGGCTTGTTTACGAAGCGATTTTAAGCAATACAGCATTAATCTATATCCAATTAGGTACCTTAAATACATTGTGCATTTACTATAGATCAATTTGGCCCTTTGAAGCATGTAATTTAAATGAATATTTTTGAAGATATTACAGATTTAAAAAGTAAGGAAATTGCGGTTGCGCTGGTGAGTTTACCTTAGGCAACGACAGGATAATACGGTTAAGTAGTCACGACCTCTCATCGTTTGGGGTGGGGTGTACCTCGAGCTCAGCAACTCCCCTAAATATCTTGGTATTACCCTGGACAGGTCTTTAACATTCAGCAAAAACTGCAAAAATATCAAGCAGAAGGTGCACACTCGCAACAGTCTTCTTCGTCGACTGGTCTCATCGAAATGGGGTGCTTCGCCTGAAGTTATGCAGACTACTGGACTGGCGCTATCTTTTTCTGCGGGAGAATTCGCGTGCCCCGTGTGGAGCCGTTCTGCCCATGCAAAGCTGGTACTTAATATCGTGTCCTGCGTGTCCTGTCAGCTGCACGTTACAGGAACTGATGGACGCTGGTGAAGTCGCCAAACAAGTAGCCGAATTCTGGGCCAAGTCCATTTAGATTGCTATCGACACGCTAAGAAGAAGAATAAGGTCAACTACGAGATGCCATAGTCAAAAAACAAAAACGCGCTTCGCCCTATTAGCACTTTAAGATTAGCAGCGATCGCACGCGTTTATCGGAGCTCTCTAGCGAGGAAAATAACAATTATCCATATTAATGTTATAAATTCGAAAGTAACTCTGTGTGTCTGTCTGTATGTTACCTTTTCACGCCTAAACCACTGAACGGATTTCGATAAAATTTGGCAGAGAGATAGATTGCATCCCAGGGAAGGACTTGCGGTAGTTTTTTTATCGAGCGAAGAAGCGGGCGGAAGCTAGTATATAATATAATGGAATAATAGGTGTAGATAGGTACCTAGATATAATTATGTTCAAAGGTAACTTGTAAAATGGTCAACGGATTATGTTAAAAATAAAAAGTTAAAAAGGTACCGGAAATGAAAAAAAGTAGGACTATCTACAAAAAGAAGTGAGATGCCATCAAAAACATACCTTGTAAAAAAAGCCAAGTCTCGCAACTCAGTTCTTCTACCGTAAAAAGTTGTGAGATCCATGAAATACCAAGTCGGTTAATTTATTCACTCCCTACTTAAGGAACCTTCTGTCTTAAGTTATTTCATAATTAGCTAACCTAACAACATCTTGTAGTGACCATCAATATTAAAAATCTTCTATGTTTTAAATAAATAAATTGACTTGGCTATCGCCATCGCATGAAAACACAATGTATCTCACAGTGCGATTGCCAAGTCAATCTGTTTATTTAAAACACAAAAGATTTTTAATATTGATGGTCACTACAAGATGTTGTTAGGTTAGCTAATTATGAAATAACTTAAGACAGAAGGTTCCTTAAGTAGGGAGTGAATAAATTAACCGACTTGGTATTTCATGGATCTCACAACTTTTTACGGTAGAAGAACTGAGTTGCGAGACTTGGCTTTTTTTACAAGGTATGTTTTTGATGGCATTCTTTTTACCTTTTGTGGTAGACTCATTTTATTCTAGGTGCATCGTCTTTACATATAATTTATTATATTATTATGTATACAAGACCTTGTAAAACATTTTAAAAGAGTAACGGTGGAGTTTCTTGCCCATTCTTCTCCATACGAAAACTACCACACAGTATTCTTGGGCATAACTTTGGATGCTAAGCTTCAGTGGGGTCCACATATAGATAAATTGTCAAAAAAGCTAAGTTCTGCAGCATACGCTGTTAGAAAAATTCGTAATTTAACTGATATAGAGACTGCTCGTTTAGTGTACTTTAGCTATTTTCATAGTGTAATGTCGTACGGTATTCTATTGTGGGGAAATGCCGCCGATATTCAGACTATCTTTGTTTTGCAGAAGCGAGCTGTTCGATCAATTTATAAATTAATTCCGAGACACTCTCTCAGAGACAAATTTAAAGAGATTAATGTAATGACTGTGCCTTCTCAGTACATATATGCCCATAAAAATATAAAATTGTTTAAAAAATACAGTGATATCCATAATATAAATACTAGAAACAAACACAAATATGTTGTACCTACAACCAGGCTCAAGAAAATAGGTGGCTCGTTCAGATGCCAATGTATACGCTTTTACAATAAACTACCATGGCACGTTCAAGATCTAAGCTAATAAATTCAAATCTTTCATTAAACGTAAGTTGTGCCAGAAAGCCTTTTATACCGTTAAAGATTATATTGAGGACAAAAAGGCTTGGGATTGAGCTGCTTCCAATTTCTGCATTTTTAATAATTTTTTTCTTTTTTATATACACATTGACATTGATGATTTTTTTTAAACAATGACATTTGCTTACTTTATAAAGTATTATATTATTTTTTCATTGTGAATGTGAAGACGATGTGGGTCATTTTTTACATATATTATATATTTTTTTTTATTATTCTCTCTGTTCTGTTAGTTTTTTTTTTTTTTTTTCATGGTCTGGCAGTTTGAGTAATTTATGTGGCCTACCCAAATGTCCTTTCTTTGGTATTGTTCGTCGAATCGTTGAGCTCCTTAAGTCTTGAGTTGAGCTGCACGATTTTTGACAAATGCGTGCACTGACTGGTCAGGTCCTCTCAATCTGTTCCTCAAAAGACCATCTCAGACATCCGATCTACATGGTCTTCATATAACCTGACCAAGATTATGTCTGGACTTTAAAAGAGACTGTGACCTCTGAGTTTGTTTCGGCCTTTCTTCTCAGAGTAGTCAGATAGGAAACGCCGACTTCATCTAGTTTAAAAAAAAACATGATTGACGTGTAAAAGTGTTTGTACAAACCTACTTACAAAAAATAAAATAATTTCATCATTTCATTTCCTTTTGGAATGGGCGACTAGAATTTATAGTTTGTAATTTTTGACGTTCAAAAGTGCCTTTAATGTGCCTATTTGATAAATGATTTGACTTGGACTTTGAGATATTGTAGGTAGATATATCCTTACCAATTAACGGAAAAGGCAAAGCACAAAGACACCTTTGCCCAATGGTGGGACAACATAGATGGACAACATAACTGGAAAAAAAATTAGAAATGAGTTTATACAATTTGATCTATCTGAATGTTAATATTAATTGTTGTTGAATGTAAATAATTTGTAAGTATAGTTGTTGTTTGTAGTTTGTGTTGTAGTTACACTTTACAGCAGTGGTGGCCCAACGGCGTAACGGCCGCGACTTACGAGTTGTACCTAGGTCGTAGGTTCGAACCCCGACAGGGGCTTTACTTTGTGTAAATAATTTCATCACCACTGCTCTCAAAACGGTTAACGAAAACATCGTGAGGAAACCGGCATGTCCCAGAACCAAAAAATCAAAGACATGTGACATCTACCAACCCGCACTGGGCCCGCGTGGTGGATTACGGCCCTCTACCTACCTCTCTGTGAGAGGGGGCCGGTGTTCCAGCAGTGGGAACATTATCGGCTGATCATACATGCATTGTATTTCGTTTATGTAATTCCTAAATATGTAACCAGCATGGATAGAATATCTCAAAACGATTGTGACACCAATGTTAGTTTCCAATGTAAGTTTCATAATCAGATTTCTTAAACAAAAGAGATACAAATCTAAACAAGGGACAACAGCAAGACGTGTCTGGTTCGAATACACAATAAAAACAAAACGAATGTTTTCCTATCGGAACTATAATAGTTCTTGTGGCAGTCATAATATTTAAAAGTTCGGATACTTGAGGCATTCAAAACAATTCGGTGTAGTAGGTAAACATAGAGTTGGGCGAGACATCTTTATTCTTAACTTGGTTTCGTACCAAAAATGTGTCTGAACCAACGATGTCTGTCACAGCCCACAGGGCAATGTTTTCGGAACACGAAATTTGTAGTACCTATGTAACTATAAATTTACGGTTTTCGGATTTTTTCCTTTACTTGTGCTACATGACACTGCTTCTTGCCAAATTTTGATTCTAAGTCAACGTCCAAGAGGTTTTCATTCCCTTGCGAAGTTGCGAGTATCAAAATATGCGGGATAAACGGAACATAAACGCCCTTAACTTTTGATCGCGTTGACTTAGAAGTTTAATTTTCTCACAGCTTCCAGGAATTGCAGCCTTGAGTATTTGATATTAATTTCAACTTAATAACTCTACTCGTTCCTGAGAAAAATGGTCTTGACAGATGGACAGATAGACGGACAACGAAGTGAGCTAATAATTTAAGGGTTCCGTTTTTCCTTTTGAGTCACGGAACCCTAAAAAAACAGTTTTCCCCATGCATGGAAGGCCAAAATCATTGATGGTAAGATTTTCGTAACAAAAAAAAATTAACTTCAGATCACGCCTCTATTGCTCGATGGGTTTGGCAGAGGTGTACCTATAGACTCCCAGATTTCGCCAGTTATGTAACAGGGGGCGAGCCTATTGCCATCCACTGGGCACAGATCCAGACTCCTACTGGGCTGAAAAACCTAATAACACTTTGATCTCGACAACTGGACGTGATCAAAGTGCTAAACTTCTATCAAAATATCTATAAAATAGCAATGTTACAAATAAAAGTTCAGCAACAACGACCCCGACAAGGAATCCTCAGCACCCGACAATACTCACACTTAGCTTTTAATAAACTACTTCCTACCACTGCCATTCTTTGTTAATTGGTAGCTGGTTCGTTATTAATGTTCTGATTAGCGACCGTGTCACGCACGCCCTGCTGACTCGGCAGCGCGCTCGCTACTGACCTTAGAGCGCTTTTAATCAGCTGCCATGTTGGATTGCCTGTTCAACACTTACGAGATTGCCTGCGATTGGATAGATATTTATTTATTTCAATTAATTTCAGGAGCAGGAGCATATATGTAGAACGAAATACAGAAATGGAATAGTTTGGGGAGACTTTTGCCCAAATAATTTATAGTCTATTTCAAAAGTATCTGGTGAAAATGTAAACAAATGGATCTGAAATCGTACCAGTGGATGTCAATTAGTAATCAAACTAAAGCACTTAATTTGTAAGTGGCACCCCTTACAAATTAAGTGCTTTGATTTAATTATTTGAATACTTAAACTCGAAATTATAATTTTAAATCACCTCGTTTCTCATTTGACAATTGAGGTTAATTTTATAACCTCTTCGTCGATTATTTACAATTTAATAATGGTATTAAAACAGTGCAGTTTATACTAAACAAAAAAAAAAACTAACAGTAACTGTTGGAATAAATCATGACATATTAAGTTGAAACCTAAAATACAGATGAATGTGTTACTAATTCTCTTTAGTGAGTAATTGCGTAATAATTTTACCTAGACAGGGTTTGTTAACACTTATACATACATATATGTTAAGCAAGTTCAAGCTAGGGACGCGAAAAATATCGAACTTACGTCAACAGAGACTAGCACATTTTAATTCCAAACACGGCCGCAGGTGGCGCCACCAGTCGCGTTAGATATTTTCTACGGTGCGATGGCGCGTGGAATACATCGATAGAATGCATTCTGTATTGTGAATCCGTAAACTTATTTATTGGTCTTGAATTGCGTAAATCTTAGTTAAAGTTGTACGTAAAAGGATTTCGGATTTATTATATCCGATAAATAGTACAACACTTGTGGTTATAAAATAATTACCTACATGTAGACTGTGACAGAGTGGCGTCCAAGGACCGGAAGATGAGATGTAATTACCTACATGTAGACTGTGACAGAGTGGCGTCCAAGGACCGGAAGATGAGATGTCGGTGGTCCGGTAGCGAGATGGGCAGACGACATTGTTGTCATCGTGGGCAAAACCTGGATGAGGCTGGCACGGGAGCGTGGGGATTGGTACAAGAAAGGAGAGGCCTTTGCCCAGCAGTGGGCGAAGTTGGGCTGTCGCTGATGTTGATAAACTACCTACTATGTATTCTACTTGTAAATTAGTATTTCCATTTTAGTCTGAAATAATTAAATTGCACTAACTTTACAAATTCTGCTAATTTTAGAGACTCACAGAAGCGTTTACGGGAGATTGGCCGTAGAAGGCAACACACAGGGAAGAGAAGAAAACAGTGGAGAAGATCTTTGCGCATCAGTGTGACAGTAAAGGTAGAAAAAAATATGGAGACAGTTTTCATACCCTAAGGGCGATGCCACACGGGCGTTACCCATGGCGCTGCAGCCTGCAGCGCCTGAGCGGTGACGTCATCCCAGTGCTCATGTGGTACTCACTACGTCGAAATCACTGTTCTGCGACGACGCAACGCAATGGCAACGCCCGTGTGGCATCGCCCTTACGCTTACTTCTAGATCTGATATTACTAGAAGCATGTAAACAAACCGTTAGAGCTAAATCTATTACTAAACTATTAGCCCGATAGCCGCCATCAAACTTCGCGATGTATCTCGTCTATTAAATAACCCTTTGACAATTACCCGCGTAGATACTACCCGGTTCTACCCGGCCGTTACTACCCATCTCCGCTTAACCGTAACACTGTTAATTTTAACGGAGAACCGGTTAACTTCGCTCTTATAAGTTAGAAAACAAGCTAGTATTATGTCTGAACGAAGGTTTCCGAGCAAAATGAAAGATAGTAGTCAAGGAGAATGACTATGGTAAATATTGTTGTGGAAAGCCTTGAGAGATTACCTAAATTATAAATGGCTGACGTACGCACGACGACATGTCAAGCTATAGGTAGGTACATTTCCAGTATTTATAAGCTGACTTCGCATTGTACGAAAAGCCTGTGCATTGCGGGGTCAGCTAAAACTAGTAATTTATAGCTTGATAATAATATGTCGTCGTGTGTACCTAACGATGATTTGGTACACTTCAGGAGTTCAGGACAGAACTTACTATAAAAATATTTCTCGTTGCCAAAGCTAGATACTGCCTAAACTACATCTAGATCAAAGAAATATATAAGAATTGCCTATTTCCGGTCGTGAGAAAAAAAAATCAAGAATACCCGCCTTTTAGGGATGACGGAAGGGATCAAAAATCGTTTAGCTTATGATTGTGCCTTTACCAAATCGCCCCTGAACTTCTCTCCTACCGACTAATGCCACACAGTGCCCGTGTCCTTAGCACATACATAAATCGCCCCTGAACTTCTCTCCTACCGACTAATGCCACACAGTGCCCGTGTCCTTAGCACATACATAAAATAAAGAATTGAAGATACAAAGTAACTGTATTAAGTACTACATAATTATGTGCTACAATATAAGTCAGTGACATAACGCAGAAGGTGCGCCCGCGCCGCGCGTGACAGACAATGCGCGCTCCATTGCTCTGGTTACAAGACCGACAGACGCGAGACGTAACCATCCGTTATGTGTCCGGGCAGTTACTGGTCTTTGGCACATAAGAACATCGTTATAACGTCACGCCTGTACAAGTAGGCACGGCGAGGTAGGCAGCAGAAGTGTATAGTGTTCACCCACACATCCCATGTAATAGAGGAAATACGATTGCTAGAAACGGAGCACAAATACAGGAAAAATAAAATAACCAGTGCGCAAACTGTAACCAAGAATAATCAGCATATTATGACTTTAGACATCCTAGCGTAGATACTGGGTTGTGGAGCTCCATGTAACATAATGGTATTCAGCTGCATCCGGTTAGACTGGAAGCCGACCCCAACATAGTTGGGCAAAGGCTAGGCCGATGATGATACAAAAAATTTGCTGTCCCATACATTTTAACCGCGCAGGTATTGCAATTTTCTATGACTTGAACCTCTAGAAAATAATAAATTTATTGTGAATTAATTAGAGATTTTGTCAGGAATTGTAAAAGGCTCATGTCTTCTCTCTTGTTCTTACTGACAGTAAGAAGAAGAAGTAAGCTAGCGAGTGCCCCTGTGCCGTGTGAGGTTGTCGGGGTCACCCGTCACCCGTCACGTCAACATTCATTCACATATTCCTTTTCATTTTTGTTATCCCTCACACGTGCTATCTTTTCTTTCTTTTTTTGGCTTCGCGCATCCAATTTATCCTTTTTAAGTAAAATTTACGTGTCAGTGACCTGACAGCATCTGAGACCTTTGTGTTACATAGAGGTAAGTGCTCATTGACACATATATTACTCATTACTTACTTACTCATTTCGAAATCTGAACGTCAAATTGTTTCAAAGAAAACCGACTGATAGAATGGAACTAGAGTGATTCGAAAATGCACATTTTTGTCAATATTTCAGGATTCCCCTATTTATGGAAAAATTATTTATATTGTAAGAGATACAATAATATAACGTCACGCCTGTATTCACAGAATGGTTGGGTAACTATAGTACTCCCAGTACTCCCACATCTCGCCAGTCAGGTTTCAATCAACTCAGCCTATCGCAATCCACTGCTGCACATAGGCCCCTCCCAGACTGCGCCACAATACCCTGTCCTCCAATCTACCCCAGCCACCTTCTTTAGGTCGTCGGTCCATCTAGCTGGGGGCTTCCCACACTATGCTTGCCGATACGCGGTCTCCACTCCAGGAGGTCTTTCGACAGACATGGCCAGCTGCCACTTTGCAAGCTATGTCGGTAGCTCCGGTTCTTTTCCGGATAATTTCATTCCTGATATTATCCTTCAAAGAGACTCCGAGCATAGCTCGCTCCATAGCGCGCTGATCGACCCTGAGTCATGTTTAAGTCCCATGTAATAGGGGGCGAGCCTATTGCCATCAACCGGGCACGAATCCAGACTCCGGGCTGCTACTGAGAAATTCCAAATGGAAAAACCCAATAGCACTTTGTCCGACCGGGAAGTCGAACCCAGAACCTCATGCTCAGCTCGCATACATTCTTAGGGTAAACCCTTATACATAATAATAATTCAGGGTACTCCTCAATAATTAGGTAAACGTCGATAGTTTTCCACCGGAACTAGGAACTGCTGGTCACGCCCGATTGGAGCGTGACCACTTTCTTTTGCACGCCACTGCACTTGTGTGGTTGTTCACTTGAAGTACATTGGCGAGGCATGTTCGGGTCAGCTCGCAGTCACTTTTCAATAGCGTTGATTACAAATCATTGACTTGGTAACTCATAACTTTATGATTGCTAAGTCAAAGTCAAAGTCCTTTTACAAATCGGTACGATGGAGAATCTTGATACAATATCAATAAAATAATATTATAATTATTCTGAATTGACATACTAGGGCTGTGGTCCGATTGCTCACTTAGTTCTTCGAAACATCGCCAAATGGTTGGTCGACTCTTCACGTGACCTGCCTGAGGCTTTGCCTATTTTTTGTCCAAAGAATCAGCATCGCCTTTGAGGCGATGCTGCCAGTCTTTTGGGCACTTTTCCTGTTGATAGCAGTGCGGACGAATTTTTTGATGACTTATCATCATCATCATTTCAGCCGAAAGACGTCCACTGCTGGACATAGGCCTCCCCCAAGCACCTCCACTTCGACCAATTCTGTGCTTCTCGCATCCAACGGATTCCTGCGGCCTTCACAAGGTCGTCGGTCCAACTTGTGGGAGGTCTTCCAAGGCTACGTCTTCCGGTATGCGGTCGCCACTCCAGAACCTTTCGGCCCCATCGGCCATCTGTTCTGCGAGCAATGTGCTCTGCCCACTGCCACTTAAGTTTGGCAATTCTTCGGGCTATGTCGGTTACCTTGGTTCTCCTGCGGATCTCCTCATTGCTGATTCGATCACGCAGGGAAACTCCAAGCATAGCCATTGCCCTTTGGGTGACTTTTAGCCTTCTAATAAGGCCCATTGTGAGCGAGCCCGTTACAGTGCCATATGTCATCACCTGGCAACACGCACTGATGACATATGTCATCACCTGGCAACACGCACTGATGACATATGTCATCACCTGGCAAAACGCACTGATGACATATGTCATCACCTGGCAACACGCACTGATGACATATGTCATCACCTGGCAACACGCACTGATGACATATGTCATCACCTGGCAACACGCACTGATGACATATGTCATCACCTGGCAACACGCACTGATGACATATGTCATCACCTGGCAACACGCACTGATGACATATGTCATCACCTGGCAACACGCACTGATGACATATGTCATCACCTGGCAACACGCACTGATGACATATGTCATCACCTGGCAACACGCACTGATGACATATGTCATCACCTGGCAACAAATTGCCTGTGTAGAATTGGAGCACTCTATTGTATTAAGTGTGTATAGACCCCCTTCAGGATTGTATGACTGCTTTGAAAAGGTAATGGATGAAGTGTTACACAGGATTTGTAACTCAAACAAGTCCGTTATCATTTGCGGTGATTTTAATGTCAATTTATTAGAAAACTCAGGTTCTTGTAGTAAAATTTTAAGTCTGTTTCAGTCCTACAATCTTCTAAACCTATTTTTGGAGCCCACAAGAATAACCCCTACTAGTGCCACATGCCTAGATAATATATATACAGATATTATACCAAGCCACAAAGAAATTATAACTTTACTAGATTCTGATCATTGCGGGCAAAGGATTACTATTCAAAATCAAAACAAAAAAGTGGCTAAAAAGGATATCACTGTTAACCCCAAAACTGCAAGTCGCTTGGAGGCTTTTAAAGTTAAACTCATTGATAAATTACCAGTTTTGTCTATTCATGCTGATCCTAATCATCTTTATGATAATTTTTTTAATGTATACTGTAAACAATTTGATTCCACCTTTATTCCCAAGACTATTTCGGTTAATAGTAATGCATCGTTCAGTGATTGGGCTACCATTGGTATTCATAAAAGTAGAACACGGCTTTATGAACTGTACAATGAAAGGACTTATATTAACACTGATGAATTTAATTTGTATGTTAGAAATTATTCAAAATTATTTAAAAAAGTTTGTTATATGGCCAAGTCACGTTATTTGAGTTCAAAGATTAAAAACAGCAGTAATGTAATTAAAACGACTTGGAATATTATTAATAGTGAAACGGGAAGATCTAGTAACCGAAATACTGACTACAGCCTGTCTATTAATGACAACATAATAAAATCAGACACACAAGTCGCCGAGGCATTTGAAAATTTCTTTTCAGATATTCCCGTTTCAACTACTAAATCACTAAACTCATCACCTTCTGTTGCTGAGTCTTTGCTTAAAGAAAATGTTAATGATTGCGATTCAGAATTTCATTTTGAATATATTACCTGTAGAGATATAATTAAAACCTTTCACACTTTAAATGTAAAAAAGACTGCAGATCTGTGGGGTAATTCTGTAGAAGTAGCCAAGTCTATTATTGACATTGTAGCGCCTACTCTAGCTATTATCTTTAATAGTTGTATTGACAATGGGGAGTTTCCTGACCTTATGAAAAATAGTAAAATAATACCTTTGTTTAAATCAGGTAGTACATCAGACCCCACAAATTATAGACCTATTTCTGTACTACCTACCTTTAGTAAAATTTTTGAGAAATTAATTTTTAGACCAAATGCAAAGATTTTTTAATAAACATAAATTATTACATAGCAAACAGTTTGGTTTTACAAGGGGTCGTTCAACTACTGATGCCGGCGTTGAACTATTAGGACATATTTATAATGCATGGGAAGATAAATGCGATGCCTTGGGCATCTTTTGTGATTTGTCCAAGGCATTCGATTGCGTTCTTCACGAAACGTTAATCAGGAAACTCCGCCACTACGGGATCCGAAACACTGCTCTGGATCTTCTTATTTCATACTTGAGTAAAAGGATTCAGAGCGTTGACGTTAATGGAAAAAGATCACCCGGATCTATAGTAACAATGGGAGTCCCACAGGGCTCAATTCTTGGTCCTTTCTTGTTTCTCATTTATATTAATGACTTGCCGTACCTCATAAAGGATCATCATGATATAGTGTTGTTTGCAGATGACACTTCTCTTTTGTTTAAACTTAAACGTCAGCAGTTGGTTACTGACGATGTAAATAGCGCGATCTCGAAAGTAGTCCACTGGTTCAATGTTAATAATTTGCTTCTAAACGAGAAGAAAACCAAATGCATTAAGTTTGCGCTACCCCACGTAAGGCAGGTGAAAACTAATGTGTTGATAAAGGGCGAGGAATTGAATCCTGAAGACAACACAGTATTCTTGGGCATAACTTTGGATGCTAAGCTTCAGTGGGGTCCACATATAGATAAATTGTCAAAAAAGCTAAGTTCTGCAGCATACGCTGTTAGAAAAATTCGAAATTTAACTGATATAGAGACTGCCCGTTTAGTGTACTTTAGCTATTTTCATAGTGTAATGTCGTACGGTATTCTATTGTGGGGAAATGCCGCCGATATTCAGACTATCTTTGTTTTGCAGAAGCGAGCTGTTCGATCAATTTATAAATTAAGTCCGAGACACTCTCTCAGAGACAAATTTAAAGAGATTAATGTAATGACTGTGCCTTCTCAGTACATTTATGAAAATCTTTTATATGCCCATAAAAATATAAAATTGTTTAAAAAATACAGTGATATCCATAATATAAATACTAGAAACAAACACAAATATGTTGTACCTACAACCAGGCTCAAGAAAATAGGTGGCTCGTTCAGATGCCAATGTATACGCTTTTACAATAAACTACCAAGCCACGTTCAAGATCTAAGCCTTAATAAATTCAAATCTTTCATTAAACGTAAGTTGTGCCAGAAAGCCTTTTATACCGTTAAAGATTATATTGAGGACAAAAAGGCTTGGGATTGAGCTGCTTCCAATTTCTGCATTTTGAATGATTTTTTTCTTTTTTATATACACATTGACATTGATGAATATTTTTTTTTTTTTAAACAATGACATTTGCTTACTTTGTAAAGTATTATATTATTTTTTCATTGTGAATGTGAAGACGATGTGGGTCATTTTACATACTTATATATATTTTTTTTATTATTCTCTCTGTTCTGTTTTTTTTTTATCATGGTCTGGCAGTTTGAGTAATTTATGTGGCCTACCCAAATGTCCTTTCTTTGGTATTGTTCGTCGAATCGTTGAGCTCCTTAAGTCTTGAGTTGAGCTGCACGATTTTTGACAAATGCGTGCACTGACTGGACAGGTCCTCTCAATCTGTGTGGTTCTTTCCTCAAAAGACCACCTCAGACATCGATCTACATGGTCTTCATATAACCTGACCAAGATTATGTCTGGACTTTAAAAGAGACTGTGACCTCTGAGTTTGTTTCGGCCTTTCTTCTCAGAGTAGTCAGATAGGAAACGCCGACTTCATCTAGTTATAAAAAACATGACTGACGTGTAAAAGTGTTTGTACAAACCTACTTACAAAAAATAAAATCATTTCATTTCAAATCATTTCATTTCATTTCATTTCAAACATGATTTATAAAAGTACAACCGGACAAAACCAATATTTCGTTTAACTAGAGAAATAAACTAAAACCAGAACATGGAAACAGAAAATGATGACTAATTTTCTCACTTTGACATTTAGTGACCACAATTTTGAATTTTCCTGTGACGTTTGAAACATTTTGGATCAAGACAATTCCAAGGGCACCATTCAATACACGGTTCAAACACTAATTTAAACATAGTAATTAGGGAAAAACTTATTTTTTATCACTCTACGGTAATTTAGGAAACATGTAGTTCATGGGTATATACTGTGCGCGGTGATAGCCATACTCACATGCACATTCAGTTAAATTGATAACCCTTCATTTGCCTTAGTTGGTAAAACATAACAATAAATCGTCAAGCACGAGAGGCGCATCCAAATAAGGAGAAGTTGATTGTGCACACAAGTGTCTGTAGCTGTCAGTGAGTCACGCAGGCGCCGACCATTGTGATTACTAGGTAAACAAGACAATGAAGAGCTTTGTGTTGAGAAGATCTCATTTTATATAAGTAGGCATCATGTGACGCTAAATAGTCATCACTTATCAGGTACAAGCCGTGCGTGTGATGTGATTTCCTATCCTCAAATGAAGGACTGCCATACAACCCTTAGGGCGCTGCCCAAAGGTATACACCGAAAACGCTAAGTTTTTTGTCGCTTAGTTTGGCATATTGGTACATATTATAAAGCCAGAAAAATTTTGTATTGTCAATGTTAAAAGAAAAGACTTGGGTACCCATAAAAAAAAATGAAAGTATCATGATAAAATAATCGTAAACAGAGCTTAAAAAAATTTATCGTCGTATAGTTCTCAAAATTTTGAGCGTCATATTTCATGTATCATGTTTTATGTATAAAGTGACTTCACTCAACTAAAGAAATATAAAAAAATTATTCCACTGACCCGTGTATTTATTTTTAATTTAATTAAAACGGCAAGGTTGCTTTTATTTTGGTGGTCATTCGATTCAACTCAAAAAAATATAATATACATATAAAATATTCGACTATCAAACGCATCGCAATTTTGAACCTTATTTGTTGCCGCGTTTATTACCTTACCGTAAACTTACTCGTAGCGCGCCTTTAGGCAATGAATTTTTTTAAATTCTTCTTAAGTGCTCACTTTCGTTATAACTACATAATATAAGGAATTCTTGTTTGGCAGTGCGTTGTCTCAGTAAGCGAATTTAAGGTTTTTATTAAGTTGATATTTTAGAAAAATCTGTCGTCTAAGAACGTACCACCAAAATTGTTTAATAAACTTGCTAATTGAGATACACCAACGAAAATAAACGAAAATGACTTGAACTAAACTTACAGATTGACGGACATAACCTAGAGCCGTTTCAGTTGAACATAATCTTGCAATTATTACATTTAGATGACACCTCAGAACGTGGCGCTAAAATTACGCTGAAGTCTAACATACAGTACACTTTTTTTGTGCTAACATAGCATAACATTACGCCTGTAATCGTCAAAGGGTTCGGCAGAGGCGTAAACCCACATTTCGCCAGTTTTGTCTAAGTCCCATGTAATAGGGGGCGAACATATCTCCATCAACCATGCACAAATCCAGGCTCCGGGCTGCTGAGAAATTCCTGTTTTGAACGCCCAGTAACACTTTAGCCCGATTTGAGCGTTGTTTAGACCATTAGTAGGTACATTTAAAACAATTACCATTGATTTAGAACGGGCGGCTAGTAACAATGATTGTATGTAGCTCCACATAGCCCTGACTGTCACAGGTCACCGACCCCAGGCTATTGTCACACCATGTGACAGGCGAGCCTTCCGGGTATACTGACATGACCCTTGCATAGAACTTCCGGGTTTTTGTCACATTTTCGGAAAAAAATCCTGTTACCCAATGAAAAGGTCAAGGGGCACAATGGGAGTTTCGAGAGTCCCTTAAATCTGACAAAAGACTCGAGTGTTTGAGTTAGTGCATCCGAATTTGATCCGAATTTTGAATGGTCTAAATCCGAATATACAGAATTCGGATCTAGTGCGCAAGCCCTAATTCAGCAATGAACTAAAACTACTTCGGACCTAGGCTCAGACCGATGTTTCTTGAATTTGGATCGGAGGCAGTGTGCAAACGCTCTGTAGCTCTGTTTGGCAAAGTTGCACAAACAGCGGGCAACGTTACAGAATAGAAGGTATCATTTCTTAGACAGAAATAATACTGAACAAAAGTTGATCGTTATTGCATCATGATACACAACGTATTGTAAGCCTAATGCAATGGTGGCTATGATTGTGCTAAGCGCCATTGGGTCAGATGGGTGTCGCTGATTAAACTAACTACATAGTTTGCACGACTGCCTTCTGACCTTCACAATTTCTGAGTCATATACATAACAATAGTTCTGCAGCAGTCTGATTTAACGTGATGCTTATTACAGACGACTTGCATGAGATTAAGAGCTATTTCATCACACTTTGGTTTACTTACGGTCAGCAACAAGATTCGGAAAAACTTCGAGAAGTAGATGATGCAGTCCTTCAAAAGTTATGATACTATATATACAACTGATGCAGAATGTAATAAACATTGACAGCACGGTAACATTATTATAATAATTGTGAGTGTTGCGGTCGTGATTTTGAGTCGTGTCGACGTTTTTGGTTTTCAACACAACAAAGATTCTCCGTTTTAGGAAATCTAGTGCAGATAATCTTTTACGAAACCGTAAATTTTGGACGGAACATCCTAGGAAGCCGTCGCATACTTTCGAAGGTAAGCGACGTTGATCAATTTAAATTTTGACTCTATAAAAGGCGAAAATATTTGCGCTATCCCCGGATACAAAGGTGGACGAAATTGTTTAAAGCCTTCGCCCTATAATACCTTTACTCACCCCCAACTTAACCTCGAATGTTCCCTAGGATCAGAAGGACCCCAGCAGGGGTCATAACTCCAATGAATCCTAATGAAAACCAAAGCGGATTATACAAAGGACTAAATCACACTACATCGGATTTCAGTTACCCCAAGTCCCCAATAAAGCTTAGGCTTTGCAAAAAAAAAGTTAAAAAAAGCATCTTCTAACTTAAGTAGACAGACAAAGGAGGTTCTCACAACTAGTAGGCAGACAAAGGAAGTTCTCACCCCTACGTGCCAAAGGCTTTGTTTTACTCAGTTCACTCCTGACCGTCGGCGCATCGATGAGCTAAAGAAAGATTATATATGGACCCAGAAAGTGTCCACCAAGGAGGACTCTTTCAAATCATCCCTGCCTGCAAAATCTTTGCTTGATAAGTGATAAAAATATGCAACAACGTGCAATGTCCTACCAGGGGCGCAGCGCCGCGAGAGGACCGGTCGGCCGTGAGCGAGGTCGATGACCCACGAGTTCATTGTCGACTGTCGAGCGAACTGGCGAGCGACGGTAAGGTCGGTAGAGATCGCGCTGATTGCGATCGCGTATTGTCTTAGCTGTTTGTGAACTCCTAGTAGGAGTACTCAGATTTGTTCTTAGGAGATGTACACTATCATCTTATTGGCTGGTTATTTATAGATGAGAAAGAATGGTCCTGCTACTATAAAGTTACTTAGCAATAACTTTAAAAGTTCATGGTCAACTGTAGGTATACGTCTGAAATTCAGGACGGCCGGTATTAGGACTATGTGACGCTATATCCGTAGATGGGAGACTAGCTTTTACCGGCGCACGTGCTTCGCGCAGTCTACATCCCTCTGGAATCGTACTTACATTTTTTTCGGGATACAAAGCCTGTTTCTCTCCTAACTCCTCACAAACTAACAAATTCACTTGTATTTTATGATATTAATCGGTTAGGTAATTAATTTGCTAGGGCTACTACCAAGCCAAAATTTTGGATATTTTCATAAGTTGTTAGCCTTTTAAGGAAGCTATGAGAAGGTACCACAACTTCACAAGTAAAGGTACAGACAGATGCGCTCCGTCGATAGAGCGACACATTCCAGTGAGGGATTTGATCTTTATCGCACTTGTTTTGCAAAAAACGTCGTGTTTTATTCCCGAGCGCAGCTTAAAGCTGTTTCTTTTTTTAAGTACAAAAATGCTATTCTTTAGAAATTGTAGGTACCTTCAGTCCCACGCCCCCCCTATTACTCGAAAAAGGATGAGACTCGTACAGACCAGGGGGTCTACTCCGAAGTGGTTGATTGTCGTGTCGGCCGAATGTTCGGTCATTTTCTGATTCGAATATTGTTGTCCTACTACGAATTAAAAAAAAAAAGGTAAAAAAGGGTAAGGGTTCTAAAAAGGTTCGGTTTGGCACAGTTTGGTCGGGACCTATAGTCAATATAGGAAATGAAAGGTAGTAGAAAATGACCGAACATTCGGCCGATACTGTGGTTAACCGCTTCGGAGTAGACCCCCAGGGCACCATGACACACAAGGGAGGAGGCCTATTATTTGGCAGTGAGAGGAACAAGGGCCGGTGATGATGATCTCACTGTTCACAAATGAATCTAAAAAACATAACATAGTCCGACATCGCCAAAAGCTCATTCAGGTCATTCAGAAATTGTTTTATTTTAAACATTAAGGTCACCAGGCAAGCATAAGTAATGAACAGTCACTGACCTCTCGTCAACAAATAATACAATAGCCTCGCTGGTCCTTCGAGCCGCAGAGTTAATTGAAAATGTATGAAACCAGTATTTCTGATAACAAATTAAATGAGCATTATAATTGTATGACGGTTGCGCTCGTGTAAACATTGCGAATACCTCGTTGTATCGTGATCGTAAGCTTGGCTACTCAGAGTACAGTCCTGACTTCGATCCCCAAGTCCAACTAAGTGTTTAGGGCTTTCCGATCTGGATATTCTCAATAGCAGCCTGGAGTCTGGATATCTTCTAGGTTAGTGTCAACAGGCCCACTTGGTCTCATGTGATCATAAGCAGCTACTTAGCGTAGAGTCTTGAGTTCGATCCCCAAGTCCAGCAAAACTATTTCAGGGTTTCTGAAATCTGGAAATTCTCGGCCTGGAGTCTGGATATTTTCCTATAACTTGGAACTTGACATAACTCTGTCTACCCCCTTTAGATCACACAGGCGTTTGTACAAAATCTAGTTCGCTCTACAAATCGCGGCCTAGTTCCTGCACCAAACATTAAAATGACGTATGATATGATTACCATTATGTCTGCCTCACATCACCGACCAGCGCCAGTGACCTTGACGAGCAATTTAGACGAAACACCAGTCGTTAACTGCGTCAGATTTTGAAAGATATCACTATGAAATATAGCGCGCAGAAGGTCTAATGTGCACGAAGTTTAGAATGGCTATAAGATTAGCAACACGCATGGGGCCAGCGTGGCTCGCACAGAAAGGAGGCGTGTGACCCAGCAATAGGAAAATTATTGACTGAATATGCGATGTATGGAAGGCGGAGGACAGGATGTGTGTGGAAGATGATATGGCCATAAGGGGGTGAATACTGAGATCTGATAGAGACGAAGATGAAGACAAGTGTCGCCGACCACTAATACAGCGGGTTAAGGACGCTTTTAACACGTACGTCTTTTGTTTACATCGTTCTCACATAATTATTATAATTATAATTTCAACACAAATGATGTAACTAATATTTTTATAAAATTATAATTTAAAAGAGTGTCCATGGAGTTTCTTGCCCGTTCTTCTCGATAGGTACCTACTACGCTTTGGAATGGGCGACTAGCTTCATATTTTCTGGCTGACTGACTTCTTGACAATTATTCAAAAGTGACTGGTAATGGTTTAATTGAAATAAATGCTTTGAGTTTGAGTTTTAATTGAAATAAATGCTTTGAGTTTGAGTTTTAATTGAAATAAATGCTTTGTAGTTTGAGTTAAGAGCAGCAGGATGTTAAAGATGTTTAAGATTAAACATTTTTGTCTTTCAGACTTAAATTTTGGACATTCATGTTCTCATCTTCCAAAGTTAGTAGATACTATCAAAGTTTGGAATGGAAAAAAATGCCTTTGTTTCAAAAGTTACAAATAGGTCGCTGTCAACTTCGACTTATTTTATAAGCTTACCTATTGAATAAAAAAGTCGGGCGTTCGAAATTTATTAGAAGTGACTGTAGGGCGGGCGCCGGGCGGTAGAAATACTTTTAACTGAATCCTTAATGTTACATCGAATACGTTTACTCAATACTAGCTTCTGCCCGTGACCCCGTCCAACACTTCGTATTCGCTTAGCATTCATTCTGACTTTTTTCTTTTTGCTCGGCTTCTAAGGCTCATAGCGTGATATTAAATAGCCTATAGCCTTCCTCAAGAATTGGGCTATCAAATGCAAAAAGATTTTTTCTAATCTGACCGGTAGTTCCAGAGATTTTCGCGTTCAAACAAACAAACTCTTCAGCTTTATTATTAGTATATAGATATAGATTTCAACCGTGACAGGCTTCTATAGACGATCTATAGACCTCGTGGCACTATGGTCTGAATGAGTCTTCTATATTGTCTATGATGTGACAGCTCACTAATGCCACTGCTAATGACTGCTATTAAGTTTTATAATCTGTGCCAGTGTATTATCTGTGTGCGTTAAGTTCAAACTGTTCCAAATTTGAATGAGAATGGAATGTACTTATTTTGAACTTGATGCTTATTGTATGGGATGTCTCGGATGTCTCTAAAAAGAAGTCACATTTTAATGGACATGTTGTAATGTTTTCTATGGTGGTATAATCATTGATTTTTTTCTATAGACCTTTGTGCAATAATAACTCGTTTCTTTTGCCATCAAGGACCAAAATTCTAAAGGATACTGAGTGACACTTATTTACTTATATCATGTTAGTATAGTATACAAATTCGAGTCTGTATCTCTTTTATTTATTACGTTTCCACGGCTAAACATGTTGGCAGGCGATAGGTAACATTGGTACACAAAGCATTTTTCCAGAAAAAAATAAAAACGTACTAGAGCCGCCGCGGCAAAGTTGTAGTTGTGAAAAATCTCACCGTGAAAACTTAGGTGAAGTGAGCTGTCAATAGTGTCGATCCCTAGCATCAGGGGGAGTGACAGCTTATTTCACTGTCAGACAAGTTTTCACGGTGATTCCACAGCTATATGCTTCGTTTGATCACAACTTTGCCTAAATGGTAATAGAGCATCAAATAGTTTGTTAAATGGCCAATAAAATCAATAATAAGTAACAGGTTTATCTATTTTTAGTCTACTGCGATTACTTTCACTGATTGATATATCATGATCGATTGAAATGGGAACTGCTAGGCAGTTCCCATTTCAATCGATCATGATACCACTACCTAGTTGTATAATAATTCTGATTCGTATTTAGTTTCGGAAACAAAGGATATACATGAACATAATAAAGAGTATTCTATTCTATTCTATTCTACATAGACTTTTTCTTTCGGAAAACCCCAGAATTTCTTTTCACTCGGGTAAAATTACAACCTTTCGCAAAGATTACAATTCTTACTGTCTGTTCCAAAATTCTCTGATGAAAGTGTAAACAAATTGTTCAGGTTAAATTCTTATGCAAGCACTCAATAAAAGGAATTAGTAACACATGCATCTATTGAGACGGTTTCAACTTTATAATCTCACGACTCATCAGTCTTTCCAATAATCGTTGTTTAATAAAATTGTAATTGAAAAATCATCGTCTGAGTAATTGAGGTTATAAAATTAACCTTATTTGTCAAATGAAAAACATCTTTATGGTAATTTAAAATTAGATTTTTTTAATTAGACTCAGAAATAAATGATATTCTTCCCTTGTAAACTATTCAAATAATCAAATCAAAGCACTGAATGTGTAAATGGCACAAATTGGCATCCACAGGTACGTTTTCTAATAGATTTGTTTACATTTTCATCACATACTTTTGGAACAGACCGTAGGTACTTTGTATTATTTATTTAAAACTACCTTATTGTCACACAATCCTGGGAGGAATCCTGGATTCAATCCCCGGTTCGATAAAAGTGTTAGATTGCGTTTTTCCAACAGGAAATCCTCAGTAATAGTTCGGATTTGTGCCTGCAATGGGCTCATCCCCTATTACATGGGACTTGAACATAACTAACGAAATGTGTGGCCTATACACAAAGAGGTTATAGTCTTTGCCTTACACCACTACCTACCCCTTCAAATTGAAAGTACATAATTTTATTTCACATAAACCTATTTGGGGTAGAGCCGGCAAGAAACTCCACGGTCACTCTTTCACAACGTGATATTATATTATGCTATCGTAAGGTCTCCAAACAGGTTATAAAAGCGGAGTCTTTGACCGATTCCTACAATCAGACTAAGTGCTGATTTTTCCAACGCCAGATATTTTTATCCGAGGAATAATTTTGGATTTTTGACAGTTCTTCCATATAAAATTTGTCATACGTCAATTTTATTCCACGAATAAAAATTAGCCCTTATACGAATGACAACCAGACGTAGAAAATATTATGTTGCTGTCCATCACACAGACGTATTAAATAAAAAGATGATGATTACATAATATAATATTTCGCGCCAAGACTTCGTGTTTCGTCTGTCAGTCGCGCGGGTTCGTCGAGTTACATTAATTGTTTATTTTAAATCACTATTTTAAGAACCTGTATTTGACTGACTAACACAGAAACACACAAACAAAGACTGGAATGAAATCAATATTTTGTTATGATTTAAAAGAGTGTCCATGGAGTTTCATGCCCATTCTCCTTCATAAGTACCTACCTATTAAGCTTTGGAATGGACAACTAGCTTCATCTTTCTGACTGACCGACCGACCCCTTTACAATTCAAAAGTGCCTGTAATTGGTTTATCACACTAATCACATCACACTATAATCCCACTATATACAGGGTGATTGGAAGATGGGTGCAAAGCTTTAAGGCGAAGATAGTACAGGCAATTCAGAACCATTTAAGCCATGGTTGTCTTAGACGAAGTCTTACCACTTTTTTTTTACCAATTTCTTAAGATTTTTTTCGAAAATTCCCAAAGTGTTAACTAAACTACTTATTTATGGCCAAATTGAATGATAAACGAATTCATTTTTATTGTATTTAATTAAAGTAATGTGTAAGCAATCTAGTAAAACATGTTTTAGGCCTCTGTGTCGTTAGACATTTTTTTTACAGAGATTCAAAGTTCATAAAACATTTTAAAATTCATAAATATTTTTTGTAAACCTTATTTTAAAAAAAACGGAGCGTGCTTTTTTTGTTCAAACCTTTTTGAAAACATGCTTGATAATCGCTTTTTCTATTGAGGTAACATTTACGCGGATATCTTACAAATTATTGAAATTAGGTCCTAAAAACCAATTTAAGGGAGAAATTTTAAATTTTAGGCAGTCTAAATAGTATAGTATAGTATAGTAGTTCAATGTAAGGAAAAGACAATAATGGTCTCCCCATCACCTGCCTCGCGAGATCGGCTTCCGGTCTAACCGGATGCAGCTGAATACCTACTAGAACTTTGCGTGGAGCGACTGCCTATCTGACCTCTACAACCCAGTTACTGGGTAACATGATTATCCTTGAGACTAGTTGTCAGACTTTTGGGCTTCTGACTACCCGTAACGACTGTCAAAGATCTTCGAATGACAGCCGGACCCAACGGACTAACGTGCTTTCCGAGGCACGGAGGTGTCTCGGTTTGAAATGGATGGTCACCCATCCACAGACCAATCTCGGCAAGCGTTTCTTAACCTTCGATGGCCCCGTGCGGCTGTGATTACTTAGCCACGAGCCTGAAGAGTCTACAGGCTCGTGGCTCCACAGTTTAAACCATTATTGTCTCTTCCTTACATTTCTGTCTTTCATACTGTTAAATGATTTTAACAATACGAAAGTAAGAATCCAGATCGTTGCTGGAGAGTTGGGGATAGCAGTATGTTGTTATTAGCACTAGCAGGCAGTAGGACGCTGCTGCCCGTACTGATATTATGATAGTCTGCCTGTTTGAGCTTTAGAAAGAGACTTTCCCAGAAGTATGACAAAGACAATGCTCTACAAAGGCGAACTTTTTCAAAACTCTGTGTTCCATTTTTTCGACTGGGAACTGTAGTTTTATTTGAAGTATGTTGGGGTAAGATCGGCACTGGTGTAAGACCGTATGAATAAAATCCCCCAGCAACAATCTTACCCCAACTTACCTTATACAAGGTGTTGATTTGCATCCTAGTCAAATTCAAGGACGTAATTATGCTAATGATTCTCGACCCAAATCAACAATAAAATGGGTAGGTTTTTTTTTTCTTCTTATTTACGGAAATCCGTAAGTGTGAACCAGCCGTATTTAAACGCGGCCCGTCTGTTACTAGCCTATAACCGCGCTTTCACACACAAACAAACGCCTTTTACTTTACTAAGTACTAAAATACTAAAGTACTAAAATGTCTTTTATGACAACCACCTGAAATTTGACGAGGATCCAAATCAACACCTTTTAAACCTACTCTCGGGCTAAATAATACGCATATTTTTCTTTATTAATATGCGTAAATTATAATTAAGTAATCGACTGAAATTCGTCATAGTTTTTAACTTAATTGTTTTTACAAGCGTAACTTATTCGGAACGAATTTATTAAATTATTTGCTAGCGTTTATTAAAAATGAAATTTTCTGTCATGATGTTGTTGGCATTTGAAAATGGACAAAATTGTTACTTCCGTACAAAAATCTGTGGCTAGAATTGGTCCTTTAGTTTCCCCATGCCAATTATAGGCACACTACGCAAGAGGTTTGCCATCCTTCTGGTGACTAAGGACCAGAAGATACATAATTCCAGCTGGTGATTCCAATAGGCTACTTGACTCTAAGAACTGGCAGTACCAGGCAAACATGAAGGCCTGAAAGGTATCAGGTGAATTTAGAGAGCACTTTGAAACACAGATTATAATTTAATTATCACAAGACAAATTAACAGTACTGACAAAATACGCTTATAAAAAAGTATTAGGTAATTTAGAGCTATATTAATGAAGGCCCTTGATTATGTTACAATCATTATTTTATTTGTTTATCGCAGAAAACAGATTGATTTACATCGACGTGTCGACCACGCAGGATTCACACGCGACTGACGTAGAACAATAGACGCAGAAAAAATGTAGCAAAAAGTTTGTAAGGTCAAGAGTGAGGCTGTTACATTATTATGTGAGCCTGGTAGTTGATCTCGAGTTATGTTAGGATTACATGCGTTTTGTAATCTTCACGCTACGCTGTGAGGGTAAGCAGAGCTTCTGAACCCGAATATAATAATGCGGAATAGTTTTCGTTTTTTTGTCTTTCTTTTGCGAAGCGACGGAGCATCAGATAGACTTGATTTTTCACATAGAGATAGTTTTTGGGCCAGACAGTGACATAGGCTGCTTTTTATCCCGGCAGAATTCAAGATTATAGTAGGAACCTGCATTCGAGTGAAACTGCAAGGCAGAGCGCTAGTCATATAATATGTAAAATGTGCGGCAAAATGTTACAGCAAAAGTAATATTATAATGTGAGCGTAGCAGCAGTGCTGTTAGATTACATTACCATTTTGTCAGAGAGGTAAGCTCAGCTAGTCAAGTAGCTGTTACTAGAGGAAACAACAGTCGTAATAAATTGTAAAGTCAAGTGTGAGGTTCTCACGTCATTATGTGAGCCTGGTACTCCGATTACGTATGTTTTGTACAGAAAGGCGAGAAATGCCGAGTTACATGAGTTTATTAGAATATAAGGAGAAACGTAAGGAAATTTCGCATAAGGACCAAAAATTATCAAAGGATAGCATTATTACTAGGACCAAAAAGAAGTAGACAGGATACGTCGACTATTTTGTTTTTCACCTATGAACAATATTAGTCAAATGAACGTGAATAAAAATAAATTTATTATAACTTCGAAAGTAACTCTGTCTGTCTGATTGATTGTCTGCTACCTTTTTACGCCTAAACCACTGAACCGATTGTAATGGAATTTAAAAGATATATTATATGTATAGGTAATCTGGCACAGGATAGAGAAGGCCATATGCTACTTTTCATCCGTGATGCATAATCAGCCTATAATGTTCGACACTGGCGACCTCTTTGTGAGAGGGAGTGGGCCGTAATTCACACGCGGGCCCTGTAAGGGTTGGTAGATGTCACCTGCCTTCGAATTTTCGTTCTAGGACATGCCGGTTTCCTCAAGAATTTTTCCTTTACCGTTTTGAGAGCAGTGGTGATGAAATGAAATACACAAAGTAAGGTGGAATACACGCAAACAATGTCGCGACCAACAGCTATTATGATATATTTTATTTATGAATACCAAAGTTAGATTAGATTTCATAAACGAGTTAACATAAAATGCAATCTAGAAATCAAGCAATAAATAGTAAACTATAAACGTTTCAGAACGAGAGGCAGTCAGCACTCAACTGATGAAATTATGTAAGTCATATATGTCTTTACTTTCTGTTTCTAGTGCAGCACGTGTTCAGCGATGTTCAGCGATGTTTCGCGGCTGTGAACATCGGCTGAACATTCGTTATAGTGATGTTTTTATGTTAACTAGGTAATCATTGTGTAGCGTCACACTAGGCTGGGCAAAGTGTGGAGATATCTTTGATAAAGGACGATCATATAGATTTAATTAATTGAAATTGTGACGAAATAAGAGCAGCGGTGGTCCAGTGGCAACAGACAGGTTGTAGATCGTAGGTTCGAACCTAAAACTGTGTGCTAATTATTCCATCACCACTGCTCTCAAAACGGTGAAGGAAAACATCGTAAGGAAACCGGCATGTCCTAGAACCAAAAATTCGAAGACATGTGACATCTACCAACCCGCAGTGGGCGTGCGTGGTGGATTACGACCCACTCCCTCTCACAGAGAGGCCTGTGTCCAAGGAGTGGAAAAATTAGAATTATTCCGATCTGTTATTGTGTGAAAAAATTGTTTGTTGTTATAAATTGATTGTTTGTTGTTTCTTGTGCGAAATGTGGGTGTACATATCTACTAAACGCCTGCGTGTTGTCAGGTAAATCCTACGGGAGTTTAAAAAAAACTGTAAATTTAGTTCAAATTCAAACAGTCTCCTGAAATAAGCCAAGCCTATGTCCAGCCACTTTAAGCTCATAAAAAACGCTAATTTCCAGCAAGCACTACTAGTAAGTACCAGGGTCCCATAAGCCTTAACAATTGTTATATGTAATGTACTCTCGATACTTCATGCTATCGACAGACCGAGCACCGTTAGTTGACCCACATCGGCCACATCACACAAGTAAGAGCGAAATAGCCTATTGCTATAAATTTTAGACTTTTCGTATCGGAGTAATAACTGTTTATTGGCACTAGGCTGTACCTACTAGCCCGCATCAAAAAAAAAATCGTTTATCACACTAATATTATAAAGGCGAAAGTTTGTGGGCGTGTGTGTGTGTTTATATGTTTGTTACTTCTTCACGCTCAAAGCGTTGGACCAATTTTGATAAAATTTTGTGTGGAGGTAGCTGACACCCTGGATTAACATATAGGCTTTTACTTTTTATCCCGATATTCCCACGGGATCGACATTTACGCGGGTGGAACCGCGGGGCGCAGCAACAAACAACACACACTCACAAACTTTCGTCTTTATAATATTAGTGTGATGAACATTTCTTTACGAGAGGTAGTAGCACTGTGCTTAGAAGGCGAACCAACTAGCATTTCCATTTCCGTAGTTATTGTACATTTTACTTACAGGACACAAATACGCAGCCGTAGGAAACTGGGGCAACTTGAAATTGAAAGAAGCCTTCACCGGCTGAGGAAAGCTGTCTGAATTGATTTAATACTAGCTTCGCCCCGTGGATTCACCCGCATAAGTCTTGGTCCCGTGGGAATATCCGGGTAAAAAGTCATCCAAATCCGTTCAGGGGCAACAAACAAACTTACAAAAAATCTAATCTCTTTCTTTATAATATTAGTTTAGACTTGTCAATCAACTCAGCATGTCGCAGTTCGATGATTCGCAATCAAATCTTATTCATTTCACTACAGGTGGCAGGGACTTATATTAGTTTCAAACTCAAACTCAAACTCAAGACTGGTCATCTCTTAACTGCCAAGGCTTATTTTTAATCTTATGTCTTGAATTGTTTCTTCATTTCTGTCTTTTTTACATTGTTCTCACATATAGAAGCAACAAGAATAATGTACCCAGGATTTTGTAATATCTTGATTTAAAAGAGTGTCCATGGAGTTTCTTGCCCGTTCTTCTCCATAGAGATCTACGCTTTGGAATGGGTAACTAGCTTCAACTTTCTGACTAACTGACAGACTATTTAATTTTGACAATTCAAAAGTGCCTGTACAAGGTTTAATTGAAATAAATGATTTGAGTTTGAGTTTGAGTTTGAGTAGGATCAGAACAGCAATTCCTGTAATTAAAACTAGTAAGTAGTGTGTGTATGTATAGTAGGATCAGAACAGCAATTCCTGTAATTAAAACTAGTAAGTAGTGTGTGTATGTATAGTAGGATCAGAACAGCAATTCCTGTAATTAAAACTAGTAAGTAGTGTGTGTATGTATAGTAGGATCAGAAGAGCAATTCCTGTAATTAAAACTAGTAAGTAGTGTGTGTATGTATAGTAGGATCAGAAGAGCAATTCCTGTAATTAAAACTAGTAAGTAGTGTGTGTATGTATAGTAGGATCAGAAGAGCAATTCCTGTAATTAAAACTAGTAAGTAGTGTGTGTATGTATAGTAGGATTAGAAGAGCAATTCCTGTAATTAAAACTAGTAAGTAGTGTGTGTATGTATAGTAGGATCAGAAGAGCAATTCCTGTAATTAAAACTAGTAAGTAGTGTGTGTATGTATAGTAGGATCAGAAGAGCAATTCCTGTAATTAAAACTAGTAAGTAGTGTGTGTATGTATAGTAGGATTAGAAGAGCAATTCCTGTAATTAAAACTAGTAAGTAGTGTGTGTATGTATAGTAGGATCAGAAGAGCAATTCCTGTAATTAAAACTAGTAAGTAGTGTGTGTATGTATAGTAGGATCAGAAGAGCAATTCCTGTAATTAAAACTAGTAAGTAGTGTGTGTATGTATAGTAGGATTAGAAGAGCAATTCCTGTAATTAAAACTAGTAAGTAGTGTGTGTATGTATAGTAGGATCAGAAGAGCAATTCCTGTAATTAAAACTAGTAAGTAGTGTGTGTATGTATAGTAGGATCAGAAGAGCAATTCCTGTAATTAAAACTAGTAAGTAGTGTGTGTATGTATAGTAGGATCAGAAGAGCAATTCCTGTAATTAAAACTAGTAAGTAGTGTGTGTATGTATAGTAGGATCAGAAGAGCAATTCCTGTAATTAAAAACGTTCAAAATCTAGTCGCAATCTCATGTCAGCAACAATCAATGTCAAAATGGAGGTATTTTTGACAGATTGAGACTAAGATCGATCGAACGTTCAGGAGTTCCAGTGCCTTAGGCATCTTCTGGGCACGCTCGTTCCATCATAGACCTCATCCATCGCTTTCCATGAGGCGTGAAGTCGTCGAGGTCAAGAGCGGGCCCATTCAGCAATAAAAAAAAACGTTATTTTATATATAGGTACGAGATTTTCCCCGTCATAGTTGTCATTGACATTTGTACTGTAGAGTCAGCAAGATTGTGTGGCAGTTAGGCAGTAGGCAAGTTTTGACTATCGGGGGGCACGGCAGTGCCCCCGCCAAGTCGAGCAAAAAGCGGCACGGCCGTACCATCCTTTTCTCGAAGCAGTTCAAGCCATTTTCGACCCCCTATAACTTCGTTGTGGATAAAACTAGAGACCTGAATTTTCAGTAATCAAGCAGGTATTGTATAAACACGGTATATTTCAAATTTCATTCAATTTGAACCAGTAGTTTAAGAATTATAACTAGTCAAAGTTTCTTAATTTTGTCACTCACTGACTGACTGACCGATCATCAAAATTCTAAGGCACTTCTAGCAGACATAGAAGCTTCAAATTTAGAACACAATTAGCGTTTAGTGTATAAATCAAGGAAAAACTAAAATATTTTGCAATTTCGTTCCACTTTTCTAGATACACCAACTGCATAAATAACTTTGTAATCCCATATAAATATACAGAATTACAAAGTTACATTTGCAGTTAATGAATCAGTGTACCTGAACAAAGTCGCTTCCCGCTGTCTGTCTGTCCCTATGGATGATTGCGCAACGGATTTTGATGCAGTTTTTTTAATAGTTAGAATGATTCAAAAGGAAGGTTTATTTGTATAATATATGCATAATATAGTAGAGAAACACTGATAATTTTAGAGGTTTCTAATGTGATGTCGTAAATAAACAGATTTTCTTGCGCTTATATTGCAAAAGCTAGCTGAACCCTACGAGATAGATCAAAATAATGTACTACAGTATTGCACACCTTAAAAAGGTCTACAAAAAAGTCCGCGATGGTATATGTCTATCTGTTAGGGATAACCCACAATAACCATTTTTTATCCTTTACTTTTTACGAGAAATAGTGGCTTGTTTACGAAGCGATTTTAAGCAATACAGCATTAATCTATATCCAATTAAGTACCTTAAATACATTGTGCATTTACTATAGATCAATTTGGCCCTTTGAAGCATGTAATTTAAATGAATATTTTTGAAGATATTACAGATTTAAAATGTAGGGACATAGCGGTTGCGCTGGTGAGTTTACCTATTGCAACGACAGGATAATACGGTTAAGTAGTCACGACCTCTCATCGTTTGGGGTGGGGTGTACCTCGAGCTCAGCAACTCCCCTAAATATCTTGGTATTACCCTGGACAGGTCTTTAACATTCAGCAAAAACTGCAAAAATATCAAGCAGAAGGTGCACACTCGCAACAGTCTTCTTCGTCGACTGGTCTCATCGAAATGGGGTGCTTCGCCTGAAGTTATGCAGACTACTGGACTGGCGCTATCTTTTTCTGCGGGAGAATTCGCGTGCCCCGTGTGGAGCCGTTCTGCCCATGCAAAGCTGGTACTTAATATCGTGTCCTGCGTGTCCTGTCAGCTGCACGTTACAGGAACTGATGGACGCTGGTGAAGTCGCCAAACAAGTAGCCGAATTCTGGGCCAAGTCCATTTAGATTGCTATCGACACGCTAAGAAGAAGAATAAGGTCAACTACGAGATGCCATAGTCAAAAAACAAAAACGCGCTTCGCCCTATTAGCACTTTAAGATTAGCAGCGATCGCACGCGTTTATCGGAGCTCTCTAGCGAGGAAAATAACAATTATCCATATTAATGTTATAAATTCGAAAGTAACTCTGTGTGTCTGTCTGTATGTTACCTTTTCACGCCTAAACCACTGAACGGATTTCGATAAAATTTGGCAGAGAGATAGATTGCATCCCGGGGAAGGACTTGCGGTAGTTTTTTTTATCGAGCGAAGAAGCGGGCGGAAGCTAGTATATAATATAATGGAATAATAGGTGTAGATAAGTACCTAGATATAATTATGTTCAAAGGTAACTTGTAAAATGGTCAACGGATTATGTTAAAAATAAAAAGTTAAAAAGGTACCGGAAAGGAAAAAAAGTAGGACTATCTACAAAAAGAAGTGAGATGCCATCAAAAACATACCTTGTAAAAAAAGCCAAGTCTCGCAACTCAGTTCTTCTACCGTAAAAAGTTGTGAGATCCATGAAATACCAAGTCGGTTAATTTATTCACTCCCTACTTAAGGAACCTTCTGTCTTAAGTTATTTCATAATTAGCTAACCTAACAACATCTTGTAGTGACCATCAATATTAAAAATCTTCTATGTTTTAAATAAATAAATTGACTTGGCTATCGCCATCGCATGAAAACACAATGTATCTCACAGTGCGATTGATAAATGATAAATGATAAATGATTTTTATTTCTGTAAGTAGGTTTGTACAAACACTTTTACACGTCAATCATATTTTTTTTTTAAACTAGATGAGGTCGGCGTTTCCTAACTGACTATTCTGAGAAGAAAGGCCGAAACAAACTCAGAAGTCACAGTCTCTTTTAAAGTCCAGACAAAATCTTGGTCAGATCGTGTGAAGACCATGTAGATTGGTGTCTGAAATGGTCTTTTGAGGAAAGAACCACACAGATTGAGCGGACCTGTCCAATCAGTGCACGCATTTGTCAAAAATCGTGCAGCTCAACTCAGAACTTGAGGAGCTCAACGATTCGACGAACAATACCAAAGACAGGACATTTGGGTAGGCCGCATAAACTACTCAAACTGCCAGATCATGATTAAAACTAAGAAGGAAAAAATAAATGACCCACATAGTCCTCACATTCACAATAATTAAATAAAAAAAGATTGCCAAGTCAATCTGTTTATTTAAAACACAAAAGATTTTTAATATTGATGGTCACTACAAGATGTTGTTAGGTTAGCTAATTATGAAATAACTTAAGACAGAAGGTTCCTTAAGTAGGGAGTGAATAAATTAACCGACTTGGTATTTCATGGATCTCACAACTTTTTACGGTAGAAGAACTGAGTTGCGAGACTTGGCTTTTTTTACAAGGTATGTTTTTGATGGCATCACTTTTACATTTAGGTACCTGTGGAGAAAACCGCCCACAAATCGGCGAACACAGCATTGATACACGAAACTCTCAATTCAATTATTCTTTAGAACGTTCGCATTTTAATCTCAGTCTCAATCACTTATTAGAAGTCTTTGACATTGATTGTTCCTGAGATGAGATCGCGACTTGAATTTAAAAGTATTCGGCATATATTTAAGCAATCGGAAGGATTTTGAAGGATTTCGGTAATCCATTGCTTTATAAATGTTCGAAAAAAACTTTTTAACAAAAAAAAAACCGACTTCCAAAAAAAACACTACAAAGTGAAAAATAACTTTTATTTCGGAAGTCGGTGTCTTTGGATCTGTATTTTAGTGTTTTGCCACCGACTTCCGAAATAAAAGTTATTTTTCACTTTGTAGTGTTTTTTTTGGAAGTCGGTTTTTTTTTTTGTTAAAAAGTTTTTATTTCTCGCTTTTTAGTGTGTCTGTTTATAATGTATCTAAGTTACAATAGCCTAATGCCAACTTGCTCATCGCCTTTTACAAAATATTGCTTTTCCCGATGCAGGGACGTTAATTGTTGAGGAGTTCTCCTGGTATTCCACCATCAGCTCCGTTTCACCATTCGCATTGTGACGCGCATAACTTGCTTAGTAACCATATTAAAGTAAGTAATCGAATCGCAAACCGGTAAATACTTATTATTGAGTAGTTCGGGTGGCCATCTGTGGTTTTCATCATCAGTTCCATTTCACCAAATGATGCTTTCCGAGAGCAAATGCACGAGTTACTATAAAAAATACCCAAATCGCTATAGGTGTGCCTATAATACTTGAAGAGTTCCTTCGATTTCTCCAGGATCCCATCATCAGATCCTGACCTGATGACAATGGGACCACCTGGAAAGTATACCCTTTCAAACAAAAAAATAATTTTTGAAATCGGTTCAGCCGTCTCCGAGTAATCGGGGAACATACATAAAAAAAAAAAATAAAAAAAAAAAAAAAAAAAAAAAGGTTCCGACGAATTGAGAACCTCCTCCTTTTTGAAGTCGGTTAAAAATTGTCTACTCAACGACGTAAATAACGCAATGAATGTTCTTGAACTATCAAAATTAAAGCCATTGCTGTTGTTTGTTACGCAATTAGCCCCAGAATAGATAGAATTAAGGGTATTTTTCTACCTGCTCTGATCCCAGTCTTTGAACAACTTTGTTTGATGTTCACGCACCGATCAAGACGTGTACTGTAAAGGAAAAATCGTATCCGTGGATTACAGACACAATCAAACTTATGATGCGTTTACGTGACGATGCACTTAGTATTTATAGGAAAACGAAAGCCGATTCCAAAAAAGTATATTACAAAGACCTAAAACACCTAGTGATTAGTTCGTTGTACAACGAAAAAGTTGCGTACTTTAAGCACAACATTAATAATAAAATAAAAAACCCAAAATTATTATGGAAAAATTTAAAATCCACCTTGTCGCCCTATAAGCCCAGACAAGACCTACCGTCGCACTTTACCGATCCTGATGTAATTAATAACAATTTTTTAATTGTCCCCGGTAACCCCGTGGCAAGCACATCACTTATAAACTACTATGAAAATCATAGACATGGTGAAGAAATTTTCGCACTCATTCCAGTGGAAGAGAACGACATCTCCCGCATTATCTCTAACCTAAAAAGTAACGCTGAAGGTAACGACAATATTACCCTGGATATGATTAACATGACCCTGCCGCATACGCTAACTGTAGTAACGGACATAATAAACTGCTCCATAGTGACGTCTACATTCCCCGACCTATGGAAAATTGCCTCCGTTAGGCCCTTGCCAAAAAACTCTAATCCATCCACTTTAAAAGACCTACGCCCTATAAGTATATTACCATGTCTATCCAAAGTTTTAGAAAAAGTCGTTAGCCGCCAATTAACACTTTTTCTGGAACAAAATAACGTCCTACCTGATTTACAATCTGGTTTCAGAAAGCAGCGCAGTACATCTACTGCTTTACTAGATGTTACCGATAATATATTGTCTGCCCAAGATAGAGGAATGTGCACACTGCTGGTTCTACTCGATTTTTCCCGTGCGTTTGACGCGATAAACATACCGCTATTACTATCCAAGTTAAATTATTATGGTTTCGACGCCGGCGCTGTGCAATGGTTCCGCAGCTATCTAACTAATAGGGAACAACTTGTTGACTTGCGCTTGGGTGACGCCACAACCCTTAGATCGACACGTATTTCTGTAGACAGAGGAGTCCCGCAGGGCTCCATATTGGGCCCGATTATCTTTATTTTGTACTGTGCGGATATTGTAAAGTGCCTCCAAAGATGCAAGTACCATATATACGCCGACGATGTCCAACTTTATATATCTTTTAGACCAGACGAGTACATTAGTGCCATTAAGGATCTTAACGATGATCTTCAAAGAATCGCCGCCTGGTCAGAGGAAAACTGCCTGTCGTTAAATCCAACAAAAACGAAATATATGGTATTTGGCACAAGACAGCAATTGGCTCGACTACCTGTGACATTCGACTTGAAACTTATGGGTGAACCAATTGAGCGAGTGTATGAGGCGCGGAATTTAGGTGTCTTTATGGATAAAGATCTACGTTTTGAGAAACACGTAGCAGACTCAGTTAGAAACTGTTTTTATCGCCTAAAAGTTTTATACAATATGAGGCCTTATTTATCCGAAAAACTACGGGAACAGCTAGTGGAAACCCTGGTTCTGTCCAGGTTGAACTACGCTGACACGGTTTACGGCCCGCGCCTATTAGCTCGTACAGACCGCCTCATCCAAAGGGTACAAAACGCTTGTGCTCGGTTTTGTTACAATATTCCTCGCAGAAGCCATGTAACTCCTTTTCTAAACAAGCACTTTATACTGAAGATGAAGTCCAGACGCAAACTACACTTGGCTTGCCTTCTGTTCGGTGTTGTTAAATATAAAAAACCGGACTACCTTTATAACAAGCTAAGTTGGGTTGCGAGTAGACGGGAATGCGGGAGAAGGCAATGCTCACAACAACTCTCGACTCAGTCTCAGGGTACGGCTGCTTTTAGAGGCAGCTTTCGTTATGCGGCTTCCAAAGTATGGAATAACTTGCCACCACCAATTAGAGTAATTAACTCAATTTACGTTTTTAAACGACGCTTACGGCAGTACCTCATAGAAGCGCAAAGGAAGCTAGACATGGTCACACTTAATGTCTCAATTATATAAGGTATGAGTACCTACCCACTTGAGTATGAGTCAGTGTTTTTTTTGTCTTAAAATGTCGCGCGAAAATGTACATAAATAGCTGATATAATACTATGCAGTCTCGTTGCTGGGAATTGCTCTTGCTCATGCTCACGCTCGGCTCGGTTGGCTGGCTGATGTCCCCTCTCTCCTCGGCCCGGTGGTTGTGGTTGCGTTATCCGCGGCACTGCTGCGTCCCATTCGCAGATATGAGACCTGCAGAATACAAGACAAACAAATTAAAAAAAAAAAAAAAAAAAAAAAAAAACAACTATTGCATCGCTGAACCACGTTTGCTTGTCAACGTACCCGATGTTGCCTGGCCTACTTGCATACGAATGGGACGTACGGTGTCGGGATGGCGCCATTTCACCCATCCTTTACCAAGAGCTGGCAGTGGTTGAACCCAGGCGAACCTCTGTGCAGTTTGTGATTTGGCTGTAAAAGGGAGTCGGAAAATTAAAAGTGGGTAGTTCTCACGTTTCAGATTATACAAGAATCCATTAGATATTTAATTGTTAATTATGTACAGACGCCAGCACATCAAGTTGCTACAATCGGTCGGACTTCTTTAATAGATTTTCGACTTTATTGCTAAAGCATAAGGTTCGAGGTTGATTGGGAAAGTCTGACGGTTTCGGGTGGGTTGACCTGCTGGCGTATGTTTCTTCTATTATCGACTAGCGCTTACCTTTCATCCTTTTATGTCTTCGTTTATCTAAGCATACCACCAAAAATATTTTTAGCTGACTTATTTAAAGACGTATAATATCCTTCGTATTTGGTTCATCCCAATGCAAACAACCGCTAAGGCAAGTTTAAAACACACACAAGATGCAAACTGTACGAAAATATTAGTTATAGTCCGCCGCGCTCGGCTGCTTGCAGCGTAGTGCATAGATAAAATACTAAATGGTGCGACACAGAGTACTTTTTGATAGACTGAAAGTGTGCGATGACATTACAGTTGCACGGATTAATCATAAATTATTATGGCAATGTGTTGGAGCATGGAAGTCAGGCATCGTTTAAATTAAAACAGGTTTTTGTTCTGACTCGTTTCGTAAATTTTCTTTGGTCTATCATACGGCCATCTCACCATTTTTTATCAGTATTTTTATTTTTTGCAATGTTACTCAGTATTGTTTTTTATGTGACACAAATTTATTTTTATTTATTTATCTAATTATGCATACACACGTTGCAGTATAAAACTGGTTTACATCCGTCATTTCACACATCAGGTTCAGTTGAAAACCAGCGTCAGGCACTAGTTGTCTGGCATTTTTGCTGAACTGGACCTTTTTAGCGCAACCGTGAGGCACACATTCCTGCTAATTTCTTACATCGGACTTTTTATTTTTACCCTTTTTATTTTTATATTTTCTGTTTTTCTCTGATGTATGTACGACTATTATCTGACTACCTGCTGTATTGTGTGTCTTTTAGTCTGTGCTAAATAAATGTATTTTCTTTCTTTCTTTCTTTCTTCTTTCTTTCAACAAAACAAAGTAACAAATAGTGTTAGAACAACGTAGTAAAGTCTGCGCACTCGGTACATTATGTGCGGTGAGCTGCCATTCCCTTAACGGCACTTGTTTGACACTTGGTCGATCGTCGATACAAAGTTATATATCGAGCGGTTTTGTGTGCAAACTTACATTACAATATTATTGCGGGCAAAGCTTTGGTTTCCTAGGGCAGCGGTTTCGTCACATTATAATGACTTTCATGACAATCTGACATTTTCATATGTATTTGACATAAGGTGTCAAAAAACGCTCTGTTATTTGGACAACCGTTATTGTGTGACCGTTCACTGCTCTCTTGGGAAACTAAAGCTTCAGGTACATAGTCCTGGATGAGAGTCGCATAAGTAGCAGTGGGTGGATCAAGGCTGCCAATGATGATGATGAGATGAGAGCAAAGAAAAGTCGAATGGATTGTGTGACGGATGATACTGGGCTAGATAGGGGGTGACTACTGAGATGAAGACCAATAGAGATGTATGGAAGGAGAGATGCTGCGCCGAACACTATCACACTAATATTATAAAGGCCAAACTTTGTAAGTGTGTGTGTGTGTTTATGTTTGTTACCTCTTCACGCTCAAACGGCTGGACCAATTGTGATAAAATTTTGCGTGGAGGTAGCTGTCACCCTGGATTAACGTGTAGGCTACTTTTTATCCCGATATTGCCACGGGATCGAAACTTATGCGGGTGAAACCGCGGGACGCAGCTAGTAAAAGATATAAGGGCAGTGTTATTTGGTTTGGGATGGGTTTTTTTTCTTAATGGTCTAGTTTGTGGCAAGCGCGCGCGCTACTGCTGAGGCCCTGGGTTCGATAACCAGATCGAGCAAAGTGTTATTGGGTTTTTCCAGTATAAGTAGGCATTTCTCAGTATGAGCCCGGAGTAGGTACCAATTTTCCGTATTTCTCATCAATTTTGTTTTCGCTCCGAAATCGTATCACAACTTTATAAACGGGCGTCCATAAATTGTAGCAGATCTTTTAAATGGACTTTCCAAATTCCATCGGTGAATAAATAATATAAAAATTGCTATTCTTTTAAATCCGACTAGCATTTGGTTGTCCTTCAGTTTTCAATTAGACCGCGACCTTCGCCGAGCGATAGTACCTACCTAAGTGCGGCTTCTAAATAATTCATACGCGATCGACCCGCACGGAGCACTCTCTAGCACCTTCAGTGACGCAGCCGGGGACTTCTAGCTGTCATAAGAGCTCCTAGTACCTGGATAATTCGTGATGACAAGTGACAAAAATAATTTTCCAATAACTATGCCGTTAATTTATGGTAAGTACAGACGCCATCAAGCTACTCGAAACTGTCAAATGTTCCCCATTAACCTTAAACCTTATGCTACTTTTTATCCCGATATTCCCACGGGATCGACATTTACGCGGGTAAAACCGCGGGGCGCAGCTGTAGTAAGAAATAAAAATTAAATGAATACTTAGTTCTAAAGGTTTGTAATATAATGGCAACAAGTTCCGTCGACACAACAACTTTTAGAAAAAGTTTGGCTTTGTAAAGCGTAGTCTCTGCAACTCATGCCTGTGTCACAGTATTTTTCTTTAACATACTGGGTTGTATAGTAGTGTACTAGCCTTATTTCGCCTGCTCGGTTTTGTTTTACCATGCAAGCTTCATGAATATTTTGTAACTTGATAGCATAATATTATGAGACAAACACTATTTCGTATTTAGAAGATTAGAAAATATTATGGCACTGAAGAGCTAATACAGCATTATATTGTAGTCTTTGGAGCTAACCGTGCACGTCATCATGTAAAATATATAGATTGATTCATTGACTTATATATTACTAGGATTGATTTGATTTAAATAATTAAGTGATTAAAACTAAATAAGCGTTACATTTTATACGACCCGGTAGGACGCGGAGTGCTTCTATTAATATAACCTAAATCAAATCAAAAATCACAAGTAATTTATTCAAACTAGGCTGAGAATCAGCACTTTTCGAACGTCAAAATGACATAAGACAGTCCCCCGGCACGCCCGCCCTTCACCTACAATTATAGCTCCTAATTTCATAAAAAATGTATAAGTTTGCTTACCAAATTGTTGTAATATTTTGATATGGTCCTAACCGGTCCTTTGAAATAATCCAGAAGTCAATATTTACCTGTAAAAGATGAAAAGGAATTTAGTATGTTAAGTTAAATGAAAGCTTCGATATTGGAGAAGATATAGGAAAGTGCCAGTCAAGACATAGTTTTTGCCTTTCAGTAAAACTGCGTAAATCAATGTCAAAACACATCACATATAAGATACTCAGCTACCAGGACATCATCGTCAACGAGGAGGTCATCGTAAACATTGCGACGGACGCGTCCAGCGCTGGGTGGCGTCCAACTTATCCGACAGATATCCGCCGGATATCGCACAGTAACGCCAACTCAGCCGTGACCCATTTAGTAGATGTTATGTACTGTTTATATTTGGTCGTAAATAGATTTATATAGGACTAGCTTTTCTTGATTTTCCTAGTTGAAAAAATGGTAGGCTTAAAGTTTCCATACCAGAATATCCACCAAGGAAACTTTCGCCGTGTGAGGTATGAAACAATATCTTTGAAAGTGAAGTGTTTCTACCAGGAAATTCTCATCAGTCTAGTTTGAGAAATAAAACTAATTAAGTATAGTATTTGTGCAATGGTCGTTCATATCCGACGCAGCAGATTTAAGAAATAGACAATGAGGTATTTGAGTATCCTTGGGTACGTCTTGCATCGTCCTTGAAACGAATCGTCATTTACACCAGAACTCTAATTACGTAAGACACTTTCAATCAATTCACTCATACACTTTCTTTCTTTCAATTTTATTATTTATTTATTTAATCACAATCACAATACGACTCATTTTGAAGGAATTTTTGCTCTATTGCTTCATAAATTATGTTCGTAAAATTTGTCTATTTAATAACGCAATGAATGTTGTTGAACTGTCAAAATGAAAGCCATTGCTACTGATAGTGTGTTACGCAATTACCCTTATTCGTAAAAGTAACAAAACTGTTTCAAAAGAACAATCTTAAATGACAACAATTTATATTGCTCAAGAAAATGCAGTTTCCCCGGCATAGTAAAGCAATGCCAAACTCCTGAAAGCTTCAATTGAAGTCGACAGCAACAGTCGAAGTCGTCTGAAGTCGGTCCCGGTATCGCGATGAGCAGCCGTGACCTATTTATAACTGAGACAGGCCGCCTGTCACACCGACGCGTACCGACGAACATTATACGAGTATGAATTAATTTTCCTCATGAATAATTTATGAAATGATTCTGTAACAGCAGTAGGTACTAAAAATAAACTTGGTTAAGTATTTTCTGGGATTTAGAGCTAGTAGTCAAAATTGAATTAATTACGGTGAGGGAAAAACGTGAAGAAACCTGTAATGCTATTCTAACTTGGATTCATCCAAGTTAGAATAGCAGCTCACTTCACCTGAGAGTTCACGGTGAGGTTCTAACAGAATATACCGACAGGACTTTATTACTTTTAAATTGTCAACACAGAAGAAGAAGAAGAGAAGAGAAGAGGTTCTTACCCTGCAGTGGAACAATTGTAGGCTGATATTTAGATAGTAAAATGTATAAATTGAATACATACATAGTTGCTAAAACTAGAGGGAAAATGATTGTTAATATCATGTCACTAGTCGCCATGACAAGAATCTAGTGAAAGCTGAGACAGATAAGCAAATTATCTTGATTTAGCACACGAGGATGTCGGCTGTGGTGGGTGGGGGGTGGACTCAGCAGTCAATATAGGTGCTATGCTAAGAAGCTGTTATGTTGTTTGGCCTCCAGGCCATTAATTAGCGCAATGACCTAACAGCTACATGAACACATTCAGCGGCTACATCAAGGGCTTAATGCCAAACATGGTCGGTTACTTTCGATCTCTATAATTTGAATTTTTTGCGAAAATATTGAAATAACTCCCAGTGACTGAAAACTACCTCAAAGTTAGCTTAATACTGGCTGATCAATGAAACAAAAACAATCAAAAGGTGTTCTGAATATTGGCAGCAAATTAGTATGATGAGCTCGAAAAAGTTACTTTTTGGACCGAAAAAAGATGGAGACTATGAATCATCATCATCTGCGTAGCCTTTTCCCAAATATGTTGGGTTCGGCTTCCAGTCTAACCGGATGCAGCTGAATACCAGTATTTTACATGGAGCGACTGCCTATCTGACCTCCACAACGCAGGTACTGGGTAATATGATACCCCTTGGTAAGACTGGTTGTCAGACTACTTTCGGGCTTCTGACTACCCGTAACGACTGTTAAAGATCCACGAATGACAGCCGGGACCTACGGCTTAACGTGCTTTCCGAGGCACGGAGGGGTCACGGTATTTAAAGATGGTCACCCATCCACAGACCAACCGCGGCAAGCGTAGCTTAACCAGATCCATCGACCTGTGCGGCTGTTATTATTTAGCCACGGGCCCCTCTCTCTTTTAGATGGAGACTATGAATACTGATAGGTACTTGACACAAAGAGCAGAACGCTACGTACAAACGTACGTACTTATGTATTTTTTTAATCTGTATTTTATTTTATCGTTTACTCATAACTACTTTCCTATCGCAGGTATACTGAAAGAGATTTCTTTAGAAATAAGCATCACATTTATACATATTTTTATATGTGTGTAAATTATTGGTATTAATTTAACATAATAATAAATAGTTCGGTGTGAACCGCGCCCGCTATTAGTCGTTGGCCACTAAAAGATGATCCGCTGACCACTGCGGTTTGTCTCGCGTTACACTTCAGAAACTACGCGTCGTTAACTAACAATCCAATTATTAATAAACAGTCATCATGTTATATCATCAGTCTGTAGTTATAACATATCTGGGGGCACGGGAGTGCCCCCGCCAAGACGAGCCAAGCGAAGCGCAAGGGCACTACCTACCTTTTCTCGAAGCACTTCGTCGTATTTTTGAACCTTCATAACTTGGGTTTGGATTATACCAGATAAACAAAATTTTCGGGATATGATGTCAGTGGTTGACTTATTAAACCTATAAAGTTTCAATTGCATAGCTCTTATACTTTAGATTTAATTGATATCTAAAATACCCCGATTTCGTCACTGACTCACTTACTCACTGACTCACTGATTCACTGACTCACTGATGATCATCAATATTCTAAGGGTCTTCCTGAAGTCCTAGAAAGCTGAAATTTGGTATGTAAGCTAGTAATAGTACACAAACAACAAAAAAACTCTAAAACTTGGAACTTTTACCCTCCAACCCCTTAAAATAGGGGATGGAAGTTTGTACGAGACTTCCGCAGATTTTGATGCTAGAGTTCTGAAAATTGATATAGGGACTCCTTGTTATAAATAATAAAATACGTATTTCAGGATTTTCAGTAAATAACCCCCAACCCCCCAAAAAATTTTTTTTTATTTCATAAGCATCAATATTCTAAGGTTCTTACTGAAGTCCTAGAAAACTGAAATTTAGTACGTAAGCTAGTAATAGCACACAAACAACAAAAAAACTCTGAAACTTGGAACTTTTACCCTCCAACCCCTTAAAATAGGGGATGGAAGTTTGTACGAGACTTCCGCAGATTTTGATGCTAGAGTTCTGAAAATTGATATAGGGACTCCTTGTTACAAATAATAAAATACGTATTTCAGGATTTTCAGTAAATAACCCCCCAAATCCCAAAAAAATATTTTTTTATTTCATAAGCATCAATATTCTAAGGTTCTTCCTGAAGTCCTAGAAAGCTGAAATTTGGTATGTAAGCTAGTAATAGTACACAAACAACAAAACAATTCTAAAACTTGGAACTTTTACCCTCCAACCCCTTAAACTAGGGGATGGAAGTTTGTAAGAGACTTCCGCAAATTTTGATGCTAGAGTTCTGAAAATTGATATAGGGACTCCTTGTAATAAATAATAAAATACATATTTCAGGATTTTTAGTAAAGAACCCCCCAAAAAAAAATATTTCATAAGCAACTTTCAAAAAGATGTGAAATCCCACCAAAAACATTTTCATGTAAAATGTTGCCAAGACGAGACCTCATATGGCTCGCACTGCCAAAAAGTTATCAGATCTCATGTAGAGCCAAGCTTCTAACTCTACACGCCCTAACTTCACAAACTCTACACCTTAGTCAAAATATGTGGCTTGGCCGTTTCGCTACCATCACATGGGCGTAAGGTGAAAAATTTATTCACTGTTCATTACTTTTCTGTTATACAATAGTTTTTGTAGTAACGAAACGGCCAAGCCTCATATTTTGACTAAGGTGTAGAGTTTGTGAAGTTAGGGCGTGTAGAGTTAGAAGCTTGGCTCTACATGAGATCTGATAACTTTTTGGCAGTGCGAGCCATATGAGGTCTCGTCTTGGCAACATTTTACATGAAAATGTTTTTGGTGGGATTATTATTACAGTAAGTAGCGCTCAGGCAACTTCGCATACAGAGAGAAGGAACGAACATTAATCGAACAAATTTCAGACTATTCATCCAGCGAAGCACGCTTTCAATCACAATTCGAAAGATTTTGAAGGAAATGGCTAATCCATTGCTTCATATGTTTAAAAAAATCGTCTGCTCAAATAAGTACCTAAATAATGCAGTGAATGTTGTTTAACCGTCAAAATGAAAGGCATCGCCATTGTGTGTTACGCCATACCCCGCAGGTTTCCTCAAGATGTTTTCCTTCACCATTAAATCAAATGGGACGATAAAAAACAGAAAAGTAAGTTATAATCGAAATCTGTTCTCAATTTTGACAGTTTAACTTAATCCATTGCGCGGTATGTTATAGACATCCGTATTCTCAATGTCTAACTCAACGCAATGGATAATGCTCATCTGTCAAAGCGAAACATTGTTATTGTCTGTGTATTACGAAATTATGTTGCTACTGTTAAACTTTTCAATTATTAAACTACTGATTAAAGACGCTTGTCAGGCATCTCACTTACTCACTTCTTATTAAACGTAACGTTTTTAAGTAAATATCGTTTCCAGCGTAAAATTCCATTGAGCGTAGTTCATTAAGGAGTTCATATTAATAAAAACGCCAGCACGGTTTACATTACGTGCTAAACAAACAAGCGCTCGTCGTGTTTACACAGCAAGCGATCAATGTAAACAAAATACTATTGATCGGCTATTTTTCTTGGAGATTTTAAAAAGCGTGTGCGTTGTGTAGTTCCACGAAATAGAGAGATTCAGAAGGTCGGCTCGATACAATGAGCGAAAACGCACACACTGTATATGTGTGTGCGTGTCACACACAACGTACAGCGAGTGCAAGTGCACTCACGTCTGGCATTTCTTCAAGGACGGATGCTCTAACGTAACCCGCGAAATACAATTTTTCTTACGTTTTTTGCAATTTGCAGGTCCATGTCCGGCTGTATGTTCAACACAATATGATTCGTGAGCGTAACACGTACTGCTTTACAGAATTATAGTCATTAGTTATTGATCGAAGCATTAGATTCAGCAATACGCCGCACGTGTCTATGTGTGCGTGCGTTTCGCTCGTTGTATGAAGCCGGCCTTCGGTACCTCTCTATTCTGTGGCACATTGCAGGTTGATAAGCGCTAGAGTGCTTGTTAGCGCTGATTGATGGTAGTTTCGCTTACCAATCATTTTGTAAGCGATGGATGATGGATAACCCGAGTTTTGTACGTTTATATCAGGAACGATGTGTCTGTCTGCCTTCGACTGTCTGCTCTCTAAACAATATGTTTGTCCTGATACACTTCCAGCTCTCTTCACGTAAGTTTACACCGTAAGGTCGTAGCGGAATAGCCCGGCTGAAGTCAAATTTCCAACTCTTTCCAGTAATTTTGTAAGTAAGAGAGACCCGTCGTACGAAGTGTTTGGTACATAGTATCTAAGTTACTAGAAGTAGATCCTTCTTGCAAGTAACAGACACAAACATTAAGTGGGAAGCAGAGGAAAGTTTGGGCACTTCCGCGAAGTAAATCCTCCTCAGAGGAAACTCAACTATTAATATTATTAGTTTCATTTCCGACTTACTTCAACATCAAAGCATTTCCTAGAGCTCTGCCCACCCCCTGCACCCCTGCAGCCCTGCACCGCTGCACCCCTGCACTCCTTTTATAAATAGTTCCCAGTTATCATAATTGTCATTAAAGTTACCGAGAATAGCGGACTCGGTTAGCTCTTCACGACCTCTGTCGCCCTGGTACAAGTTTGATTGGATTTTTACTTCGTGGAATGGTTCAAAGGGTAACTCAGTAAAAAATCTATAACTTCATAAGTGTAGAGAAAGAGAGTCAGGGAAATAATTTTAATAAAATTGCTAATGAGCTATGTATTTATAATAATTTACATCACCACTCAATGGCATCCTTTCATCCAGGAACATCCATTTTTAACCGACTTCAAAACAAAAAACCGGGCAAGAGCGAGTCGGACTCGCGCACCGAGGGTTCCGTACCATCGTGTTTTTTAATTTTCATCGGCGAGGCCTATATTCGTCAGAGAATTTTAACACTGCACGCAGCGGTGTAGAATGGTTATGCAGTTTTATGTCAGCGCCATCTCTTGACTGATAGTGGTGGTGGTGCTAATGTAACTTTTGTTAATGATTTCTGAAAAAGTGTACTATAATCTAGACATGGTTATATTTTCCCTGTAAGTAATCTTTACATAAACTTAGAATAATTTCAGATTTTTCTCTATGCAAACTTCGGAGATAAGGGACGGTATTTTTTTTTACATTTTTCATCAAAAGTCGAAAACTAAACGGCCTTAAAAAAAAGTTTTTGAGAATGTGCAAACTGCGCTCTTTCATATGATACCCCACATGCCCTAGTAGCCCCACTTCGAATTTTTCAGACCCTTTCAGTCCCTGTTGCAAAAAATATACATATATTTTTATTTCTTTCATATTTGCAAAATAGTTGGGCAAACGTCATCTAAAACTATTTTAAATTTCAAGTTGATAGCACTGTGACAGGCGGACAGACAGAGACGCACCATAAGCGTTCCTTTTTACAATTTTGGTACGGAACCCTAAAAAAGAGGAGGTTCTTAGTTCGTCGGAATCTTTTTTAGGGTTCCGTACCCAAAGGGTAAAAACGGGACCCTATTACTAAGACTCCTCTGTCCGTCTGTCTGTCTGTCACCAGGCTGTATCTCATGAACCGTGATAGCTAGACGATTGAAATTTTCACTTATTTGATGTATTTCTGTTGCCGCTATAACAACAAATACTAAAAATAAAATAAATATTTAAGGGGGTCCCATACAACAAACGTGTTTTTTTCGGCGTTTTTGCCCTGTGGTACGAAACCCTTCGTGTTCGAGTCCGACTCGCACTTGGCTAGTTTTTTATTTTTTATTTATGATCCTCGATTACTCGAAGATGGCTAGACCGATTTCAAAAAAAATTTTTTGTTTGAAATGGTACACTTTCTAGATAGTCCCATTGTCATCAGGTCAGGATCTGATGATGGCATCCTAGAGAAATTGAAGGAACTCTTCAAATATTATTGGCACACCTATAGCGATTTGGGTATTTTTTATAGTAACTCGTGCATTTGCTCTCGGATTCAAGCATTTATTGAAGTGGAACTGATGATGAAGACCACAGATGGCTACCGGAACTACTCAATAATAAGTATTTCACGGGTTGCGATTCGATTAGTTTAATATGGTGAAATGGAGCTGATGGTGAAATACCAGGAGAACTCCTCCACAATTAACGTCCCTGCATTGGGAAAAGCAATATTTTGTAAAAGGCGGTGAGCAAGTTGACATAGGCTATTTTAACTTAGATACATTATAAGCAGACCCACTAAAAAGCAAATAACGAGAAATAAAAACTTTTTAACAAAAAGAAACCGACTTCCAAAAAAAACACTACAAAGTGAAAAATAACTTTAATTTCGGAAGTCAGTGGCAAAAAACTAAAATACAGATCCAAAGAACTAAAATACAGATCCGAAAGTAAAGTTATTTTTCACTTTGTAGTGTTTTTTTAGAAGTCGGTTTTTTTTTTGTTAAGTTTTTATTCAATTAACTATTAACTGTCTGCAACTAACAGACACGTGTGATTTTTTTTTAGTATCCTTTAATACCCATGAATGGCACACACGTAGTACCGGCCAGCCCAATGTCCTTGATACTCATCAACCCCAATACTCCCCTAATCGTATCGACCACTTCGTTTCAAGTCACCTGTTTTTTGTGTTGCATACATTTTGTATACGATCCCCCATTTGTAAGAGACCTATTTGTTTTACTGTGCGAAAAAATCGTTATAAATCATGATTTTTATGAAAGTCAGTACAATATTTACCCAGTTAACATTCTCCAATATCAAAACATTTCCTTTTCTTCACATTCTTAACAAACGTAAAGTGTTATCGCATCCGACCTGCCGCCGCACGCATATCACAGCAATAATCATTGTATATCTCGCGTTACGAGCAGTTCCGATGCATGCCTTCGACTCTGTAGCGCCACCGATCTGACGTCAAACACATCTGTTCTCGGATACACACCTAACCGGAACTATCCCATTGTCTCCCCTCTCACTCACACAAACGAAAGGAACAGGAATTTCACGTCAAGAATAAAAGAGACGGAGATACCTGTTGGGCGTCCCCCAGGGAACGATTCTTGGGACACTTTATTCTCGTTTTATACATTGTAAAAGTTTGAAAGGGTTGTTTTCGTAAAGCATTTGTTTCGTCGAGTTGCTACTTTTTCTTATTGTCTTTGAGATTGGAGTCCTCATTCTGAGCTAATTAATTTTCGGTAACAAAAGAGTTTTTTGAGTAATTGTGAGAGGTTGTTTGTAGGTCATGCTTTTTGTGATGCCTCTTAATTATTCTGTGTTTTGAGATGAATATTTGGATCATTTTAGTGAGTAGGAGTGAACACGGGTTGGAGTTGTTCGCATTTCTGAGTGTCTAGTTAAAAATTGAATGTTTTACTTTCCCATTAAAAAGATTTCTGGATTTTTGTCCGAATTAACAAATATGTTTTATTTTGGGTTCTATGCCCAGGCAGGGAAAATTGTTTTGATACTTTCTGTCATAAAATATCTACAAGCAAGCTCCCTCATACCTTTAAAGATAATCCTTCAATTACCATGGACATGTTATCAATCAAAGTAATACATTCATTGAAGAAGAAAGAACATTCCTTAGTCTTTCAATGCATGTTTACGATTGACGACTGACGACATTCGCGTGACTCGACATATGACTCCCAGATGGTAAATAAATAAATAACGTATGACACGCAGGAGATTCCACAAAATATAGTAATGCAAGTTGGAGACGAGCTAGAATTCGAGGAAAAAACTGTTTTGAAAGTATGTAAAAGAGATTTTTCCGGAACAAATAAACCTTTCTATTATACTATTTCTGCCGGAACAGCATTGTTCCGGTTTAAAGAGTGACACTGATTTAATCAGTAGCACTCATAATTTTGGCTGATTGGCATCACAAAGAAAGTTTCAGTTTGGGGTATTTCTTTTAAAGTTTACATTATTTTTATAGCGTGGTTACCTTGTTGTAAGTATTGTGTTAACACTGGTTAGGTTAGTTAGTTTATGGACCATTCAACCTTGTTTGATGATTGCTTCAGCCCTGAATCCAGTAGCAAGTTTAATGCTAACGCAAGTTATAATTATTACACAATAAAAACACTTATAATAGCTAAAGTGAATGTTCTAGTGAAATTAAAACGCTTTTTCTGATGTTTCAATACGTTCCAAATTGACCGTGATGACTATAAATTAACATAAATAACATCTCATTGTACCAGGGCCGCAGACAGCGCAGGATCTACTCAAGTGCCCAGCGAACAGGGAACCTGACACCTGCGCGGTTGCCGCTCCGGGCAGCGTGCACGCAGCGGCAACAGCGCGCAGGTGAGGGGCGCACGCCCCGGCTGACGTTTCGTTGCAATGTTACTCCAATCAAAAGGGGGTTGGTCATTTAAATATACATAATTTATATCTGTACGCGTGCTTGCCTTTTGCATGCATAGAATATGGTCAAGTTTATTTTTATTAGCATGTACAATTTGATTTAGTATCGTTTTTGTTGCCAATTTGTTTTGCTATGACTGTAGCATCATAAGATATAGTTTGTGTGAATGATGATAAATAGCTAGAAAGTAAATACTGAGATGTCAGTTATAAGAGATGTAAAGAAAAAGACATGCTGCACCCAATGATATATAAATTATACGTCATTGGCTGCACCAGCAACAAATACCTACATTGAGATAAGGATGATGATGATGATGCTACTTTACGTGGATCATAATGTCTGTTCTGTGTGTTAATATGATGATATTTGAATCATCCAAACAAGACTTTACACTTTCCATCACCTCATTCGCTTTGGTCTTGTCAACTTATTGCAAACTCTGGGAACCTTAAAACTTTGCTTCATGAATATTCACAATTTAAGGTCGATTTGATAAATTGATTCGTGATTACAAACTTTGATCGACTTAAGTGTTTCTTCTGGGTATTCATTATCTATCCTATAGCTAGAAATAGTTTCAAATAGGTTACTAGTTTATAAAAAATATTTAGTCCAATCATACGTCAACTTTTAGACGTAAGTACTTCTACTCAAATCTAACACCCTGGTACCGCCTCTTTCAAATAGATATAAATAGTATTCACGAAAAATATTTAAAAATTACATAATCAAAATAGATTTTGATAAATGACGAACATAAGTTATTATAAACTTATAACTACACATTTGTACACGTCGTGGTTCGACCTCGGGACATTACGGTGTCGAATTACTAACCACTGAGCTGCTCAAGGCTATGTAAATTATAATATTTATTGATTGAAGATGTATAGAAGTACCTACTTATATGAAAACTGAAAACCGAAAGATGGACAGTGTGAATTATGATATGACCAAAAGATGGACAGTGTGAGTTATGATATGACCAAAAGATGGACAGTGTGAATTATGATATGACCAAAAGATGGACAGTGTGAGTTATGATATGACCAAAAGATGGACAGTGTGAGTTATGATATGACCAAAAGATGGACAGTGTGAGTTATGATATGACCAAAAGATGGACAGTGTGAATTATGATATGACCAAAAGATGGACAGTGTGAGTTATGATATGACCAAAAGGGGTGAATACTGAGATGACGGCTGATAGAACTGTATATAGAAGAAAATATAAATATATATGTCGTCTTGGCTCTCTACTGTCTACAAAAATGTAAAAACTTTGGAAAAAAAAAGCGACTCGATACAAAATCAAAAGGCTGTTCAAATTAGGCTGAGAATCAGCATTTTGAAGTTCAAAATTACATAAGACAGTCCCTGGGCACGCCCGCCCTTTACCATTGCTTTAGCTGGGAAGAAGAAGTAGCGCAACCAACTCCCAGCAGCACACACTAACGAAAAGACGCCAACAAATACATAAGCAGAGACCTCAGCCCTAATAACTCTATTGCATTCGTTGTGACCGGGTATTTTTAATACTAAATTCGGTCTGGCGAGTTTAAATGTAGGGGCACGTTAGGAAATAATAATTCCGAAGGGTCGCCGTTATCTAAATCCATAAGGAGGACTTATATATATGGAAGAAGATGACATGCTGCGCCGACCAAAAATAGCTTCGGATAGGGGCTGAACAAAGATGATGATAAATGAGAATAGTTTAAGAACACTTGGTATTATTATGAAACTACAAGATAATGAAGTATTTATTTTCGTACCAAACTGGCTTCAGCACAGTCGAGTTAATAATTTTGTATGGAATGTGCTGACTCAGGCACGTGGAGTTACTTCGTTACCAGTCAAGGCTATAATTTGATGGAATGTTTATTTATTATTAAAAGCTGAGTGAAAGATATTTGTGGCTAAGAAGTAGAATGATGGCTGATAGAAATATTGGAACCTGCGGCAAGCTTAGGTCCCTGACACTGACCTGCAAATTGCAAAAAACGTAGGTAACTTTAATTTCGTGGTCTCAACTACCCATTCACCTTAAGTAAACTACAGCCATGTTTACAGTCAACAGGAGCTCGCAAACGCGCTAAAACTCTGTAGGGAACGAACTCCGAAACAAAATGTTACCCATCTTATTGAAAGTGTACCTAGGCTTAGAGAGTGCATACAGAGCAGACGAGGCTTCACTCGCTGCTAACCATAACATTTATCATCAAACGTAACCATAACATTTATCATCAAACGGTTACGGGAAATGGGCGATAGACTAAATTTATTTCCCTTACAAGTGTTTTTTTTGTGTAAATCGATCAAAATAAACCAATTTTCAAAATTTAAAAATTGTTCAAACACAGTCAACGGTAAACGTTGACTGTGTTTGAACAATTTTTAAATTTTACTCCAATCATATCTTTTCATAAAAATCACTTCATCATTTCAGCCGAAAGACGTCCACTGCTGGACATAGGCCTAAAAATCACTTAATCATTAATATTTTTAAATAACAGCCTAAAAACTGGGTGGGCCCTATTTTCTTTTGATAGAGTATGATGAAACAAATGTCATGTTATGACATTGTTTCATAAAAAGCAGACGGCGAGGCTGTACACATACCATATTAGGAAAACATTATAAAAACATAGACCGGATAACATAATACCTCTGCAAGAATGGTTTTTTCACATTCGTACATTTTTTTATAGCTACATTATTGTACCTTGAACCATAGAATCGGCATCAGCTACATAATAATTCCATTATACAAATTAACTAAAAGAAACACAATCACTTCTCAGTACGCAACTGCTTGTATGCAAACTATTATAGGTATCGACTAATTTCCAAGAAGCGATTACAACCGATTGTCAGGTATTATCGACTCGCTAAGTTTTTAATTGAGTTTTGTTGCTCGAGTTCATGCTACATGTGTAGCTAAGTACTAGGGAAGCATGTTAGTTGAGGAACTTAAAGGTAATGCGTTCAAGCGATAAGGGACACTTGACTTTGATGGCATCCTTTTCTAAAACCGTCAGCTAAAAGGAGAAAGGGATGAGATTGAGACCTGTCGCTTTGTTATCTTGTATTTTTTAAAGGATTTGTGTCGTGCTTCTTATAGTAAAAACCCTAACTCGGTTATTTTTAGATAGTAAACATCCTGCTGTCCCGTTCCCTATTGCGTAACACGCTTTCAATCACAATGTGAATAATTTAGAAGGATATTGCAAATCCATTGCTTCATACGTTCGAAAAATTTGCCTGCTCAAGAAAGTAAATAACGCAATGAATGTTGTTGAAATGTCAAAACGTAAGCCATTATCCTGATGTTTGTAGTTGGCGCAATTCGTCTTTTTCTGTTCCACACATCGTCCACAGACGTCATCTCAGTGTTAATTTTCTTCCTATAACTTCTTCTTCCTATCTCTTCCTATAATATTATAGCATCTATATCATGTTCCACACAGTCAATCCATCTTTTCTTCGCTCTTCTTTTTTTATAGACATTCACATTTAAACTTAACACTTATCTTGTCATATTATGCTCCTCATTTCTCTGCGTCGCTAGTACTATACTTATACCTCAAGAATCTGTAAGTCCTTAGCTTTTCCATCAAACTCAAACAAACAAAGAAAAGAAAGAAAGAAATGATATCAATAATTAAACCATTATCAGACGATTTTGAATTGTCGGCGGTTAGTCAGGAAGATAAATCTATTCCAATCCAAAGCGTAGTATTCTTGCGCGTTCCTATGAAGAAGAATGGGCAAGAAACTCCATGGACACTTTTATAAATCAAAACATAATTGTCTGTCATTATCATACTTTCAAAGCTATGGCTATAGAGTGGAAATACCGGGTTCAGAAATGTTATTTTTATACGTAAATGCCTAAGTATCGTTTACTAGATTGTTATTAAATAAATCTAGCTCTTCATGCATTGTTTCTTCACATAAAAGGTTGCAGACTGTCAACAACTATTATGCTTTTCAATTCAATGAAAAAGTCGCCATCTTTGTTCAATCAAATCTAGTCTCAATTAAAAGTTGTTCAGAATCTTTACAGAGCGATAATTAAAATAGAGCAGTACAATAGAGTGGACTTTCTATCGATAATAGAGTTCAGTTATAGAAAAAAAAAGTGTAGGTATTGCTATGATCGCCTGGTATAAGTAGTAGTGCAACTGTGCAGACAAATGGGAATATTGGGCATTTGTTTTGTTTGCAAATGCGACTGGAAAGCCTGTGATGCAGAGTTATGATATTTATAACATCCCAGGATATTTCTAATGATTTTTGTCATTTTCTTTATGAAAATTATATGTAGCATCCCGGCCGGAGATTACAACTTAGCTCCGTTCGTAAGGGGTAATTTTGACTTCAGCCAGGCCCTTGTAAACTAGTGCTTAATGCAGGTATACAAGTGACCTCTCCGCCAATTTTTTTTGCAGTACCTTCAGTACATTTATCATTATCATTCTCTCACCCTTCTCCCAATTTAGTTGCCGTCGTTGCAGTATGTCTTCTTCTTACATCTCTACTAGTCTACATCTCAGTAGTACTAGTCACCCCCTTTCCAGCCATGTCATTTTACACCCAGTTCATCCATAGTTTCTTTAGCCTTTTGCCCTACTCGTATAGCCACATTCATACTCTAAATTTTCCTGACATTTTTCTCATTCTCTCGCATCACATGACAACCGATTTCCACACAACGTTTCGGTTTCCCTGGTACAAATTTCAGACTTCCTCTTATTCACTAATATCTACCTGCCTGCCGCTTAAGTAACTGTAGTACGTTCATGATTGTTAAAAACTGTTCTAATCTACAACAAAAGCAAAGTGATCTCGTTTCGTGCTTGACCAACGTTTTTATTTTTTTCATCAAAACGAATTCGCGAAATCGATATTAGTTACTTTCTAAACCGTCACCGCACTGCTCTAGTAATAATAAGATTACATTCAACCTGCTTGCGGTTCTGTGCGCCTGGTACCCGAATGCAAAATAGTATTGAGTTTTTTGCTTTTAATATCACGCTTAGAAACGTTCATGGGCTAGATAGAGCTAGAGATAGATCATGCTTGTCTAAATTCTGTTTCAATTATAAAGAGATTTTCAAACCCAAACCCATAATAACTTTTGGTTTGTGATTGGCTAACTGAAATATTAACAGCCAATCAAATCACTTGACATTAGTTTGACAGTCTTTCAACATTCAATTTCACTCTTGACACGGAGAGTAATGGGTAGCTCACCGTCCGATCAGGACCAGGCCCGTGCCGGACGGCGCGTACGTGTTCCACGCGCGCCTCAAAGAGATGTCAGCATCGAGGAGGGGCCCCATAGGGCCGAAGCCTGCCGGGTCAGCGGGATTGTCCGAAAGGGTTACCGCTGGCCCGGAACATAAAGGGCTAAGGAAGGAACACGGGTGGGTTTTAGTCAGTAAGAGTCTGACACTCCCTTCCGCTCCACCCAGAGCGGGAGGGGTCATTTGATGATTTCCCATCCGCAAAAAAAAAAAAAAAAAAACACATTTAACGTCCGACAACAAAAATAACTAAAAACCGAATCTGGTGACCAATATGTTGATTGTGCGTTGATATAAGTATAGTGGTTCTATTATCTATTTTTAGAATTATTATTAAATTGGATTTAGCTTAGTCTATTCCCAACTTTGATGCTTTCAGTCTAACCAAAAGCTTCTGAATATCAAAGTATTTTTACTTCGCATGTAGCGACTGGCGCGACCTCTGCGACCCGGCTAGAGAACTAATTCGATTTGCTTCCCAAAACAGCACACTTTCAACTCAGACTCGTTGCATAAAAGATTGGATAATCCGAAGCGCCGGTGAAAATATATAAATTTTTATCTTTTCTAAATATAGGCAGGGTCGATATGCGGAGTGCTTAGATTTATTTTAAAATGAATTAGACTAAAATGGTTCAATTGCCCTGTGGTATATTGGTCACGTGCATCACTGTGGAGTATCACTGCGGAGCATGAGGGCTTGCGTTTACTTCTAAGGTCGGAATGAATGATCGTATAAATTGACAGACCTGCTATGGGAATGGGACAATGTTTTTGGGGCTCAAGTTCAGAAAATAAAATTTTCTCAATATAACAGGTGCGTGAAGTGTAGATCTGTACGCTTGATGGCAATATAACAGGTGCGTGAAGTGTAGATCTGTACCGGCTTGATGGCAATTTGCTCCCGATTAAAAAGGACTTAACCATCACTGGCGCAATGAGCGCAATTTCGCCAATTACCGTTTCTTGAATCATCATCTGCCTGCCTTTTCCCAACTACGGTGTGGTCGGCTTCCAGTCTAACCGGATGCAGCTGAATACCAATACTTTACATGGAGCCACTGCCTATCTGACCTCCACAGCCTACCCTTTCTTGGAATACAGGCGTTAATAAATAGACTGAGGCTTCTGAGTTCTGACTTTCCGTAAACTATCATAGATATTCGTAAGACAAACTTGCTCCCTGATCTAGTTTCACGCGTCCAACGTCAAGATGTGCCAGAGGGCGATAGGCCGAATTTGATTGGATGTTAAACTCGGCGGCTGAATACTAACACACGGCGATACGATCCAAAACAGGAGTTGCCGATGTCTGCTAGGATTCGGGACAGAACTGTTCCCAGCAGGTAGACAAAGAAAATACCTACCATTAAATCACGTACATTTTCAAAGCACGAAAAGTCTCATTTAAAGAAAAAACAGTGAAGAAAGGTTACCCATCCCCAAACTGACCGCGGCAAACGACGCTAAGCAATTGATTGTTTAAACATTCCGCGGTGCTCTTATCTATAATAATAAAGAGTTAACATTTGAGAGATATGTATCTAGGGGGTAATCTTCGGATACTGATCCGATATCGGATAGGTCACTAATGGGAAGCTACAGTATTGCCAAGTGTCATGGGATATATTTTATGTTAAAACACGAAGTTTCACGCGGGCGATGTCGCGCTCAGAAGCTAGTTCATCCATTAGTTTTGATGAAACTCCTGAAGATTTGATTAAACCACAACATCACCTTAATTCGTTATAGCAAACTTTCGAAGTTCCGTACATCGCGATGATGAACATTCTCAATGAAGTAATTCGTCATAACAAACTTTCGAAGTTCCGTACATCGCGATCATGAACATTCTAAATCAAGTAATTCGTCATAGCGTACCTTCTAACTCACGTAATTCGTAATTGTAAACTTTATGAATACAGTACATCGGTATTTTGAACTTCGAAGTTCAGTATGACAGTCCATGTGTTGTCAATGAGTCACCTAGCCGGCTATCCCACATGCCGGCAGACGGGCTCACGGGCTCACGAGCCACCTGTCGGGGTGATTCAGTTAGCTTTATTTAGCATGTTTGATTTGATAACGAATTAGCATCTGTACGTGAAGATAGTTCATTTATTTCTTTAGAACCTCAATCTGTTACTGTAACTAGTTATAACATCACGCCTGTATCGCAGAATGGGTAAGTTCTTCTACCAAAACCGACAACTGTGCTGCTGGGGAGTTCTTTGCGCTATTTCTTCTTCCCAGCTAAAGCACTAGGAAGTGGTGAAGAGCGGGCGTGCCGGGGGACTGTCTTATGTAATTTTGAGATTCAAAAAGTGCTGATTCATTGCCTAATTTGAATAAACGATTTTGGATATCTTTGATTATGTAATTTATTCACATTTCGCCAGTTATATTGTTATTTAGAAGGAGGCGAGCCTATCATTGTCATCAACCGCACACAAATCTAGGTGTTTGCTAAAAGCTGCTTTGCATGACCTAGAGTGGTGTTCTATCTTGGGTCGAGCGCTGTTTAGCTATATGCTCAGTTCTTGTGTTCTATCATAAGTCGAGCGCTGTTTAGCCCTATCCTCAGTTCGTGTCTTATATCTTGGGTCAAGCGCTGTTTAGCTCTATGCTCAGTTCGTGTTTGTTACCATCTAGACCTATGAGACAGTCTGTTGTAGTATTCGGTAGCATGTCTCGTTTCAAAGTCTTCCAATTTGACGACAATGATGAATCGACTCTTAGATTACCAACTTTTTTTTTGTAAGAATGAAAACCCAGTTCACCGTGCACGTTAAAATTTTCTTTGTAAAAATAATATTTACACCAATACCTTGGAACATTTTTGTCACAAAATTCATTATACGTGGTCCCTTTTGTGTCAATACAAAGCCGTGTATTGGGAAACACAGTATTTTGGCAACCTTCGTGGAAACCTTTGCGTGAGGAGGTTGCTAATGCATGCATTTTGACGCATCGTGAGGAATCCATTGTTTGGTTTACGTTAAACAGCTTAAGTTATTTCCCGAATCTGACCTCTACAGGCTGACCTTCGTTCTGATTTTGAGCACCGAGCTTTCTGATCTGTATTTATTTTAACAAAGTTAACATTGGCACTGCCACTATAACATATCACTACGCCAGTTTTCCCCAAAGGGTTACGCAGAGGTTTACCTATAGTAAATACTTATTGGATGAAAAGTTATGTGCATTATAATTGATTATGGAATGTGAATCGACCGAAAAATTGGCATTCGGTAATTCAAGCGAGCAGGCAACATTAATGAAAAGAGTTTTCGCTATCATTGGCGTCATTCCCTTCACCATTGTAGCCGTCTGTCACTCATCAGACCGAATCAAAAAAGCATTATTCTGCCAAAATACAGATTAATTTTAGCGAAACCATTAATTACATTGTACCAAACCACAAGGCGTTCTATGAAACACCGTTTTAAGCACGCTCAGCAGATGTTTGACAATGAATTGGCACCGGATCGCGGTTTACAGGAATTGTTATTATTTATACCTTCATCAATGTCTGCGAGCCTGGTACCATTCATCATCACTTACTTAAACATCAGCTCGTTATCGTCCACTGCTACACTTAAGAACTTCCTAATAACCGCTATTGAGACAGATCACCACGGTTGGCTGACGAATTGGTGATTTCAATTTGTTGTAATTTACAGTCAGGAAGATTACATGTTCCATCTTTTTATTACAATACAAAATAATCTATAGCAAATAGTACACTAATAATATAAAGGCGAAAGTTAGTGAGTGTGTGTGTGAGTGTGTTTATATGTTTGTTACTTCTTCAGGCTCAAACGGCTGGACCAATTTTGATAAAATTTGGTATAGAGGTAGCTGACACCCTGGATTAACATATAGGCAACTCTTTATCTCGATATTCCCACGGGATCGAAACTTATGCGGGTAAAACCGCGGGGCGCAGCTAAGCAAGTTTATTTAACTAACGCGATATTGTAATGGATGTCTTCTCAGTTCGTTGGCCACATCCACATCAGTCTTGTCTAGGTAGGGCTGCTCCATGATCGAAGCCGAATCACTTGGTTATTGGTTTTAGACTCCGTCAACAGATGCAACAAGGGGGGTGAATGTCGCATGTCGTATTTCACAAGCGTTGGAATATTATTTTCCATCTTCTTAACTAAGGCAATACCTGCTGGGCACGCCGCGATAGCGGCGATAAGACCCCTCTTTGAGGGGTGGCTAGAGAGGCGCCACGGCGCCCTCACCTACCGCCTGACGCAGGTCCTCACCGGACACGGAAGTTTCGGGAGGTTCCTGCACATCATCAGGCGGGAGGAAACGCCCGGGTGTTACCATTGCCAGGATCGCCCAGAGGACACGGTGGAGCACACGGTGGCGGTCTGCCCCGCTTGGGCGGAGCACCGCCGTGTCCTCGTAGAGGCGATCGGCAGCGGCGGCGACCTCTCGCGCCCGGCCCTGGTGCAAGCCATGGTCCGGGGCGACAGGGAGTGGGAGGCAGTCACCTCCTTCTGCGAAGCAGTCATGCTAGCGAAGGAGGTGGCGGGACGGCTCAGGGAGAGAGCCTCCCGTCCCAGCCGCCGCGAGAGACGCTCCGGGCGTCGGGAGCCGCGCGACGACTCCCGGCCACCGTAGGCGCGGGCCTGCGGGCGGAGAGTAATGGGTAGCTCACCGTCCGATCAGGACCAGGCCCGTGCCGGACGGCGCGTACGTGTTCCACGCGCGCCTCAAAGAGATGTCAGCATCGAGGAGGGGCCCCATAGGGCCGAAGCCTGCCGGGTCAGCGGGATTGTCCGAAAGGGTTACCGCTGGCCCGGAACATAAAGGGCTAAGGAAGGAACACGGGTGGGTTTTAGTCAGTAAGAGTCTGACACTCCCTTTAAACAGACTCCGGACCCAGGTTGGCCGAAGTAAGGAAAACTTCTTCAGGTGGAGATTCATAGACGGTTCCGCCTTGGAGTATAAATGTGGTGCTGTTCCACAAACGATGGGACACTTAATATCGTGTCCTGTGTGTCCGTCAGCTGCACGTTGCAGGAACTGGTGGACGCTGGTGATGGCGCCAAACAAGTAGCCGAATTCTGGACCGAGTCCATTTAGATTGCTATCGACTCGCTAAGAAGAAGAAGAAGGGTTACCCGAGTCTTTGGATTCCCAGAAAGGTAGTTATTTGTCTTCACTCAAGTTAAAGTTTTCTATGTCATATGTAAACCGTATATCTTTCTGTCTAATTAAATGTTACTTAAAGGGAAAAAATAGATAAGTCACACGGGTGATTAATTTTCTAGATAGGGAACTCCGAACATGCCATCTTAAATCACACTGAAGTTTATCATGATAACTTTTTCGCCTCTTTTGAGTACGTTTTTTTGAAGTGAAAACTTCTTTGGGAGATGGGTCGCGGACTGGCAATGCGATGCGACGCGTTGAGTCGGGGGCTGCTGAGACCAACCGCTACAGGAACGTTGTAGGTATACAGGGAAGTTTTATAAAAATGTGACTGCAATTTAGTATTGTGGTGTCTTACGACTTTCACGCGAATGAAGTGGCGGGCAGAAGTTAGTCTAGCTATGTCATACGAAACATACACTTCATCAGCTGCTGTTGACTATTATTATAGCCTCATAATAGTCACTTGCACTGTCTGTAATCAATGTGATGTCTGCACGTTCGTGTGTGTATGTGTGCACACACACGTGCCGACTGTATGTTGGCAGTAGTCTGTGTTTGGAGGTTTAGACACAATATGTGATATCCAGAAGTTTAGCTTGCTTTCTATTGACAACTAACAAATTATTATTAAACAATTTATTGTATACCACATAAATCAATATTTTCTTTTTAAGCGTGATTAGTATGTATAACCATGCTAAATTATCGCTTTTTAGTTATGAGTCTCTTGAGTTAAACCGCGGACAGACAGAGAGACGGACTTGGCGAAACTATAGAGTTCCTTGTTTTGCTACGGAGCCCTAAAAAGACAAATATTTCAAACTAGTGTTCAATGCCTTATCGTGATCGCACAAGGCAACCGCTTTTACGATATTGATGTAGCATTTTAAATACTGGTTGATTATTTTTTGATGAGGCTTCAGGATTGAGGCACCGTATAAAGATCATGATCTTTATACTGTGATTGAGGGCTCCATTTCAAAAAACTTTCACAAAGTTGAATTTCAACCCTAACTTAATTTTGGGTTGAACGCTTAAAGGCCGATTTGTAAAAGTGTTTGCCAACTTAATTATGTAGATTGATTAGACAGCTCGCTTGGTCGGCTCAGATACAACGGAGGGATTTATGAGGGCAACTCAGATTAGACAGCTCGCTTGGTCGGCTCAGATACAACGGAGGGATTTATGAGGGCAACTCCGATTAGACAGCTCGCTTGGTCGGCTCAGATACAACGGAGGGATTTATGAGGGCAACTCAGATTAGACAGCTCGCTTGGTCGGCTCAGATACAACGGAGGGATTTATGAGGGCAACTCAGATTAGACAGCTCGCTTGGTCGGCTCAGATACAACGGAGGGATTTATGAGGGCAACTCAGATTAGACAGCTCGCTTGGTCGGCTCAGATACAACGGAGGGATTTATGAGGGCAACTCAGATTAGACAGCTCGCTTGGTCGGCTCAGATACAACGGAGGGATTTATGAGGGCAACTCAGATTAGACAGCTCGCTTGGTCGGCTCAGATACAACGGAGGGATTTATGAGGGCAACTCGGATTCAGCGAACAAATTTATTTTGAAAATGATCAGCTGTGAGATGATACTAAGTGATATAGTTTCAATAACTTTCTTTTTTTCTTAGTTTAAAGGTTTGAGCAACCTTCACATCCCGCCTGTAGCCCCCGACTGGTTAGGCAGAACTATACCTAAATATAGTACATCCACATGTCGCCAGTTCCCACCCGTACGCAAAATACGCGCATTGACGTGGAGTTACGGAAACCAGCCCGTATTACCGATTAAGTCTCCGCTGTCCGTCTGTCACCAGATGACCAGACTGTATCAAATGAACCGTGATAGTTAGACAGTTGAAATTTTCACAGATGATGTATTTCTGTTGCCGCTATAACAACAAAAACAGAATAAAATAGATATTTAAGGGGGGCTCCCATACAACGGGTTATTTTTTTGGCGATTTTGCTTGTGGTACGGAACCCTTCGTGTGCGAGTGCGACTCGCACTTGGCCAGTTTTTTATATATGACAAAATAAACAATTTCATTTCTACAAGTTTCATACTTTATTCCATTATTCAATTATGTACTTTCCATTATGTAGAGAGAGCGGTGACTCTGAGCTGGCCACCGCGTGGTGTATTTCGGCGGCGAGTACAATTAGATAGATTGTATTGATTCGCTCGTTCGGCCGGTTGGACCACATTCGACATAACATTACCGAATGGGTAGTCTAATTGTTTCGTATACCACTAACATTCAATAGAGAATTAGAGGGTTCAAGTCTCAATGGCTGTGATTTGTCAGGGAAGACAGCTTGCTTGACGGCAGGAAGGTTGGGATATTTTTTGCTGAAGTCTGTGTTTCTGGTAGATATAACCTGGGAGTCTTTAAGTCTGGAGTGAATAGGTTACTTCTAGGCAAGCGTGCTCCATCATCGCTTATCATCAGAGGTCAAAACGGGAATTTATTTGGGTTTGGCCCAGTACATAAGCATTTTTTCTTCCATACGTCTACCAGCCGTCATTTCAGTGTAGACTTCCTTCTCAGCTACAGTAATCATCTTTTACAGAACACAACCATATTTTCGTTTCATCTGCCTTTCTTTACATAAATCTCTTCAACACTTTTTTTGTCACATAGCTATCCACATAATATATAGTATCCATACTAATCACACTATCACACTAATATTATAAAGGCGAAAGTTTGTGAGTGTGTGTGTGTTTATATGTTTGTTACTTCTTCACGCTCAAACGGCTGGACCAATTTTAATAAAAATTTGTACGGAGGTACCTAGCTGACACCCTGGAATAACATATAGGCTACATTTTATCCCGATATTCCCACGGGATCCAAACTTATGCTGAAAACTTATGGTGAAACCGCGGAGCGCAGCTAGTATATTATAAATACGAGAGTGTGTCTGTCTGTTACCTCGTCACGCTTAAACCGCTGAACCGATTTAGATGAAATTTGGTATAGAGATAGTTTGAGTCCCGGGAAAGGACATAGGATAGTTTTTATCTCGATATTCCCACGGGATCGAAACTTACGCGGGTGAAACCGCGGGGCGCTGCTAGTAAAACATAATCCATTTTTGTGTCTGTTTGACTTTGATGCAGTGTTCACCATCATTTAGAGAATGTATTCCTGAAGGTTTATGACATACATGTATTCATATTTAACTTAGTTATAGCACAGAAATCTTGATGTTTCGCACTAAAACAGTAAACCCTTTCTTTGCAGTCAAAAATGGTGGCATTGCGCTCTGAAGATATGTTTCACAAAGAGCTCAAGTATCAAAATCCCTTTCCCGTCGCCCGCCGCAGTATGTACGAAGTAAATAAACATAGTCGTAAAGGCTGATCCGTTAACCGTTCGGCGAAGTTTACGAGTTCAGCCGACTTCGGCCGAGTGCTGACATCTTTTATTATTATGATATTCTTTTATTTCTTTGTGATAACTTACCCAGACTGCTGATATCGGGAAACCTGGCTGGATTATCGGAAGAACGGATCGTTGTGTTAACCAATGGCAAGTTTGTACGTAACTGGTCCTTGGAATTGCATTGTGTTGGTAAAGTCTTCGAAAACAGGAACTATTCTTGAACTCTTCAATGTTAAACTATGAATACTAATACGACTTGATATTAGCGAAGATATTACTGGGTAATAATACAATGCCCCTTGACAAGACGTCTGAATCTGAATGGTTGTCTGACTTTTGGGCTTCTGACTTCCTGTAACGACTGTCAAAGATAGACGAATGAGTGTGTAAATGATTAATGGACATTTCGTCCTATAACTCGCAGCATTTAAATTCTTGGGTATAAGGGGGTTGAAAGTTCTACTATATTCAGCAGAGTCTTCGAGATTAAAGCCAACGGTAATAGGCACGCACTGTCGCAAAGGAGTTATTAACCTATTAAACCATGATTGCATGATTCTGTTAGATAATTCTCAGTACTGTGCCCGGAAAATGGGATAAGGCTCACCCCAATGTTATCGGTGACCTGCGGGTCCTGCGTGCCTACATCTCTACCCAATTATAATGTTGTAATAATTATGAGAATGTGTGAAGTCTGTGACTGCAAAGATAATCTCCAAGTTCTAAGAAAAGTGGTATAATTGACACCATGTTTACATCGCAAGTACCAGGAAAGCATTTACGTCTGACTTTAGTCTGAAGTGAAGTGAACTAATCAGTTTATTGGCAAATGTTTAATAGACAGTGAGACGTGACCAGGGCAGCATGGCACACAAGGGAGGAGGCATATGTATACTCAGTGGCGGGTGGGACAAGGCTGCCAATGATGATGACGACGATGGTGATGATGATGAGACGCACTTTTTCGGTTTCTTTGATTCCTGTTCAGATATCAATGATTACCATTTGCATCTCCTAGTCTCTGAATTGATGTCAACTTTATTTGTAGAAGTTTCATAAGGATGCATATAAAGAGGAGTGAATTAGGCATGCCCGTGGGTTCGAACACAGGCAGGCAGTTTACTTTGTGTATTTAATTTCATCACTACTGCTCAAAACGGTGAAGGAAACATCGTGAGGAAACTGGCATATCCTACAACCAAAAACTCGAAGAGATGTGACATCCACCGACCCTCACTGGGCCCACGTGGTTGATTATCCCTCTCTCCCAGCAGTGGGAGCTAGAAAGGCTAATTAAGCTTGTGCAATCAACATTGCCAACAAATTCTGCACAGCGTTTAGAAATTAAAATCTCAGACACTATGTTGAAATTGTTTAGTGGTTTTTGCTCGTCGATTCTTTGTGCGAGCGATTTGTACAATTTTGTTTATAGTAAAACGCAAGCATTATCCTTTCTTCTTCATTATGATGTAACTGAGCGTCCTCCACATTTATAGAACTATCAGGTATCGCTTGTAAACTAAAACTCCTATTGTTTATGAAGCTCTCGCCGCTAGCTAGTCTTATTGTGTGCGCAACCAACGCATAACATAGCGATTATGACACCCTGGTATATGGAGATATCATCAGTAGGTGGGCTGCAAGTATTTTATACATTGGTCCTTCGGAGTGAGGAAATTGGTCCTTCGTTCCAAAGCTGATTGTAGTGACCACGGTAATCTAAGCACTAAGATTTTAATGTTATAATTTTGCTGTGAGCTGAATTATTTGTGATGTCTGAAGACAGACAGTGGACGGCCTGTTGTGGGATTGGGTGTGTGATATCCGATCGCTGTACGAATGTGGCAACACAGGAATTAATGGAAAAACATTGAGAATGATCGACGGGCATAGCGATAGGACGTTGCTCGCTTATAATTATGAAATGATTTTAATTGTACTGGGTAATAAACTTTACCTAAAATCAAACTGCGTTTTATTTCTAATACCACAAATTTTTTTTTTTTTTGTTCAGTGCAACCAATATTATTCCAATAACCTGAGGCATCATCCATGATATTGAAGAGAACGCGTCTCCTATTTTTTAAACCCCGAAGCAAAACTCCGTAGATATCTTACGAAGTTGCTTGAGTGGGTTTATTTCAGAATCAGGTAATAAAGGGAAAGAGAAATCTCCACGGGGACGATTCCCTCCCTGTGCACTGTGTAGTGTAGTCAATCCAGATCTCAGCCGACGCGGACGTTGACTTAGTAATCTTTGTGAGTTATTCACGTATGGATCTTGAGGGGCTCATGGCTAAATAATAACAGCCGCACAGGTCGATCGATCAGGTTAAGGTACGCTTGCCGTTATTGGTCTGTGGATGGGTGACCATCTTTACATACCGAGACCCCTCCGTGCCTCGGAAAGTAAGTATAGCCGTTGATACCGGCTGTCATTCGTGGATTTTTGACAGTCGTTACGGGTAGTCAGAAGCCAGAAAGTTTGACAACCAGTCTTACCAAGGGGTATCGTATTACCCAGTACCTGGGTTGTGTAGGTCAGGTAGGCAGTCGCTACATGTAAAATACTGGAATTCAGCTGCATCCGGCTAGACTGGAAGCCGACCCCAACATAGTTGGGAAATGGCAGGCAGATGTGAGATGATGATGATCTTGAATGAAAAGAATTTGAGCTTGTTACCAAGTATTGACATTGGGAGGAAGTTATTTGCCTTCGTTTTCTGCTGTAACAAGATGAGAAGGAGTTCCGGAGAAGATGAATGTCGCAGGTAGGTTCAATTTCTTCTTTTTTTCGGGACTTTTTCTACGGGATATATTTTAGGAAATCTGTCATACTACTTATTGTATAGAATCAAGTTCTTTTAACTGAACAAACAGTTGCTGAACAGTTGGTTGTCACTTCTTCTTCCCAACTGAAGCATCAGGAAGTGGTGAAGGGCGCGCGTGCCGAGGAACTGTCGCATGAAATTTTGACGTTCAAAAAGTGCTGATTCTCAGCCAAGTGTTAATAAACCTTGATATGGTCCTAGAAATTGGTCCTTGGATACGGAGATCCTGGAACCGAAAACTCGTTGGCAAAAACTGGTATATAATGTTAGTAGTTTTCAAGTAAAACTAGTTATTTCATCCAATTGTATTTTATGTAGGCATAGCGAGTACTTACCTACATTACATTTTAATTAACAAAATCACGTTTGCAGCAATAGTATCCTGATATTATGCGGTCCTGGTACCTCGCGCGCGGATACACCCACTTACATACATATATTGTACATAAGTACATGTCGGTAAACCGATGCTCATTGATTTATCATTAGGCAATCGTAATATCGGTCGAATTCATTTATCGAGTAGCAGACACAGTATTGAAATAGTTTCGCGGTGTTTTGGGACGCGTAGCGGCTAGCGTAATGTGGGACGCCCCCAGGCCCCAGATAGACGGAGCGACGACCTTACGAGGGTGGCTGGGATAGACTGGACGCGGAAGGCAGAGGACAGGGTGTTGTGGCGCAGCCTATGTCCAGTACATAGAGAGACTGCGATAGGCTGGCTTTTTTTCATGATTTTTAATGCTGGGGAGAATATATTTCCATAAATTGTAACATTTCTATCTAGGATACCTACGTGTTATGGGCTAAACCCAGTCAAAGTGGCCAGGGTTAGTCAATTGATTAGGAAACCGTCTTATACTTATTTCCTTCAAGGGATTGCCGATGTTAGGTACCTAGTTACATAATACCAGCCTCGAGCTATTAATGAGTAGGTATAATTGTCATAAATTGTGATTAATATATATTATTCTAAGTAGAATCATACATAGAGTAGACATAATTGATAAATGCAAGCAATAAATTAGGTATAGAATGAAAGAACATCAAATTTTAATTTATTTTCATGTCGAAAATATCGAAATAATATCAGCAACAAAATGTTGTAGGGTAAATCGCCCAGTTGTCAGACTTTAATTTGATTTTGCAACTAAAAATAATTGCATAATGTTTTCTTCTAATGATATTTTCTTCGGTTATTGATTATGTGAAAGACAATAATTTTCTGCATTCCAAAGTAGGAACATAACGTTGGACTGTAGTTTCATTTCGTTTTCACGACTTTCTGATATTAAATAAATACCACCAACCAGTGCCACGATAGAAATCGCAACCTTGTTATAAAAGAAGTCAATCTATTGAATCGGTCTTTTTTGTCGTTTTTCCTTAGAATCGTTTTATACGGTCCAAATTGGATGCTTATAATATTATTCTTAAGGTTTCCATCGGCCGCAAAAGGACTTGCGTGTTCAACGCAAGTTACTAATTGGTTAATTGATAGCTTAGATTAGAATTTGGAGCTCACTAATCGAATCACTTTTGGCGAATTTCGGAATTATCTAATTCTTACTGAGAATTATTAGTTTTGACGTTTAAGTAAAACTTAACCCAAAGTCGAGCTCCTTTAGTTTATTTACATCCAATGCAACATTATTTTAAGGCTTCTAGTGGCTGCTTAGGCTACCGTAACTGTGTCCTTATATGAAGAAAAAACATTCAGTCTCGACCACACACAGTAGCGCGGTCCAAACTAACTCTTTCGTCAAGTTTTCCAAGTGGTCTCTAATAAGTGTGCGCCTCAAGATACAAACATAAATACCAACTGTTTCAGCTTTATGGGTCGTTTGAATTAGCTCTCTCCACAGTTTCACGAGCGGCCCTTCTGTCAAACGTACACAAAGCGAACAGAACGATTGTTAGCAAAACGAAACAATAAAAAAGTGGTTGGACGAGGCTTTGTTTAGCCAAATGAGGGATTGGGCTGCAGAGGACGAGGGAGCCAGTTATTCCATTATACTACATATAACTATTATAACTCCGGGCTCGATTGTAAAACCAGATACGCAGGGCGTGATGGGTAAATGACCTCGAAAGGATCGCGGTAAAGACCTAGTTGTAATGAACGTAGGACGCTGAATGTTGCCACTACACGCAACGGTTTGTGTTCACATCTCAGGAATGTTCTCTTCCTGGCCACACTTAAAGCCCTCATTGATTTATGCAGTTTCCTCGAAATTTTCTGTCCATGCTTAGTGTACGGGTAGTAGGGATGATAAATGTCCTCTAAATATCCCCAAAAATACAGGTTCTAGTCAGAATTTCTTCGCTAATGCAAAAATTAATAGTAATACATAAATTGCAGATGGTGGGCGCACGAAACGTTGCCCAACCGCAGTGTTCTAACGATTTGCTCTGGCACAACTAAGTTAAGCCCGGTATAGCTGAGCTATGCGGCTCGGCGCAACAGGAAGCCGCCGTGTTTACAGCGACGCGACGTGAGCGACACGGCGACGACTCGACACGCTTCCAAGAACAGCCGGCACGGCGACATCACACATCGATCCGTACGAAACGACTGATTGACAGAAGGGGTCCATTCCATTCCAATACAAGTTGGAACAAGGTGCAAATCAAACAACAGTCACAAAGTTTAATCAAGAAATTGAAGCAACAGTTTCTCTCACGTTTCTCGTGTTTTCGCAACACAAAGCAATCAGGATCGATTCCCGTTTCGATTTGAACTCAGCCCTGACACGGGCGAATCGATTGTCTCGATCAGACGGCAATTGAACGGAATTTAATACTATTTTTAGTAGACGGTAGCTTTCGATGCGATCGTCTCGGATATCGACATGGAGAGGAGACGCCATCGGCCGCGACCGTGCGCCGTACATCACTCGGTTTGGAATCATTCACATTAAGATCACTTGGAACACAATAATGGTTGGTTGTGAAAAAAAAATATAGAGCGGCGACGTCGTATCGACGTTTCATTCGTCGGTCGCTGGAGCGTTACTGGACAGACGCACTGTCGCGGCTGCGGCGCGCCCGCCGTACATAACAACACTTTATAGGCATTTTTTATGGCTTCGGCAAAAACTAAGAACACTGACACTTGAACACAACGTGCGGTGGTCGCAGAGCACCGCGTCACACACTGCTCACCTGAGCCTCACGGGCGGCGGGATGTTGAACGCCGGGTACAGTTTCGCGTTGGGACTCTCAAACAGCATCGCGATTGTTTTTTTCACCGTGCACGCATCGTGCACCCGTCCGCGCGAGTTTGCGGCCGGCCGAACACTGCCGGCGCTGCGCCGCGCCACCCCGCGCCCCTCCGCGCCGCGGTGCCCCGCGCCCCCGTGACGTCACGCCCGGAACGCTAAGCTAGGCTTCTTCGTGTCAACCGTAGCGCCCCGTCCCTCTCGCGCGCTCCACTCGCAAGCGGGACGAAGCATATCTTTACAAAGGATATTGCGTCGATGCGTATTAGCAGCTCAGGCTGCGAGTGCCGGGCTGGCGCTGGCGAGCAGCCCCTCCACGGTAGGGCTTCGCGCCGGTTGCGGAGTTCAGGCAGCTCTCCGACTATTTTATTTAAGCTCGTGTGACGTCCACTCGCGTGGTTTATGAAATATGGACGTGTGCTCAGCCTAACGGTGATGTAGATCAGCTGTGTGTACACCCCTCGCAAACATCCGCACGGAGCAAGGTCGAGGGTGTCGACTGCCGAGGTGCTCACAGCGCCACGAACGGCTAACACACGCAACACTGACCGAGGTGCTCACAGCGCCACGAACGCCCGCACGGAGCAAGGTCGAGGGTGCCGACTGCCGAGGTGCTCACAGCGCCACGAACGGATAAGGTCGAGGGTGCCGACTGCCGAGGTGCTCACAGCGCCACGAACAGCTAACACACACAACACTGACCGAGGTGCTCACAGCGCCACGAACAGCTAACACACGCAACACTGACCACCATTCGCTCAACTCAACTAACTTGGATAACTTTCATACATTTGTTATCTTCAAACTGGATTGCTGAGGAGGCAAAAACTTTGAATGTGCAAGTCATGACAGTGCTCGAAGAATAAAGTCCGTAATAAGGTCGTGGGCGGACAAGCACTCGAGCACTCGACTGTACTTCAATAATGAGATACTGTAAATTTTGTGGTGCAACTTTGGAGGGGCCTACAAGAGTATTATATGGCAGAGACTGTAAAAAAGCTTTACTGCTCTCAATAATAATATAGATACAATTTTCCCCAATCATATATCAGACCACGACTGCCTAATGGTTTCCCAACGACCAGTAAAAAAACATTGCCATTATCGCCAAAATTGGCGTATTATTGGCAGACAGGACGACGCTACTACTACTCCTCTCGACGCAGTCTCTTAGTCACCATTCGTGACACCCCCCCGCATAGATAAAAAAGCTAGACTCTTCTTTACTGAAAACTTCACGAAATACTCCTTTGAAAAATTCGGTACTTCCCATAGTTTCCGCGCTGAACAAGCAAGAAAGAAAAAAGGCGAGCAACTTTTTCACATCGGAGATAGCGCTGTATCTGTATGCTACTTCTACTCTATCTAAACCTCTGCTCACCTACTCTTCTAAACATAGCCGTAGTAGGAAATATCCATGACCGTGACGCTTACGATCAGCGCCGCAGTGGCAGAGCATCATCAGTTTAATGACAGATGATTGTTTTCAATTTTACTATTTGCAACGTATCTAAACAAAGCGACATAATGGCTCAGAAAGGTTATTGTGACGGCCGTGAGAAGCTGTCGAACAATAATAGCGTAATAAGAAGAATATGTCAATGATACAATAAGCATTCTTTTTGCAAAAGAAAATTATAATAATTAATATTTTAATTGTGAGACGAAAAGTGGTGTTGTCACCCTACTATTGTTTGCAAAGAAATATTTGGCGGACAATGTTTTTATTGGACTTGACTTTTGGACTATTCTTTGTTTTTAGGGTTCCGTACCCAAAGGATAAAAACGGGACCCTATTACTAAGACTTCGCTGTTTGTCCGTCCGTCCGTCTGTCTGCCACCAGGCTGTATCTCAAGAACCGCGATAGCTAGACAGTTGAAATTTTCACAAATTTTGTATTTCTGTTGCCGCTATAACAACAAATACTAAAAATAAAATAAATATTTAAGGGGGGCTCCCATACAACAAACGTGTTTTTTCGGCGTTTTTCGGAATTCATACCTAAAGGAACCAATTAAATAGTAATTAGTAAGTATTATTACTTAGTACCTACCTAACGTTGCATAACTTTAAATATTCCTAAACAAACCCAATTTCAATGATTTTTGCGTGTCTTGTGTAAGTGTTTAAATATGTATTATCTTGAAATTTATAGCCTCCTGCAACTCCAGGGCAACGTCTCTTCTGATACAGAGAAGAAACGAGCACTTGAACCTTGCGTTCTAAGTTCTAACGGTGTCAGACTATGCGGTCTAGTATAGGTTTCCTCACGTTCTAACGGTGTCAGACTATGCGGTCTAGTATAGGTTTCCTCACGTTCTAACGGTGTCAGACTATGCGGTCTAGTATAGGTTTCCTCACGTTCTAACGGTGTCAGACTATGCGGTCTAGTATAGGTTTCCTCACGTTCTAACGGTGTCAGACTATGCGGTCTAGTATAGGTTTCCTCACGTTCTAACGGTGTCAGACTATGCGGTCTAGTATAGGTTTCCTCACGTTCTAACGGTGTCAGACTATGCGGTCTAGTATAGGTTTCCTCACGTTCTAACGGTGTCAGACTATGCGTTCTAGTATAGGTTTCCTCACGTTCTAACGGTGTCAGACTATGCGGTCTAGTATAGGTTTCCTCACGTTCTAACGGTGTCAGACTATGCGGTCTAGTATAGGTTTCCTCACGTTCTAACGGTGTCACACTATGCGGTCTAGTATAGGTTTCCTCACGTTCTAACGGTGTCAGACTATGCGGTCTAGTATAGGTTTCCTCACGTTCTAACGGTGTCAGACTATGCGGTCTAGTATAGGTTTCCTCACGTTCTAACGGTGTCAGACTATGCGGTCTAGTATAGGTTTTCTCACGTTCTAACGGTGTCAGACTATGCGGTCTAGTATAGGTTTCCTCACGTTCTAACGGTGTCAGACTATGCGGTCTAGTATAGGTTTCCTCGCGTTTTCCTTAGTCAGGTAATGATTAACTTAGGATTAGTATAACTTTAAAAAAACCGGGCAAGAGCGAGTGGGACTCGCGCACCGAGGGTTCCGTACCATCATATATATGTTTTTAAATTTTCATCAGCGAGGCCTATATTCATCAGAGAATTTTAACACTGTGCACTGCGGTGTAGAATATTGCAATTTTAGGTCAGCGCCATCTCTTGACCGATAGTGGAACTAGTGTAACTGTTGTTAATGATTTCTGAAAAAGTGTGCTATTTAGAGACTTCGTTTTATTTTTCCTGTAATCTTACATAAACTTCTATCACAAAGAATAATGCCATCAAAAACATACCTTGTAATAAAAGCCAAGTCTCGCAACTCAGTTCTTCTACCGTAAAAAGTTGTGAGATCCATGAAATACCAAGTCGGTTAATTTATTCACTCCCTACTTAAGGAACCTTCTGTCTTAAGTTATTTCATAATTAGCTAACCTAACAACATCTTGTAGTGACCATCAATATTAAAAATCTTTTGTGTTTTAAATAAACAGATTGACTTGGCAATCGCACTGTGAGATACATTGTGTTTTCATGCGATGGCGATAGCCAAGTCAATTTATTTATTTAAAACATAGAAGATTTTTAATATTGATGGTCACTACAAGATGTTGTTAGGTTAGCTAATTATGAAATAACTTAAGACAGAAGGTTCCTTAAGTAGGGAGTGAATAAATTAACCGACTTGGTATTTCATGGATCTCACAACTTTTTACGGTAGAAGAACTGAGTTGCGAGACTTGGCTTTTTTTACAAGGTATGTTTTTGATGGCATCTCACTTCTTTTTGTAGATAGTCCTACTTTTTTTCCTTTCCGGTACCTTTTTAACTTTTTATTTTTAACATAATCCGTTGACCATTTTACAAGTTACCTTTGAACATAATTATATCTAGGTACCTATCTACACCTATTATTCCATTATATTATATACTAGCTTCCGCCCGCTTCTTCGCTCGATAAAAAAAACTACCGCAAGTCCTTCCCCGGGATGCAATCTATCTCTCTGCCAAATTTTATCGAAATCCGTTCAGTGGTTTAGGCGTGAAAAGGTAACATACAGACAGACACACAGAGTTACTTTCGAATTTATAACATTAATATGGATAATTGTTATTTTCCTCGCTAGAGAGCTCCGATAAACGCGTGCGATCGCTGCTAATCTTAAAGTGCTAATAGGGCGAAGCGCGTTTTTGTTTTTTGACTATGGCATCTCGTAGTTGACCTTATTCTTCTTCTTAGCGTGTCGATAGCAATCTAAATGGACTTGGCCCAGAATTCGGCTACTTGTTTGGCGACTTCACCAGCGTCCATCAGTTCCTGTAACGTGCAGCTGACAGGACACGCAGGACACGATATTAAGTACCAGCTTTGCATGGGCAGAACGGCTCCACACGGGGCACGCGAATTCTCCCGCAGAAAAAGATAGCGCCAGTCCAGTAGTCTGCATAACTTCAGGCGAAGCACCCCATTTCGATGAGACCAGTCGACGAAGAAGACTGTTGCGAGTGTGCACCTTCTGCTTGATATTTTTGCAGTTTTTGCTGAATGTTAAAGACCTGTCCAGGGTAATACCAAGATATTTAGGGGAGTTGCTGAGCTCGAGGTACACCCCACCCCAAACGATGAGAGGTCGTGACTACTTAACCGTATTATCCTGTCGTTGCAATAGGTAAACTCACCAGCGCAACCGCTATGTCCCTACATTTTAAATCTGTAATATCTTCAAAAATATTCATTTAAATTACATGCTTCAAAGGGCCAAATTGATCTATAGTAAATGCACAATGTATTTAAGGTACTTAATTGGATATAGATTAATGCTGTATTGCTTAAAATCGCTTCGTAAACAAGCCACTATTTCTCGTAAAAAGTAAAGGATAAAAAATGGTTATTGTGGGTTATCCCTAACAGATAGACATATACCATCGCGGACTTTTTTGTAGACCTTTTTAAGGTGTGCAATACTGTAGTACATTATTTTGATCTATCTCGTAGGGTTCAGCTAGCTTTTGCAATATAAGCGCAAGAAAATCTGTTTATTTACGACATCACATTAGAAACCTCTAAAATTATCAGTGTTTCTCTACTATATTATGCATATATTATACAAATAAACCTTCCTTTTGAATCATTCTAACTATTAAAAAAACTGCATCAAAATCCGTTGCGCAATCATCCATAGGGACAGACAGACAGCGGGAAGCGACTTTGTTCAGGTACACTGATTCATTAACTGCAAATGTAACTTTGTAATTCTGTATATTTATATGGGATTACAAAGTTATTTATGCAGTTGGTGTATCTAGAAAAGTGGAACGAAATTGCAAAATATTTTAGTTTTTCCTTGATTTATACACTAAACGCTAATTGTGTTCTAAATTTGAAGCTTCTATGTCTGCTAGAAGTGCCTTAGAATTTTGATGATCGGTCAGTCAGAACGTCCAAATCGTTGGCAAATAATATAGGTAATCCAAACTTACCTTTGAACATAATCCGTTGATTGACTATTTTACAAGTTACCTTTGAACATAATTATATCTAGGTACCTATCTACACCTATTATTCCATTAGATTGTACATAATTATACAGGTACACTGATTCATTAACTGCAAATATAACTTTGTAATCCTATATATTTATATGGGATTACAAAGTTATTTGTGCAGTTTGTGTATCTAGAAAAGCGGACCGAAATTGCAAAATATTTTAGTTTTTCCTTGATTTATACACTAAACACTAATTGAATTCTAAATTTGAAGCTTCTATGTCTGCTAGAAGTGCCTTAGAATTTTGATGATCGGTCAGTCAGTCAGTGAGTGACAAAATTAAGAAACTTTGACTAGTTATAATTCTTAAACTACTGGTTCAAATTGAATGAAATTTGAAATATACCGTGTTTATACAATACCTGCTTGATTACTGAAAATTCAGGTCTCTAGTTTTATCCACAACGAAGTTATAGGGGGTCGAAAATGGCTTGAACTGCTTCGAGAAAAGGATGGTACGGCCGTGCCGCTTTTTGCTCGACTTGGCGGGGGCACTGCCGTGCCCCCCGATTTCAAATTTTTCTCTTTGCAAACTTCGGAGATAAGGGGGGAACGGTATTTTTTTTTTACATTTTTCATCAATAGTCAAAAACTATGCGGCCTAAAAAAAAATGTTTGAGAATGTGCAAACTGCGCTCTTTCATATGATACCCCACATGCCCTAGTAGCACTTCGAATTTTACAGACCCCCTTTCAGTACCTGTTGCAAAAAATATAATCTTTTTTGCAAAATAAGTAGTTGGGCAAACGTCATCTAACACTATTCCAAATATAAATATACTATTTATTCCAAATATAATACTTCACCACGCGCGGCCCCAGTACGGGTTGGTAGATGTTACATGTCTTCGAATTTTCGTTGGTTGATGTCACGGTCAAATGAGCGGAATCAGAAACTTAATCAATCTGCCTGCCTTTTCCCAACCATGTTAGGGTAGGCTTCCAGTCTTACCGGATGTAGCTGAATAGGTACCAGTAGGTAGGTATATTACATCTTTGAATATCTGACCTCCACAACCTTTGAAGATCGACCCACGCAGCTGTTATTCTTTAGCCACGACCACGACCACGTCCGCGAGCGCGAGACACGAGCCCGGAATTAGAAACTATGCTCGATAAAAGGTACCTTAAACTTTTTACACCCTGTATACTTCGTAATGACGTCAATATAAACATGCTGTACCTACCTATTTAAAAAGTCAAATTACATAACGACAACAAAAATCATGAGATTTAAATATTGTTATTTCATTAACAAGTTACCATGCAGGCACCTGAGGCACACCTTACAATATAGGGATAATGCTTCACATTCCGTGTTGCGTCCTCGCCGTTGCCCCGGGCAACCGAATCTCAAAGATGGCGCTACCAACTACCAACCGACAGGTTTTATTAGCTTAAAACCAATCATTTCATGTAATCTACATTTAAAAGACGATAAAGAAGATTATCGAATGAATGAAAAACGATTAATAAAAGGTCGTCGTCATGGGAACGAGTGACGACGGGGGAGGGGACATTGTAGAGCGACATCTTTTTGATGTCCTTCAAAGAGGTCAGGTGCGTAGCGTACCTGGTAGTACTCACAACTGGCGCGTGTAGCTGTGAGTGCTGTGACGTGAGGGACTGACGGTGATGACGTGGGCGATGCTAAAAGGGCACCTTGACCTGCATAATTTAAGTTAGGCCCCGAACACTACATGGTGATGATCAGTGCGATATTTTACTGTATAGTTTTGGGATATCATGGCAGGTTTATATATGCTTTGTTTTTAGCTACACGAATAGTGGTTAACGTGTGATCCAGGGGCGTAGCTACCGCCGTATCAATGATACGGGGCCCCCAAAATACAGGCCCGCACCGACACGCGACGTGTGTAAGCAAAAAATCATAAAATGTTATCCAACACATCAAATTCTTATATTTATGGGGCCCTAATGAAAATATGAAAATTTAAGTAATTTTTTTATAGCTTAGAAAAGCTTCACGCTAGGCGCTTGTCAATTCTTAGTGTCACGCAAAATCTAACGTAGGTAAGTATGCTTCGTTTTTCTAGCTCGCTTCGTTCGCTCTTGCATTTTCTTTAGTAGGCTTAGAGTTAAATAATTTTACCTTATCTCTGTTCAGAATGCTCCAATTTTCGAGTTCGCTTCGCTCTTTTCCGAGTCAGGTTATCGCTCGTTCTTGCATTCACTTAGTAAGGTCACAGAATCAGAATGCTATACTATTTATTTTGTAACAAAAGCAATACACTCCTTATAATATGGTTAACAGTTTCCTTCATTAATTGGTTTACTCCTTTTGCTAATTTTGGGAAGAGGCATACGTCTCTCGGGGGTATCTCCTATCTACCCAATTAATAGAAGTATCTACTTATACATCTCTACGTGTTAATAGTAGAATATTTGGGAGTCTGTGAGTGTGTCCAATTTAATTATAGTTGATGAAGCAGCCATCCGCCAACCGAAGTCCATAGGAGAGCAGTTTGACTTCTCCTTTATTTCTTAGTGGTAACGTTTTTCATTTGGAAGGATCTGGGGGAGGCTTTTACTCGTGGGACACAAGCGGTATCGTCTTACCCAGTTGGGTTGTAGAAGTCAGTCAAGAGAAGAAGGCAGTCGCTCCACGTAAAGTACTGGTATTCAGCAACAGTCGGTCAGGCTGGAAGCTGCCCCAATCAAAGTTTTGAAAAGACAGGCAGATGATGATGAAGTGTTACTATTTAAGTACGGCTACTCGTTACAGTTTATCAGCAGCAGGTCAATTCCAGGCTGAAATGACGAATGTGACGTAACGAGCTATAAGTTGTAGTGACTGATCGGTGACGTGGACGATAAACAGCAGATATCTTCATAAATACAGAGCGTGTGCGTGTGTGTCCGGAGGGAGCGCCAGTGGTTTAAGTTATAAATACATAGTTTTACTCGCGGGGCGCGGGTGCCGCACAAATTGATGCTATATATGAGCACTAGCTTCTGCCCGCGACTTCGTCCGTGTAAAATTTCACCCTCCCTCCATTCACCCTCTTATGGGTGGAATTTTGATAAACCCTTACTTAGTGAATACTTACTCATCGCAAAGAACACACCTTTTTTTTCCGTGGGGAAGTCCTCTTTAATTCCCTCCGTCGGGAAGAACGGAGGGTTATGGTGGACTCCTACCGAGTAAAACCCACTATTCCTTCTAGTACCATGAGTCGGGGGCCCGGGAGATACTTGTACATTCGCCGCACCCCCGACTGGTAGCAGCCCGCCATGCCTAGCGGGCCCCATCACCAAGTGCGGCTGATCCCACGACCGCACGTCCTTCCATTAAGGCGCGCACACTGCGTACCACCTCTTTGAGCCTGACTGCTCGAGGGACGACACAGCCCCAATTTCGCCGCTCGCAGGCCCCTTCTTATGGTGGCCGGAGATCGTTAAGCACCCTTCGACGCCTGGCTGCTCTCCTGGTGCGAGTGGAATGAGAGGTATGCTCTCTCTCCCTCTCCGCCGCCTCCTTTGCATGCATCACCTCCTCGCAAAAAGTGGCCACAGCATCCCACGCGTCTTCGCTTCCGACCATGGACTGAACCACGGCCGGAAGTGAGAGATCACCCGCACTAAGTGTCGCGACGAGGGCACAGCGCTGTTAAGCCCAAGCTGAGCACTTCTCCGGCGTATGTTGCGCCGTGTCCTCGTGGCAGTCCACACAGTGATGACAAGCGGGCGTTCGCTCCCGACCTATTGCGACGCAGGTATTTTCCGAAACATCCGTGTCCAGTAAGCACCTGCGTCAGCCGGAAACTGAGGGCGCCTGCAGCCTCTCCAGCCATTTCTCCATACCCGGCCTTACAGCCATTATCGTGGCGAGCCTGGGTTGCGCAAGTCGCTCCCTCCATTCAGCCACTAGGATCTGACGGAGCTCGGTTCTTCGTGCCTCGAATTCCCGGGGGAGACTGACCACGCGTAAGCTTCACCTTCCGCCAGCGATATAGGGACGCAAGGAAGATTAACTACGTCAGAACAAAGGGCCTAATGAATGTTTATTCAATGCTTTTAATACTTACTCGACTCGTGAATTGAGCAGTTTCGAACATACATACATACATAGGCTGATAAACACATTACAACTCCTTTGCGTCGCGCAGTCGGGTAATAAGCCTTCATGTCTCTGAGAACTCGTTGAGCCATCAGTCCCAGTTGTTTTTTTCACGTTTGTATTATCTTCACTTGTAACTACCTCACTAACTAAATAACAATGTAACAAAATCTTGGAAGTCAAAGTTGAACCTACTTCTTTATTGTCGTATCAAAATGAAACTTTGTATGTATGTAGTTCGGAATGGGAAGACAAAACTATAATTAGGTATCTTGGAGCTGTTTTTACGATGGAGCCAGGAGGTGGATAGGGGAACTCTTCAGTGGCTATCTACTAGTAAATCCCTCGATTTTGGGCTCATATGATTTGTTTTGACGAGTCCAATAGATTGCACTTGGTGCCGAGGGTCTGATGATGGAGCCGGGAGGTGGATAGTGGAACTCTTGAGTTTGGGGTCATATGATTGGTTTTGACGAGTCCAATATTCAGTCGATTGTAAAAAGCATCAACGACAATTACATTACATTACATTTATTTATCGGGGGGCACGGCAGTGCCCCCGCCAAGTCGAGCAAAAAGCGGCACGGCCGTACCATCCTTTTCTCGAAGCAGTTCAAGCCATTTTCGACCCCCTATAACTTCGTTGTGGATAAAACTAGAGACCTGAATTTTCAGTAATCAAGCAGGTATTGTATAAACACGGTATATTTCAAATTTCATTCAATTTGAACCAGTAGTTTAAGAATTATAACTAGTCAAAGTTTCTTAATTTTGTCACTCACTGACTGACTGACTGACTGACCGATCATCAAAACTCTAAGGCACTTCTAGCAGACATAGAAGCTTCAAATTTAGAACACAATTAGCGTTTAGTGTATAAATCAAGGAAAAACTAAAATATTTTGCAATTTCGTTCCAGTTTTCTAGATACACCAACTGCATAAATAACTTTGTAATCCCATATAAATATATAGAATTACAAAGTTACATTTGCAGTTAATGAATCAGTGTACCTGAACAAAGTCGCTTCCTGCTGTCTGTCTGTCCCTATGGATGCTTAGACGGATTTTGATACAGTTTTTTTAATTGATAGAATGATTCAAAAGGAAGGTTTATTTGTATAATACATGCATAATATAGTAGAGAAACACTGATAATTTTAGAGGTTTCTAATGTGATGTCGTAAATAAACAGATTTTCTTGCGCTTATATTGCAAAAACTAGCTGAACCCTACGAGATAGATCAAAATAATGTACTACAGTATTGCACACCTTAAAAAGGTCTACAAAAAAGTCCGCGATGGTATATGTCTATCTGTTAGGGATAACCCACAATAACCATTTTTTATCCTTTACTTTTTACGAGAAATAGTGGCTTGTTTACGAAGCGATTTTAAGCAATACAGCATTAATCTATATCCAATTAAGTACCTTAAATACATTGTGCATTTACTATAGATCAATTTGGCCCTTTGAAGCATGTAATTTAAATGAATATTTTTGAAGATATTACAGATTTAAAATGTAGGGACATAGCGGTTGCGCTGGTGAGTTTACCTATTGCAACGACAGGATAGTACGGTTAAGTAGTCACGACCTCTCATCGTTTGGGGTGGGGTGTACCTCGAGCTCAGCAACTCCCCTAAATATCTTGGTATTACCCTGGACAGGTCTTTAACATTCAGCAAAAACTGCAAAAATATCAAGCAGAAGGTGCACACTCGCAACAGTCTTCTTCGTCGACTGGTCTCATCGAAATGGGGTGCTTCGCCTGAAGTTATGCGGACTACTGGACTGGCGCTATCTTTTTCTGCGGGAGAATTCGCGTGCCCCGTGTGGAGCCGTTCTGCCCGTGCAAAGCTGGTGGATACAGCTTTGAATGAAACGTGCCGGCCGGATCATCACTGGCTGCCTGAAACCAACCCCGGTACAAATGCTGTATCCACTAGCAGGAATAGCGCACCAGTGCTTTGCAGAGCGGTGGCAAGCTCCAGCGAAAGAGCCAAATGGTCTCCGACACACGACAACATCCTTGTGCCACAAAGGCTGAGAAGTCGAAACAGTTTTTTAAAGTGTGTCGTCCCACTCAGTGGCGAACCATCACAAGAGAGACTGAAGCTGTGGCGAGACAGTGCTTCCTTACCCAAACCGTTCGTCCCACCCGCTGAAGACCTCCCACCTGCTGAAGACCTCCCACCTGGACATGAGTTACCTTGGGTAACCTGGAAGTCTTTAAACAGACTCCGGACCCAGGTTGGCGGAAGCAAGGAAAACCTGTTCAGGCGGAGATTCATAGACGACTCCGCCTTGGAGTGTAAATGTGGTGCTGTCCCACGAACGATGGGACACTTAATATCGTGTCCTGCGTGTCCTGTCAGCTGCACGTTACAGGAACTGATGGACGCTGGTGAAGGCGCCAAACAAGTAGCCGAATTCTGGGCCAAGTCCATTTAGATTGCTATCGACACGCTAAGAAGAAGAATAAGGTCAACTACGAGATGCCATAGTCAAAAAACAAAAACGCGCTTCGCCCTATTAGCACTTTAAGATTAGCAGCGATCGCACGCGTTTATCGGAGTTCTCTAGCGAGGAAAATAACAATTACCCATATTAATGTTATAAATTCGAAAGTAACTCTGTCTGTCTGTCTGTATGTTACCTTTTCACGCCTAAACCACTGAACGGATTTCGATAAAATTTGGCAGAGAGATAGATTGCATCCCGGGGAAGGACTTGCGGTAGTTTTTTTATCGAGCGAAGAAGCGGGCGGAAGCTAGTATATAATATAATGGAATAATAGGTGTAGATAGGTACCTAGATATAATTATGTTCAAAGGTAACTTGTAAAATGGTCAACGGATTATGTTAAAAATAAAAAGTTAAAAAGGTACCGGAAATGAAAAAAAGTAGGACTATCTACAAAAAGAAGTGAGATGCCATCAAAAACATAACTTGTAAAAAAAGCCAAGTCTCGCAACTCAGTTCTTCTACCGTAAAAAGTTGTGAGATCCATGAAATACCAAGTCGGTTAATTTATTCACTCCCTACTTAAGGAAGGAACCTTCTGTCTTAAGTTATTACATAATTAGCTAACCTAACAACATCTTGTAGTGACCATCAATATTAAAAATCTTCTATGTTTTAAATAAATAAATTGACTTGGCAATCGCACTGTGAGATACATTGTGTTTTCATGCGATGGCGATGGCCAAGTCAATTTATTTATTTAAAACATAGAAGATTTTTAATATTGATGGTCACTACAAGATGTTGTTAGGTTAGCTAATTATGTAATAACTTAAGACAGAAGGTTCCTTCCTTAAGTAGGGAGTGAATAAATTAACCGACTTGGTATTTCATGGATCTCACAACTTTTTACGGTAGAAGAACTGAGTTGCGAGACTTGGCTTTTTTTACAAGTTATGTTTTTGATGGCATTTATTTATTTATTAGGGACAAAAACAGTTACTTACATGATACAAAATACAGAAAAATACTAAAATAAGAGTAACAAACATGTAACCCACACCATTGTCCTAGAAGTGCTAAAGACATAAAAAAGAAAGAGAAAAGTAAAACAATAGTCGCTGCCACAATAATATAGCTGCGTTACTTAGCTCAGCTTAGTCTAACTTAAAGTAGGTACAGTCAACAGTAAAAGTAGATGATCAAAACCAGAAATTCAATACTAATGAACGGAGTTCTTGTCAGAACTGTGTGGCGTCGAAGTACTACTACTTAGAATACTTACTACGTAGAATACTTTTGAATCACTTCGACGCCACACAGTTCTGACGCGAACTCCGTTCACTAATATTGAATTTCTGACTTTGATCATCTACTTTTGCTGTTGACTGTACCTACTCGCTAAACAAAATATCCAGAGCCATTTTCTTAAATGATTGCTTTGATAGACAAAATATATCCAGTTCCATAAAATGCATGTTGTAATCAACAATGCGACGAAGAGGTGCGCGTTCCCCAGCATTAGTCCCGCATATGTCTGTATGGAATAGTTGAGGGACGCGCACCCCCCTTCGAATAACACTTCTGGGTACCTTGTAACACAATTTGTCTGTTAGGTCAATACAATCAAATTTGTTACTGCTTAAGCCGTGCAATGTCATGACATCGAGTCACAGTCGCCTAGATCCCAAATCCAGTACGCCATACCGTTTCAATAGCTGCACGTAAGGAACCTTTGATTGGAAGCACTTATAATCTATCTAGGTCCATTTGAAGAAGTAGACAGTCTTTTATATTCTTGCAAGTTTACAAATTCTTACAAAAAATCTGTATTGCAATTTGCAATGTTCATCTCAATTTCGCAAGTAGTTGTGACGCTGTGAGATGTCGACACGGCGGCGGCGGCGCGGCGGGAAACCTTTTAATTCAGCAGTAATAAACAAACCGTTTCATTTCATTTCTTTCGAGTTTCGTCACATCTCGGTCGTCGCACGTTGCAAGTCGTCGCAAGCTCTCAATGTGCGCGCCCCACAGATATAGGCGCGCCCCGTGACTTATAAATATAATTGCGAAACAAGAAGGGTTGACGGCAACGAGTGTACTACAACGTGGCTCTCTATCGATCCAGTTCAATTATCTGCTATTTTTTGCTTGTGAAATATTTCTTCTGAGGAAGTACAGTAGGCCTCACGCCAGTGGTAACACTTTACACTAAGTACAGTAAGCCACCCGCCAGTAGTATGTAACACTTTACAGTAAGTACAGTAGGCCACACGCCAGTGGTAACACTTTACATTAAGTACAGTAGGCCACACGCCAGTGGTAACACTTTACATTAAGTACAGTAGGCCACACGCCAGTGGTAACACTTTACATTAAGTACAGTAGGCCACACGCCAGTGGTAACACTTTACACTAAGTACAGCAGGCCACACGTCAGTGGTAACACTTTACATTAAGTACAGTAGGCCACACGAGAGGGGTAACACTTTATACTAAGTACAGTAGGCCACACGCCAGTGGTAACACTTTACATTAAGTACAGTAGGCCACACGAGAGGGGTAACACTTTACACTAAGTACAGTAGGCCACACGCCAGTGGTAACACTTTACACTAAAGCCGCAATTATATTTAGCCCACGCCGCGTGTCGCAACGCGTGGGTAAGCTATCGGTTACATACATTTAGTACTGGATTGATTACATTAGTCCCTTCCCGCGTGTCGCAGAGCCTGCTGACGCCACGCAGACCGAGCGATTTCGATGGGCGTGGGGTCGGTGGTGGGGGTTGTGACGCGTCAGCCCAGTCGGGCCTAGTGTAATAACACGTGGGCACGCGCAGACAGCCGAGTGGCGACGTAGAACAGTACAGTACAGAATAGTACTGACTAGAGACGAATTTTCGTGAGGCCGCGCGGCGACACGACACGCAAATGTAACAACCCGCCGCCGTTGCGTCAGGCAGCGTGGCGACACGCGGCGTGGGCTAAATATAATTGCGGCATACGCTTATAGTTGATTGCCAAGTGTTCGACAACGTAAATATCGCAATGAATGTTGTTGAACTGTCAAAATTAAAGCAATTGCTACTGTTAGTGTTAAGTACGCAATTACCCCGCAGATTCCGAAAGTTACCTATTTCACTAATCAGCTTCCCATTAGTATTTTGGAGTGTCGTTGGATATATTTCATGTAAAAACAAGAAATTTCACGCGAAACTTTCAAAATCCTGATGAAGTATGAACTTATATCCAGCAACGAGCGCGTGCAGCCGAGCAAGCCGAGCTAGCCGAGCTCGCTCGGGCGCGCTCGGGCGCGCTCGGGCGCAGCGCTCCAACATAAATATTGTTGGTTGTACCTATCGCATCGAACTGTCTGTAATAATGTAGTAATTTCAGCAATCAGCTGATATTAATAACACCTTACAATTACCTTCTTTGAACGTTATTTATAATTTATGGCTTTATTATTGCTGCAGGAACTGGATTTACTGGATTAGTGGATAGTGGACGTTAATCTCTCTGTAATTAGGTTCAATATTCTTAACTTTAAACCAGTATTTCCTAGTATTTGATATTGAAATGATGGAATTGGCTGCTCTGAACTTGACTTAGGGCAAGATTCACAGATCGCACTTTGACCTAACTTTAGGTACCAAATAAAGTATGCGTCTGGAATATGAATACCTGACTTCGAGGTGAACCGACCACGAGTTATGCTTCATTCCTGTCGTTAATTCTTCGACAGCCTTGGTCACTCCTCAGCTGAAGACCTGGGGGCCTAAAAAGGCCACTTTGGAGAATCATAAAAGGATAACATTATGAATTATAATATGGACCAACACAGTCCGTGTTTTTCTTTTTTTCGCTGCACTACGTAGGTACAATCAAAGAGATTGGGATTGGATTTGGATTGATTGGTGTTTTAACACGGACAAAAAAAACATATAACTCGCTATAAATACTCTGCAGCGAACTTTCGCGAATCGCGAGTAATCGCGACATTACGTCCATGAGGCGGACACAGACATTGCGAGGCATGCGCACCGCATGGTGAGGACCGTGCGGTGCGCATGGTGAGGACCGTGCGGTGCGCATGGTGAGGACCGTGCGGTGCTCATGGTGAGGACCGTGCGGTGCGCATGCCTCGCAATGTCTGTGTCCGCCTTAAGTAACCGTGGAATTGCAGCTTTACATTCTGCTAGAGGTAACATCAAGAAAAACAACAAAATAGAACCAATTAATATTTAATTTCATTATACCTCGGTCGCACTCGACAGTCGACGCAAGTTACACAAGTACAAGATCGTACCTGAAATAACTGTTATTATCTATTAATTTTATTATTAACATCACCATTATTATTTATTATTATTAATTGTTACAACAACTGCTGGAACTTCTATTATTTTTATTGCAGTTTATGGAATATAGTAGAGATATGAGACGATATTTTGATAACAACAATATAGAAAGATTTCTTAAAAATAAGACATGGCATGGAACTACGCTAACCCACAATTTACGAAAGTCTTATTAATATATCTGTTGTGAAATCTCATGTCAGCTGTTGTGTTGCGATTAATAGACAGGAATAACTAAAAAACGATCTTAAATATATTATAGTTGATACGAGTATTGACCAGTTGACAACTGATTTACATCCACTTTCTGAATTGAGAATTGGGTGGTAAACTTTTCAAGCAAAATCCTTCAATTATTGAAATTCAACATTTCTTTGCAATAAACGTAACTAGTTTTTAACATCAAATTCTCCATTCAGACACCGGGTATTGGTTTAATATAGTGCGGGCCACTCACGATCAAGTTCACCGTCAAGTTTGCAGCGGACTTGAAGTCGCGTCCAGTAAACTTGACCGTGCATGGGTATATACATACATACATACCCATGCATGCATGCATGCATTGCCATGAACTTGAACGTGAGTGGCCCGCAGAAGCTTACATTCACCGAGAGTGACCCCTGAGTCTACAATACTATATTATACTGCGACGTATAGTCTGCAGAGGTAAGTTAGCAAGTTCCTGTATATCCTAGACGAACGGTTCGGTCAGTGGTGACTGTGGTGGGGAGGTCTACCGGCCGCAGCCGCCGCCGCCGCACTTGGACTTCTTGGGAGGTCGGTAGGAGGAGGTGGACGCACCCGCGCTCAGAGGCATGTAGTCTGTTGACAAAGAATGTTAAGGAAGAAGGTTTTCGATACGCACAATTGTGGCACATGATACATACATAAACAGATTTAAAGGGTTACAGACATTTTCACAAGGAAATTTGTGATCTCAAGCGCCATCGCACCGGTAGCTGAGATGTCAAAATGATTAACATTACGAGATTACAATTTTGTTTGCTTTGTAATTATTATGATAACTGGACGGGAATCGAACTCGCCTTAAACCCTTTTTGCGTTTTAGGTCGCAGCAATTTTAAAACGCTCTACTTTCGCCCAAATTAGTGTCGCCTGCAGCTACAGGGCGCATGACAGGCCAGTACCTCCTACAGGGCGCACCTACCGTCATCCTTCTGTCCGCTGCCGAGCTTCTGTCCGGTCGCGGCGCCATACTTCTCCAGGCGCTCCACCATCTCCGCGCGCTTGCGTTCCTCACGCTGTCAACCAATAAACGATACAATTACTTTAGCTTCGTCTAATATAAGTACCTATTCGTTATTTTTTAATTAACTTGCATATTTACATTAGCAACATAGTTGGGAAAAGGCTAGGCAGATGATGATGATTTACATTGGCAATATGCAACTTTATTGTTAGTGCCATACAGTTCAATGTTTTACAAACAGTCGCTTTTTGGGCTAGCTAAGCTAGCTTCAAGACCACTCGTGTGGGCTAATTTAAACTTTCAGGCACTGATTATAAGGTTTGTTGTTCAATACCATAACGAAATTCTGTGCCTTGTGCTTCACATAGGTCTGAGAAATGCCCTTTCCAAATTCTTGGTTATTTCGTGAAACATTAATCATAAAAACAAACCGAAAATTGAGCAACTATATTGTGGTTAGAGTGTACCTCTTTCTGCAGCTCGAGCGCCCTCTGCGACGCCTCCGCGAGCTTCTGTTGCTGCGCCTCGCGCGCGCGCGCAACCGCGTCCATGCGCGCTAGTGCCACGTCCGGGTCTGGGAAGTCACACATCAATCATATGTTAGTCAGAATGATCCATCTTGGCTGAACTTGGACACTAATGGGAAATCAAGGGCGCAATCCCGAATTCGTCTCTCAAATGCCACTTCCCGAATTTGGTCACACATGTTATAACTAGCAGACCTAGTGTCTATAGATTGGAAGGTGAAACTAGACGAACTAAGACGTTCTTTCCCACTCCCCCCGGTTGCTGGCTCTAATTCCAAGGGCAGCAGGATTCGCATGATAGATCAAGAGTATGTCGAAATCAATCAACTCAGCCACTGCTGGACAAAGGCCACATCCTGGCTGCGCCACGCCACCCTGTTCTGCGCCTTCCGCGTGCAGTCTGTCTCTGTACCAACCATCTTTTTAAGGTTGTCGTTAGCTGGGAGCGCCCACGCTACGCTTGCTGATTCGCGGTCTCCACTCCGGGACTCGGGAACACACAAACAAGTGACCTCGGAATACTTCAATATAGAGATAGAGGATTCAAGATCTGGGGGTCTACACTCTAAAGCACGAGGTCCATAGGTACAGCCGATGTTACGGGCGTTTCATATTGCTTATCACCTACGGGCATACCATTATTTCGGGGCCCGAACTTAGAATGTATGACAGCACGATTTGACAGCTGTCCCGGTGTTTTTTGCCTATCCAAAAAGTTAATAAAAGGGTTCATTTCGTTGTATCGAACTACTTTTGGAGGTCCCGTATCTTCGATGGCGGACTTAGAGAGTAGGTCCCTGTGTCGTCATGCTGAGACTTATCTGATGACCATCTACTTACTCTTATGGTACTCGGCATCTTCCCTCGCCTGCTGCCACTTGGCCAGCACAGGCCGCAGTCTGTGTGCGATGTACAGTGTGACTGCAGCTCCTCCCACGAGGAACCAGCCATATGACGCTAGGAACTTGAGCACTGGAACATTTAGAAGGGTTCATTAAAATAACAGACTAATGCAGCATCTTCCGGAAGGAACAATTGGATTTTAATTCCTACACAATAAAGACTTTGTTATCAACAAAAATGATAAAACCGACAATTTTACTTCTCACTTTGTTATGAGTATAACCCAGATACAGTAGTAGATATACCTAGATAACGCAAGTATCACAATCTGTATGACAACCAAGCGTGTCATTTTTTGACTACCTACTATGACTTCACAAGCACTATTTAGTGATGGGATAATCAAATCGATTCAAAGACGCCGCCGCGTGCGGCACCCGTCTCGCCCCAGGCCTTGCACCAGCGCTCACGCTCACCCAGCCAGCAGTACTACAGGACTGAGTGCAAAAGTGGTGCCTTACGATTTTTGTACGTAAGAAGAGCACGCGAAGTACCTAGTTGCTCATGCGTTATCTAGGTGTGTCTATATCTGTGGTATAACTCAACATAAATCAAAATTGATACATATAAAATTATAGAAGTGTTTTATTTAAATAGTTGACATAACAGCAGTACTTGTAACAGGTGTTTTCAATTCATTCAACACAAATGTATGATGTCATAGTATTGTCATATCTAGTGTGACGGCGCGGTTGGCGCAGTGGTTAAGCGATTGACTGCTGCGCTGCGTGTCGCGGGTTCGATTCCCGCACGGAACAAATATTTGTATGACCTACAAGTAGTTGTTCCGGGTCTGGCTGTTTGTGGCTGTTTGTGTATGTGAGTTTAAATGTTTGTAAACGCACCCACAATACAGGAGAAATTCCTAGTGTGGGGCAAAGTTTATTTTAAAAATTTAAAAAATTTATGTAGATGACTCATACTCTATAGAAAGGAAAAAAACAGCATTGCTACTTATGTTATTTGCTCACGGCGTTGACGGGAAGGAAGTTGGAATTATTCTAAGGGAACATACTGCCAGGTTAAAAAAGTATCCTACAACCTTACCCTGCACAAGTATCCTACAACCTTACCCTGCACAAGTATCCTACAACCTTACCCTGCACAAGTATCCTACAACCTTACCCTGCACAAGTCCCAATAGTGTGCAAAGTGCTTGCAATAATTTGGAATTTAGGAGACGATGAAGAATAAAAGCTAAGATAAAACTTATATTTTTTGTTTTAATTCTCATTGAACATAATAGGAAAAAGTAGAAAAATTTATTTACATAAAAATCATACTCTTTTTATTCTAACACCTTACCCAAGTGATGGTCTACCTGTGTGTCAAATGTCATCAATATCCGTTATAGCATCAAAAGGTAACAGACAGACAGCTATTTTGGCATTTAAAATATAAGTAAGTATGGATAAAGTGTTGCACTGCAATCAACCATGTAACATTCAAGTAATTATTCATACAGGCAAGTTTGGTCATGACAACAGTAACAGGTCACTGACTGGATTGCCACATCAATAATCATAATATGATAACCTAATTTCAAGGTTTATTTTTTCAATTTCCCGGCACTTTACTTTGGCTATAAGATATTAAGTTGATGCACAACATATTAGCTATCACACAATGACCGTGGTGTAAATAATACTTGTTGATAACATTGAGTAACTTTCTAAGGAAGAAAACATAAGATTACTTACCTATGGAACTAAGTATAAAGTTAGTAGGTGTACTTACTGAAGCTGAGCGGGTTGATCATGCTGAACGTCGACGGCTCCTCTTCTGCCATTATCTCTTCCTCGATCAGCGGATCCATGTCAACAATAAAACCTTCAGTTTCGCACACAAAACCGGATATTTCACAATATCAACACCCACACAAGACCGACTCGGTACTGTGGTGTAGACGTTTCGGGCAGTAAATATACGTGAATAATTGAGATTCAACGGATAATAAATACAATTAAATACTTTAAAAGTATTTAATTAACCTTTTACTGAAGAAATTCTAGAATATTTCCAATGAAAGTTTCGTTTGAGAATTTGAGAAAATGACGTGTGTCATTGTTGACCTGCTGTCAACCGTCAAAATTAACTTTTTAATTTTAATCTACGTGTTCACACTTGATACGGAGCTTTTGAGCTTACAATTTATTTTATTTCTGTAGTTTAGGTAACTAGTGACCCGCCCGCTTCAGATAAGTAGCTAACCTAGTCATAGCGTATAAGCTAGTAGCTGTGTATATGTCACAAGTTCACAACCAACTAGCTTAATTAGCCTTTCAGTTAACAGCCTTTGGAAGTAGCGCTGGCCGGCCGCTAAGGGTCAGCGCAGACCGAACTGCAAAATGCTCGCGCATGGTCTACCAAAATGTAGAATGCATACTCGAACACGCAGTCGCCTTGCTCGAGCATGGTCGAGCATCAAATTTGGGTGTATTCAATTTTGCGAAGTATGATAATAATCATAGGATATTATTTTCAATAATCTCAAAAAATGCTCTGCTCTTGGTGTGCGCTGACCCTTTATAGTAATATATTTATGCTCGTGACCTTACATGACAATGTTAGGGTGCAGCAAGTATAACCTACGTACAGAGGACGAATAAGAAGCTTCGTGAGTTTTCGCTGCTCATAAAATGGAATGACTATTTCCTCAGATGTTACCAACGCGACCAAGACCGGTCTGCTGACCGAAAAGCCAACCCAATAAGTCCATGGCTTTGACCAATCCCTTGAATCCACTGACCTCTCTTGTATGATAGAGGTCAGTGTTTGTATCCGATTTCCAGCTACTTTTAGACTTTATAAGAGAATGACCTCCGAGTTTGTTTCGGCATTTCTTCTTATGGATCGCAGTATGTTAGAAAATGCCGGATCTGGTTTTAAAATAATATTGACGTGTAAGGTGGCACTAGTCGATATTTTTTTCCATACCGGGAGGGTATTACTCCACTGTTTGACATTGTGTTTCATATTATTCATTATCTGTACGGAAACAGAATAGTGAAATAAAAAGCCATTAAAAAGTTATGAGCCAGATTCCTTTTTCTAATTTTAACACTTTGGGTGTACATAAGTAATAAAAGAAGTGTAAAATCTGTAACACAGTCGGAACCGACAAAGCTCAATTTTCGAAGTATTCAATAAACTTTAGTTTTAATTAATTTATGCAGTGGTTTTTTCATAAAAATCGATTTTCGAAAGGGTATCATTTAAGCTATCACCAATTTAATTAGTTTTGTGTTTCTTAAATAATAGGGTTTGTCCTCCAAATAGTAGATCTGTCACCAAAATGTAGTCACCAAACAATGCAAAATCAGTTCCACAATAAATCACCTAAAATCCTGAGATATAAGGTCTATAATAAATTTTTTTTTAAATAATCTCTTTTTCCATATTTTTTTTCTTTAAAATTTAGTCGTTTCTGGCACTCGCCGGCCGCTGCCGCGGCACCGCTCGCTTCGCTCGCTCGGCTCGTGCGTAGGAGGTCACAGTTTTAACCTAACCTAAGCATTTTTTTTTAAATAATTAACCTCGTAACTAATTCGGTTCTCGATAATGTCCATTTCAAGTAACAAAACTGTTATTATAAGAACGAAGTTTATATTCATGTAATGCAATATAATTTTATTGGTTATCGATCTCTTATTTTACACATATATTAACATTAATTTGATAATTCATACCTGGGAACAATTTTTGTTTATCTGAGAACGAAAATATTTCGTGGCGATAGATCTATTTATTAGGTGATACAACTTGATGACAAATATAAATTTTGGTGATAGAAAATATAGTTCCCTTTTCGAAAGGACTTTTCGTATTTTTTACGCGCATTTTAGTTCGGAACGGTGTTTGTGTGCGTGCGAACTAGACGTTGCCAGGTGAGACAGCGTGCTTTTGGGCATGACCATCAGTGAGTTCGAGCTCGCGACTAGTTCCACCTTAAAAGATCTAATAATTAATTTCAAATAAAACAGTATATTTTCCAAAATATTCATTTTATTGTTTGGTATCAACTCAGCGTCGCGACGCACATTCTCACACGTATATATACATAGGTACAATGTACACCGAGCGACCTGAGCCGCCCCCTCCACTAAACAACCCTTATCCCAGACGTGACGTCACTGCTAACAAAACGAGGTTATTTCGAGCGTTGAACTGATTTGAGCACACTAATGCCCAGTTAAACATTCGAGTTTGCATTAAACAAAATCAATTGGTATAAAAATGGTCAGTACAGAAAACACTGGTTTCAACCGCTGTCTGTAATATAGAATTGCTACATATTCACTATTTATAACTATTACATTACTTTAACAAAGAGAATTACAAAAACATCAACTTTACACTTCCCTATTTTAATTTAACGCACTGGCAACACAAAGCTTTAAATAGAAGTGGAGACTAAACTGTAAGCTCTGGATACGGCGTTGTGTTGCCAGTTGTAAGTTGTAATAGGACCTTCTTGCTCTTACTAGCGAAGGCAAGTGCAGGTCACATAGTTTGTACTTTGCCCCGCCTTTTTTATAAATTGCTCTTTGGTTTTGCCATAGAGCATACATACATAAAGTCGATAATAATATTTTCCCTTTAGATATTGATACCGTCTTTTGTGCGATGTTGTAGTTTGTTCATACGTGTCACACGTTGGTAATAATAATGATTAATAATAGATACAATACTCGTTAAGGTCACTCGAGCTGCTCGTTGCATACTTAATATCACAATGACAAAATAATAATAACTATTAATTATAGATTTGTTACATTTTACAAAAATATTCGCATCAATTTATTGTAAATAATGTTGTCATTAAATAAAAACCCGACTCCGGTGTTGCCATTAGATGGTCAAATAATTACATTACTATTATACTATTACAAAACAAAGTTATAGTGAGCTAAATTACATAATTATGGCTTTAAGTTATAAAATACTACTGACCTACAAGACTTCAGTCCTATTTATACATTTTATACCAAAATACTAACGTATAAATTGATCTAATAGATACTAACTAAAGATGGCGGCAGGGCTACCGTGTTGTGTTTAGTAAACACAATCGTAACGAGTTAGTTGACACAGAGAGTTAATTAAATTACTTTTATCAAGTAACACAGGAAAGTGACCGCATGTTTCTTCCCATATCTTTAGTTTATTATCCGCAAGAAAGAGATAACGCTACTTCGCAAGAAAGAGATAACGCTACTTTTGACTTGGAGCCCTTGAACACGATTGAAATAATATTCACTAAACAAGAGAAAATTCTGCTTAAATTATGATAGTAAATTCTGATCGCATTTCATAAAAATATTTCTACTTCACAGTAATATCGATACATAAGTACATACACACCACCGTAGTCGGGGGAAATGTATTCATTGAGTAAATAATACACAATATAATACATAAAGCAATAAATTATAATTACATTACATAAGGTGCGTGAACTAATCTTAGCGCAGGTACATCAGTACACACTCTGCTAATTATTATTAACTTGCCGACAGATTGCCGTGACGGCCGGGCGGCCGCCGCTCTGCGGGACTCGTTGGCTACAGCTGCGGCTACAGCTGTACGACACTGTTGGCGCGCGCCCAGTCTTTGTAGCGCTCTAGCTTTGGACTTTTAGCTCGTTTACGTCATTGAGTCAACCAAAGCCAGATGCAAAGGCAAACTTAAAGCGATTATCACACTGCACCGCGCTCTGTCGCGTAGCGCAAACAGTATGCGCGCGGCAGCGCGTCCCGCTCGCAGATTGTGTTTTGTATACAAACTGGTACTATGTTCAATCTGGCGCACGCGCCGCGCGTCGGGGCGCGGTGCAGTGCGATAACCGACTGAACATGAGTAAGAAAGAGATAGCACTAATAGGAGGCTGACATCAGCACACAAACGCCACGTGACGTGACGCCGCCCACTACAGTCCTTTCAGTTATTTTCCTTTCGTTCATCGCTGTGAACTTTAACTTTTGTCTCGGGATACACCAATCAAACGAATCTGTTCAGGACTACGTCCAACCACAATGGGTTTTGATTGGCTAACACTGCGTCAGAAGGCGTCACGACACGACACAACACAATAATATGAATCCGACTTTATTCTCGTAGCAATAGGGTTGCTATTAGAAGTACAATAACAAAAGACTGTAGTGTCCGTTTCGTGCAATAATTACAAAAAATATCACTTTCATTTATCTGAAAGTGACCAATTACAATGAGTCTTCTCAAAACAAAACAATACACGCATTTATTGAGCTCTGTTCTCGGTATTGTTCATTTTGCTCATCAAATGATACGCGAATGCAACGTACCCCAAACCGGGTTGGGCATACGTTGCCGAACCTGTTCAAGAACCATATGCTAACGCTCTACGCGGCACTTTAATATTAGGTGGCAACACTCAATATTTACGTATAGAGCGCCTTCACGCGACATGACATAAAACGCGTAGAGTCCCCCCATTTCTTATTATAACATTAAAGTGTTGATGTTACTTAATAATATACAAATAAAACTAAACCTGTGCGTAAGTACTTCCCGATGTCTAATATTTACAATTCACATTGTTCATAACATAATTATCACGTAAGGGGCGCGACACTCGAGCGTGAGATTGTTCCCTACAAACGTTTGTCTATAACTAAAGACACACAAACTTGCTGGACGAGTGTGTGCTGTACTGCTGTCCACAACGCAGTGAACATTCTCTTACTACATTGAGCTAACAGAACTCCTGTCACAGGAACACGTGAACAACGGGACACAATGTATTCCAAACTAATACCAAAATATTGACGCAGAGGTGCAGGTAACTGCACGTCAGTAACACTTCAACTAGGAAAACTTTAACATTACGAGATAGGTGCTGTCAACATCACATTGTTACCATTGATGTGTTGTCGAATGTACTTGATAATTAATAGTTTACATGAGTATTGGCCCTGTTGTGTTTATTTATAATAAGGTAACCTACACTACAGTTCGAAGACATGGACATCCACCAACCTGCACTGTGCCTGCGGTGGATTACAGTCAACTCCCTCTCACAGAGAGGAGGCCTGTGTCCCAGCAGTGGGAACATGATTATGAAGGTAACAGTGCACACAGTAATGTATGAATTAAACTAAAAGCTTGTATTGAACACACAAACAAGTGAAGAGCGACGGCAGTACTATTCAATATGTATAATTGAGCTTACAACGAACTACAATATACAGTAATATCACAAGACGGACGCGACCGAGCCGCTCACTATCGATATCGATAGCGTACACCTACACACAACACTACACTGTGAGTCAAACAACACAAATGTATCGATAAATCGTACCACACTAGTTTGCTTGTAACATCAATGTGAAAGTAAACAAATATTAAATCTTACTGTAGGAATAGAGGTGTGACACAGCACACAACTATGTTATAATGTTTGTTCGTGGCTTGATAGAGTCGAAGTCGTAGAGGTGAACTCACTATGAAACTCGTGCATTATTCAAGTAATTGAAAACAGTATGAAAGTACTGTTACTTTGCATTGCTTAGTGAGAACTTCTTGAGGCGCACTTTGCGCTCTTCCTGAACAGTGAATGAGTCTGAACCGTCACGCTCCTCGGGTACATTCGGTTCCAGTCGTGAGTTTTCACTCCTACCGTGTGGTCACAAGCACACACCCTCTTTTTGAAGTAGCATGTATTTAATATTGAACTCTGTCCGACTGCATTGAGTATTACAAACTGGCATTCTGCATATTTTAATAAACACTGACTTCTATGTAACTAAGCCCTCATACTTAGTTTACAGTTAACTTATATAAGACAAATTAAGAGTATGTGTAACACATACTCTATTTATAAAAATAAATTAAAATAAAACATATCATTAATGTTTGAAATTCCCTATGCGTTGACGCGGTGATAGGTGCGCCGCTTACTAAACTTGAAGGTTACTCTGCTGATTCGGACCCACGATGGTTCCCGCAGCGCATACTTTTGTTTTGGAAAGCTGCACTCTATAACAAGTAGCATCGCCCTCAGCACTTCCACTCTCACACTCTTCACATATCGCCAAGTTCGGTTACTCACCACAATTAATCACTAATTAGTTCTCAGTCCTACGTCCTATGCGCGCGTTGCGCGCGGGCCCTGGCTCATTCCCGCAGCAGGCCGCGCGCCTTGGCCGTCAGCTTGCGCACGCGGCCCCGCGACGAGATGGACACGGCGCCCGGGGCCCCGGGGCCCGAGGCCCCCGCGCTCGAGCCGTTGGACCCGCCCGACCCGTCTGCCGCGGTACCTGCGACATGATATCGGAGGTTCGGTTATGACGCAGGTGGCGACAGGTAATGTTTGGAACTGATTCGTTCGGCTACTTACAGACTCAGCCTCCATTCGCAACGTGCGCTGTCTTAGCGCTGAGATATAAATCTCGCTGCCTCAAGTGTCTTGTCGAGATACTGATTTTATCCAAAAACAATAATATTCAATCAATGAATGCGGCTTGCATAAGATTCAGAAAATATTACAAAACATTTTGTCAAAAAACAATATAACGTGCACATTGAAACAATTTCTTTTCTAAAGCTTACTTATTTCCTAAAGTCAAGATATAGCTCATGCAAGTCATGCAGATACAATCTGTAAATATTCAAAATCAAAGGCTCGTGTTCTAGTACAATGCGTACATTGCGTACTCGTGAGACAAGCATCTAATCTTTCAGTTCTACATCTGAATTAACGTTTAAATTGGAATCCATTTAGCCTTCTTTTCTTTAAATAATACGACATAGTATAATAGTGATTCCGATATCCTATTTACAGAACAAACAATTTAATTTAAAATATCTTTCCAGCTAAGATTCGTGACTCGGCCACAGCAGACTGTGCTAGGCTTATGCGGGCCACTCACAATCAAGTTCACCGTCAAGTTTGCAGCGGACTTGAAGCAGCGTCCAGTAAACTTGACGGTTTATGGCTATGGGTATGAGCCATACACCAAACTTGACGGTGAACTTTATCGTGAGTAGCCCAAATTATGGATACTGCATGGAATTCGTGTGTGCGTACCGTTTCCATTGGGCCGGTGCGCGCTGTGCGAGGCGTGCGCGTGCGTCGCGTGCGCGCGCGGCGCGTGCCCGTTGAAGTAGTTGTGGTCGGCCGCGTGCGCGCTCTGCACACACACAACGATGTCGCTGTACTGCGGTGTATGCAGTGGCCAGGTACGTGAACCGACCACCATTAAAAGGCCACTGAAACAGGCTACACACAGACGGGGAAGGCGGGGAACCGGGTGCTGTGGCGCAACCTGGGAGAGGCCTACGTCCAGCACTCCGAGAGAGCTCTCGCGAGCTTCATACAAGCACTACTACCTGCAGTGGCGTGCATTGCATAAAGGCACATAAGCAGTGCCTACCTCGATAAATCACTACATGCCTGTCAATTAAATTTTTGTGTGAAACTCAGTAAATTAACATACTTAACAAAAAACAAAATCTTCATACAAACACGCGCGGCAGTAGGCAGTCGCCAGACGGCCTACTCGGCTCCCGTACTATTCGCACATTGTCATCGGTCACTCGTTCAAGTTAATACGACGAAATTAAAAATACGTACGTCTCACGCGTAATACGTTCGACCTTCGCAATTTATCACCCTAAATTCTATGCCTACTCAATGAAAATCCAAGATGGCGCCTTTGAAAATTTTCAAATTTTGCGCTATGAGTGTCGTTTTCATGGTTTTAGAGGGTGTTGGAGCCAATAATAAAGTCAAAATGAAAATCCAAGATGGCGGCTGTAAATTTTTTTCATCATGGGTGTCATTTTAATGGTTTTCAAGGGTGATAAAGTTGATTGTGATGTCAAAATTAAAATTCAACATGGCGGCTGTAATTTTTATAAAAAATTTCATCATGGGTGTCGTTTTCATGGTTTTCGAGGGTGCTGGTGCCAATAACAAAGTCAAAATGAAAATCCAAGATGGTGGCTGCGAAAATGTTTCATCGTGGGTGTGGTTTTCACGGTTTTTGAGGGTGCTGAAGCCGAAAATAAATTCAAAATGAAAATCCAAGATGGCGGCTGTCAAACTTTATTTTTTTGTTAGTACATAGTTTTCGTTTTGTTTCTGATTAGTGACCGCGTCTGCCTGTTAGACTAGACCCAGCCTAGTGCCTGCCTACCTATTCTGAAAACCAATGCACACCACTGACTACCTGCCATGGACAATGGGCGCGCGACGTCACAAAGCGATTAAAAAAACAGAATATAAAAGTAAGCCTCCTTTTTGGTCCAAATGCGTGTGGTACGAGGAACCACCTCCAATCCTGCATCAACCCGACCTCTCACGCAGCTTTCAGATGACAAAATCACCCTGTATAGATGATGTCTACACTCCAACTCCTGGGTACCTGTTCAGCATGGTGCCTCCTCCTGCTGGCCTGGTGCGCGTGGTGCGTGCGCGCGTGCTGGTGGTGCTGGAGCCGCTTGCTGATGGCGGCTACGGAGTCCTCTTCACTGTCCTCGTTGTACTGCCGCTGAGCGCGACGGGCTCGGAGCGACACGCCAGCACCCTGGAGGTAAGGAACATGGCGTGAATGGTGACAAACTCAAAGCATGTTTCAATTAAATAGCAACTTTTAGTATTGATACAAAATAGTATTACATGAATAAGTATAAAACTACATTCACGCACTTCAAATATCAATCTGCCTGCCCTATATTGTGGTCGGCTTCCAGTATTACCGGAGGCAGCTGAATGATATGCTGGATGTTAGGGTCCAAACAGACGAACTGCATGCCGGCTGCAACATCGCAGTTTGGGTGCAGTTGACATAACTAGGTTTCGAGGCAGTTAAACCAACTGCATCCAAACTGCGACGTTGCAGCTGAAATGCAGTCCGCCTGCTTAGACCCTTACATGGAGCGACTGCCTATCTGGTCTTGTCGAGAGCGCTCCTCTCAACATGCTGGCGCGCTGGCGGCAGTGAGCCGGCCATACCAGTATGTTACATGGAGCGACTGCCACTGCACGCTGCAGCGCTGCTGCGACTGGTTGTTAGCCTTTGGGGTACTGACTACCACCCGTAACGATTGTCAAAGATCCACGAAGGACAGCCGGGACAAACGGTTTAACGTGCTTTAAGAGGCACGGAAGGTTTTCAGTATGTAAAGATGACCCCATCCACTGATCGACCGGGCAAACGTAGCTTAACCCGATCAATCCACCTGTGCGGCTATTACTCAGCTACGAGCCCCTCACTCGCGGTAAAATCACACAATCTCTGTCTATTTTCTGATCAGAGTTGGTTTGCTCCACACAAGCGACACCCGAACGCGCGCCCACATAAACACACGTCTACGTTTTTTCGTCATGGATGTCATCTTTGAGGTCTCATTAAACTCCAAGATGGCGGCTGTTACAATTTTTATTCGTCATAATATTGTGTATTTTTTTCCGGGGTGCCGACGCCTCTGACTCTGCCAACAAGTCCAAGCTCACTCACCGTGCGTCTCCGGTGCGGCGCGGCGCCGGCGGGCTCGCGGCGCGTGCGGTACAGCTGCAGCGGCGCGTCGTCGTCCGTGGAGTAGCGCGGCCGGTACGAGCGGTCCGACTCGTAGCGCCGCGCCGAGCCGCGCGAGCCGCCCGAGGCGCCCGAGCCGCGCGAGGCGCGCGAGCCGCCCGACGAGCTGCTGGACGACGACGAGGCGGTGGCGAAGCGCTCGCGCGTGCTGCGGGCGTGGCGTCACAGTTTTTTTTTTATTATATAATAATAAGTTTATTAATGCTTACTAACTTACTAAACAGTGAGGCGCGTGCCGCGTGCGCCACGGCGAGTGCGCGACACAAAGAGTACGTAGCTGCGCTCGTGCAATAAGCTAATTGTCCTTTTTTTGTTTTGGGTGTGAATACATCAAATGACCCCTCAGAAGGAGTGTCAGACTCTTACTGACTAAAACCCAACCCACCCGTGTTCCTTCCTTAGCCCTTTATGTTCCGGGCCAGCGGCAACCCTTTCGGACAATCCCGCTGAGCCGGCAGGCCCCGCTGATCCTGCAGGCAAGCTAAATTGTCCTTGAATAACCTTTGTGGTCTATTTACCTCAAAATCTGAATATGTTATTTTATTTTATATTTAAATACTAACATTTACAATTTGTTCAAACTAATTTCGCATTTTTTTAACGTAATTTAGTTTTATTGTCGCAAAATATATTTTTAGCGTTGCATGTTTCCCAGTGAATACCACGGCAAATTCGAAGAAGAGCGCGCAAAGTGACTAAATCGGTACTTGTGGGTAGGTTCATCAGTGTGGTTAGACTGCTTACCGCTTGGCCGGCTGGTGCCGCGCGCGGCTGCGCCTGCGCAGAGCGGCGCTGCTGTCGGAGCTGGCCAGGCGCCGCTTGCGAGCGCCGCGCCCCCTGCTGCCGCCGCTCTGCAACAGCAGCAATAAGTCTCTAGTTCTATTGTTTAAGATATACTAAGGGTGACTGGTGTTCTATGTATATTTAATGTTTGAACAATTATAAGCTCAGCATGACATTTTAAGCTCCTCGTGTGGTCTCAACCAGGTCCAGCGGTGCTATTCTGTAAAAATCTCACCGTGAAAACTTAGGTGAAGTGAACGTGGTGTGAGCTGTCAATAGTGTCAATTCCTAGCAAAAACAAACTCACTTCACCTAAGTTTTCACAGTGAGATTTTTACAGAATCGACCGGCTGGACAATAAACCATTTTATATTTCTACATAATATAATATTTCTTGTTTGTTTCAGCCGCGTGCTAACCCGACAAGATCTACATTGTGTTCAACTGTATGAACCGAACAGTTGTTTTGTGTCTACAGTTGTTTTTTTTTTAATAATTTGTTTTTTTTTTATCATGCACACTTGCTTTTCCAATTAACTAGACATTGGCAGAATGGTCGAAATGGGCTTTTTTGCCATATAAAGAGGACATAATAGAAGGTTGGCTGGTACAAAAGACTGTCAAAATGTCGACACATTTATGCTAAATCATTTTGAATATTAACCAGATGAATGCACATACATCTTACAACAGAAATGCTCTAAACGATAGTGAAAAGCGCATAAAATTGAATTGTGTCTGTTCCAACAGTATGTAATGAAGAATTGTGTCTGTTCCAACAGTATGTAATGAAGAATTGTGTCTGTTCCAACAGTATGTAATGAAGAATTGTGTCTGTTCCAACAGTATGTAATGAGGAATTGTGTCTGTTCCAACAGTATGTAAAGAAGAATTGTGTCTGTTCCAACAGTATGTAATGAAGAATTGTGTCTGTTCCAACAGTATGTAATGAAGAATTGTGTCTGTTCCAACAGTATGTAATGAAGACAACACTCCTTGTTCAGGTTAAACTCTTACTCAATCACTCACTAAAAGTTTCGACTTTATATGTCACCACTTATTAACTGTTTAAATATCATTAATAAATTGTAATTGAAAAATCATTGATGAGAATTGAGGTTACAAAATTAATTTCAATTGTCAAATGAAAAACATCTTTAACGAGATTTATTTAAATTAGAAATTCTGGTTTTAAGTATTCAAATCATGTGGCATTATAAATTGGCAATCACAGGTACGTTTTTTGACCCATTTGTGTACATTTTCAACAGATACTTTTGAAACCGACCCTAGTTTAGAGAAGATCAAAGCGGTCATACTGATACACGAAAAGGGCCTTTGTTTCATACTACGTAAAGATAAAGATACTGCCATGATGGTGTACTGACCTCGTAGGTGAGCTCGACCTCGTCGTCCTGCAGTTCCTCTTCGACTACCTGTATGTTGGAGCGCTCGCTGGAGGACTCCCCCTCGCCCTCCCCCTCCGCAGAGCAGGACGACGCCGCGCCGCCCGACCCGTTCACTTCCGCGTATTCTGTACACAATACTTCATATCATAATATACACTGGACAGCAAATAAACCGGGCCACCTGCTACCTTGGAACTCTGATTCGATTTTCTCAAAAAGTATAAAACTTACACTATCATAATTATACATACTGAAAGTGCGTTTCATTATGATTAAAATGAATGGAAACTCATTGGGATTAATCAATTTTATTAAGTGTTTATTAAGGATCTTACAAAGAAGAGTCGTTTTCCAGTCGTCTTAATCGTTAGTAATCATAAAATGAAAATTAAATTAAAGCCAGAAATAAAGAAAAAACATTTTAAAAAGTTTTTGATCAGTATTCAGTATACCCTCCCCTTGCTCGGATAACTGCCAGCATCCTCGTATTCATCGACCTTACGAGCCTGACGATGAAATCTTGGGGAATTGCATTCCACTCCTCTTCAATTGCGATTCGCAGCTCTGGAAGCCTTGTTGGAGCAGGTATTCGGGCTCGAACCCGACGTTTCAGCTCATCCCATAAGTTTTCTATCGGATTCAAGTCCTGGCTTCGAGCTGGCTCGTCCATCATACGAATGCTGACGTCGCGTAGATACTGGGTCACCACATGAGCAACATGAGGCCGTGCATTATCATGCATCAACTGCATATCCTGCCCGATATATCCTGCGTAAGGTACCACATGGTCTGCAAGGATTTCAGTAATATAGCGATGAGAAGTCAATCCACGTGTACGTCCCGTCGGTTTGATGAAAAATAACGCTGTATGTACGGTTAACGAGATGCCGCCCCAGACCATTACAGATCCTCCTCCGTATGCAATAGTTTCCTCGATGCAACATTGAGATAACGTTCTCCAGGGCGACGATATACTCTCTGACATCGATCAATTCCATGTAGAACCTCCCTGGTCTCATCAGTGAAGAGTACATTACCCCACTGCTCTAACATCCAAACCCTATGCTCTCGAGCAAATTCAAGTCGTTCTCGACGGTGGGCTACCGTTAATGATGGGCCTGTTGCAGCTCCCTTTGGAGTCAGGTTCCGTTCAGCAAGTCTCCTTCTGACGGTGTCTTAACTTATAACCACTTGGCGTTCATCACGCAGACTTTGTTGGACTTTAATTGCGTTGAGGCGGCGATTTCGCAGAACACTAAATTGGATATAACGATCATCTGCTACTGATGTAGCCCTAGGTCTGCCCGTACCTGGACTGCGACCGAATGCTCTAGTCTCTAGGTACCGTCTGTAAACTCGTTGCACCGAAGATCTGCTGATTCGAAGTCTTCGAGCGACCTCACGTTGCGCAACGCCTGCGTGAAGTAGTGCTACAGCTAGAGCTGCTTCCTGAGGTGTCGTATACATTATTGACCGATAAAAGTAGCAAAAATACACGCGTCTGAGGAAACTATGGACAAAAACTAAAGAAATGATAAGAAATATCCGACTTCCCTCATTGTAGAAAAAAATAACGCTACTCGCGAACTCTAGTCAAAACAGAGCAAATCGTTAGCATTGTGTTTGTTGCTTAATTACAATGTGAGTTGTCGATACTTTAGAATAAATTTATAGTCATTTTAATCAGCATGAAACGTAGTTTCTGTGGGTATAACTTTGATATTGTAAGTTATATACTTTTTGAGAAAATCGAATCAGAGTTCCAAAGTGGCGGGTGGCCCGGTTTCTTTGCTGTCCAGTGTATATGACGAGCAAACGACGCGGGTTTTTGCAGTACTGTCAAGTATAGAGCTCTGTAGTGTCGCTCCACCAAGTACGCCACGGTGAACTACGTACAGCTGTCCAAAGAAAAGTATGCGCTTCGGGAATCATCGTCTATGTTCGGAAATACGAACGCGACGAAGAGATCTAATATAGAGCTGTTACAACTGTGGTTACAACCATGGAAGCATTGCCTATGTTGTATTAGCATGTTTACAAAATTATAGATTGACAACTCTATGCAATTTTGAGAGACAGATGACGATCTGCGACCGGAGAGAGTAACCCGATAGAGAGAAAACTTTATACAAACGCGCAATGACAGGAGCACTAGTACAAAGCGGGACGGTACACAATGACAGGAGCACTAGTACAAAGCGGGACGGTACACAATGACAGGAGCACTAGTACAAAGCGGGACGGTACACAATGGCAGGAGCACTAGTACAAAGCGGGACGGTACACAATGACAGGAGCACTAGTACAAAGCGGGACGGTACACAATGACAGGAGCACTAGTACAAAGCGGGACGGTACACAATGACAGGAGCACTAGTACAAAGCGGGACGGTACACAATGACAGGAGCACTAGTACAAAGCGGGACGGTACACAATGACAGGAGCACTAGTACAAAGCGGGACGGTACACAATGGCAGGAGCACTAGTACAAAGCGAGACGGTACACAAATGAGAAGATTTGCCTCCGTGAGGGGTTATTTTACTCTATGGCGCTACGTTCATGCTAATTTGAAAATATGAAGATTCCAGAAACGCAAACCTTTTCTGGTTTAACCTTTACACTTTTGTAAACCTTATAAAATAAATAAATATGTTTATCACTTCTGGACTTCCCAAGTGAGCATTAATGTATGTACAATTAAATCGTACATAGACTGTGTACCCTACATTGTGCAGCGTATAGTATAGTTACCGTCGGGCGGCGCTCTGCTGGTGGAGGGCACGGGCTCTGCGCTGGCGCTGCTGCTCTTGCTCTTCTTGCCCACGCCTTTACCTGCCGCACATTATATTCGTCATAACAACCGAACAAACTATTACACCGTATTACGCGACGCGCTAAGAAGGGTGATTGTGGCGGATTACATAACCAAAGTGGATCATCGTACAAGTTCAAATTAAAGAACAAAACATCGCAAGTTACAATGTACGACGTCGTGAGCGAGCCGTACCTTTCCGATGCACGTGCAGCGGCGCGTCACTGTCCCACGAGTCGCGCTCGTGCCTCGCGAGCCGCGCGCTGTCGTGCTCGCGCTCGCGCTGGCCGGCGCGCGCGTGCACGCGGCGCGACGTGGCGGCCAGCGTCTCGGAGTCCGAGCTGCCCGAGTCCGCGTGCGCCGCGCCGTTCACTAGCTCTTCTGTAAGTAACATCGTAATGTTAGGAGGACGAGGCGTCTGCACGATAGAGAATTAAGGAAGAAGAAGCCGTGTTGCGCCGACTACAAATCATTTGGGACAAGGGCAAATGATGACGCGTCTACAGAATTGGCAACTACAACCGACGGCGCGTGTCAGCGACAGGCCACGGCATGTTACCTGTGTCGGTGGCTTCCGCCGACAACACGCCGCCGTGTATTTGAGCCCCGTACTCAAATAGACGAGTGACGCGTGTCGCTCGTGTGTATGCACACTCAGGTTCACGTGCTGTGTCCTGCGCGTGTACTCACTGTCGCCTGCAGTCCGGCGCGTCCTGCGCGTGTACTCACTGTCGCCTGCAGTCCGGCGCGTCCTGCGCGTGTACTCACTGTCGCCTGCAGTCCGGCGCGTCCTGCGCGTGTACTCACTGTCGCCTGCAGTCCGGCGCGTCCTGCGCGTGTACTCACTGTCGCCTGCAGTCCGGCGCGTCCTGCGCGTGTACTCACTGTCGCCTGCAGTCCGGCGCGTCCTGCGCGTGGCGCGGGCGCGCGCGGCCCGGCCGGGGCGCCGCACTGCGCGCGCGCACGTGCTGCTGTAGCGCGACCAGAGCGCTTCGAACAGCGCCGACAGGCGGACCGTCATCGAGTAGATCTGTAACATTTCACGAAGGGTAAGAGATAGGCCATGTCGCAGCGAGTTCGAGTTGAGCTTCGTGCGTGTGCGTGTGGCACGTACCCGGCTGCGGTTGTTGGTGTTGTACTGGCGGCTGTTGGCGAACACGAGGCGCACGTCGCTGGCGAACTGCGCCGCGTGTGTGTACGCTCCCTCCAGCAGGCGCGTGCGCACTGTGCCCAGGTCCATAGGGACGGCGATCACGCGGCAGTAGTCTAAGGGTACACATGTTACAGCATTACTAAAAGTTATAACGCTACGCGCCGTGCTACGCCGTAGTTATAAGGCTACGTGCCGTGCTACGCCGTAGTAAGGCTACGTGCCGTGCTACGTCGTAGTTATAACGCTACGCGCCGTGCTACGCCGTAGTTATAACGCTACGCGCCGTGCTACGCCGTAGTTATAACGCTACGCGACGTCCTACGCCGTAGTTATAACGCTACGCGCCGTGCTACGCCGTAGTTATAAGGCTACGTGCCGTGCTACGTCGTAGCTGATCTAATCAGCATGATACCATTGCCCATAAAATATATCATGGTACTGGTATCCAATGCGACAGTGAAATGTCACAAAATCCTATAAGGATATTTTGGTGCCTAGCGCCTGGTTGACATGAAATGATGATGAAATGAAAAGATAGTTAGTTTTTCGGTCTTCTTTTTCAGTCGCGTAGTTTTGCAAAGATTATATAGATAGGTAGTGAAATAAAAACTCCAAGATGGCGGCTGTTTTGAAAATGCCACAATGCGTTGTGAGTGGTGTTTCCGATCAAAGAGCGTTTTCTGACTTGCAGCCTAACATGAAAATAAATGAGTATCAGTTACCTGGCGCCTGCTCGGGTGACACGGGCTGGCGGAAGGGCCCCGCGTCCACCGACGCCATCAGCTCCGTCAGTACGTCTGCGCATGCGCCGCGCCACGCGCCGCCGCGCCGCGCCTGCGCACACATGCGAGGGTTACGTTCGTCAACAACAGTTTATTTCAATTAAACCGTTTACAGGCACTTTTGAATTGTCAAGGAGTCTGAGTTGCCAGAATGTAGGTTTACATCGTACGATCCTAAAACTATAATGGCCCCTTTGCATTTTGTGATTTATTCGGTTTGTAGACTGCGTATGACCGCATTCGCTAAATAAAATAGATATTTAAACGGCTAAAACCGGAAACATAATTTTCACAAATGATATTGCAAATATTTTTCAGACACTACAGATTTGTTTAAACGTCCGGTGGACGTCAGATACCTTGACGGTGGGCGAGGGTCAGTACTCTGTGGGTTACCTTGGCGGGCGCTCGGAGCGGCTCGTCGTCGGAGCTGTGGTAGCAGGCGGCCAGGTCGCGGTACTGCGCCAGGACGTCCACGTCGCGCCAGTGCGCGATGATGTGCAGCAGCAGGTCGGTGACGAGGGTCAGTACTCTGTGGGTTACCTTGGCGGGCGCTCGGAGCGGCTCGTCGTCGGAGCTGTGGTAGCAGGCGGCCAGGTCGCGGTACTGCGCCAGGACGTCCACGTCGCGCCAGTGCGCGATGATGTGCAGCAGCAGGTCGGTGACGAGGGTCAGTACTCTGTGGGTTACCTTGGCGGGCGCTCGGAGCGGCTCGTCGTCGGAGCTGTGGTAGCAGGCGGCCAGGTCGCGGTACTGCGCCAGGACGTCCACGTCGCGCCAGTGCGCGATGATGTGCAGCAGCAGGTCGGTGACGAGGGTCAGTACTCTGTGGGTTACCTTGGCGGGCGCTCGGAGCGGCTCGTCGTCGGAGCTGTGGTAGCAGGCGGCCAGGTCGCGGTACTGCGCCAGGACGTCCACGTCGCGCCAGTGCGCGATGATGTGCAGCAGCAGGTCGGTGACGAGGGTCAGTACTCTGTGGGTTACCTTGGCGGGCGCTCGGAGCGGCTCGTCGTCGGAGCTGTGGTAGCAGGCGGCCAGGTCGCGGTACTGCGCCAGGACGTCCACGTCGCGCCAGTGCGCGATGATGTGCAGCAGCAGGTCGGTGACGAGGCGCGCCTGGCGCACGATGGGCGAGTGCGCCTCGTTGAACTGCTCGGCGTTGCTCGCCAAGTAGCGCACGTCGAACTGTGCGGCGGCCGCGCGTCTGCGCCGACAGAACATGGTCAGTTAGTCTTGTGTATTGTAGAGCCGCTTCCCTCAACCACAATATAAATATGGACCGCACAGAAACTACGAACAGACGTTCGAAACGGCACACTCACACAGACGCCAGCATCTACTACGAGGCCCCTAAGCGATAGTCACGGTACTCTCAGTCGCGGGTGCCGTGTCGAGACGAGTGGTTGTTTTATACGTTTTATCTCTAGCGCCACAGACAGTCCGCGATCTCTTTAAAAATGAAACGGACGTGTTGCGTAGTACTAAAAAAAAAAAAAAAAAACAAAATTGTCGTCATAGGTTTCGACGGTATTCAAGTCGATAGTGACGTTAAAATGTAAGTCCAAGATGGCGGTTGCGAAAATTATAAAATTTTTCGTCGTGTCGTTTTCATAGTTTTCGAGGATGCTAAAGCCGATAGTGACGCGCGCGCAGGCCGGGTACTGCAGCAGCTCCAATTCAATTTATTTATTGCATCAAATATGGTAGGTACACTAAGTTCTTATAATAAAATATTAAGTAACACACATTTGGCCAATATTTAGCATGCAATAGTACATACTTACAATTTTTACATTTAAGATTTTAATTATTACGTAACTATATTTTGTCAATTTATGTATCTACTTATCAGTTATATATATCTGTGCTTTATTGTGTGTAATTTACAGGGACACTTTTGAAAGAACTCATCTATCAAAATCAAAATATTTTATTTCACATAAGCCTACATGGGCACTTATGAAACGTCAGAAGCTAGGTGCACGGTTCCAATTGGTCGTTTCCTATGGAGAAGAACCGGCAAGAAACTCCACGGTTACTCTTTTTAAAAATAATTGGCTTTTACAATATTTTCAAATTACAGTAGGTATGGGAGGATAGCGTAGGCCTGTCAACAAGTATCAGGTACTTGATAAAATAAAAAATGGTCTACAGATCTAAAGTCACATTAAAAAATAAGAATCTATCAAAAGGTTAAATAAAAACCTAATAAAACCTAGTGATATGATTCCCATTATAACCACTAATAAAGAGATGAAAATATCGAATAAAAACATTCTTGTAACAACCACTTCCGCAACGCAACACAAAACTTATTGAAGGGTAATTGAGTAATTGACTGAGGCAAAGCATTGTAAATAAGGGGAGCCATGTAAACGCAGCTCCGCCGAAAAAGTTCTAGCTTTGGAACGGGCATTGCAAAATCTAAATGTGTAATTTTCCTTTTATTTGTGTTATCTTTCCGTTCAAATAGTTCAAGATTGGACCTCACAAACCTGACAATTTCGTAAATATAAATGCATCGCCGTGTGCCGTGTGGTGCCGGCCTAGAATTGCATCACCCCAACTCTTCCCGTGGGTGTCGTAAGAGGCGACTAAGGGACATACACCGGGGGGCGGGCAGCAGCGCCCCCTGCAGACTGATAACATCACCAAACTGCGATCCCCAACCCGCATGCCCAGCGTGGGGATTATGGGCATTACCCTTTAATGAAAACACAAGCCAGAAAATGGCCCCCAGTTCCCGGCCGCCTCGCTATTCCTGGTCATGGTAGCGGCCATGGTAACGGCGGGGCAGGGGGTGCTAAGAATCCCCGGGCTACATTAGGCTACCGATCACTACTTAAAAATATGACCCTGGCTACGTTTAACGGACGCACTCTGAGGCTTGACCACCATCTAGCGCAGTTGGAAGTGGAATTAGAGAACATTAAATGGCATGTTCTAGGGTTATGCGAAGTCCGTAGAGAGGGGGAGGACACCGTAACCTTAGACTCGGGCCATCTTCTCTACTTTCGCGAGGGTGATAAAACATCCCAGGGTGGCGTAGGTTTCCTCGTCAACAAGGCGCTCTCAAACAACGTCCAAGAAATCTCCAGTGTTTCGACCAGGGTAGCGTACCTGGTCCTTCGGCTGTCCAAGCGGTACAGCTTGAAGGTAATTCAGGTTTACGCACCGACCTCGGCGCACTCGGATGATGAAGTGGAGGATATGTATGAGGACATATCCAAAGCCTTACACAACACCACTAAGGCTCACTTCAACGTTGTAATGGGGGACTTTAACGGCAGGGTGGGAACCCGGACTGGCAACGAATCCCGAGTAGGCCCGCATGGTTATGGAGTTAGGAACCACAGGGGGCAAATGCTTGTCAACTTCCTTGAGAAGGAGGGGCTGTTCTTAATGAACTCCTTCTTTAAGAAGCCGCCCCAGAGGAAGTGGACGTGGAGAAGCCCCGACACTGTGACTAAAAATGAGATTGACTTCATCATGACGGATAGCAAGCATATATTCAGAGATGTCTCAGTGATCAACAGGTTCAATACCGGATCTGATCACCGACTCCTCCGAGGCTCTCTGAATATTGTTTTTCCTGACGGAGACGAAAATAGCAACCCCGTCGGATGTGGCGTACCTCAACTACCCGGGTTACTCTCTTGAACACAAGTTCAAGAAGCAAGCTGGGGTCTGTGTGTACGTCCGCGATGACATTTGTTGTCGTCGTCTCCGTTGCTTTGAAAAATCGGGTTTTTCTGCCATATGGCTACTTGTGGACACAGGCATGGAGAAATTTCTCTACATCGGCGTCTACCGATCGCACAGCGGTGACCAGGAGACAACGGCGCTCTTTAATTACCTCGTGGAGTCGACTGACGTAGCCCAGCAACGGTACCCAACAGCGAAGCTCATTTTTCTGGGGGACTTTAACGCCCATCATAAAGAGTGGTTGTTCCCGTTCCAGAAAACTGACCATGCTGGGTTAGAGGCGCGCAAGTTTGCTTTAACGCTAGATCTAACCCAGATGGTGAATGTGGCAACGCGGGTACCGGATGTCGACGGCCATACTCCCAATTGCTTGGACCTTCTGCTGGCAACTGATCCGGACAGTCATTCAGTATCGGTCTCAGCCCCGCTGGGAACGTCTGACCACTGCCTGGTGAAATCCATTTCGACCTGCTCTCCTCCAGATGAGAGTCCTAGAGGCACGAGGCGAGTATGGCGATATGAGTCAGCAGACTGGGATGAGATGCGGCACTTTTTTGCGTCTTATCCATGGCGGCAGGTGTGCTTCTCCTCGGGTGACCCCTCGTGCTGTGCTGACGAGGTTGCGGAGGTGATTCAGCAGGGGATGGAGTATTTTATTCCATTCTCCGACATCCAGCTCGGTCACAAATCCCGGCCTTGGTATAATGCAGAATGCGCCCGCGCTGAGGCCCGTAAAGAGTCTGCGTACCAAGCCTGGGTCAAGGCCCGCGACCGCAAAGTTAGAGCGCGTAGGGTTCGCGCGAGGAAAAGAGCCTTTAATTCTGCCGCTAAGTTCTGCAAGCGGGTCTTACGTGGGGCACGTTTTGACCATGTCGGACGTATTGGGAACAAACTAGCATCACACCCTCCGGGTAGTAAACAGTTCTGGTCCCTGTCTAAAGCGGTTGAAACGAATTTCTGTCGTCCCACTTTGCCTCCAATGATGAAACCAGATGGGTCGCTGGCTCACTCTGCAAGTGAGAAAGCAAATTTATTTGCATCTCTCTTTGCAAGCAATTCACGTCTGGACGCTGGCTCGAAGCAACCACCCACTGTATCTCATTGTGGCTCCTCGATGCCGGAGATCGCAATTCACATTAAAGAGGTCCGAAGAGTATTGTGCAGTCTGGACGTGAACAAGGCGAGCGGGCCTGATGGTATTCCAGCGAGAGTGTTGAGGCAGTGTGCGCCTGAACTGTCTCCTGTGTTGACACGCTTGTTCCGCCTCTCTCTTGAAAAAAGAACGGTGCCAAAATCCTGGAAGATTGCAAATGTACAACCAGTGCCCAAAAAGGGCGACCGTGCAGACCCTGCCCATTACCGTCCAATCGCCATTACCTCCATTCTGTGCAAGGTTATGGAAAGGGTACTGAACAGTAAGTTGCTGACCTACCTTGAAGACAATGATCTCCTCAGTGACCGTCAATATGGCTTTCGCCGGGGACGGTCAACTGGCGATCTTCTTGTGTATGTCACGCACTGCTGGGGCGAAGCCATCGAGAAACACGGCGAAGCACTTGCTGTATCGCTTGATATCTCGAAGGCCTTTGACAGGGTCTGGCACGCCGGTCTACTCAGCAAGCTTCCTGCTTATGGCATCCCCGCTGATTTTTGTAGCTGGATATCAGACTTCCTGAGTGAGCGAGCGATCAGAGTGGTCGTTGACGGCTGCTCCTCTGACCTTATGGCTATTGATGCCGGAGTTCCTCAGGGGTCTGTTCTCTCTGCAACTCTTTTCCTGCTGCACATCAATGACCTACTTCGGCCTGGTATTGTTGGGTACGCAGATGACAGTACTGTTTCAGAGAGATACTTGTCCAGCGCAAAAGCCAGCGGGGCCGAAGTTCGTTTCTTGAGAGAGGCCATGGTAGAGCGGACAGATTTGACCTTAAGCCTTGTCTCCCAGTGGGGTGATGACAATTTGGTCTCTTTTAACGCCACCAAGACACAAGCGTGTCTTTTTACCGCCAAAAGGAGTCATTTTGACCAGACTCCTACTTTCCGGGGTACATCTGTTCCTGTAACAGATCGGCTCGAGCTCCTAGGCATGGAGTTGACGTCTAGTCTCAACTTCGGCGCTACCATCGAGTACAAAGCCCAAACTGCGGCCAAGAAGCTGGGCATCCTAAATAGGGTGAAGCGATACTTTACGCCTGGACAGCTTTTAACCCTTTACAAAGCGCAAGTCCGATCCTGCATGGAGTATTGCAGCCACCTTTGGGATGGCTCAGCGAAATATCAACTTGCCGCGCTTGACTCGGTGGAACGCAGAGCTAAGAGGCTCATTGGCGACGAAGAACTGGTGGATGCCAAGCTTCACAGCTTGGCTCATCGCCGCAAGGTTGCCTGCTTGTCGGTCTTCTACAGATTGTACTTCGGTGAGTGTGCCCAAGAACTCCACGACCTCATTCCACCGGCCCCCTTCTACCTTCGGACATCCAGACGCACTGCAAGTTACCATCCCTACCTAGTTGCTATTCCACCAATTCGCACTAAGCGTTTTCAAATGTCTTTTATAATGCGCACAGCAAAAGAGTGGAACTCTTTACCTGCGTCTGTGTTTCCGAGCTCATACAACCCGAATCTCTTCAAAGTAAGAGTGAACAGGCTTCTTCTGGGTGAGCTCACTCCATCGTCGACTTTGTCTCTGTCAACTCTGACCTAGACTAGAGTCAAGAGCAAACCCATTTCAAATAAAAAAAAAAAAAAAAAAAATATCAATCTGAAGCTTGAAAGAAACCGTCTGATGAAGTCCACGCTCCGACCTAACCCAATGCAAATCATGGCGGGCACCGAGAAGTTCCAGCAGCTTCTCGGGAATAGATTTGCTGCCTTGGATCCCACTGATGACGCTGACGAGACCCTACACAATCTGGTCGAAACTATGAGAGACGAGGGCATCAAGTTCTGTCAAAAGCAGCGTACTGGCAAGAAATCCAAACTTTCGGATGAGACTCTCGGGCTGATGACAAAAAGACGGGAAACCACCCAAGCGACTTCGTCAGACAGGTCAGACCTGAACAAGCGAATTGCGAAGATGGTACGGCGCGACCTTCGGAGCTCCAACACACGCCTCATTGAAGAGGCAATAGAGCGAAACCGAGGTTCCAAAGTATTCACTCAGCAGCTTGGCAGGAGCCACCTGACGAAGCTTAAAACGCACGACGGGAGGACCGTTTTGTCGAAACCGGAGATCTTCACCGAGATAGAGGATTTCTATGGCCGATTATACGCTGCACATGCCCTTCGTCCCCAACGAGACGGCCAAGATTCCAGAGCCACCCTGACACGCCACTATACCGACGAACTGCCTGACATCAGTCAAGACGAGATCGTGCTAGCTCTGAGGCAGCTTAAAAATGGAAAAGCCCCTGGTGAGGACGGAATAACATCAGAGCTTTTGAAAGCCGGAGGAGCCCCTGTTATACAGGAACTACAGAATCTCTTCAACACCGTCCTTCACAGTGGGAGAACTCCAAAGGCGTGGAGCGGGAGTTTGGTGGTGCTCTTTTTTAAGAAGGGAGATAAAACCCTCCTTAAAAATTACAGACCCATCTCGCTTCTGAGCCACGTCTATAAGCTGTTCTCACGGGTGGTCACGAACCGTCTCGCCTGGAGACTCGACGAGTTCCAGCCACCGGAACAGGCCGGGTTTCGCGGAGGATACGGCACCATAGATCACATACACACAGTGCGGCAGATTATACAGAAGTCCGAAGAGTATAATCAGCCCCTGTGTCTGGCCTTTGTGGACTATGAGAAGGCCTTTGACTCTGTCGAAACCTGGGCTGTTCTGGAATCCTTACAGCGATGCCAAGTAGACTGTCGTTATATCGAGGTGCTGAGATGTCTCTACGACGCCGCCACCATGTGTGTCCAAGTACAGGACCAGCAGTCCAAACCCATCCAACTGCGCAGAGGAGTGAGACAGGGGGATGTCATATCCCCGAAACTGTTCACGAGCGCGTTGGAAGATATGTTTAAGACGCTGGACTGGAAAGGTAAGGGCATTAACATAAACGGCGATTACATCTCACACCTGCGATTCGCTGATGACATAGTCTTGATGGCGGAGTCGCTGGAGGAGCTAACCCAGATGCTGGACGGCCTAGCTTCAGCCTCGCGACACATCGGTCTCGGCATGAATCTGGATAAAACCAAAGTCATGTTCAATGGCCTCATTGACCCGGGACCGGTCGTCGTGCACGGCCACCCTCTCGAAATTGTTTCCGAATATACTTACCTCGGGCAAATTCTGCAGTTAGGTAAAAACAATTTTGAGAGGGAGGCCAAGAGAAGGATCCAGCTAGGCTGGGCAGCGTTTGGGAAACTACGTCGAGTCTTCTCGTCATCTATACCGCAATGCTTGAAAACGAAAGTTTTCAATCAGTGCGTCCTACCCGTCATGACCTACGGGGCTGAAACGTGGACACTCACGATACGGCTGGTCCACCAGTTCAAAGTCGCTCAGCGAGCTATGGAAAGAGCTATGCTCGGAGTCTCTCTGAAGGATAGGATCCGTAACGAATGCATCCGACAGAGAACGAAAGTTATCGACATAGCTCAAAGAATTAGCAAGCTGAAGTGGCAGTGGGCAGGCCATATCTCGCGAAGAACCGACAACCGCTGGGGTAAACGAGTTCTTGAGTGGAGACCGCGACTCGGCAAACGTAGTGTGGGACGCCCTCCGGCCAGGTGGGATGACGATCTGCGAAAGACTGCAGGCAGATGCTGGATGCGTCAAGCTGAAGACAGGGCGCTATGGCGCTCATTAGGGGAGGCCTATGTCCAGCAGTGGACTGCTATAGGCTGATGATGATGATGATGATGAAATGCATCGGACAGTCAATAGATTGTGCGACTCGAATATAGGCCTGCATGAGTCAGACCTACGCCATTTCGGAAGTTTCCCCACACTACTATACCGTATCGTATTAGTGAGCAGACGTATGCGTGATACACTATTAGGGCGGTACGCAAAGATGTGATATTATTAATTCTTTTAAGGCAAATACAAACTGATTGATTTTTTTTATTTCGATGTGATTCTTCCAAGTAAAATGCTCATCAAGTGTTACTCCCAGGAATTTAGCACTAGGTACCTGTTCTATACAATGATTCCACAACAAGCAGCACGTACCTGTAGAACAGGTTGTCGAAGCGCGCGCGGATGGTGGCCAGGTCGATGGGGTAGGGCACGACCCGCGCGTAGGCCGGGTACTGCTGCAGGTCCACGGGCGCCACGAAGGCCTCCGCCGCCGACAGCGACATGACGCAGCCGATGTGCTGCGCGATGGCGCGGCAGGCGGCGGCCCGCTCGCCGCGCGGGGGCCACTCGGCGGGCTCGGCGCGGTACAGCGCGGCCTCCAGCTCGTGCGGCAGCACGGCCACGGCGCCGCCCGCCACGCTGGGCAGGCGCTCCGGGTCCAGCGGCTCCAGGTCCCACGGGGACAGGCGCTCCACCTACACACTACTTGTTTATACTTCAAACTAGCGACCCACCCCTGCTTCGGTTATTAAAACGACGCGGTCACGTCACACTGACAAAAACGAAACGCGACTAAAAAAATAACAATTCGCGACTAATAAATAATAATATGTATCACACTAATATTATAAAGGTGAAGGTTTGTGAGTGTGTGTGTGTTTATATGTTTGTTACTTCTTCACGCTCAAACGGCTGGACCAATTTTGATAAAATTTGGTATGGAGGTAGCTGACACCCTGGATTAATATATAGACTATAAATAAATAAATATAGAAGCTACAGCCCATCAGTGACTGACGGACCGACGAAGACGCGGTGCAGTCTGTAATAGGGTTTCCATTGACACACACACCCTTTAGGTACCTGCAGCTCCCTAAAAACAGAAGGTGCAATCATAACACGACCATCGCTCAACACAATGCTGCAGCACATACCTCGGAGTTGTCCCAGCGCACGCGCAGCGACAGGAAGTGTGCGGCGGCGGCGCGGGCCCACTGCTCGGCCGCGGGGCCCGCCAGGCCCGCCGCGGCCGCGCTGTCGGCTGCGGAGGCCTCGCCACCTGGACAGAGACATGTAACAATGCGTGGTGCTACGGCATAAATAAAGCGATGACGTCACGACAGCCACGCCGCAACGCAGTCAGTCATTTTGCTCTTGAAAGATATGCTGTCTTACATAGGTATATCGCAGATGGTGCGCTTAATTTGCTGTTTTACAAATTAAAAATAATATTTCACAGTTCCAATTGGTCGTTTCCTATGGAGCCGGCAAGAAACTCCACAGTTACTCTTTTAAACATAATTGGCTTTTACAATGTTTTCAAATTACAGTAGGTATGAGAGGACAGCGTAGGCCTGTCAACAAGTACCAGGTACTTGATAAAATAGAAAATGGTCTACAGATCTTAGTCTACATAACCGGCTAGCTGTTCTACAAAACAGCTGATGATTACTAGTTTTATTTATTTGTTTCGGACGCCATTATGACAAACAAGAGCCACGTGCGACAGAAGTTACACCTAAAATCGACAATCTGACGTTTCATTTCACTTTTTTTTGTATAACCTCTAATCGTTGACCAGCTGCGTTGTAAAATGCAAACGTTTAAGCAATTCTGTGTGTTGTTCTGTAATTATGGAAAATCGCTAAACGTCGTCATTACATGACTTTTTGTCCGACAGATTCATGATGAGTTAGTGCCAAACTGTTCTATGTTTTGATGCAAAATATACTTAGCTCTATTAAAATGGGGTGTGTCACGTTTGATATAGAAACAAAAGTTCTAACGATCATAAGACCTAATTTCGTTTAATATAATTTTTATTTAATATAACGGTCAACGGTCATAATGAATTATTGATATAACTTCTTTTTACCTAATTTCATATGGTATAATGAACATTTTACCTAATTTCATATGGTATAATGAACAGTTTATATAATGCACATTTGAAATAATATTCACATAATATAATATTCAGTTGCTATAATATTCAAAATCTATAAGTAACGTTTAATATAATTTAGAAATATCTACTTTTATTTTTGCAAAAATGTTTGTTTTCTTCTTTTACTTGTTATGTTGTGGCTTTATCGTTGAATTAATTATATTACACACACAACACACACACATAGGATACAAGACACACACACACACACGACATAGGATGCAAGAGCGAGCGAAGGGCACCCCGAGGTTCGGTTGTGTTAGGTTACTTTAAAGCCTTCACTCAGAAATAGAACACACACACATAGAACACAAGAGCGATTCTTTACATATAATGCTGGAGCGGGCGAAGGGCAGAAAATTAGTTAATATGAATGTTAGGTCAAATGAACGTTATATAAAAGGAGCATTATACAATATGAAAATTATATGAAATGAACGTTATACTAAATGAAATTAGAGAAAAAGAAAATTAGTTAAAATTAATGTTAGGTCAAATGAACGTTATATAAAAGGAGCATTATACAATATGAAAATTATATGAAATGAACGTTATACTAAATGAAATTAGAGAAAAAGAAAATTATATCAAATATAACATTCGATCATATGACATTAGGTTAAGTGTTTTTATAGCATATGAAAATTATATCATATGAGAGTTATGTCAAACGAAATTAGACCATCTGTTGTTATACCAAACATTACACACCCATTAAAATGTCTATTTGAATTAATATAATCATATAAACTTAGGTCATAAAAAATTGTTAAAAGTATTGTATGCCTAACATGGTGGAGCAGTGCAAACGCACACCACAATAAAGATCTTTGACTTTGTCGTTCAGGTGTTTTACATAAGTTTACATAACGCAGCTGTTTTGTAAATCAGCGGATTCGAAAATCCATTTGCGACACATACCCCACCAACCAGATCTAGGCTAGTTTTAGTATGGAGCGAGATCTGAATTTGGCGCTCTTTGGACCCTCAAGTACACAAACTTATAAAGGTATTTTTATTTTTTGTAAATTATGCAATTTTGAAAAGGTTTTTTTTAGTTTGACTGTTCGCCCTACGGACGAACCGACCCTACCACCGACAGTAACTCTACAGTCGTATGGCGGCGCCGCACTGCTGCAGGAAGCACACCAGCACAGTACTGACCCGTGTTCTCCAGCACCTGGCCGGTCCACCAGCAGTCGTCGATCATGCAGCGGAAGCGGTCGCCCGCGCCCCAGCGCCGCTGCACGGCCGCGTCGTACTGCTGGCGCAGCACCAGGAAGTCGATGACGTCAGGCATGTCGTGGTAGCGCACGGTGAGCGAGCGCGCCGCGTCCAGCGAGCACGCCAGGCGCAGGCACGCCACGCGCGGCGGCTTGATCACGTACTTTATGCCCACGACCTTCACTAGCTCGCATTCCTGAAACGAATCGCTGTTACGTGCTACGGCGTAGCCGAGTGCTACGATGGCGTAGCAGATGTGTTATCAGCTACGCCACCGTCGCTTGAGTGCAGATGGTTTATTCGAGAGAGAATAAACCGAAGTTGTAAACCATTTATTTCAATGAGGCACATAAAAGGCACTTTCGCATGTCAAAACAAGAAAATAGAATTGATCCAGTTGAGCCTTCCAAAAGATAGTTTCTTATGGAGAAGAATAGGCAAGAAACTCTTTTAAATTGAGTGATTGAATCTCCTAACAATGTGACACTTACATATACGTGCGTCCTCTCCCAGGGCTTGTCTCGTGGGTTCACCTTATACACGTCCTTCTCTGCGACGGCCTCGAAGTACCGCTGGTGACCCTGAACACATGCGACACATTGGATATTTGTAAGTACCGCTGGTGACCCTGAACACATGCGACACATTGGATATTTGTAAGTACCGCTGGTGACCCTGAACACATGCGACACAATGGATATTTGTAAGTACCGCTGGTGACCCTGAACACATGCGACACATTGGATATTTGTAAGTACCGCTGGTGACCCTGAACACATGCGACACATTGGATATTTGTAAGTACCGCTGGTGACCCTGAACACATGCGACACAATGGATATTTGTAAGTACCGCTGGTGACCCTGAACACATGCGACACATTGGATATTTGTAAGTACCGCTGGTGACCCTGAACACATGCGACACATTTGATATTTGTAAGTACCGCTGGTGACCCTGAACACATGCGACACATTGGATATTTGTAAGTACCGCTGGTGACCCTGAACACATGCGACACATTGGATATTTGTAAGTACCGCTGGTGACCCTGAACACATGCGACACATTGGATATTTGTAAGTACCGCTGGTGACCCTGAACACATGCGACACAATGGATATTTGTAAGTACCGCTGGTGACCCTGAACACATGCGACACATTGGATATTTGTAAGTACCGCTGGTGACCCTGAACACATGCGACACATTTGATATTTGTAAGTACCGCTGGTGACCCTGAACACATGCGACACATTTGATATTTGTAAGTACCGCTGGTGACCCTGAACACATGCGACGCATTGGATATTTGTAAGTACCGCTGGTGACCCTGAACACATGCGACACATTTGATATTTGTAAGTACCGCTGGTGACCCTGAACACATGCGACACATTTGATATTTGTAAGTACCGCTGGTGACCCTGAACACATGCGACACATTTGATATTTGTAAGTACCGCTGGTGACCCTGAACACATGCGACACATTGGATATTTGTAAGTACCGCTGGTGACCCTGAACACATGCGACACATTTGATATTTGTAAGTACCGCTGGTGACCCTGAACACATGCGACACATTCGATATTTGTAAGTACCGCTGGTGACCCTGAACACATGCGACACATTGGATATTTGTAAGTACCGCTGGTGACCCTGAACACATGCGACACATTTGATATTTGTAAGTACCGCTGGTGACCCTGAACACATGCGACACATTGGATATTTGTAAGTACCGCTGGTGACCCTGAACACATGCGACACATTTGATATTTGTAAGTACCGCTGGTGACCCTGAACACATGCGACACATTCGATATTTGTAAGTACCGCTGCCGCTGGTGACCCTGAACACATGCGACACATTCGATATTTGTAAGTACCGCTGGTGACCCTGAACACATGCGACACATTGGATATTTGTAAGTACCGCTGGTGACCCTGAACACATGCGACACATTCGATATTTGTAAGTAACGCTGCCGCTGGTGACCCTGAACACATGCGACACATTCGATATTTGTAAGTAACGCTGCCGCTGGTGACCCTGAACACATGCGATACATTCGATATTTGACTCGGAACATGTCACTTACTGGCGAGGATAGCTTCTAAAGAGTCATTTATTTGCACACGACCTTTTTATACGCTACTTGATATTGTTTACTCCTAGCACCCAGATATAAAAAAAGGTTCAGTTATTGTTTTTTGATGTTTTACTGGTTTTTATTTTTGTTTTCGGTAGAACTTTTTGTATTATATAAAGTTCGTTTTATAGCATTTTTTTAGAGTTCGATAAAAAAAAAACAGAGCGAATCATCACATAATGTTGTTACCGCATACTAAAATATACCAGCGTTGAGTTTTCTTTGAATGAAAAAATATACAATACTCACAAGTCTAAAATACAGACACTGGTCCCCCATCTGCGGGTGGTAAGGTGCCTTCCGCGGCGACACGGCCGTCAGCCACTCGCCCGGCCGGTACGCGTCCGGCAGCTCGGGCGCGGGGCCCGCGGGGCCGGCGGGGCCCGCGGGCACGGCGGGGCCCGGCGCGGGGCCCGGCGACGCGGGCGGCGACGCGGGCGCGGGGGGCGGGGCCGCGCGCTTCGACACCACCGTGCTGGGGCTGTAACTGGACACGTGCTCAACTGATGGACCCGCGATACTTTACGTTTGTTGAAGGTATGTGAGGACTACGCGGTGGCTCAAGGGCTTAGGTATAATGTCGCTAAGAGTGAGTTTCTCGTGTTTAAAGTTGGCGCCAGAAGAGACTTGAATGTGCCGTGTATCTCATTAGCAAGTAAAGGCCTACTTGCTGAAGCGAGTCTCAAAATTTAAGTACCTGGGGCATTGGGTCACCGAGGACCTATGTGATGACCTAGACATAGAGAGGGAGCGGAGAGCGCTGTCTGTTCGAAGTAATATGTTGGCCCGTAGGTTTGCACGGTGTACTTTTGAGGTTAAAATGACGCTATTTAGAGCCTATTCTCAGACTTTCTACACCTGCAGCCTCTGGGTCAAGTATACGCAGAAGGCATACAGCGCTCTGCGTGTACAATATAACAATGCCTTCAGGATGCTTGTGGGGCTGCCGCGGTTTTGTAGCGCTTCGGGTATGTTTGCCGATGCGAGGGTGGATGATTTTTATGCCATCATTCGAAAGCGATGCGCTTCTCTCCGTCACAGAACATGCGTCAGCTCCCATAGTATGTTGAGGGCATTGAGTGACCGATGGAACTGCCCGATGCTTGGCCGGTGGGTGAGACTGCACACACAGGTCGGCCTTAAGTAGTTTATTTATATAATGTTTTGTTTTTATTTATTTTATTTTTTCTTTGTGATTGTATGTTACTAACAATAGTTAATTAAGTAATTTTATGTAAATACTAACATTATGGACTGTAAGGTCTGCAAATAAAAGTTTATTATTATTATTATTTGCAGCCTCATTACAGTTATCCTAAGGAAAGTATGCGCTTTGGGAATCATCGTTTATCTTCGGAAAAACGAACGCGCGATCTGATATAGAGCTGTTACAACCATAAAATACTTGCTTATTTTGTATTACCATGATTGCAAAATTATAGTTATACCTACATTAACAACTCTATGCAATTCCAATTCCTTTTCTATGGGGGATTACTCCGTGGCTGGACGTTTGTGCCACTTCGGAAACACGAGGTTTCCCGAAGCGCATAGCTTTTCTGGTTTACATTCAAGCCGATCTTTTACTGATATTTTTTTTTTTTTCTTGTAGGTCATACAAATATTTGTTCCGTGCGGGAATCGAACCCGCGACACGCAGCGCAGCAGTCAATCGCTTAACCACTGCGCCAACCGTGCCGTCAAATCTATCTATCTCTATAATATATTTATCTTTTCCTATTATACAGTAGTCCCAATGATCGCGACGGTAGGTCGCGGTGGAGCAAAATGAAAGTCCACTCAGACTGGAAACAATAAAGTGAGCAGTTGAAGCTGTTACTCTATGAACACGACACGTACCGGTTGGTGGGCAGAGGTCTCCGCCGCGCGCGCGCGGGAGGCGCCAGCGCCGCGCCCGCCTCCCAGTCCGAGTACTGCGACGACGAGGACGAACTGAATAGTAATAAAACAACATGTTAGTTAATATACTGACCGGGACACGACGTAAGTACTACAGTTTAGACAGAACATCGAATACTGTGTCGCATGTCGGGTGAGCGGTCGATAGCTAAGGTAAGAAGAAAGCATTCATATTTGGATGAACCATTCACTTTCGAGTGAGGAGTGTCTCTCGCTGGCGCGACATCCGCGGGTATCCTTCGTATCAGACATACAGCGTGGCAGGGTCGTGCAGGTCATCGACGTGCAAACTATAATCATGTATTCAGCACTAGACTCCTGACCAGTTAAAAAAACAAAATCTCCTGTTTCATAGAAGTGCCTCCGCGGTCAAAATGAATGAAACAGCAAATTTTTTTGATGACCAACGAAAAGTTCAACGCTGGGGTGTTCAGAATCTTGTGCTGAAGTCATGCTTACAGTTTGCGCGTCGATGTGCCTGCCCGCCTGTGTACAACTGTACATGCTACGTGTACAACTGTACATGCTACGTGTACAACTGTACATGCTACGTGTACAACTGTACATGCTACGTGTACAACTGTACATGCTACGTGTACAACTGTACATGCTACGTGTACGACTGTACATGCTACGTGTACAACTGTACATGCTACGTGTACAACTGTACATGCTACGTGTACAACTGTACATGCTACGTGTACGACTGTACATGCTACGTGTACTCAGCGCTACAAGGATCTTTTGACGCATGACACTTGCAGGGCGCCGTTGTTAGTAAACATTCGTGAACTGCATTGAAAACCACAGATTGCGCTAGCAGAACGTTACATTATGAACTTAGTGTAGAATTTGGGTCACAAGATACAAGCTGTGCCTAGTTTGAGCCGCTGTTCAATCTGTCGAGTCTTCTGATAGTTAGTATTTACTTTGGGTCACAAGATACAGGCTGTGCCTAGTTTGAGCCGCCAATCTGTCGAGTCTTCTGATAGTTAGTATTTACTTTGGGTCGCAAGATACAGGCTGTGCCTAGTTTGAGCCGCCAATCTGTCGAGTCTTCTGATAGTTAGTATTTACTTTGGGTCACAAGATACAGGCTGTGCCTAGTTTGAGCCGCCAATCTGTCGAGTCTTCTGATAGTTAGTATTTACTTTGGGTCGCAAGATACAGGCTGTGCCTAGTTTGAGCCGCCAATCTGTCGAGTCTTCTGATAGTTAGTATTTACTTTGGGTCACAAGATACAGGCTGTGCCTAGTTTGAGCCGCCAATCTGTCGAGTCTTCTGATAGTTAATATTTTATTTTATTACTAGTTAGGTTCAGAACTGTGTGTAAGTAATTAAATAAATCTGAATTTGAACAAGACGGCGGCGTTATTTAAAATGTTTGCCACGCGCCAAACGATCCTTGTATAACTTTAGACTATTAAGTAAGCCAGCCGCGTCAGTTTAAGGCTTCGAGCACATTCACTGAACATCCGACACAGTTTGCGTCTACTGCACCAACCTGTCGCTCTTACTCTTATTAGTCCCCGAGTTATGCGAGCTGCGACAAAGGTATTCACAGCATTAGTTGACAGTTTTATAACGCAACGGAATGGGGCGGTAACGTTATCGCGTTATGATGACCAACATAATGATGTACAGTATTTTTATCTCACGAAGCGACGCGCGCTTTGCTTGTGGTAACCTAGTGTACAGACACGCTGTGAATGTGTGCGTGAAGACGGGTAGCTTCAGCACATAACACACACTGCTGACTTCGCTGTTGTCTCGGACGGTGCCGAGAGCTGCTGCGCTAACGCTAGCGTGAGATCAAAATACTGTACCATTTATAAGATTTGTTGATATCTGGTTAACTCAAAGAATTATATAAGAGCAGTTTTGAGCAAGAAATATAAATTAATTGGTATAACTTTAGGCGGGATAGGCTGTAGGCATCGCCTATGATGGAATACAAAACATGATGTACGATAAGTAACACTTACTGAGTTTGAAAAACGTTTGTCTGTGAAGTGTGGCCAGTTAGTTGACCAACTTGTAGAAAAGATTTATCGATTGAATGAAGAGGGCAAGACTCGCTGAATACATTGAGATGACGAATGAGAAAAATCAAAATAAAAATATTTTATTTCAAATACACCTACATGGGCACTTAGGAAACGTCAGAAGCTAGGTGCACGGTTCCAATAGGTCATTTCCTCAGGAGAAGAGCCGGCAAGAAATAATTTTACAATGTTTTCAAATGACTTAATAGGTATGGGAGGGCAGTGTAGCCGCCGCCCATCATGTAGGTATGGGAGGGCAGTGTAGCCGCCGCCCATCATGTAGGTATGGGAGGACAGTGTAGCCGCCGCCCATCATGTAGGTATGGGAGGACAGTGTAGCCGCCGCCCATCATGTAGGTATGGGAGGACAGTGTAGCCGCCGCCCATCATGTAGGTATGGGAGGACAGTGTAGCCGCCGCCCATCATGTAGGTATGGGAGGACAGTGTAGCCGCCGCCCATCATGCAGGTATGGGAGGACAGTGTAGCCGCCGCCCATCATGTAGGTATGGGAGGGCAGTGTAGCCGCCGCCCATCATGTAGGTATGGGAGGGCAGTGTAGCCGCCGCCCATCATGTAGGTATGGGAGGACAGTGTAGCCGCCGCCCATCATGTAGGTATGGGAGGACAGTGTAGCCGCCGCCCATCATGTAGGTATGGGAGGACAGTGTAGCCGCCGCCCATCATGTAGGTATGGGAGGACAGTGTAGCCGCCGCCCATCATGTAGGTATGGGAGGACAGTGTAGCCGCCGCCCATCATGTAGGTATGGGAGGACAGTGTAGCCGCCGCCCATCATGCAGGTATGGGAGGACAGTGTAGCCGCCGCCCATCATGTAGGTATGGGAGGGCAGTGTAGCCGCCGCCCATCATGTAGGTATGGGAGGGCAGTGTAGCCGCCGCCCATCATGTAGGTATGGGAGGACAGTGTAGCCGCCGCCCATCATGTAGGTATGGGAGGACAGTGTAGCCGCCGCCCATCATGTAGGTATGGGAGGACAGTGTAGCCGCCGCCCATCATGTAGGTATGGGAGGACAGTGTAGCCGCCGCCCATCATGTAGGTATGGGAGGACAGTGTAGCCGCCGCCCATCATGCAGGTATGGGAGGACAGTGTAGCCGCCGCCCATCATGTAGGTATGGGAGGGCAGTGTAGCCGCCGCCCATCATGTAGGTATGGGAGGACAGTGTAGCCGCCGCCCATCATGTAGGTATGGGAGGACAGTGTAGCCGCCGCCCATCATGCAGGTATGGGAGGACAGTGTAGCCGCCGCCCATCATGTAGGTATGGGAGGACAGTGTAGCCGCCGCCCATCATGTAGGTATGGGAGGGCAGTGTAGCCGCCGCCCATCATGCAGGTATGGGAGGACAGTGTACCTGGTGTCGGTGTCGCTGAGCTCCAGACTCGAGTTCCGGGAGTCGGGCGTGGAGCGGGCGTGGCGCGGGGCCCGCTGCACCCACTCGTCGCTGGTGTCGCTGCAGGACGCGGACTCGGGCTCGGGCGGCTCCTCGGGCAGGCGCGGGCGCGCGCGGGGCCGCTCGGCGGGGCCGCGCGGCCGGCGGCCCGCCCGGCGCCGCGGGCCCCCGCCGCCCTCGGTGGCCGTGCTGATCATGAGCGGCCGGCGCCGCATCTCGCGCCGGTACCAGCTCTGCTCGAGCGCGTTCAGCTCCAAGCTGCGAAGACGTTATTTATTAATTAGGCGAGGCGCACCGGTTTCCTCGCGATTTCGTTCGAACCCACGAATCACAACTCGTAGTTTATGTGGTAGCTCGCAAGTTTTGTTGTCGCTTCAATGCTATGGTACGACAGTTACCACGTCTTGTGTATGTGCTCCTGCGCCGCCAGCGCGAGCGGCGCCACGATGGGCCGCGTGCACTGCGGCACCAGCAGCGGGTCGCCGCGCTGCCAACTGCCCGCTGTGTATCGTACGCCTACGAAAATAAAACATTGTTTTGACCATTGTTGTAATTTTTGTGAAAAGTAGAACTTACCCTGATCAATTGTCATTGACATGTAAGATATAAAGCGGCTTATAATAAAAATCCATATATTACACCTCTTTTCAAGTAATAACAAATATTCAAACATAGAATCAAAATATTTGTTAATTAACTGTTCTGTTCTCTGGGACAGCGCCATATTATAAATGCGAAAGTAACCGTCTGTCTGTCTATTTATCTTTTCACGTCATAACGGACTTCGATCAAATTTGGCACATAGGTAGACCTATTTAAGTTAATACGACGAAATTTAAAATACGTACGTCTCACGCGTAATACCAAGAGTTCGACCTTCGCAATTTATCACCCTAAAGTAGGCATGCCTACGATAGTGAGGTGAAAATCCAAAATGGCGGCTGTAATTTTTTCATCATGAGTGTCGTTTTTATGGATTTCATGGGCGCTAAAGCCGATAGTGAGGTTAAAATAAAAATCCAAGATGGCGGTTGTAACTTTTTTTCAAATTTCATCATTGGTGTCGTTTTCATGGTTTTCGAGGGTGCTGAACCAATAATAAAGTCAAAATGAAAATCCAAGATGGTGGCTGTAATTTTTTTTAATTTTCATCATGGGTGTCGTTTTTATGGTTTTTAAGGGTGTTAAAACCGATAGTGATTCTTGTAAACGGCGTCCGTTTTTATAACAAGTTGCCATGGAAAATTAGCGATGGAAAATTCAAAACCTCCATCAAACGTGTCCTTATCAAAAAAGCATATTATAAGATTAAAGACTATGTTGAAGACAAGGTAGTTTGGCAATAATTCCTTCTGCACATGTGGCTTCCCTGGCTACTCATTAACGGCTTAACTATTTAAATGTCTATTAACTGCTCTCAAATTACGATGTTCATTTTTTATTTACTTTACTTTATTTACTTTTTTGACATAATCTCTTTATTACTTGACATTATATACAGAAAATTCAAATTTTTTTTCATCTCTTTATTAGTGGTTGTAATGGGAATCATATCACTAGGTTTTATTAGGTTTTTATTTTTATTTATCCTTTTGATAGATTCTTATTTTGTAAATGTGAGGACTTTGTAGGCCTTGTAGACTTTAGATCTGTAGACCATTTTTTATTTTATCAAGTACCTGATACTTGTTGACAGGCCTACGCTATCCTCCCATACCTACTGTAATTTGAAAATATTGTAAAAGCCAATTATTTTTAAAAAGAGTAACCGTGGAGTTTCTTGCCGGTTCTTCTCCATAGGAAACGACCAATTGGAACCGTGCACCTAGCTTCTGACGTTTCATAAGTGCCCATGTAGGCTTATGTGAAATAAAATATTTTGATTTTGATGTCAAAATGAGCATCCAAGATGGCGGCTTTAATTTTTCATCATGGGTGTTGTTTTTATGGTTTTAAGGGCGCTAAAGCCGATAGTGAGGTCAAAATGAAAATCCAAGACGGCGGCTGCGAACATTTACAAATTTTTCGTTATGGTGTCGTTTTAATAGTTTTCGAGGTTGCTTGAGCCGAAAATAAAGTCAAAATTAAAATCCAAGATGGCTGCTGTAAAACTTTTTTTTTGTTAATAGATACTTTTGTTTTATGTATCTGATTAGTGACCGCGTCTGTCTAGACTAGACCCGGCCTAGTGCCTGCCTACCACTGCACGCCACTGGGCTAGAGACAACGTACCTTCCCCGCGCCACACGCCGCGCGACTCGCGCCCGCCCGCCACGGCCAGCGCCTCGATCATGGCGTCGATGCGCGAGCGCGGCGCGTCGGCCGCGGGTATGAGCTGCGACAGCGCCAGGTTCTCGCGCCCGGGCACGAGGCGCTGGTACTCGGGCGCGTGCGGCGCGCCCTCCACGTCCACCAGGAAGGGCGGCGGCAGCAGGTGGGGCGGCGTGTCCGTCTGCTCGTCGTGCGCGCCGCCGTGCGCGTCCAGCGCCACGGGCCGGTAGTCCGTGTGGAAGAACAGCTCGGGCGGCAGCGCGCCGAACAGGCGGTGGCCGCGGCCCAGGCCCAGCAGCAGCAGGTGGCCGTGCGAGTCCGTCGCGGCCACGGTGGAGCCGCCGCCCCACTTGGCGTCGAAGATGGCGCCGTCGCCGTGCCCTGCGACAGTGAGTGGCGTTAGAGGCAACACGAGTGGCCACACAAGGTCCGCGCAGGAAGGGATGCGCCTGCAGCACGTAGGCCTCGTGCAGCAACACTTACCATCGATCCTGTTGTGAAACTTGGCGAGCGGCTGGTCGGCTGTGGCGTCCCACACGAACAGCTGACCGTCGTGTCCGGCGGACAGGAACACTCCGCGCAGGAAGGGATGCGCCTCCAGCACATAGGCCTCGTCGCGATGGCCGGACAGCGAGCGGATGGCGGTCGCGGAGCGCGCGCACCACACGCGGATGGTGTTGTCGGACACGGCGGTGATGACGTAGGCGTCGCTGCTGTCCCAGCAAACCATTGTCATCTGGGGATGTAGGAAGGGTTCGGTAGAAGATTGACGATACATTTCAATTTAGTCATTCACGAACTTTTTTTCTATAGCAAGGAAAGCAAGACCGGGAAGGGTCTGAATGAAAACTGTCAAATTAAAATGGAACTACCGTCATTTACGTTTACCGACTTACTGTATTGCAGTATAGAGTCATATTTACGTTTACCGACTTACTGTATTGCAGTAGAGAGTCATATTTACGTTTACCGACTTACTGTGTTGCAGTAGAGAGTCATATTTACGTTTACCGACTTACTGCCGGCCGATTCTGTAAAAATCTCACCGTGAAAACTTAGGTGCAGTGAGTTTGTTTTTGCTAGGAATTGACACTATTGACAGCTCACTCCACGCTCACTTCACCAAAGTTTTCACGGTGAGATTTTTACAGAATAGCACCGCTGTATTGCAGTAGAGAGTCATATTTACGTTTACCGACTTACTGTATTGCAGTAGAGAGTCATATTTACGTTTACCGACTTACTGTATTGCAGTAGAGAGTCATATTTTCTTTCCTATATTTGAGTATATCTACCAGCACCCTAATTGCGTAATACACTATTAATCTCAATTTGAATCATTTTGAAGCATATTGCTTATCCATTGCTCCATATGTTCGAAAAACGTGTCTGCTCAACAACGTAAACCACGCAATGAATGCTGTTGAACTGTCAAATTAAAACCCATTGCTACTGATAGTGTGTTACGCAATTACCCTGCTGGGCAGTTACTTTATTTGAAAACAGACAGGAAAGGGAAATCGATCGCCGAATTGAGAAAGCCTGTAAAAACTACTTCCAGGAAGATGCTAATGAAGGGTGATCTGCCGTTATCCCTGAAGTGCAAAGTCATCGACATGTGTATCCTGCCCGTCCTAACCTATGGTGCTCAGACCGTCGTTCAGCGAGTCGCAATACTTGCGCCTTAGAGTTTGCCAAAGAGCGATGGAATGCAGCACACTGGGTGAAAAAAGACAGGACAGAATTCAGAAAACCACGCTGCGTGCATACTGGATGTAGGAAAGAAGGCTGCCAAGCTCAAATGGGATTGTGTCACGTCAGCCGCAAGCACGTGACCCCTGGGCCAGTCTCCACACAACGGGGGCCTGGAGATGGACGGGCAAGGCAGACACGGCGAGATGTGGTGTGCAAAGAGTTCCTGGAAGGATTTGGGGGATGCCTTTGCCCAGCAGTGGGACACTGTAGGCTAACAAAAACAAATAATATAAATATTAGAATAGTTACCTTGAGTCTCTTCCCGTCCTGCTGCGTACTTTTGGGCTGCAGTAGTACGTGTCTCCATTGTGTCGCGTGTAGCGTCCAGAGCGCCGCGCTGCCGTCCTGTCGACAACATTCGTATTGGACGCATTCAAACAAGCTATGTTCTGTACAGGCAGCTAACTTGTTGTTATTCATAAATTACATAAATACATGCTTTAGAAACTGTGGCTTTCTGTTGTATGCTGACGACCTTAAAGTATTTCGTAAAATAAGCTCTATTGATGACTGTGTTAAATTGCAAGAGGACCTGGATCGTTTCTCTGCCTATTGCTTAGCAAATAAACTGCAATTGAGTTTACCCAAGTGCAAATCTATTTCTTTCACCAAAAAAATTAATGTCGTTCATTTCACATATTCGCTCTGTGGCTCAAATTTAGAAAAAGTTTCCTTAATTAAAGACCTGGGTATACTATTTGACTCAAAGTTGCACTTTGATGCTCACGTTGATCTCATCACAGCCAAGGGTTATCAATTTTATGGTTTCATAAGGCGGACCTGCAACCTATTTAAAAAACCTTCCACATATTTACTACTATACAAGTCACTCATAAGATCTCAACTGGAATACGCCACATGTGTGTGGAATCCACTTTATGATAAATACAGTGACCAGCTTGAATCGGTTCAACGTAAATACCTTCGTTTTCTAAACTACACATTTTCTAAGAAACGTTCTTCATATCATACTCTCCTAGAAAAGTTCTCTTTGTCAACTCTTAAATCAAGAAGACTGTATCTTGACCAAACATTCTTATATAAAGTCTGTCGAAATGAATTTGATTGCATTAACCTAATAAATCAGATTTATATTCGCATACCTAGTCGCTCCCAACGTATTCGCGATACTTATACTCATAGTCTATTTGCCCCCAAGCCGTGCAGGACTAACGCAGGCGAACGAGCTCCTTTACGCCGTATTATGAAAAGTTACAACGATAATTTCGCTGATATCGACTTGTTTGTTTTATCACTTACCCAATTCAAGAAATGTATCTGTGTAAAAATTGATCATACTTCCTCATAGTGTCTACATTTTACAGATTCGTTCGCTTATATTTTAACCGACTTCAAAAGAAGGTGGAGTTTCTCAATTTGGATGTTTATGTCATTTAATTTAATTTTTATATGTTTTATTCTGTATGTTCGGACTTAATTCCGTCATATACATATAGACGTATTTGCAAATTATTGCCTGTTCGCATGCATTTCAATTTTATTATGTTAGGATCTGATGATGAGTTTCGTAGCATTGAGTTACATTGTACTACGTAGTGCATTATAGCTCAATGTCTCGAACTCGGTTGTTAAAAGTTCTCACCTTTTACTAAGTGTTGTGTAAATCACATTAATTTATAATAGTTAGTCCTTTGTTTACTTTTACTAAGTGTTGGGTAAATCACATCATAATAGTTAATCCTTTGTTTACTTTTACTAAGTGTTGTGTAAATCACATTATAATAGTTAATCCTTTGTTTACTTTTACTAAGTGTTGTGTAAATCACATTAATTTATAATAGTTAATCCTTTGTTTACTTTTACTAAGTGTTGGGTAAATCACATCATAATAGTTAATCCTTTGTTTACTTTTGTTTAATTTTACTAAGTGTTGTGTAAATCACATTATAATAGTTAATCCTTTGTTTACTTTTACTAAGTGTTGTGTAAATCACATTATAATAGTTAATCCTTTGTTTACTTTTACTAAGTGTTGTGTAAATCACATTATAATAGTTAATCCTTTGTTTACTTTTACTAAGTGTTGTGTAAATCACATTATAATAGTTAATCCTCTGTTTACTTAAGTTTGCTTATACCTAATTAAGTTTTTATTGTATTATTATGCGGATAACGGTGCTAGTTGCGTTATTACTCAAATGTACTAAAATCTAATTGTATTAGTATTAAGCATCATTACGCAATTGTTTGTTGTCCTAAAGAAATAAAAATAAAATTAAAATAAAAATAAACTTGAACAATCGCTTGTTTAGTCTATTTTAGTTATTTTCACAGCATTATGTCCTACGGTATTCTGCTGTGTGGCAAAGCCGCTGATATACAAAATATATTTGTCCTGCAAAAACGAGCTGTTCCAGCAATTTCCAGCTAGGTGCCAGAGTGTCTCTAAGAGATTTTTTTAAAGATATTGGTATTATCACGGTTGCATAACAGTTCATCTTTGCCAACAACTTATATTATTACTTTACTTAACTTTATATTAGGCAAAATATACACTTGTACACTAAAAACAGTAATATTCAGTGTTAACACTAGAAATAAGGACAAACATGCTCCCTTACACTGGCTACATAAGGTTCATAACTCATTTGTTGCTTGCTATAACCTTTTATAACAAGCTATCTTCTTCTTTGCTGCATTTGCCTTTTCAAAATCCAACCTTTGTTCAAAGGCATACTATTCAATCAACAACTACAGTTGGTCGCCCTGGTTTATTCTCCAGAATTAGCTTACTGACTGGTTATAATGAGTTCAATTGTTTTTTTTATACTTTTTTAGTTGACTGTACAACAGTGTGTAACAGAACCCAGCGTTGCATAAATATGTTAGTTGACTGTACAACAGTGTGTAACAGAACCCAGCGTTGCATAAATATGTTAGTTGACTGTACAACAGTGTGTAACAGAACCCAGCGTTGCATAAATATGTTAAGCTGTCTGCTGTCTCGCCCTTTATACCTGGAGGCTTTTATTTAGGTACTAAGTTTTTGTTTACATTTTTAATTTTGATTTATTTTTTTGCTTGAGTACATATATATTTTATTGTATTTGTTGGTATATTGACGTGGCTATTGATACAGCAAATAATTTGATTTAATGTTCTGTGTCCTGTAATGTTAATTACTTTGCATACCTAGTATTGTATACAATCAAGTATTTTCTAACTGAACAGACAGCTGTGCTGCTGGACAGTTTGTTGCGCCACTTCTTCTCCCCAGCGAGAGCACTAGGAAGTGGTGAAGGGCGGGCGTGCCGGGGGACTGTCTTTTGTAATTTTGACGTTCGAAAAGTACTGATTTTCAGCCTAGTTTGAATAAATGACTTTTGATTGATTTTGAAATGTTGTGACTGTACTGACTGACCGGTCAATTCTTTTGAATTACTTTTCGTGTAGACTATAGTGCTTCTTGTCTGTACAAAGGGGTGGAGGCCTAAACCGAGCTGTGTGGAACAAGGCTGCCAATGATGATGGCAGTTTAGAAGCTCGTTCGACTTACTTACATGCCAATTCTAGTGTAGCGCGCTAGGAAAGAACATTGTTATGTTACCTTGCTGCCGGACACGAAGCGCAGGCCGCGATGCGCCCACGCGATGCTGTCCACTGCGTCGTCGTGCACCGGCGTCTCCAGCACCTGCGCAGAGTATCAATACTGGCTGACTATGTATACAAGGTGTTGACTTGCATCCTCGTCAAATTTCAGGAGGTTGTCATAAAAGACATTTTAGTACTTTAGTACTTAGTACAGTAAAAGGCGTTTGTTTGTGTGTGAAAGCGCGGTTATAGGGCTAGTAACAGACGGGCCGCGTTTAAATACGGCTGGTTCACACTTACGGATTTCCGTAAATAAGAAGAAAAAAAAAAACCTACCCATTTTATTGTTGATTTGGGTCGAGAATCATTAGCATAATTACGTCCTTGAATTTGACTAGGATGCAAACCAACACCTTGTATAGGCGTAGTTTACCTATATCATATTCCCGCCCCGAGTCGTAGTATGGCAGCTCGGGACGGAACTTTACAGTCAATTATTTGAATTGGACTGTGACACTGTATAAAATCGTCGTTGATATCGTCAAATATAAAATGTAAACTCAAGATGAGCATTAATTGTTTAGTCTTCGTAGTGGGTTTAATGTCCGCGGTATTCGGGTGTCTCGCTGCAGTGGACCACTCACCCGCTTGGGCCCGCCGGGCTCGTGCTCCACCGTGTAGATGCGCACGTGGTGGTCGGCGCTGCCCGCCGCCAGGAAGGCGCCGCCCGCCGACCAGGCCGCGCAGATCATGTGGCAGACGCCGGGCCGCATGCGCTCCACGTACTGCACCGGCTGCGACAGGAAGTGCCCGTCGGGCGAGCACGTCCAGAAGGCCACGGAGCAGTCGGTGGACGTGGACGCCAGCCAGCGCACGTCGCGGCGCGCGGGCGGCGCCCAGTGCACCGAGGTGATGGTGCCGGCGTGCGCGGCCAGCACGGCGCGCGGCTCCGCGCCCGCCAGGCCCCACACGCGCACCAGCCGGTCCACGGAGCCGCACGCCAGCAGCGCGCCGTCGGCCGACACGCAGATGTCCGTGATCTCGGCGCCCACGCCGCGCAGCGTGGCCAGCAGGCGCCCGTCCACGGCGCTCCACACCTGCGACGGCACGGACGTGAGCGAACAGTCGGGAGAGGACGCGCGGCGGGAGCGCGGCGGCTCACCTTGACGAGCATGTCGTCGGCGCCGGTCATGACGTAGCGGCCGGTGCAGTCGAACACCAGGCAGTACACGGCCGACAGGTGGCCCAGCGTGCGGCGCTGCAGCTGCAGGCCGGCCAGCATGCGCGGCGGGAACAGCGCCTGGCCGCCGCGCCCGCCCGCGCGCGCCGCGGCCCCGACGCCCAGCTCGCGCGACACCAGGCGGCGCACTGGCGACGGAACTCACGTATATCAGTCTCCATCGAACTTGTGAATACCCTTTCTTTTTGGAATGAAATACTGATAGCACGGCAAAAAAACTGCTTATGATCATATCTATGAAAATGAAAATGATTAGAACCCTGTTCATAAAAGTTTATTTATTTATCTGCTTTACATCTACTTTTACAGATTTTTTTTAGTTAGGTAACGTAGGATCAAAAAAACGAATGTCTACACTTGTGCAGTGTAGACATTTGTACTCTCTCTCAGTTGTATTTCACCTTCGAACTCAAACATTTATTGCAATGGTCACTTTTAAACTGTCAAAGATTTGGTCAATCAGAAAGATAAAGCTAGTTGCCCATTACAATGCATAGTAGGTTCCAAGATGGTCTCTCAATCAATCAATTTTGATTATGAGCAGGATCCCCATCCTGCTCATGATCAAAATTGATTTCATACTATTTCGTGCCCATCGGAATTGAAACTCACGCCTCCCTTACCTAAGGTATGGTCCTGCTTGTGCGAGGCGTACATCGGCTTGGGCCGCACCAGCGTCTCGCTGAGCAGCGAGAGCCGCGCGGCCAGCCGGTCGGCGTCTCCGGCCGCGTCGGGGACGTCTGTCGCCGCCGGCGCCCGCCGCGCGAGTGACACGGCGCGCTCGCACACCGACGCCAGCCGGCGCCAGGACACGTCCGAGTGCTGGGATGCCTGTGATATGGTTTACAAGTATTCTTTAAAGTAGAGTCAAGAATGTTGTTTTGTTGTAGTTAACTACTGCAAATACTATTTGTACTGAGAGTAGTGATTATCGATTACATACATAAATGACTATAACAAACACAATAACAAAAGTCACACAAACAACATAATAACAGCCGCACAAGTCATTCGGTCAGGTTACGCTACGCTTGCCGCGGTTGGTCTGTGGATGGGTGACCATCTTTACATACCACATATTATTTAATAAATTATTCTTATTCTTCTATTCTTAATACAGAGAAAACACGTTAAGAGCGTTCACGACATACAAACAAACAAACAAACTTTGTTGTTTCATACAAACTTTCAAGCGCGTGTTTTTCGAAATGAATGAACCGATTTTAATGAAACCTCATACGCATAAGCAGGATACGAAGGACTAAAAAATTTGTTAGATAGACTTATGTATCCTGCATAAGCATATGAAATTTCATTAAAGTCGGTTCATTAATTTCGAAAACGAGGGCTTGAAAGTTTGTATGAAATGCTGTATGTCGTAGACGCTCTTAAGACGTTGGTCCCGGCTGTCATTTGTGGATCCTTGACAATCGTAATGAACTAATGAGTAGTGAGAAGCCAGCATGTCGGACAACCAGTCTTCCAGTTAGACTGGAAGCCGACCTCAACATGGTTGGGATAAGGCAGGCAGATGATGAATATGAACATTCATTAGCAGACCCATGTTCAAGTAATACTTTCATAATAACTCTCACTAATTGTGAAATCAATCAGAACCACAAATGATCTCCAGAAACAGTATGATGATTTAAATAAAAGTTTAGGACAGAACAGAGTCATTGATTTGTGGTGCGAGCAGGCCTAAATGTTTTGTAATGTCATCATGTTAGTTAATCAAAAGTGTCAGTAAGAAGTACCACACCCAATGCTATCCTTTGTCATGGTTGTTCAGTGATAGGTACATTTTGTTTTTCTATCAAGCTTTACATTGTTGATGATACTTTATAACTACAAATTCTGTTTTGATAGCATCGTTTTTTTTAATCAGAACTAGCTGACCCGGCAAACGTTGTTTTGCCATATAAATTATTTCTAGCTGCCCGGCGCTATCGTTCGCGTGGTGTCCTACCCTACCCCTACCCTACTCCTACCCTACTCCTACACTACTCCTACCCTACTCCTACCCTACTCCTACACTACTCCTACCCTACTTCTACCCTACTCCTAACCTACTCCTACCCTACTCCTACACTACTCCTACCTAACTCCTACCCTACTCCTACACTACTCCTACCCAACTCCTACCTATAAACCTCACGGAGCCCGAGAACTTTCCAACGAATGCAAAACCGTGGAAATCGGTTCGTGCGTTCTGGAGTTATAGCGTCAGGAAGGAAAACCCGACTTATTTTTATATAGTAGATAAACATTTTCTAAAATGTTTTATATTATGAATCATGAATCATATCAAAAATCGCGAGTAATTCCCTTTTGCTTTCAGTCTATCAAAAAGTACTGTGCCTTTTGCGTAAAGAAAATAAAAATACGAAATATGGCGCCATTGTACGTCACGCAGCACTCGTGACTGTTCGGATCGCGATCGGATTCTCGCCGGCCAATCGCGGCAGAGAACTACTGCAGTCGATTGCTAAAACGAGATGGCACATGCGATGTAACCACCGAAGCATGTGAAGAAACAAGATAGAAAGCCTTCTAATTACGACACTGCTCCTTCTCGATAGTGCATGATATAACAATTTTTTCACAAATTAGCCAAAAACATTAATTTTATCACTAAAACACCACAAAAACATTTTTCACGATATTCCACCGTATTTTCACGATCAATTTGAAGCATAACACAATTTAAGATTTTTCGTCGTTTTCGCTCAATTTATGTATTTCCAGTCGCTAAACAGTCTGCAAAACGTAAATAAACAAAGTTTTGAGCGCAAAAGTCCGCTAAACTTACCAATTCATCGTAGGATTGGGAGTGCTCGCGTCCCTCCCAGTCGAGTCGTCGGGGCAGCACCTGTAACACCACGAACTATATAAAAACTTTTCAGCGAAGTTTCAGCGCGTTTGACAGCCGCAGCCACGTGCGTCCGCGACCAAAACAACAATATAAGCTCAAACCCGGCACTAGGAAAAGCTCAAACCTACCTCAATAGTCTCGAGCTCTTTTAGCAAAGTCTGGAACAGAAACGGTCACAATTAGCTCACAGAACTATACAGGACATTAATTCGAACATATTCCGAGCCAATTTACCTTTGCAGTCTCTTTGAGGGGTCCGCCCGATAGGAATTTCGCTATCAGAAAGTAGAGCTCTGAAATCGGGAAAGCTAACATTACACGACCTCGTATGACATACACTCACGTTTTAGAGCATTAATTTCTAAGCACTACACTTACCGGGAATGACCCTGAGCTCCTCGTTGGACTCCTCCATAACCCTAGTTTTTATTCCAAGGGTTAAAACTTAACTTCACATTACATTCACTATAAAAATCCAGCAAACATTTCACTTTACATTGTTGACGAACAGATAACGCAACCTCCTGTAATATTAGCAAAATGGCGTTTCAACTGTCAGTCAAACAGTTCGTGGTGAATCGGTGTCGGTCTAACAGTTTCCAGCGTGGTTCCTAAGGCTTTGGCTAGATGTCGTTACCAGGCAATTAAATACTTTTTCAATTTATTAAAAAATACTAGAAAAGACACACATTGGTTTTGGTAAAATAGAATAGCATTTTTGTTTCCACTTATTGTAATAAACATATCATTCCAGGCGTGACCCTTTTCGTGGCCCCATTTACAAATCCTTGACCCCGGGTCGGCCAGGGACTGACCTAATTAAAATTTATTTCGACTGGCAATTTAAAAGTTGTCAAACGTCAAAGTACACCGATACGCGAGTGTTGTTAAAAAATCGTAATAAAATGCATAAAATCGTAATTTTAAACGATGGGGTTTGGTGCTGAGTCGTGTATTGTGTGTGAAACATTAAGTGTAAACAGTAGTTCAAGTGAACAAGTTGTGTTGTGGAGGACTTTCTCGCTGTGGAGCCGGGGCGGTGTCGGGAGCCAGGAGGCTCTGATCCTGAGAGCACGAACAGCCCGCGGACGTACAGAACGCCCTAGCATGTCCCTCCGGTTATCGTGCTCAGCGCTCACCAGTCTCACATGTAGGTGTCGCCGCTTGTGTTCGATTTAGGTCAGCTGTGTGTAATTGAGCATGATATGGTCAGTGGCTATCGATTGCTGGCTATAAATACACGCATTCCGCCGTCCTGCACCTCACTGGGGCCGAATACCACTCTGTAAAAAATAGTTCCAGTGTTACTGACTACTTAGACCAGTGGAATCATTTAGAAAGTGGTTTGAGTGAAAACTTGAGAACAATGTTTGCAGGAAGGGTCAGTGGGTTGTCTTAGGAGAAGTGCATAAAGGTTGTTGTAATTTATTTACATATTTCGAGTAGCCATATTCTATTCAAAAATAATATCAGGGATAAAAAAACATACCTATATATTTTATGTGAATTTACTTTTCTGCAGATATTGCCTTCATAACAAAAGAAATGAAAAAGTTTTTGCTACTTACAATTTGAATTTTATTTTTCCACAAAGTTTGCCCATGTTTCACCCATAAATTAAGAACTTGACATCGGAACGGGCCACCTCTAGACACTAAAGAATAAATAAAGCTCAACAAATCACTCTGTTTTTATCTTGCCATGCATTAATAAAGATAACAACAATTTTATCTAAACTATTATCATATATCATAAATACATATAAATTATATTTTTAAATTTTAGAATATAAAAACATTTAAACATATAAAAAAACTGGCCAAGTGCGAGTCGGACTCGCACACGAAGGGTTCCGTACCACATGGCACGCCGAAAACAACACGTTTGTTGTATGGGAGCCCCCCTTAAATATTCTTTTAATTTTATTATTTATTATTAAAGTAAAAATACAACTGAGTATTTTGTGAATATTTCAAGTGCCTACCTGTTGCCATTATTGATATCGAGCAAAAAAGGGGGAAAAATCGCGTTTGTTGTATGGGAGCCCCCCTTAAATATTTATTTTATTTTGTTTTTAGTATTTGTTGTTATAGCGGCAACAGAAATACATAATTTGTGAAAATTTCAACTGTCTAGCTACCGCGGTTCTTGAGATACAGCCTGGTGATAGACAGACGGACTTACTGACAGACAGCGAAGTCTTAGTAATAGGGTTCCGTTTTTACCCTTTGGTTACGGAACCCTAAAAATAGTAGCCCACCAGAATCGGGAACAAGGTCCAATTAATCCGGTGGTCAGGGCTCTATTTAAATTAATTATTATAAAGAGAAAAGATTTGATTTTTTGTATGTCTGTTATGCTAATTCGGCTGCTGAATGGATTTAGATGAAGTGGTACGTGGGCAGACCATGACCTGGATACATAGGATTTTTATCTCGATATTCCCACCGAATCGAGACTTATGCAGATGAAGCCGCATGTGCAGCTAGTTTTACTATAAGTTTGTCAACAAGAGAATCAAAAGCATTATTAGTATTACAAGGCAAGGGAGGGGCTTGTGGCTAAGTAATAACAGCTGCACAGGTTGATCCATTAGGCTGACCATCAGTTCGACGATCTTTACACGCAGAACCCCTCCGTGCCTTGGAAAGCACATTAAGCTGTTTTCCCGGCTGTAATTTGTTGATCTTTGAAAATGTTTAGGAGTCATAAGATGCCCGAAAGTCTGACAACCAGTCTTACCAAGGAGTATCATATTACCTGGAATCTTCTCGGAGGATTTCAACATACATATAGCCACACCACTGGGGGTCCATAACACAGTGTTCCAGGCCGAATGCTTGGGCATCTCTTTAGCCGCTTCAGCCATTATGGCCAGGGAAGTAAAGGAACACTCAATCCGCATACTCTCAGACAGCATGGCTGTTCTGCAAGCGCTGAACAGTTACACAGCTGTCTCTGGGCTAATATACGAGTGTCACCAGCGCCTCAACCAGGTGGGTAACCTCAATAATATAACCATTCAATGGATCAAAGGACACAGCGGTTCGCTAGGTAACGATGCAGCCGACGAACTTGCCAGAAGAGGGTCGAGCATGGCACCAGTGGGACCAGAGCCCATCGCGCCACTCCCCTTCGGGTACATACGCACTCTGGTAAGGAAACGCACTAGAGACCAACATAGCAAACTATGGACGGACCAAAGCGAATGCAGGCAGGCTAGGGAAGCATTTCCCACACTGGATGGCCGCCTCACTAAACAGGTTCTCCGTCTAACTAAGCAAAAGCTGCGTATAGTTACCGCAGCTTTAACTGGCCACGGGTCATTCAATAAACACCTCTTTGTCATAGGAGTAACAGACAGTCCGCTGTGCGCAGGGCCTGTATGGAGGACGACGAGACAGCGGCACATGTGCTTCTAAACTGCCCGGTGGTCGCCACGTACAGGGCTGTGTACTTCGGTAACCCAGGTACACTACGTGAGTCGGTCAGTAAGTATCGAATAATCGATTTTCCCACCCGTACGCAAAATACGCGCATTGACGTGGAGTTGCGGATACCAGCCCGTAGTACCTATTACCTATCATAGTACCTGACACTGGGTTGTGGAAGTTAGATAGGCAGCCGCTCCATGTTAAATACTGGCATTCAGCTGCGTCCAGTTTGACTGGAAGCCAACCCCAAAATAGGTATTTGGGAAAAGTCAACGCAGATTGATTTTAGTCTTACATGCAATTACATTCATTTTAAATCTTAATGAACTGGTGTTACCTATTTTTTTTTTCTAAATAATTCATCTACTTGATAGTCAATTATATGTATATAAATAATACAGGTATTCAGCAGCATGCGGTTACACTAGAAGCCAACCCCAAATGGGAAAAGGCTAGGCAGATGAGGATGATCTATATAAAAAAAATAAAGTTGTGTCTGATCTTCGATTTGTTGGATTTGTCTCCGCCCCGAATAAAAATAAAAAGACACCGAATTCCGAAATTAAAGTTATTTCTTAATTTTGAGTTTGTTTCTTTTTGAAGTCGGTTTAATTTTTTTAAATAACTTTTTTTGTTCATTAATTTTTATTTGTCTATTACTTAATACTTAATAAAGAATGATTTAGGTTTCTTTTCGTTTAATTTCTTAATTTATATTCTAATCTTGGTTGCTAGTAATTGTCTACCAAACGGACCGCGACAGACATGATATTTTTAAAAACGGACCCCCAATGAAACTAATGGATGATCCCAGTTTAGGCTGCGCATCGTCTGTCAATGAATGAGTCTACGATGTTTATGAAGTAGATTTGCCTTGACTGCAGAGAGCCACAATGTCGGGCGCCGCGGCGAGCGGCAGCGCGGGCCGGGGCGCAGGCCGGGGCGCGGGCGGGGGCGCGGGTCGCGGCCGGGGCGCGCTGGGCGGGGGCGCGCTGGGCGGGCTGGACGGCTCGCTCGAGGAGAAGGACTGCGACCTGCTATGCCCCGTCTGCTTCGAGCTCATCGACGAGGCCTACGTCACGCGCTGCGGCCACTCCTTCTGTTACGCTTGTATTAGTAAGGTAAGCATCATCTTACAACCCGACACGAATTGAAAATAAGCTTAATTAACGGTCACACAAGCTAATATAGTCTGTGGGTCACCGTTATAAGTATGTTGAAAGGTCATTATGTGCATGACATTATTAGTCAAGTATAAATAAATTAGTGTAATTTCAACATACTTGTGTAGCTACGACCTAGTAAGCTATAGAAATAAAGATAAAATACATCGACCATTTTTAAATTAGCCAAAACTCTAAAAAAAACTCACATTAAAAGTACACTCTGTAAACAAGCATACAATAAATTAGAGGATTATATCCAAGATAAGAGCGCTTGGAAACAAGCTGGTTCTGCTTCGTAGGACAATCTAGAGTCTAGACAAAATCAAACTGGTTGCTAATTTAAATGTAAAATTTATTATCATTTGACGATTAGGGTTATTTTTATAACCTCCAGTTTCTTCTACGATGTTTCAATTACAATTTAATAAGGTTATTCAAACAACTATTGTTAGAAAAGTGTTGAGATCTAAAGTTTTTAAGAATTTGTCACAAATTTACCCTTCCGTGAGTGATTGCGTACGAATTTAGCCAGAACAGGGTTTGTTTACACTTTCATCAGATACTTTTCGAACAGAGCATAATTCACTCTGATTTTGATAGTTCAAATACTTTAACAAAATTAATGCTATTATCATTAAAGGTTTTTTTTACACTATAAGATACAATACGACCGAAGTAACTTGGCGGGCCTGAGCATAGCCTTTGCGAACTTTCGCGCATGTTCTCTCACTCACACACTTGCCTCATGCCACCATTTAGTTCCTAAAAAACGTACGTGCGCAGCCTTCTGCGCGAAGTTCAGGCCCGCCAAGTTACGTCGGTCGTATTGTAACTCTCTGTGCTCTCCAGGCGGTAGAGCTCCACCGTCGTATTGTAACTCTCTGTGCTCTCCAGGCGGTAGAGCTCCACCGTCGTATTGTAACTCTCTGTGCTCTCCAGGCGGTAGAGCTCCACCGTCGTATTGTAACTCTCTGTGCTCTCCAGGCGGTAGAGCTCCACCGTCGTATTGTAACTCACTGTGCTCTCCAGGCGGTAGAGCTCCACCGTCGTATTGTAACTCTCTGTGCTCTCCAGGCGGTAGAGCTCCACCGTCGTATTGTAACTCTCTGTGCTCTCCAGGCGGTAGAGCTCCACCGTCGTATTGTAACTCTCTGTGCTCTCCAGGCGGTAGAGCTCCACCGTCGTATTGTAACTCTCTGTGCTCTCCAGGCGGTAGAGCTCCACCGTCGTATTGTAACTCTCTGTGCTCTCCAGGCGGTAGAGCTCCACCGTCGTATTGTAACTCTCTGTGCTCTCCAGGCGGTAGAGCTCCACCGTCGTATTGTAACTCTCTGTGCTCTCCAGGCGGTAGAGCTCCACCGTCGTATTGTAACTCTCTGTGCTCTCCAGGCGGTAGAGCTCCACCGTCGTATTGTAACTCTCTGTGCTCTCCAGGCGGTAGAGCTCCACCGTCGTATTGTAACTCTCTGTGCTCTCCAGGCGGTAGAGCTCCACCGTCGCTGTCCAAAGTGCGGCGCCGCGCTCGCATCACGCGACCACATCTTCCCGAACTTTCTGCTCAACGAGCTCGTCGCGCGCCGGCGAGTGCGAGCGACACACGAGACCGTGCCGCAACCCAGAGGTCCCTGTGTGAGGGCGCTGGTTGCAGCTGAAGCGAGGAGGCTTCCGCTCGCGGATGTAGACGCCATGTTGGACTTGCTGACGAGACGCAAGCGGCTGCTAGAGGCGGAGTGTGCAGCAGCTCATCACAGACTGCTGTACGAGTTCCTGGCGCAGCTGCACAAGCACCGCTCGCACCAGCTGGAGCAGCTGGCGCGGGAGGCGTCGCTGGTGCGCAAGGACATGGACCACGTCGCCGGCGTGCTCAGGGACACGGCGCAAGGTATCGTGACTCACCACCACGCGCGGCGGAACTAATGCCATACCGCGAGCAGACCGACCCATTCCCAGGCTTCATCTAAACAAATATTATAAAGAGAAAACATTTTATATTTTGTTACGTTTTCTCGCTAATGAACGGATTTTTATCCCGATATTCCCACGGGATCGAGACTTTATGCGGGTGGAACCGCGGGGCGCAGCTAGTGAGATACTACACATACAATGTTACATCCCCATGGTTACCAGTTCAGTGCCGGCGCAATGTACAATACGACCGACGTAACTTGGCTGTTCAGGAACATAGGCTCTAAGAACTTTCGCGCATGTTCTCTCACTCGCACTCGCCTCATGTCACCATTTGGTTCCTAAAAAATCTTACTGCGCAGCCTTCTGCGCACAGTTCAGGCCCGCCAAGTCGTACGTCGGTCGTATTGTACGGTGTGAAATTGTCCGTTGAAATGTTACAAATACAAACTTATATAATCGATATCTTTAAAACGATATATGTTTCGGGACGCCAATATCAATAATATTAAGGTAGAATTAAGGTATTATAACACTAAGTAGGTAGAACATTCCAGGGAGTAGTCTATCAGTTTGGTCCCTCCATCTTGATATCATGATGGAAGGACCAAGCAATTTGTTAAAATATTATGGATATGATGAGGTAGCTAAAATTATGGCAAAGGTAGGAAATAGTATATTAATGGTATTATTTTTTTATATATGTATGACACATTGGAGATTTGGTCCCTCCATTTTGACGCTCACTATTAATGCATCTGAACATGATGTGTAGTCCACCGCTCCGGGTCCTTTGTGTACCGAGCGCCGCCGGGCTCAATCGTTTGTGTCCTGCTGATGGTAAGGGCTCGCGCTATTGTGTCCTGCTGATGGTAAGGGCTCGCGCTATTGTGTCCTGCTGATGGTAAGGGCTCGCGCTATTGTGTCCTGCTGATGGTAAGGGCTCGCACTGCTGATGGTAAGGGCTCGCACTATTGTGTCCTGCTGATGGTAAGGGCTCGCGCTATTGTGTCCTGCTGATGGTAAGGGCTCGCACTATTGTGTCCTGCTGATGGTAAGGGCTCGCGCTATTGTGTCCTGCTGATGGTAAGGGCTCGCGCTATTGTGTCCTGCTGATGGTAAGGGCTCGCGCTATTGTGTCCTGCTGATGGTAAGGGCTCGCGCTATTGTGTCCTGCTGATGGTAAGGGCTCGCGCTATTGTGTCCTGCTGATGGTAAGGGCTCGCGCTATTGTGTCCTGCTGATGGTAAGGGCTCGCACTGCTGATGGTAAGGGCTCGCGCTATTGTGTCCTGCTGATGGTAAGGGCTCGCGCTATTGTGTCCTGCTGATGGTAAGGGCTCGCACTGCTGATGGTAAGGGCTCGCGCTATTGTGTCCTGCTGATGGTAAGGGCTCGCGCTATTGTGTCCTGCTGATGGTAAGGGCTCGCACTGCTGATGGTAAGGGCTCGCGCTATTGTGTCCTGCTGATGGTAAGGGCTCGCACTGCTGATGGTAAGGGCTCGCGCTATTGTGTCCTGCTGATGGTAAGGGCTCGCGCTATTGTGTCCTGCTGATGGTAAGGGCTCGCGCTATTGTGTCCTGCTGATGGTAAGGGCTCGCGCTATTGTGTCCTGCTGATGGTAAGGGCTCGCGCTATTGCGGTGGACTTGTTCTCCCGCTAAAGCACTAGGAAGTGGTGAAGGGCGCGTGCTGGGGGACTGTCTTATGTAATTCATTCGTTTTTGGACGTTTGTAAAGCGCTGATCCTCAGCCTAGTTAAAATCAAAAGTTATCTATTTATTTAAAATGACTTGATTTTGAAACATAATTGGTAAAAATTTGGTTTACGTTTCTGTTACATGTGACATAATAATAATAATAAGTTTATTTTATTTTCTCTCACAATGTTTTGTAGCACTTTACAGTTTTGAACTATATACATACATGTGTTACTTAATGCTGTACGTTTGGTACAGGAGCAGCCGGGCTGGCGCGACTGCCCGAGGCCGGCGACGCGCCGGACGCGGCGCAGGAGCCGGACGCGGGCGACGCGGTGCGCGCGCTCAAGAGGGAGCTGGCGGACCTCGCGGGCAGCGTGGGCGACACCGCCTCGCATGTAGACGGTAGTGTAGCACGTGTGTTCAGGGGCCGGACGCGGGCGACGCGGTGCGCGCGCTCCAGAGGGAGCTGGCGGACCTCGCGGGCAGCGTGGGCGACACCGCCTCGCATGTAGACGGTAGTGTAGCACGTGTGTTCAGGGGCCGGACGCGGGCGACGCGGTGCGCGCGCTCCAGAGGGAGCTGGCGGACCTCGCGGGCAGCGTGGGCGACACCGCCTCGCATGTAGACGGTAGTGTAGCACGTGTGTTCAGGGGCCGGACGCGGGCGACGCGGTGCGCGCGCTCCAGAGGGAGCTGGCGGACCTCGCGGGCAGCGTGGGCGACACCGCCTCGCATGTAGACGGTAGTGTAGCACGTGTGTTCAGGGGCCGGACGCGGGCGACGCGGTGCGCGCGCTCCAGAGGGAGCTGGCGGACCTCGCGGGCAGCGTGGGCGACACCGCCTCGCATGTAGACGGTAGTGTAGCACGTGTGTTCAGGGGCCGGACGCGGGCGACGCGGTGCGCGCGCTCCAGAGGGAGCTGGCGGACTCTCTCGACATAACCACCATACCTTCACCCCCCACATAACTAACAGCGTGTACGTCCGACAGGCGGCAGCCTGGGCGTGGCGCCGGAAGAGGAGAGCTTCGCGGGCGGCGCGGCGGGCGCGGGCGATGCGCTGGCGGCGCGCTGGCGGCGCCTGCACGCGCACTTCGACGACTTCGTGCAGGTAACTGTAGCCACGAGCGAGACGTTCAGTGACTATGATACTGTACACTCAATGTCACCCACCGATTAATAATTTGCAATTTGCACTTTAAATTTTTGCTATTACTTACGGTTTATTAACAAGAGAGATATTTCACACTATGTCAAACTACTACATTTGACTTAAAAAAAAAACGGTCAAGTGTTCGCACCGAGGGTTCCGTATTGATTTGTATGTATGTAACTACTAATTTAAGGTTTAGGATTTTTTCTTTTACTTGTGCTACATCAGCTACATGACATTGCTTATTGCCAAATTTCATGATTCTAGGTCAACGGGTAGTACCCTCTAGGTTTTGATTCCGGAACATAAACGCCCGTATCTTTTGATTGCGTTCACTTAGAAGTTTATTTTGTCACTACTTCAAGGGATTGCAGCCCTGAATATTTGATATTAATTTCAACTTGACAACTCCACGCGTTCCTGAGAAATCGGGTCTTGACAGACGGACAGACAGACAACGAAGTGAGGGTTCCGTTTTTCCTTTTGAGGTATGGAACCGTAAAAATATTGAGAATACTTTTGTTGAAACTTTTTACCGAAATAGATTGTTTGAGCTCACATTATTTCTAATCATGCAAACTTTTGAAAGACCTAAACGTCAATAACGTCACGTGCTTCGAAAGAGCCAACTCGGAAACTGGCGCTCAATATTCTAAATGTTATAATACAAAATTCATTGCAGTATTTTTGTTTGTTTGTATGTTAAAATGTCTTGTGATATTTCAACGTACAAACCAAAAATATATTTCCCGCGTAACGCTCTCTCCGTGTTAACAGTGTTACTTCGCGCACCGCGCCGACGAGCTGTACTTCCCGGGCTCGTCGGCCGTCACCCCCGCGCCCGCCGCCTTCCCCGCCGACTGTGCAGCAGGCGCGGGGCCCGGCGCGGGGCCCGGCGCGGAGCCCGGCGCCAGCCCGCCGGGGCCCGGCGCTCCCGACTCCGACCACGTGCCGCAGGGGCCCGGCGACGCGCAGTCCGTCAGCATGCACGGTAACTTTTTCACCACAGTAAAGGCTAGCGCATATTAAAGGGGCCAAGAAAAGACCTTTGAAGCAATAGGCTATTTGACAATGTAAAAAATAAGGTCATAATTATTGACACTCGTATAGATTATCGCTTTTAAAATCGATTTGCATTAATTTTACTACAAAACAATGTATTATTTATTAAAAAAAAAATGGTTGCCTGTAAAGTCGGTTTTACGGGCGAAGATTTTACGTGACAACGTCTTTTTCTCGGTAGAATATTTATTGATATGAATATAATTAAATTGCACAATAGGAACAAGGAATTAAATGAAAATAAGAACGTAACGTTACCGAGCGTTACACTTTTTCATAAGTGACTCCCAGCCGCAACCTAATTTAAAATAAGAACGTAACGTTACCGAGCGTTACACTTTTTCATAAGTGACTCCCAGCCGCAACCTAATTTAAGACGTTGTCACGTCAAAAATCCCGAAAAAACTTCATCTTTTTAAATCTGGCGCCACGTAATCGAAAACGGTCTGGATTGGCTGAACTTATGATGACGTCATGGTATAGTCAATTACTGTCTATCGTTGACAGAACAGATGACTTTTGTCTAGTATCTCGACCGTTTCAACGTTTGTTTACGTGTAACAATATGGCGTCGTGACGTCACAATACGTTACGACGCCATATTGTTAAAGATAGCGTTTTGACGGCTTATTTAAACAGTACATTTTTATTTACTATTTTCTAAAAGAAATACATTATGCAATTTGAAGTAATAGGTTTTTGTGGGCTCGTTAGACACCATTAAATATTCTGAGATGTTTATCAGAAACCAGTCAAATAGCCTATTCTTGCCTAACAGAGTTGTAGCAGCATGGAATAGGCTCCTAGGAAATGTGACCCCTCCCACACTAAACTGCTTCAAGAATCGAATGGACCGAATGAATATCTGCGAGCTATGTGAAGTACCCGCGCATCAGCGAATTCGCTGCTAGTGTGTTGAACCAAATAATAATACCTTGCTTTAAACAAGATAGGGCATTTAAAAATATAATATCAATCGTTAATAAGTTATGTTAAATCCATGAAAAAGGGTGCTTAAAATAATCTGGAGCAATAACTTAATCATCAGTCGGGGGTTGCGGAAGAATCGTACGTTCCCGCGACCCCCGGGACCCCCGCGACCCCCGGCGTAGGTGTGAGGTGGAACACCGGAGTGGCTTTTAGTCAGTAAGAGTCTGACAGATTGCTAATGGGAGTTACCTGCGTGATTAGTTAATGGGAGTTACCTGCGACATTTGTTAATGGGAGTTACCTGCGAGATTTGTTAATGGGAGTTACCTGCGACATTTGTTAATGGGAGTTACCTGCGAGATTTGTTAATGGGAGTTACCTGCGACATTTGTTAATGGGAGTTACCTGCGAGATTTGTTAATGGGAGTTACCTGCGAGATTTGTTAATGGGAGTTACCTGCGACATTTGTTAATGGGAGTTACCTGCGAGATTTGTTAATGGGAGTTACCTGCGACATTTGTTAATGGGAGTTACCTGCGAGATTTGTGAATGGGAGTTACCTGCGAGATTTGTGAATGGGAGTTACCTGCGAGATTTGTGAATGGGAGTAACTGCGAGATTTGTTAATGGGAGTTACCTACTGCGAGATTTGTGAATGGGAGTTACCTGCGAGATTTGTGAATGGGAGTAACTGCGAGATTTGTGAATGGGAGTAACTGCGAGATTTGTGAATGGGAGTTACTGCGAGATTTGTGAATGGGAGTAACTGCGAGATTTGTGAATGGGAGTAACTGCGAGATTTGTGAATGGGAGTTACTGCGAGATTTGTGAATGGGAGTAACTGCGAGATTTGTGAATGGGAGTAACTGCGAGATTTGTGAATGGGAGTAACTGCGAGATTTGTGAATGGGAGTTACTGCGAGATTTGTGAATGGGAGTAACTGCGAGATTTGTGAATGGGAGTAACTGCGAGATTTGTGAATGGGAGTAACTGCGAGATTTGTGAATGGGAGTAACTGCGAGATTTGTGAATGGGAGTAACTGCGAAATTTTTAATGGGAGTTACCTGCGAGATTTGTTAATGGGAGTTACCTGCGAGATTTGTGAATGGGAGTAACTGCGAGATTTGTTAATGGGAGTAACTGCGAGATTTGTTAATGGGAGTTACCTACTGCGAGATTTGTGAATGGGAGTTACCTGCGAGATTTGTGAATGGGAGTAACTGCGAGATTTGTGAATGGGAGTAACTGCGAGATTTGTAAATGGGAGTTACTGCGAGATTTGTGAATGGGAGTAACTGCGAGATTTGTGAATGGGAGTAACTGCGAGATTTGTGAATGGGAGTTACTGCGAGATTTGTGAATGGGAGTTACTGCGAGATTTGTGAATGGGAGTAACTGCGAGATTTGTGAATGGGAGTAACTGCGAGATTTGTGAATGGGAGTAACTGCGAGATTTGTGAATGGGAGTTACTGCGAGATTTGTGAATGGGAGTTACTGCGAGATTTGTGAATGGGAGTAACTGCGAGATTTGTGAATGGGAGTTACCTGCGAGATTTTGAATGGAAGTCTAAATGTATGTAATGTGTGCAGGAGGCGACCAGCGCGCCCCGGACGAGGCCCCCGGCGCCCCCGCGGCCCCCGCGGGCCCCTCCGACCTCACGGACACGCTCACGCGCGCTGCTCTGCGGCCGCGCGGCCTGGACGCCTTCCGCGAGGACCTGCTGGCCTTCACCCGCTACCGCGCGCTGCGCCCGCTGGCCACGCTCAGCTACTGCAGCGACGCCATCAACTACTCCACCATCGTGTCCACCATTGAGTTCGACAAGGTATGCATAAGGAAACTCCCGCCTTCTTCCCATCGGGGCAGGCAGAAACTACAGGACGCCTCCACCTAGTACGATGCGTACATACTCGGTTACGTTCATACGTCTGGTCAGACACGCTCGCCGGTTGCGAGTACTACGCACCTGACCTTCCTGAAGAACATCAGTAATACGTGTTGCTAGGACTACGTCGTCTCGGCGCTCTGCCTTGTAAATACCTTTTGTTAGTCGCCTGTCATTGATCCTCTCAATATGACCAAACCATCTCAGCATACTCTTTTAAATGTTTGTCATTATATTCCGTCATAGACCTCATCCATCGCTTTCCATGAGGTGTGGTCGAGGTGAAGCCCATTCAGCTATCAATAACACAAACCCAATCCTAATTGAACTCGCGTCCCTCGGCCTCGAACAGTCGTATTGTTCCTGAGCGAGTCCCAATAAATACCGTTTCTTTGAAATAAGTGACGTTCGACGGTTGCAGGACGAGGAGTTCTTCGCCATCGCCGGCGTGACGAAGCGCATCAAGGTGTTCGAGTACGAGAGCGTGGTGCGCGACTGCGTGGACGTGCACTACCCGTGCGCCGAGATGCAGTGCTCGCACAAGATCTCGTGCGTGTCGTGGAACGCCTACCACAAGAACGTCATCGCGTCGTCGGACTACGAGGGCACGGTGAGCGTGTGGGACGCGGGCACGGGCCAGCGCACGCGCGCGCTGCACGAGCACGACAAGCGCTGCTGGTCCGTGCACTTCAACCGCGCCGACGTGCGCCTGCTGGCGTCGGGCTCCGACGACGCGCGCGTCAAGCTGTGGGCGCTCAACGCCGAGCGCTCGGTGGCGACGCTGGAGGCCAAGTTCAACGTGTGCTGCGTGCGCTTCAACCCGCGCTCGTCGTGCCACCTGGCCTTCGGCTCGGCCGACCACTGCGTGCACTACTACGACCTGCGCGCGCCGAGGGAGCCGCTGGCCGTGTTCAAGGACCACCGCAAGGCCGTGTCGTACGTGAAGTTCCTGGACGCGCGCACGCTGGTGTCGGCCAGCACGGACTCGGCGCTGAAGCTGTGGCGCGTGGAGTCGCCGCGCTGCGTGCGCTCCTTCACGGGCCACGCCAACGAGAAGAACTTCGTGGGGCTGGCCACGGACGGCAAGTACGTGGCGTGCGGCTCCGAGAACAACGCGCTGTACGTGTACTACTCGGGCCTGTCGCGCCCGCTGCTCGCCTACAGGTATGTCTGTTGAACTACGAAAATCCTTATTCATATTTGAAAATCCAAAATGGAAGGGGGATTCTTCCTATTTTTAATACAAGGTCAAATTAAATTGAGTGAAATGTGACTAGTCAACAAACAATTCAACTGAGGCTTAAGTGTGAGTTTTGTCACCCACGTTCGATTGCGAGCTCGTTAGAATTTTATATGGGAAAAAGTTATAGCGCCACCTGGCGGTCACTAGGAGAAATCTAATTACCCATACACTCCGGGAGTGCCGACAGAAGTGAAAACAAAACACAAACAGAATACTTTGCCATTACTCTATATAAATACACTCTTTAGCAAAGTTTATCTTGGCCAAATCAAAGTTAAGATATTTTATACATATGGCTGTTTGGTCAGATAATGAGCCTCGACCAGGCGCTCTCATTTTTAATTATTCTCAAAAATCAAAGTGACCCTTCGTCGCATTGACATTATGAACCCTGAAGACGCAGTGACTGCAGTCGAAAGGGCTGTGGTAGAGAACCCCAGGTAACGCCTCCCACCCGGCAAGATCGGAAGATTCTTCCTTTTCAATGAAGGAGTAGTAATTACGCCTTTCCTAAGCGACACGTTATTGTGTTCCGACATCCACGCGAACGAAGTCGCGGGCACAGCTAGGTTGAAATAAATGCTTTGAGTTTGAGTTACAGAATTGTGAAGTTTCGCCAGTCAATTTACGGCTCAACTCACACCAAAAGAGCGGCGAAGCGCCCTGTAAAGAAGGCGCGCGGATTCCAGCGACTGCCCGAGAAGTCGCTGGAATGCTCGAGAAGTTGCGGGAATCCGCGCGCCTTCTCTTCTTCTTTCATGTGTTTATCGCTGTAATGCCTTGATTTGATATTGTATAGGCAGTCGTACATTTGCACCAAATAAATAAACTTTTCTTCATCCATTTCCATCACTTTTGTATTCGTTGCACTGCAAGGAATGAATGCGAATGCTAGCGCGCAACAGACGCGCGCGGGGAGCGGGCGCGAGGGGCGGGATATTGCCAGCGGCCGCTCGCGACTGCTCGAGCATTCTCGGGACTTCCCGCGCAGTCGCACGGCTAATTCGCTGGAATTCCAGCGGCGCCGCTGGCATCCGCGCGACTCGTTCAATTTCTCATGCGATAATAAGTATTATAGTAATGAAAATAAAGTTAAAATTCATATGACACTGAAATTGCGATCCGCTTCGCCGCGCTTCGACGCTCTTTTGGTGTGTGTTGAGCCTAATATGACCTTGTATTTCTTAAACTAAAATTGACTGTAGACGTTGCTATTGTGTGTCTTATTGTTTTGTCCAGGTTCGACGCCGTGCGCGGCTTCCTCGAGCGCGAGCGACGCGACGAGGAGCCGTCGGAGTTCGTGTCGGCCGTGTGCTGGCGCCGCTCGTCCGACCGCCACGTGCTGCTGGCTGCCAACTCGCAGGGCACCATCAAGGTGCTGGAGCTCGTGTGAGCGGGCGTGGCAGCCCACCGACCTGTCTGCGCGAGCTCATATAGAGACTGTGACTTCTGATGTCCAAGAAATCCTGTACAGGAATGGTCAGCGCAGACCGACAGAGTGTCGGCGAAGCGAGTAATTCTATTATGACTGAAAGTCGATTTTATTGACCAAGTGCATATGGATGCAATTTGTATTAATTAATAAAAACACAGCGGTGCGAAACGTCGAGAGGCGCGCGGACCTACGCTACGCCGCCACTCCGTCGAGAGGCGCGCGGACCTACGCTACGCCGCCACTCCGTCGAGAGGCGCGCGGACCTACGCTACGCCGCCACTCCGTCGAGAGGCGCGCGGACCTACGCTACGCCGCCACTCCGTCGAGAGGCGCGCGGACCTACGCTACGCCGCCACTCCAAAAATCAAAAAAAATCAAAATATTTTATTTCACATAAGCCTACATGGGCACTTATGAAACGTCAGAAGCTAGGTGCACGGTTCCAATTGGTCGTTTCCTATGGAGAAGAACCGGCAAGAAACTCCACGGTTACTCTTTTTAAAAATAATTGGCGTTTACAATATTTTCAAATTACAGTAGGTATGGGAGGATAGCGTAGGCCTGTCAACAAGTATCAGGTACTTGATAAAATAAAAAATGGTCTACAGATCTAAAGTCTACAAGGCCTACAAAGTCCTCACATTTACAAAACAAGAATCTATCAAAAGGATAAATAAAAAATAAAAACCTAATAAAACCTAGTGATATGATTACCATTACAACCACTAATAAAGAGATGGAAAAAATTTGAATTTTCTGTATATAATGTCAAGTAATAAAGAGATTATGTCAAAAAAGTAAATAAAGTAAAGTAAATAAAAAATGAACATCGTAATTTGAGAGCAGTTAATAGACATTTAAATAGTTAAGCCGTTAATGAGTAGCCAGGGAAGCCACATGTGCAGAAGGAATTATTGCCAAACTACCTTGTCTTCAACATAGTCTTTAATCTTCGACTCCGTCGGTCTGCGCTGACCCTTACATTCCCCTTTTATTGACATGTAAGGGCTGTTCTCACCGATGGAACTGAACGCGATCAGCACATACACACTGCTGTCAGTACTCCCCAACAGACAACACTGCCAGCTCTGTAACGCGGCTTACTATTACTGAACGCGATCAGTTTCACTGGTGAATTCGCCCTAAGTCGTGATAGTAGTAAATCGTGTAGAAGCCTCACTTTTAACCGGCGACAATTCGTCAACAGTGTCAAGGACTCGATACGTTTGAAGTTTTAAACAGTGCTAAGTAAGAACTTTTAACTACGTTATAATTAATAGTTAGAACTGATCGTCTGATTATACATTGTGCAGTAAGTTAAAGAAGTAATACGGCTCTTGTACAGTAATATGTCCTTTGTATTGACCTCTCAGCTTCGACCGAATACTACACCACACTCAGGATAAGCGCCTAAAAACGCTCCGTAAAATAAGTTGTGCGATCAACATCAGAATAAGCACCAATGACAAACATCGTTTTTCAACTCTATTGCTTAGATTTTAAGTTTTATTTTACAATAAATATTTTGTACTTATTACTTAATATGTACTTTATTTTCAAGCTTCAAGCAAATATGTCTGACGATGACAGACAGTTTTTAACCGACTTCAAAAAAGGAGGAGGTTCTCAATTTGGATGTTTATATATATTTTTAAATTCAACTTTACGGTTTAGTAATAAGGTTGATAATAATCTTAAGTTCATGTTCCAAACACCTTTTGTATATATTTTTGAGTTAAGAATATAAATTGTACAGCAACCGCGGCCAGTCGAGCAGTCTTTGTTCGTGATACTGTATCTAGTGTATTTTTAATCGAAACCTCTTTTGTCGTAATTCGACACGTAGGATAAGCGTGCCAAAGTAAATGGCAAGCCAGACTCGTGGTCATTATAAAAAAATGTTACAAGTGTTACTTGTGGCCGCGCCAGCACCTTAGCTGGCGAATGTTGTAGATCGAGCCTGCCGACTGATTTCGTGTCAGTTGGCATCTTATAAAACTTACTTTAAACATTACTCATAGTTTGAATAATCTAAAACAACTTTACCGAGACCTTTGATGAGGTGAGAGCATTTATGCCAACAACTTATTAATATTTAAAATCAAGTCTGAAAAATATTGTAAGACTGTTTGAAGTCCTGAAATCTGTTCTCAAAAGACTATTGCCAGTTGATAGCTTTTGGCGGCTAATTCAAATGCATGGCCTCGGGGGCTCGGGGACAGCCTTGTTCTACACAGAAGATGTACATATGTATGTGAAGTTTGTCCATTCAAGTTGTTCTATTGTGACATGAATAAATGTTCTGTTAGCTTCTGTAAATATGGCTCTACAATTCTGTCATCATACTAGATGGGTACCGGAACCGGCGCAGCGTGCGGCGTGCTCCGGTCTCCACGGTACAGCACGTAGCAATGAGTCGATGATACACGTCCATATTATAGTATGCTGGGGAATGGGTAACTTGGAACATACCTTACCAAACTGTTTTAGCGCAGTTTGGTAAGCTCTAATATTGTGATTCAGATATCAATAAAGCCGACTCATTGTTATTTCCATAATAATTTATGTGTCTAGGCGTACAGCACTAAAAACGTCGTACGCCATACTTGTGTGTAATGTCCACGCGTGACGACTCGTGCGCAGTGCAAGTGATTAAGGACGCTAGTGATGCAGTGCGCTCGAACTTTGTGTCAGTAATTTTCCCGTATGTCACTTAGTTGCACAGTGGCGACATCTACCTACAGTCGGTCAACAGCTTTCATTACAAACAAAATCTTGAAATATTTTATTAGAAGTCTTCAGTGTCTCATATAATATGGAATATTTCGTAATCAAGACGCCAGACATACTTTTGTGTAATTTTCAAATTGATTAGTGTTTAAGACAAACCGAAATGAAGTGCGAAGTGTTGTAACCCCGAGCTGTCAAACGATCACTCGGCACCGCCCACTGTAATGTCGACCGCTCAGCCTCAGAAGCATGTATACCTACCTACAAGGACAAGAATTCATTTTATTGTCTCTTCAAGTGAATCCTTGTTCATGTATTTCTAAGCCGACTGTGTTAGTAAGTGTATTGTGTATAATAAGTGTTAAGTGATGAGCAGTGATACAGACGATGTGCCAAACGTGCGCGCGCACGTGTGTGCCGCGTGTGCGTACGTGTCCTAGCTAGTGAGTGTCTATGTAACTGTGTCCGAGACAGTAAAGTGTCCCTTACCACTCCTAGCGAATCTTTTCATTTATTTATACTTTGCCTAACACCACAGACAGCAGTGTTCTAGTCAGATACGGTATTTATATATGGGCCTGCGGCGCCTGATATAAATAAAGCTGCACAGCACAGGTAGGTCTAGACTCACCCGCCTAGCTTGTTCCCAACTACGTTGAGCTCGGCTACGTTCAACCAAACGCAGCTGAGTACCAGTAACATGGAGCCACTGCAGCTGACCTCCACAACCTAGCTACTAGGTAAAACGATACCCCTTGGTAAGACTGGTTGTCTGATTTTAGGGCAGACTGCAATCAGTTACTCTGAAACTGCCAGAATTTAAAGATCAGTCATTTTCCTCGCTAGACTGTTTGATATATTTCGAAAAGGTAAGAATCATGTACAGACGCCAACACATCAAGTTACTACAATCTGTCAGATTTCTTTAATAGATTTTCGACTTTATTGCTAAAGCATAAGGTTCAAGGTTCATTGGGAAAATCTGACAGTTTCGGGTAGGTTGACCTGCTGGCGTCTGTACAAAATTAAATGAAAATATAAATAAAAAAAACAATTTTTACTTGAAAATACATCCATAATCTTTGAACATAAAGTTGACGACATTAATCTTAACACAATACATTGTTCTTACAACAGGTACAGAGATTATCATCCGCGGCGACCACGCACGGCCACACATGGCCATGCATTCCCACACCCCACACACTGGCCCAATGAAACTTGAATCCAGAGTGTTGTCACGTTTTGGAGCCATAAACTCAATGTTCTACATGACAAAGTTCAAATCCCATTGTTAACTCACACACACTCTTAAATCAACTTTAGACATAGTATAGTAGTTCGCATACATTCTCCGTGCGGTACTCCTACTACTCCTTATTTATATTGACACCAAGTATAGAAGCTTGCTGTCCCTCACACGCAGGTAATATAAGAAAGAGATACTAGAACCTGGACCAAAGATAAGGAGAATTCAAATATTTTGCATAGAATCGAAAATGGGCGTCTGTAACGCCCTTAAATGCGGGTTATGGCGCGTTCGGAGCGGAACATTTCACCTCAATAAGTTCTTAATTCATGTCTGGTTAAAAAGTAAAATAAAGATCCCTCACTGGAATACATCTATTATTTCAGTGTATCTGTACAGCACACTTGACCACACATTATGTTGTACGTAAGTTATCCCGACCAGTGAGATTTGTAGGCAGTAATCATTATAACAACGTGCCGACACGCGCGTTCACGCCCCCACTCTTTGATTGTAGGCAGTAATCATTATAACACTTGTGTTCAACGTGCCGACACGCGTGTTCACGCCCCCACTCTTTGATTGTAGGCAGTAATCATTATAACACTCGTGTTCAACGTGCCGACACGCGCGTTCACGCCCCCACTCTTTGATTGTAGGCAGTAATCATTATAACACTCGTGTTCAACGTGCCGACACGCGTGTTCACGCCCCCACTCTTTGATTGTAGGCAGTAATCATTATAACACTCGTGTTCAACGTGCCGACACGCGTGTTCACGCCCCCACTCTTTGATTGCATCTCTATTAAGTTTGTCGGGCGTTGTGTCGTCGGTTGAAAATATTAAATGCAAAATTACAGTCTGAAGAACGGAGTGTTTCCTGCCTTAGGTATACATACGAGTATATATAATAAAATACTCTTCCAGACCGTATTTCGGCCACGGCACCCAATCTCAACGGAGACTAGCCATCGACGCGGGAGATGTTATAGTGCAGGCGTGTGCGCAGACAGGTGCATTCACTCTCATAGTCCAATGGGACAGCAATCCGACACGACCTGACAGTTCAGGCGCGATTGCTGAGCGTGGGGTCCCGGGTTCGATTCCCAGGTCGAACAAAGTGTTACGCAAACGCGTTTAACGCACGTCGCGCGTCGGTTGCGAGTCCTACGCACCTATAGGTACGCATATTATTTAAATATGTTACACAATAATATTACGTGAGACCTTAAACAAGGTCAAATGAATTAAGCTAGCGATACTCCATAGTTGTGATGGGTTTAGATATCGATACGCATCCCCCCTGTGAAGTTTACAGAAACAAAACAAAACGGAATTTGTAAACACATATTTCAAGTAACTACACTACCTCATGTCATTGACCCCAAAAAGCATCTAAATATAGTGAAGTTTCGCTAGCTAATTCAATTCGACCCGGTATCACTACGGAGCTCAAATATCTATGTGAGCGATATCCTTTTAACCGAACATGTGACGTCATCACCTCACACATTAGCGTTGGGGTTGAAGAGTCGCCGCGAGCGGGAGGACGGCTGCAGCACCGGCGAGGGCGAGCGCGACGAGCCGGGCGGGGAGGGCGGGGAGGGCGGGGAGGCCGGGGACGCCGGGGAGGACGAGGAGGCGGCCCGGCGTCGCGCCGCGAACCGGCGCGTCACCTCCGAGTAGCGCGGCGAGCGGGCCGCCCGGCGAGCCGCAGCACTGCCGCCCGCAGCACTGGCCGGCGCCTTGCTGTCGAGCTCCTTGCTGCCGCCCGCTTTACTAGCAGATCCCTTGTTGCCGGCCGCCTGACTGTTGAGCTCCTTCCTGCCGGATGCCTTGCTTGTAGACTCGTTGCCGCTCTCGTCCTTATTGCTGGTGTCTTTGCTGGCGGATTCCAGTGGGCGAGAGCGCAGCGAGCGACGCTTCGGTGACGACGGACCTAGCGCACGATAGAATAAAACATTATTATTTTAATTAACTTCACTAAACAATAACGTATAAGTCGTTAAGAGCGACTCGCAGGATGTCAAGTTTAACGACTACAAGTGGCTACGGAGCGACACATACCGGTAGCATCGCCCTCGGCCGCGTCGTCGCTGGAGGCGCCGGGGCGCGGGCGCCGCGACGCCGCGCCGCGCTCCGGCGTCTGGTACGCAGAGTGGCGCCGCACCGCCAAGCGATTCTTCGTCTTGATAGCGCCTGCAAAGTCAAAGCGTTTACGTCAAGTGGGCCTTAGAAACTGCCTCATTCGGACACGCAGGTTACCGTACCGGTGGCGGCGGCCGCGCGCAGGCGCGCCACGTCGCCGGGCGGCAGCTGCAGCGCGCCCAGCGCCGGCAGGATGTAGCGCAGGTAGCGGTTGCGCAGAGAGTGCCACGACCGCGCTGCGACACACGTTCTAGTTGTTAGCGGTTTACATACAGTGGCGTGCATTGCATAAAGGCACATAAGCAGTGCCTACCTCAATAAATCACCATAAGCCTGTCAAATACATTTTAGTGTGTGCCCTCACTAAGTCATCATTTTTTCAAAAAACAAAATCTTCATACAAACACGCGCGGCAGTAGGCATTCGCCAGACGGCCTACTTGGCTCCCGTATTATTCGCACATTGACATTGGTCTTTACTCGTTCAAGTTAATACGACAAAATTAAAAATACGTACGTCTCACGCGTAATACTATGACCTTCGACCTTCGCAATTTATCACCCTAAAGGAGGCATGCCTACTCAAATAACCAACCGAGTATGAATGTTAAAATCGTAATTAGTAATTCGTTCGTAATTTGGCCGTGCGAAGAAAGAAAGGGATGGATATTGAGGTTGCCGATAGTGAGGTAAAAATGAAAATCAAAGATGGCGGCTGTATTTTTTTTTTTCGTCATGGGTGTCGTTTTTATGGTTTTCTAGGGTGCTGGAGTCAATAATAAAGTCAAAATGAAAATCCAAGACGGCGGCTTTTTTTTTATAGATACTTTTGTTTTATGTGTCTGATTAGTGACCGCGTCTGCCTAGACTAGACCCGGCCTAGTGCCTGCCTACCTATTCTGAAAACCAAAGCACGCCACTGTTACATATTATATTTATTTTATTTATTTCTGAATCTGCCCGTGGCATCACAGTGACCCATCAGAACACCAGCGCTGAGAATTTATTTATAAATAAACAGCACAATATGCAGCCACATTTATTTTTAAATGTGGCTGCATCATTCTGAGATGAAAGCCTTTCGGCTTCGTATAGGACTTTCTGTATTTTTTTTCTATTATTGCACACACGAGGTTGCCGCTGACGAGCGACGCTAGACACACAGACACACACAGGCGACACAGTGTACTCACCGCGCCCCGTGAGCCGCTCGTACTGGTCTTGCAGGTCGCGCCACAAGCGGTTGCCGCTGACGAGACTCGCACGAGACCCGCTGCTCACCCATGCCACGATGGCGTGGTCCTCCAGGTTGGAGTACTCCTTGGCGGTGGACGCACTGCACACAAACACTGTCATACACCAGCGGCCCGAGAGTCGCACCTTGCGGCACTCCTGGCAGAAGGAGGAAGCGCTAAGGTAGCACGCGAAATTCTAATGATAGGTTTATCAAAATATGATTCGCGACCGTAACAAATGTGTATTTATAGAATCATTACAATTACCAGTTCTACTTTCTAAGTTAGAAGATAGTCTGTGTAAAATGTTATAATAAAATACCACTCGATATTCTTCAATTAAATGAGAAGAAATTTAAAACATGCATTAAACGCACACTATGTAGACAAGCATATTACAATTTGGATGATTATATTGTAGATAAAAATGCTTGGCTTAATGCTGGTCCTGCTCCACAGACACTTGGACTCACTAGTTAAAATTTCAATATTTGAAAGAGGTGCTTCCCTTTTTCTTTTTAAGTGTTTCTGACATTACGATCATAACTTTTCTTTTTTTTTAATTTATTCAATCAAGTTTCAAGTGAATACTTGTTAGAGCTGCTGAAGATTGTAAGTCTATCTTTGTAGTTAATTTCAATATTTGGAAGAGGTGCCTCCCTTTTTCTTTTTTTTTGTGTTTCTGTCATTACGAACATAACTTTTTTAATTTATTCAATCAAGTTTTAAGTTTTGAATACTTCAATATTAACTGTTTGGTAGGTAATAAAATTCTATTTACCTCTTATATAAATTGCAAACTGTAGTTTTGTATAATTTAGAAGCATTTTTTTTTTTTAATTTTGTAAATGTAAGAACCATGTGTCCGTTTATTATGATTTTTTGATGTTGACTTGAAAGAGCATGGCAGTTGAGAATGTGTCATGCTCACTTAAATGTCTCACCGATGGTGGCGCGTGTGTTGGATCATTCGGTTCCCTACAAAATGGTTGAGCTGGATGGTGCTGATCCACGCGTCATGTTCGTGAACGGGCGCCGTCGGTTGAGACTGGTCATCTCTTAACTGCCATGGCTTATTTTTAATCTTATGTCTTGAATTGTTTCTTCATTTCTGTCTTTTTTACATTGTTCTCACATATAGAAGCAACAAGAATAATGTACCCAGGATTTTGTAATATCTTGATTTAAAAGAGTGTCCATGGAGTTTCTTGCCCGTTCTTCTCCATAGAGATCTACGCTTTGGAATGGGCAACTAGCTTCAACTTTCTGACTAACTGACAGACTATTTAATTTTGACAATTCAAAACTGCCTGTACAAGGTTTAATTGAAATAAATGATTTGAGTTTGAGTTTGAGACTTTGATGATTATAATTCCAAAACATTTTACAACCGCGAATCATATTTTGATCAACATACAACCTGACACTGACATGCAAATTGCAGAAAACAAAGGAAAGCGCATCCGCCTCAATAATGAATATCACACAATGACATGTATTCAGAAGTATCACTAGTATCTAGTACTCTAGTTATGATGTAACTAGCGTGCTAGAGGCTAGACCATAGCATGCAACACATTCATGATGAGCATCCCAAACAACTGAAACCTAATTCAAAGTAAGATTCAGTGGTCGACACTATGGAAAGCTTTGCGCCCGTCACAACACACGCTTTACTAACTAACGTCGTCGCAGATGCACCAACAACTGAGAAGTAATGTGCTCGAGCAGAACATGGAAGTTTATAGAACTGTGCTTGCAGTGATACCTACCGCTTACTGATGACGTGTGCGCCGGGCGGCGAGCGCGCGCCGTCCCGGCCGGCTGCGCTCTCCTGGCTCCGCGCGGGCTTCGCTCTCGGAGGGTCACTGGCGACGCCATTACACTTGGGTGCTTTTATCACCGCCGCTTTTTTTACGAGCGTGTTGTTGCGTTCCGATACGCCCAGCCGACTGGGCGGCGCTAGCTCGCTAGCCGGTCTCTTCTGCGGCGACTCCTGCGTGCCGCTGACCGGCTCACGCACTTTATTCTGAGACGGGTGTTCGTCCTTGTTCTCCTTGAAATTAAAATTCCTTTTTCTATCATTTCTATTTTGTACGTGTCTCTGTGGGCGGCGCGCAGCTACTTACTACTTAATCGTTTAAGAATTTGACACATAAGGCCATTGATGGGCTTTTATGTTAGTCAATTCTTGTAGATTTCTTCTGCTTACTAAGAAACGGCCACCTCAAACGTAGCCCAGTTACCTTATCGGTATCAGCGGAGGCGCTGCGCTGCCTGCCCGGCGCGGGGCGGGCGCGCGGCCGCGCGGGCGCGGGGCCCGGGCGCGCGGGCGCGGGGCCCGGGCGCGCGGGCGCGGGTCCCGGCCGCCCCGTGCGCAGCTGGCGCTCCAGGCGCACGCACCGCTCCACGTGCACCAGCGGGTTGATGGCGTGGAACAGCAAGCGCTGGTAGGCGACGTCGGCGTCGAAGCGCGCCAGGGCGGACGGGCGCGTGCGCGACACGAACCCGCGCAGCAGCGCCACGTCCGCCTCCGAGATGATCAGCTCCTTGCACGCGCCGGGCGACTGACTGCGCTGCAGTGGCTCGTTTGTCGACGAGGACGAGTCACTGACGACTGTCCGAGGTCGTGTCGTCGCGCGCTCTCGCCGCTCGTCGCCGGACGTGTCTGCCGCGTGCGTCGCGACGGGCGTGCGCTTCTTGTCCGCGGCGGCGGGTGGTTTGGTCGCAGGCGTCTTGCCGAACAGCTCGTTCACTTCCGTCTTTCTGCGTGCTGCTCGCACCGGTCTGTGGGCGCTCGTGCTCACGAACTCCTCTGCAGAGCTGTAGTCGGGCGCGGTGATGTGGTGCTCCTGCTCGCAGACGAGGGCGCGCGCGCCGGCGCCGCACTGGGTGGCTATGTTGCGCGTGCCCGCCGGCCGCGTGTCGTTGTTGTTGCATCTGGAATAACGTCGTGAGTTTGTCGCGCACATTATCTACAGCTGCCTACTTCTAATGAGTACAATTTGAAATAATAAGAATAAATAATAGTGCCTCATTATATTACTGACAACACTGTCTATGTGAACACAGCAACATGCATGCTACAAGTAACAACTGACTATGTGCTACAAGGATCTGTTGGGCTCCCACGACGTTGACAAGTCTACGCTGTCGCGGCGCGGCGACGCGGCGCCACTGTTTTGTAAAAATAAGATGGCGGCGTTGGTTCCGATTTTGGGCGCGCACAAGATCCTTGTGTGCTTCAAACTGAACTCAACTACTTAGCACAAGGCTCTACTGCATCAGGCAAACAGTAAGTTGGCGCAGCACTAGAAACAAGACTGATAGTTACCTGTGTGCACAGCAGTGATGGTGCTCACACGCTGGCGGCGCCGCCGGAGGCGCGGGGCGCGCGGGGGCAGCAGGGCGCGCGGGGGCAGCGGGGGGCGCGGGGCGCGCGGGGGGCGCGGGGCGCGCGGGGGCCGCAGCAGGTGCGGCGGGCGTCTCGTGCTTGCGCTTGGTGCGGCTCTCCGACTTGCTGCAGGGAGAGCCATCAATACAACAGTTGCAATTATACTTTATTCAAATACAATTTGATAGAAATGTATACAAAGACTTTAAGAATATTTCATACAAACTTTCAAGCCCTTATTTTTCGAAATGAATGAACCGATTTTAATGAAATTTCATATGCATAAGCAGGATACAAAGGTCTAAAAAGTTAGTTGTGAACACCGATTTAAAGAGATTACCAGTTATCTTTTTTTTAAATAAGACATTTCGAAAAAGAAGGGCTTGAAAGTTTGTATGAAATGCCGTACGGCGTAAAAGCTCTGGTGTAAGTGTACACCACAGGGTCCACAGGGCTGTGAGATATATAAAAGTCTACATTTTCCTTATTTATTAGGTACTAGCTGCGCCCCGCGGTTTTACCCGCGATCGCGAAATGTCGATCCCTTGGGAATATCGGGATAAAAGTAGCCTATATGTTAATCCAGGGAGTCAGCTACGTCCATACAAAATTTTATCAAAATTGGTCCAGCCGTTTGAGCGTTAAGAAGTATCAAACATATAAACACACACACACTCACAAACTTTCGCCTTTATAATATTAGTGTGATTGTTTGTTTACAATTCTGTCAAAATGGATTGAACAACAGATGTTCAATCCATTTTGACAGAATTGTAAACAAACAGCAATTGTAAACAGCAGCATTCGGCTGTGTTATGAAACAGTTACTGTCAAAACAATAACATTTCGCTAAGCCGTTCTGTGTTATAAGTTCACAAAAGCTGCATTGTATGCACTACAGAGCCAAGCGCACTCCTTGCATATCATGAGTATACTGCACAGAACAACATTAGTGTTTAGTTTTATTTCCTCACTGAAGCAGACTGAGAGCTGTGTGAAGCCAGCAGCCGGCGCTCCTTGTGTTCTGCTTGTTGCCAGTCTTGACTGCATCTATATACTAAGTCATCAGTAGTCTCTGTTCTCAAGTGAGGTAAATCATGGCATAGTGGCATACTGTGTATAAGGAGCTGTGCAGCCTGGGCCGGGGACGGCTAACTATTGTTAACACTTAACAACAACTACTGATACAGAAACATTTAATATTACACAGCTAACTCCACATCTAACAACTCTGAGCAGAGCCAACAGAAGAAAAATTACAGTCAATATAGTCCAGTTCAGTGATTATAGATACATTAACTTTCCAGTTAGACACCATCTAATAAGATTTCAATGACACAACATGACAGCAAATATGCAAGCAGTCGGCCAGTGGTAAGGGAATAAGTTAGTTGTTGTGAACACTGCACTGTGTCGGCTGCTGGGGCTGTGTAAACACATTGTTGGCCCACCCTTCCCTGAAAACAGATGTGATGATACGATGTTGGCTTTTATGCCGTAGTCACAACCCTGTCCCGTCCATAAACGACAGCAACCTTTAATACACACAGCTAGACCAACAAACAGATAGTCACACTGCACACATACTTTCACCTATCACAAGCACATAACAGGGCACCATGCTCTAAATGTTGGACATGATATCCATAATCAGCCTATAATGTTCCCACTGCTGGGACACAGGCCTCCTCTCGGTGAGAGGGAGTGGGCCGTAATCCACCACGCGGGCCCAGTGCGGGTTGGTAGATGTCACATGTCTTCGAATTTTTTGGTTCTAGGACATGCCGGTTTCCTCACGATGTTTTCCTTCACCGTTTTGAGAGCAGTGGTGATGAAATAATTTACACAAAGTAAAACGCCTGTCTGGGTTCGAACCTACAACCTACAACTCGTAAGTCGCGGCCGTTACCACTTGGCCACCACTGCTCACTGGTGACATGATATGACTTGCCTACTGTAGTATCTGCATCGTCAACGACGCAGTTTGAGCGCGAAAATTAATGTGACTTGGATGTCATACTGATGAGGTACTCTTGAGTATTGCTTACTTGCGGTGCGAGAGGCGCGGGCCGTCGGCGGCGGCGCTGGGCTGCCCCGCGGCCAGCGCCTCTAGCGCGCGCAGCACGGGGCGGCGCCGGGCCACCAGCAGCCGGCCGCGCCGCACGAACACGAAGCGCGCGCGGCGCCGCCAGCCCGACACACGGCCCGACGCCAAGTCCACTTCGCGCCACACGCCCTCGCCCCACACGTAGTACTTCCCGGCCATCACTACCCTCACCGCACTAACACCATTTATTTCTTTTACACACGTCTTATAAAATGCCGAACATTTCTTCGAAGCAAAGACTACAATATGATCACAGAACACTATTACTATGATGCTCTTCGAAGACCATAACGACCCTAACCATATTACTTTACTCTATGACCATAACCAACCACAACCTTTTTTTTTTTTTTCTTCTTCTTTGGCTTCGTACAGTTTGTGCATTTAGCCAATGTCACGTTTTGTTTTATTACGAAGGAAATAAAGGTAGGGAAACAAAAAAAAAATGGTTGCCTGTAAAGTCGGTTTTACGGGCGAAGATTTTACGTGACAACGACCGATCATCCGATCATAGTTGAGTGGGAGAGAGACGCAAGGCATTCGGCGGGCCTCTCTCTCGTTTCTTCTAATTATATCGGGATAAATGGATAATAACTATAGGAACAGTAATTATAACGGATAGAATAGTGAGCTAAATACAATGACGAAACATTATAACTTAATCTGGGGGCACGGGAGTGCCCCCGCCAAGACGAGCCAAGCGAAGCGCAAGGGCACTACCCATAGTTACTTTACTCTTTGGCACTACCTACCTTTTCTCGAAGCACTTCGTCGTATTTTTGAACCTTCATAACTTGAGTTTGGATTATACCAGATAAACGAAATTTTCGGGATATGATGTCAGTGGTTGACTTATTAAACCTATAAAGTTTCAATTGCATAGCTCTCAGAGGCGTCTCTAGCCCATGTTGCGCCCGTGTGCAAACATTACCCAAGCGCCCCCTAGTAAGCGCGCGGTCAAAATGGATGGGTATATAGTACAAGTAACAGCACATCAAGTTACCACAAACTGTCAAATTTCCCCAATGGATAATAAACTCTATTGTTTGGAGATGAAGAAGAAATTCGTCAGTGTTGGTGCTTTTGAATGTATTTAGAATTATACAGGGTGTTCTGGTGTTTACCCTAACAAGCCAAAACGTACCCATGTTAACATGTCTATTTATAGATGTTATGTTACACCCAAATTTTGAAATTTCTTCATTCTAATTACGACCTCATATCAAACAAAGTTCAATATCAATTGGGATCATTTGACAAATTTGGGAAGTTCACTGCGAGCGAGGCTCACTGTACACGGGTAAAAAGTATTTTTAGGAAGGAAAGAGTGACAAGAAAAACAAAGCACACGTTTATGTTTTTTTTTTAATGTTTTCTGTTTTCAGACTTATTTGGTAGCAATTTTTGACGAGTGCTCCGACGCGGTCGAAATTCGCAACAGTTGTGCTTGTGGCAGACTGGCAACTAATTCAGCTAATATCAAAATTAAATCTTACTTATTAGGTCAATTTCAATCAAAAGAAAAGCCGCAAATATGAAGTAAACATATTTACATGTTTACTCAAATATAAAACTTAATCCATTGCGCCAAGGCTTATTTCGCAAAATTACGTGTAGCGAGCGGTAGAACACAAAGTGCGGCACGCGCCACGCTTTTTTTTTTTTCTGATTGGAAATTATCGTTCCGGGCCAGCGATAACCCTTTCGGACAATCTCGCTGACCCGGCAGGCTTCGGCCCTATGGGGCCCCTCCTCGATGCTGACGTCTTTTTGAGGCGCGCGTGGAACACCTACGCGCCGTCCGGCACGGGCCTGGTCCTGATCGGACGGTGAGTTACCCATTACTCTCCGCCCGCAGGCCCGCACCTGCGGTGGCCGGGAGTCATCCCGTGGCTCCCGACGCCCAGAGCGTCTCTCCCTCATCCGTCCCGCCACCTCCTTCGCTAGCATGACTGCTTCGCAGAAGGAGGTGGCTGCCTCACACTCCCTCTCGCCCCGGACCATGGCTTGCACCAGGGCCGGACGCGAGAGGTCGCCGCCGCTGCCGATCGCCTCAACGAGGACACGGCGGTGCTCCGCCCAAGCGGGGCAGACCTCCACCGTGTCCTCTGGGCGATCCTGGCAATGGTGACACCCGGGCGTTTCCTCCCGCCTGATGATGTGCAGGGACCTCCCGAAACTTCCGTGTCCGGTGAGGACCTGCGTCAGGCGGTAGGTGAGGGCGCCGTGGCGCCTCTCTAGCCACTCCTCAAAGAGGGGTCTTATCGCCGCTATTGCGGCGTGCCCTGCGCTGGGTTGCGACAGTCGCTCCTTCCATGCCGCTATGAGATCGCGCCGGAGATCCGTCCGCTCCACAGCGATTTTCCGCGGAAGCGGAACTTCCCCCCGGCGGCGTAGTGCCTCCGCGCACCACTTCATATACGCGCGCGAGGACTATCGCCTCCAGATCCCATGGCGGCAGTCCGGCAATGAGGCTTGCCGCCTCGCCCGAGATCGTTCGATAGCCCCGGATGAGCCTTATGGCTACCACCTTCTGGGGCGCTTACTCACGCTTTTGAGAAATGCCGCGCGCTTGACGTTCGTCCATGGTAATTAGTACTTTATTTTCTATCCCAAAACTGTTGAATTCGCATTATTCGCAATATGATTGTCGGCGTGTTTTCAAACTAATCATTGAAACAGGTGCCGCCGAGCGATGCGACACTCGCTACTACACCAAATATAATCGTTAATAATGTTAATTTCATGTTGAAAAAAAAGTTAATATTGTAAAAGCCGCTCGCGCGCTCGTGGCGCGACTTGCTTTGGTGTAACTCGACAAATATAAGAAGAGCTCCAGATTCTATACAAAATGTATGCAAAGCGGAGCTCTTTTTACGCGAGTTATCCGCGAGGGCTCCGTAGCGAGCGGCGCTCGGCGCCCCCTAGGACCGCTGCGCCCGTGTGCAACGCACACCCTGCACAATAGGTAAAGACGGCCCTGATAGCTCTTATACTTTAGATTTTATTATTGATATCTAAAATACCCCGATTTCGTCACTGACTCACTGATTCACTGACTCACTGACTCACTGATGATCATCAATATTCTAAGGGTCTTCCTGAAGTCCTAGAAAGCTGAAATTTGGTATGTAAGCTAGTAATAGTACACAAACAACAAAAAAACTCTAAAACTTGGAACTTTTACCCTTCAACCCCTTAAAATAGGGGATGGAAGTTTGTACGAGACTTCCGCAGATTTTTATGCTAGAGTTCTGAAAATTGATATAGGGACTCCTTGTTATAAATAATAAAATACGTATTTCAGGATTTTCAGTAAATAACCCCCCAACCCCCCAAAAAAATATTTTTTTATTTCATAAGCATCAATATTCTAAGGTTCTTCCTGAAGTCCTAGAAAGCTGTAATTTGGTATGTAAGCTAGTAATAGTACACAAACAATTCTAAGACTTGGAACTTTTACCCTCCAACCCCTTAAACTAGGGGATGGAAGTTTGTACAGGGACTCCTTGTTACAAATAATAAAATACGTATTTCAGGATTTTCAGTAAATAACCCCCCAACCCACCCAAAAATTTTTTTTTTAATTTCATTAGCATCAATATTCTAAGGTTCTTCCTGAAGTCCTAGAAAGCTGAAATTTGGTATGTAAGCTAGTAATAGTACAAAAACAACAAAAAAAACTCTAAAACTTGGAACTTTTACCCTCCAACCCCTTAAAATAGGGGATGGAAGTTTGTACGAGACTTCCGCAAATTTTGTTGCTAGAGTTCTGAAAATTGATATAGGGACTCCTTGTTATAAATAATAAAATACGTATTTCAGGATTTTCAGTAAATAACCCCCCAACCCCCCAAAAAAATATTTTTTTATTTCATATGCATCAATATTCTAAGGTTCTTCCTGAAGTCCTAGAAAGCTGTAATTTGGTATGTAAGCTAGTAATAGTACACAAACAATTCTAAGACTTGGAACTTTTACCCTCCAACCCCTTAAACTAGGGGATGGAAGTTTGTAAGAGACTTCCGCAAATTTTGATGCTAGAGTTCTGAAAATTGATATAGGGACTCCTTGTAATAAATAATAAAATACATATTTCAGGATTTTTAGTAAAGAAACCCCCAAAAAAAAAATTATTTCATAAGCAACTTTCAAAAAGATGTGAAATCCCACCAAAAACATTTTCATGTAAAATGTTGCCAAGACGACACCACATATGGCTCAAAAAGTTATCAGATCTCATGTAGAGCCAAGCTTCTAACTCTACACGCCCTAACTTCACAAACTCTACACCTTAGTCAAAATATGAGGCTTGGCCGTTTCGCTACCATCACATGGGCGTAAGGTGAAAAATTTATTCACTGTTCATTACTTTTCTGTTATACAATAGTTTTTGTAGTAACGCAACTTTATGCGACAGCCAAATTTTGACATCGAAATCTATACCGACGCGTCGATGTCAGGCTGGGGTTCTGTTTGCAACAACGCTCAAGTACATGGCAAATGGAAGTCTTCAGAAAATTATTGTCATATCAATCTCGCAAAAGGAGGAGGCGGAGCGCGCGCGGGAGGATGACCCTCTCGCTGCGCCGCTCCGCAGACGAAGGGGTCGGAGAAGGCGCCGTCCTCTCCCTCCTCATGGTGGCGATGGGCGGGCGACAGACACGGGGGTGCCTTCGCCCGCATTGCACCCATCACCACCTTCGTCTGTCACTCCCGGGCCCTTCCCCCTCCCCACGGGGGGGGCGTGAGGGGTCCGCCTTGGAGGGCCATCGTCGGCGGAGGACTGGATGTCAAGGCTTTGCCGGTTTCCCAGTCCCCCGCCACTCTGACGAAGCGGGAGTGTCGCTGGGTTATTTTAGTGGGTATACCGGGTCAGCCCGGGGAGTCCCACATAGCCCCCCCATCCCCCGATGGGAGGGTATGCGTAATGCATTTTTTCCCAGCGCAAACAAAAAAAAAAAAAAAAAAAAAAAAGGTTAGGTTGGGGGACCACCCCACAGTGCTTACGTCCTCGTCGTGTCCCCTGGAAACGGCCCAGCTCTGACCACCGTAACGGAGTGGCAGACTGGGTACGGCCAAAGTGCACTGTGCCTTCGTTGCGATTTTATTTTAACTGTCTTGTGCGTTTACGAACCTGTCGGAATTTTATATTTTATCATGTCTAGCCCTATGCGGGATGCCTGCGGGCGATTTTTAAAAAAGAAAAAAGGCCCTTCTCAGGGCCAAACCAAAGGCCCTTCTCAGGGCCAACCCTCAGACGCTTCGGTGTCAGAGGCCAGCCGCGCGCCTTCTGCGGCGAGCTTATTCGGAACGGCGGAAGATTCGTCCGACAACGATGACTCACTCATCAGTGTGTCGGACGCGGAAGACTCGCGATCGCGAAAGCGAGTCCACTTGAGCGGTGGGTCCGAGGGCTCCTCGGCCTCGGGGTCGACGCGGTTGCCGAAGGCTAAAAAGCCGACGGTGGCCGCGGAGACCCATGTCGTTGGGCTCGCGGACGCCCAACGCAAGCTGGACCTGGCTCGGCGGGCTCAGCTCCAGCAAGAGCTGGAGGAGCGAGTTGCCGCCAAGGAGAAGCGGGCGCACGTCACCCGGGCCAAGTCCGGGTACGGGGCGTCCCGCGTTGTTTACGCGGACCACTCTCTGGCCGAGCTGGAGAAAATGGCGGAGGAGGACGAGGAGGAGATTGTTGAGGTCGCCTCTAAGTCCTCAAATCTCAAGGGGACCTTGCAAAAGGCCCTGAAGTGTAGGGCCGCCAGCATGCGCGGTGTCGTCGCGGAGCTGGTGCGACAAAAGGCCAGCGACGAGACGCGGCAACTGCAGGCGAAGGTGGATCGCCTGCAGTCGGAGGTCAGCCAGCTTCATCAGAAGCTGGCTGAAGCCACGGCCCGGCCACAACAGGCCAAGACGAGCCGCGGCAGAGGGCCCCTCCTCCAACCTTGAGGAAATTATCCGCAAGGTGGTACGGGAGGAGAGGGCCTTCACAAGAGCCTGCATTGCAGGAATAGAGGACCGGCTCCTACCGGAGAAGCGCCTCCGGCCGCCGCTTGCGGCGGATGCGACGCCCTGCGAGCCGGGACCGTCCACCTCCGCCCAAGCGGAAGACGCCCTCCTCCTCCCCTCGACGACCCCGTCCAACGAGTGGACGGAAGTGGTCCGAAAGGGGAAGGGCAAAGGTAAGAAGTCGGCGACAGCCGTCCCTGCCGTCCGCGCCGCCACCGCTCCCAGCCAGTCGCAGACGACTGGCAAGGGAAAGGGGACGGGGAAAGGAAAAGGGAGGGGTAAGGCTCGCCTGGTCCCCCCGAAAACCGCGGCCGTCGTGGTGACGCTCACCGCGGAGGCTGCGGAACGGGGGGAGACGTACGCGTCCGTCTTGGTGCGGGCGCGTGCCAATGCCGACCCCGCCCAATTGGGGATCGGCAGCGTCACCTGCCGCAAGACGCAGGCCGGGGCTCGAATTTTCGAGTTCCCGGGGGCGGAGGGGAGTGCCCATGCCGACCTCTTCGCAGCCAAGCTGCAGGAGGCGATCGCCGATTCGGCCAAGGTGGCCCGGCCGGTCAAGTCGGCGGCCATAGAGGTGGCCAAGGCAGGGCCATAAGGCCCGGCCGCGGCGGCATGGGCACCATACGCCTCGAGTGCCCAATCGCCGCCGCCAAAGCCGTCCTTGCCAAAGGACGGATCACGGTCGGGTTCAGCTCGGGCGCCGTCCGGGCGCTCGAGGAGCAGCCTCTGCGGTGTTTCCGGTGCCTCGGCATCGGACACACCCGGCCCCTGTGTCCGTCCGCGGTGGACAGGACGGACACGTGCTTCCGCTGCGGCAAGGACGGCCACAAAGCCGCCTCCTGCGAGGCCGCCACGCCGCACTGCGCGGTGTGTGCCGCCAGTGGCTGCCCGGCAGGCCACATAATGAAGGGGAGGAATTGCAATCCTCCCCCTAAGCGGGGCAAAGCGCAGGCGCCGACCGGTCCTGCTGCGGCTGCCAAGAGCACCGTCGTTCCTGCGACGGTGGCTGCGGAGGGGGGTGCGATGTCCGACTGATGGATAGGGTCGAACATCGCATCCTCCAGGCGAACGCCAACCACTGCAGGGCAGCCCAGGATCTGCTGATGCAGACCATGGCTGAGTGGTTGGTGGACTTGGCGGTGGTCGCCGAGCCTTACTCGGTCCCCGGCCGTTGGCTGGGCGACCGGGACGGCTTGGTGGCGTTGGTGTCGCGGTCTTCCACGGACTCCCCTCCCCTCTCGCTCTTAGAGAGGGGACCGGGATACGTGGCCGCCGCGTGGGGAGACATGGCCATGGTAGGGGTCTACTTCTCCCCAAACCGCCCTCTCTCGGACTTTGAGGACTTCCTCGAGGTCCTCACCGCAGTCGTAGGGAGGGCGGCGCCACGCCAGGTCGTGGTGCTGGGCGACCTGAACGCCAAGTCGGCGGCCTGGGGCAACCCGGCCGCAGGTTGCAACGTCCGGGGACGCGCCGTCGAGTTTTGGGCGGCCTCTTGCGGTGTGTCCCTCCTCAACAGGGGGGCGGTCCACACGTGTGTGCGGCAACACGGCGGGTCGGTGGTGGACGTCTCGTTTGCCACCCCCGCGCTAGCCGCCCGCGTCGTCAACTGGCGGGTGGAGATGGTGGAGACGTTGTCGGACCACCGATATGTGCGGTTCGACATCTCCACCCAGGGAGGGGGGACGGCCCGCGCCGGGCAATCTCCCTTCCCGCGGTGGGCACTTACCCGCCTGGACCGGGAGGCAGCCGAGGAGGCGGCCTTCCTCCAGGACTGGCTGTCGCCCCCTGTCGAGGTCCTGGACGTGGACGCCGCAGCGGTCCGACTCAGGGGGTCCTTGACCGAGGTGTGCGACTCCAGCATGCCTCGGTCTCGCCGCCCGCCTCCCCGTCGTGCCGTCTATTGGTGGACGGAGGAGCTGTCGGGTCTCCGAAGCGCCTGCGTGGCGGCCAGAAGGGCCTACACGCGGAGCCGACGCCGCAGCGCCCGAAACCGCGTCCCCGCGGAAGAGGACCGCCTTTACGCCTCTTACCGAGAGGCGAAGACGGTCCTCAAGGCGGCGATGGGCGCTGCAGAGGACTCGGCGAGGGCCGAGATGCTGGAGGGTCTCGACAGGGACCCTTATGGGAGACCATACAAGGCGGCGCGGAACCAGCTCCGCCCCTATGGTCCCCCCCTGACGGAGGCCCTCGAGCCAGCGTTGCTGGATGGGGTGGTCCGGTCCCTGTTTCCGCGCAGGACCGACTTCGCCCCACCAACGATGGCTCCCCCGCAAGGGGCGGCTCCACCGGAGGAGGAGGTACCTCCGGTGACGGCGTCGGAATTCCGCGAGGGGGTCCTCAGCCTCCGCGCGAAGAAGACGGCCCCCGGACCAGACGGCGTCCCGGCACGGGTGGTGGCGATCGCCGCCTCCCAAATGGAGGAACGGTTTCGGGACCTCTTCAGCGCGTGCTTTACGGCTGGGAGGTTCCCGAAACTCTGGAAGGAGGGGCAGCTGTGCCTCCTCCGAAAGGAGGGACGCCCGGTGGACTCCCCATCGGCATACCGGCCCATCGTCCTGCTCGATGAGGTCGGTAAGATGTTCGAGGGGATCGTCGCGTCCCGGCTCGCTGGTCTTTTGCGGGGAGTGGGGCCGGACCTGTCGGACGCCCAATTCGGCTTCCGCCGAGGGCGTTCGACGATCGACGCGCTGGCCCTGCTCAAAGGCCAGGTGAAGGAGGCGGTGGAGGCGGGGGACGGAGTGCTGGCGGTGTCGTTCGACATTGCAAATGCCTTCAACTCCGTCCCCCACTCGACGATATTGGAGGCGCTCCGGTATCACGGAGTGCCCCAATACCTCCAGAACCTCCTGGCCAGCTACTTGGAGGGCCGAGAGGTCCTCCTTGTGGACAAGACGGCCACGGTGAGGCGGTACGGCGCAGAGTCCGGTGTTCCGCAGGGGTCAGTGCTGGGGCCCCCCCTGTGGAACATCGGGTTCGACTGGCTCCTGAGGGGGGCCCTCCTTGAGGGTACGAGTGTCATCTGCTACGCGGATGACACTCTCCTCACTGCCCGGGGGAGGAGCTTTGGGGAGGCGGCCTGTCTGGCCTCGGCTGGCGGATCCTTGGTCGCAGAGAGGATCCGCCGGCTCGGATTGAAGGTGGCGCTGCACAAGACCGAGGCCGTGTTCTTTCGCGGGCCTCGGCAGCGCTGCCCTCCAGACGCCCACATCGTCGTAGAGGGCGTCAGGATAGCGGTCCAGCCCCAGATGAAGTATCTGGGTCTGGTGCTGGACGACAGGTGGCGCTTCGGCCCGCACTTCAGCGGGCTGTCGACGCGCCTGTTGAAAGCTGCTGACGCCCTCTCGTGGCTCCTCCCGAACCTGGGGGGGCCCAAGGAGAAATGCCGGCGGCTCTATGCCGGCATCCTCAGGAGCATGGCCCTTTACGGGGCCCCCATCTGGGCGGACTCCCTGCACAGGAGGGAGAACGCGACCGCCCTCCGCAAGCCCCAAAGGGCCATTGCACTGCGGGTGGCGAGGGCCTACCGATCCGTGGGCTTCTCGGCGGCGTGCGCTCTGGCCGGCACCCCTCCTTGGGAGTTGGAGGCTTGGGTGCTGGCCAGAGTCTACGAGTGGACTGCGCAGCGGAGGGCGCTCGGGGAGCGTCCCGTCGCCGAAGAACGGGAAGCCGTGCGGCGGGAGGCGAGGGACGCCATCGTCCTCCACTGGACGGAGGACCTCGCCACCGCCGCTTTCGGCCGCCGCACGTTGGACGCGCTCGGTCCGGTCCTGCAGGGCTGGCTCGAGCGGTCCCACGGTTTCCTCTCGTTCCGCCTGGTGCAGGTGTTGTCCGGCCACGGCTGTTTCGGAACGCACCTGCACCGGATTGGAAGGGAGGAGACCCCGGCCTGCCACGACTGCGGCGCGGCGGAGGACACGGCACAGCACACGCTCGAGGTGTGCCCAGCGTGGTCCGAGCCGCGCCGCGGTCTGACCGCGGTGGTCGGACAGGACCTCTCGCTCCCCAGCGTGATCAACGCCATGCTGGAGAGCGAGGGGTCCTGGTCAGCGGTAGCCTCCTTTTGCGAGGACGTCATCTCGCAAAAGGAGGAGGCGGAGCGCGCGCGGGAGGATGACCCTCTCGCTGCGCCGCTCCGCAGACGAAGGGGTCGGAGAAGGCGCCGTCCTCTCCCTCCTCATGGTGGCGATGGGCGGGCGACAGGCACGGGGGTGCCCTCGCCCGCATTGCACCCATCACCACCTTCGTCTCTCACTCCCGGGCCCTTCCCCCTCCCCACGGGGGGGGCGTGAGGGGTCCGCCTTGGAGGGCCATCGTCGGCGGAGGACTGGACGTCAAGGCTTTGCCGGTTTCCCAGTCCCCCGCCACTCTGACGAAGCGGGAGTGTCGCTGGGTTATTTTAGTGGGTATACCGGGTCAGCCCGGGGAGTCCCACATAGCCCCCCATCCCCCGATGGGAGGGTATGCGTAATGCATTTTTTCCCAGCGCAAACAAAAAAAAAAAAAAAAAAATGGTTGCCTGTAAAGTCGGTTTTACGGGCGAAGATTTTACGTGACAACGACCGATCATCCGATCATAGTTGAGTGGGAGAGAGACGCAAGGCATTCGGCGGGCCTCTCTCTCGTTCGGTGACTCATCGTAACGTTACCGAGCGTTACACTTTTTCATAAGTGACTCCCAGTCGCAACCTAATTTAAGACGTTGTCACGTCAAAAAAAAAAAGGTTAGGTTAGGTTGCCGTCCCTGCCGTCCGCGCCGCCACCGTTCCCACCCAGGCACAGACGACCGGCAAGGGAAAGGGGACGGCGAAAGGGAGAGGGAGAGGAAAGGGGCGGCTGGTCCCCCCGAAAACCGCAGCCGTCGTGGTGACGCTCACCGCAGAGGCTGCGGAACGGGGGGAGACGTACGCGTCCGTCTTGGTGCGGGCGCGTGCCAATGCCGACCCCGCCCAATTGGGGATCGGCAGCGTCACCTGCCGCAAGACGCAGGCCGGGGCTCGAATCTTCGAGTTCCCGGGGGCGGAGGGGAGTGCCCATGCCGACCTCTTCGCAGCCAAGCTGCAGGAGGCGATCGCCGATTCGGCCAAGGTGGCCCGGCCGGTCAAGTCGGCGGTCATAGAGGTGGCCGACTTGGACGACTCCGTCACCAAGGAGGAGGTGGTGGCGGCGGTCGCAGCGGTAGGGGGCTGCGGCATCGCGGCGGTCCAAGGCAGGGCCATAAGGCCCGGCCGCGGCGGCATGGGCACCATACGCCTCGAGTGCCCAATCGCCGCCGCCAAAGCCGTCCTTGCCAAGGGACGGCTCACGGTCGGGTTCAGCTCGGGTGCAGTCCGGGCACTCGAAGAACAGCCTCTGCGGTGTTTCCGGTGCCTCGGCATCGGACACACCCGGCCCCTGTGTCCGTCCACGGTCGACAGGACGGACACCTGCTTTCGCTGCGGCAAGGAGGGCCACAAGGCCGCCTCCTGCGAGGCCGCCACGCCGCACTGCGCGGTGTGTGCCGCTAGTGGTTGCCCGGCAGACCACACGATGAGGGGGAGGAACTGCAATCCTCCCCCTAAGCGGGGCAAAGCGCAGGCGCCGACCGGTCCTGCTGCGGCTGCCAAGAGCACCGTCGTTCCTGCGACGGTGGCTGCGGAGGGGGGTGCGATGTCCATCGATGGATAGGGTCGAACATCGCATCCTCCAGGCGAACGCCAACCACTGCAGGGCAGCCCAGGATCTGCTGATGCAGACCATGGCTGAGTGGTTGGTGGACTTGGCGGTGGTCGCCGAGCCTTACTCGGTCCCCGGCCGTTGGCTGGGCGACCGGGACGGCTTGGTGGCGTTGGTGTCGCGGTCTTCCACGGACTCCCCTCCCCTCTCGCTCTTAGAGAAGGGACCGGGATACGTGGCCGCCGCGTGGGGAGACATGGCCCTAGTAGGGGTCTACTTCTCCCCAAACCGCCCTCTCTCGGACTTTGAGGATTTCCTCGAGATCCTCACCGCAGTCGTAGGGAGGGCGGCGCCACGCCAGGTCGTGGTGCTGGGCGACCTGAACGCCAAGTCGGCGGCCTGGGGCAACCCGGCCGCGGGTTGCAACGTCCGGGGACGTGCCGTCGAATTTTGGGCGGCCTCGTGCGGTGTGTCCCTCCTCAACAGGGGGGCGGTCCACACGTGTGTGCGGCAACACGGCGGGTCGGTGGTGGACGTCTCGTTTGCCACCCCCGCGCTAGCCGCCCGCGTCGTCAACTGGCGGGTGGAGATGGTGGAGACGTTGTCGGACCACCGATATGTGCGGTTCGACATCTCCACCCAGGGGGGGGGGGACGGCCCGCGCCGGGCAATCTCCCTTCCCGCGGTGGGCACTCACCCGCCTGGACCGAGAGGCAGCCGAGGAGGCGGCCTTCCTCCAGGACTGGCTGTCGCCCCCTGTCGAGGTCCTGGACGTGGACGCCGCAGCGGTCCGGCTCAGGGGGTCCCTGACCGAGGTGTGCGACTCCAGCATGCCTCGGTCACGCCGCCCGCCTCCCCGTCGTGCCGTCTATTGGTGGACGGAGGAGCTGTCGGGTCTCCGGAGCGCCTGCGTGGCGGCCAGGAGGGCCTACACGCGGAGCCGACGCCGCAGCGCCCGAAACCGCATCCCCGCGGAAGAGGACCGCCTTTACGCCTCTTACCGAGAGGCGAAGACGGTCCTCAAGGCGGCGATGGGCGCTGCAGAAGACTCGGCGAGGGCCGAGATGCTGGAGGGTCTCGACAGGGACCCGTATGGGAGACCGTACAAGGCGGCGCGGAACCAGCTCCGCCCCTATGGTCCCCCCCTGACGGAGACCCTCGAGCCAGCGTTGCTGGATGGGGTGGTCCGGTCCCTGTTTCCGCGCAGGACCGACTTCGCCCCACCAACGATGGCTCCCCCGCAAGGGGCGGCTCCACCGGAGGAGGAGGTACCCCCGGTGACGGCGTCGGAATTCCGCGAGGGGGTCCTCAGCCTCCGCGCCAAGAAGACGGCCCCCGGACCAGACGGCGTCCCGGCACGGGTGGTGGCGATCGCCGCCTCCCAAATGGAGGAAAGGTTTCGGGACCTCTTCAGCGCGTGCTTTACGACTGGGAGGTTCCCGAAGATCTGGAAGGAGGGGCAGCTCTGCCTCCTTCGAAAGGAGGGACGCCCGGTGAACTCCCCATCGGCATACCGGCCCATCGTCCTGCTCGATGAGGTCGGTAAACTGTTCGAGGGGATCGTCGCGTCCCGGCTCAATGGCCTTTTGCGGGGGGTGGGGCCGGATCTGTCGGACGCCCAATTCGGCTTCCGTCGAGGGCGTTCGACGATCGACGCGCTGGCCCTGCTCAAAGGCCAGGTGAAGGAGGCAGTGGAGGCGGGGGACGGAGTGCTGGCGGTGTCGTTCGACATTGCAAATGCCTTCAACTCCGTTCCCCACTCGACGATATTGGAGGCGCTCCGATATCACGGAGTGCCCCAATATCTGCGGAACCTCCTGGCCAGCTACTTGGAGGGCCGAGAGGTCCTCCTCGTGGACAAAACGGCCACGGTGAGGCGATACGGCGCAGAGTCCGGTGTTCCGCAGGGGTCAGTGCTGGGGCCCCCCCTGTGGAACATCGGTTTCGACTGGCTGCTGCGGGGAGCCCTCCTTCCGGGCACGAGTGTCATCTGCTACGCGGATGACACTCTCCTCACTGCCCGGGGGAGGAGCTTTGGGGAGGCGGCCTGTCTGGCCTCGGCTGGCGGATCCTTGGTCGCAGAGAGGATCCGCCGGCTCGGATTGAGGGTGGCGCTGCACAAGACCGAGGCCGTATTCTTCCGCGGGCCTCGGCAGCGCTGCCCTCCAGACGCCCACATCGTCGTAGAGGGCGTCAGGATAGCGGTCCAGCCCCAGATGAAGTATCTGGGTCTGGTGCTGGACGACAGGTGGCGCTTCGGCCCGCATTTCAGCGGGCTGTCGACGCGCCTCCTGAAAGCTGCTGACGCCCTCTCGTGGCTCCTCCCGAACCTGGGGGGGCCTAAGGAGAAGTGCCGGCGCCTGTATGCCGGCATCCTAAAGAGCATGGCCCTATACGGGGCCCCCATCTGGGCGGACTCCCTCAACAGGAGGGAGAATGCGACCGCCATCCGCAAGCCCCAAAGGGCCATTGCACTGCGGGTGGCGAGGGCCTACCGCTCGGTGGGCTTTTCGGCGGCGTGCGCTCTGGCCGGCACCCCTCCCTGGGAGTTGGAGGCTTGGGTGCTGGCCAGAGTCTACGAGTGGACAGCGCAGCGAAGGGCGCTCGGGGAGCGCCCCGTCGCCGAGGAGCGAGAGGCCGTGCGGCGGGAGGCGAGGGACGCCATCGTCCTCCACTGGACGGAGGACCTCGCCACCGCCACCTTCGGCCGCCGCACGTTGGACGCGCTCGGTCCGGTCCTGCAGGGCTGGCTCGAGCGGTCCCACGGTTTCCTCTCGTTCCGCCTGGTGCAGGTGTTGTCCGGCCACGGCTGTTTCGGAACGCACCTGCACCGGATTGGAAGGGAGGAGACCCCGGCCTGCCACGACTGCGGCGCGGCGGAGGACACGGCACAGCACACGCTCGAAGTGTGCCCAGCGTGGTCCGAACTGCGCCGCGGTCTGACCGCGGTGGTCGGACAGGACCTCTCGCTCCCCAGCGTGATCAACGCCATGCTGGAGAGCGAGGGGGCCTGGTCAGCGGTAGCCTCCTTTTGCGAGGATGTAATCTCGCAAAAGGAGGAGGCGGAGCGCGCGCGGGAGGATGACCCTCTCGCTGCGCCGCTCCGCAGACGAAGGGGTCGGAGAAGGCGCCGTCCTCTCCCTCCTCATGGTGGCGATGGGCGGGCGACAGGCACGGGGGTGCCTTCGCCCGCATTGCACCCATCACCACCTTCGTCTGTCACTCCCGGGCCCTTCCCCCTCCCCACGGGGGGGGCGTGAGGGGTCCGCCTTGGAGGGCCATCGTCGGCGGAGGACTGGATGTCAAGGCTTTGCCGGTTTCCCAGTCCCCCGCCACTCTGACGAAGCGGGAGTGTCGCTGGGTTATTTTAGTGGGTATACCGGGTCAGCCCGGGGAGTCCCACATAGCCCCCCATCCCCCGATGGGAGGGTATGCGTAATGCATTTTTTCCCAGCGCAAACAAAAAAAAAAAAAAAAAAAGGTTAGGTTAGGTTAGGTTAGGTTAGGTTTTGTTGGGCGCGGCTGGGGCGCTGTCAACGCTGCTTCCCAATCTGGGGGGCCCGAGCGCCGCCTGTAGGCGGCTCTACGTGGGGATCGTGCGATCGATGGCCCTGTATGGGGCCCCGATCTGGGCGACTGACCTGACGGCCGGTAGCATCGCAGTCTTGCGGAAGCCGCAGAGAGCGATGGCCGTCAGGGTCGTTCGGGGCTATCGCACGATCTCCTACGAGGCGGCTTGCGTACTGGCTGGATCCCCGCCCTGGGACCTGGAGGCGAAAGTACTTGCGTCACTGTACCGGTGGCGTGAGGAAGCGCGGGCGCGAGGCGAAAGGCTGATGCAGCGCCATATGGAGCTGCGTCGGTCTCAGCTTCGCGAGGTCCTGGTGGCGGATTGGCGGGACAGGCTTTCACGCCCTACCGCCGGCCTCGGTACCATCGGGGCGGTCCAGCCAGTGCTCGAGCGCTGGCTCGGGAGGAGGCACGGCTCCCTGTCGTTTCGGGTGACGCAGGTGCTCTCGGGGCATGGTTGCTTCGGGAAGTACCTGTGTCGCATAAACAGGGAGCCGGACGCCCGGTGTCACCACTGCGTCGACTGCCGGGAGGACACGGCGTGGCATACGCTGGCAGAGTGTGCCGCTTGGGAGGAGCCGCGCCGTGCCCTCATCTCAGAAGTAGGCAGTGACCTGTCGCTGCCGGCCGTGGTCGAGTCGATGGTCGGCAGCGAAGAGTCCTGGGACGCGGTGGTTTCCTTCTGCGAAACGGTCATCTCGCAGAAGGAGGCTGCGGAAAGGGAGAGGGAGATCTCGTCCACTCACCCGGCCCGCAGCAGGCGCACCGGGCGTCGGCGGAGGGCGGACAACGCCCTCTTCCAGCCCCCCTAAATGGGTCCAGGGGCGACGGACTCGGGGACGTCCGTCGCCCCCCACACATCAGGACCCGAGGTGGCGGCGCGTAGTGTTCCACGCGCGCCCCTCTTAGACGTCACGGGGGGAGTCAAACACCTCACTCCCCCCCCTGACCCGACGAGGCCCGCAGTGGCGGGCCGGCACCAGTCGGGGGTTGCGGAAGGATCGTACGTTCCCGCGACCCCCGGCGTAGGTGTGGGACGGAACACCGGGGTGGTTTTTAGTCAGTAAGAGTCTGACAGACCCCGCCGCCCACCCCAGGGCGGCGGACATCCATGAGGATTTTCCACCCCGGAACAAAAAAAAAAAAAAAAAAAAAGGTTAGGTTAGGTTAGGTTAGGTTTTTTTTTTTTTTTTTTTTTTTTTAATATACTCCTACCTCCAACATGATCGGAGCCTATGCCTGTCTGCTTTACGTTCATTCCAGTTCTCGCTTTTATGCCTCTCGTAATTCCATTCCTCATACTTGTTCTTTCTGTCATTCATCCTCATTTATGCCTTATGGGTGGGATTCCCAACTATCATTTTCGTTCTGTATATATTGCTTGTATTTTATTTAATCTTTTTACAGTATCGGGTGTTACAAAAGTAGGTAGGCCATGTTTTATTTAATCGCTTTTACATTTTTATACTTATCTTAGCTTATTTATAATAACAGTTTTTTTATTTATATCTTACATAAATTCTTATACTATTTCACATTTTCTTATTTCTAAACTTATCTTATGTTACAGTTTTTATTTTCGCTTACACCTAAACATTCATCATTATTCTAAGCTTATTTCTATTTTTCACATAGTGTATTTACTACCTATTTAATCCAAAATATTTTTTGCAGTTTTTTATTTCCAGTACCTTATCTTAATAATTATATTTTCTTACAGAGACGGGGAGCAGTATTTTTAATGTTATTGTCTGTCTATACATTTTCAGTGCCTTATAATATACATAGACGAGTGAGCAGTTGTTAATGTTGCTTTCTAATTATTGATTTATTACTTTTCCTAGCTTAATTCTATTACATTGTATTTACTTCCTGTTTTATCTTCACTATTTTTTTGTCATAATATGCTATGCTAGTCTTTAATATATTACATTATATTAGGACAGCATACTTTCTTAATCTGTCTTGTTTCTATTAATTACTTGTGTTGCAATTTCAATACAATATTTTAGGAATTCGTTTCGTTTTTTTCCCGTCATCAAATCTGACGCATTCCTGGCAATTAGTTCAACACCGAGTTGCTGTTCCGTCTCGTATCGCTTTTTTGCGTTCATTGGGCAACAAAACAGAATGTGCGAAACCGTCTCTTCAACACCGGGCTCACAGGCGCACGATGGGTTCTCCTTACACTTGAAGCGCTTCAGGTATGCAGAGAACCCACCGTGCCCTGTCAAAATTTGCGTAGTTATACTCGTGTGAGTCATCTTTCGCACAACACCGTACGCTATCACGGCGTCCGGGAAGAACATTTTCGTGCCCGAAGCCGTGTCACCCGACTGATACCTCCCGTTCCATTCCTCAAGCGTCTCCGACCGGATTTGTCGCTTGACGAATGACACGGGACACAAATCGTAGTCCGGCTTCTTCCTCGACCCCAGGGCGGCCTCCTTCGCGAGTTGGTCGGCTCTCTCGTTTCCCTCCAACCCTGCGTGGGCCTTTATCCAGAACAGGGAGACACTCTTGCTCTGGAGCTTGCAGCGTCGTAAGGTGTCTCTTGTATCCACGGCCAAGGGGTGGGGGGAACTTGTGTTGATAACCGACTGGAGAGCCGCCATAGAGTCGCTGAAAATGCCGAACGAGGTTTCACGGGACTTCAGTGCTTCCTCTGCCGCTCTTTGCAGGGCCAGGAGTTCAGCCTGGTAGACGGTGCAGTAAGACGGCAAGGCAAGTTTGAGGGCCTTTGTCTCGGCGGCGCCATTCCACAAGGATAGCGCCGCTCCGACTCTGCCCTCAATCTTGCTGCCGTCTGTAAAGATCCTCACAGCAAAATTGCTGTGGTTTTGATATTGTTCTTCGTCTACCAGGCTTTCGAACTCCATGTTCATTTGCTCCGCGGGGTGTGGGGCCTCCAGCGCTGGGGCCACCCGCTCCACCTCCCTGCCCGCCAGTATGGGCTGGGGTACCCCCCTCCTGGCTCCGTATAATGCAGCCGCTTCCCGTACACGAAGGTCGAGCGGGAGCAACCCAGCCAGCACCAGGGCCGAGTTCAGGGACACCGTGCGGTATGCTCTGCACATTTTCTGGGCGATTCCGCGCTGGACGGTCCCAAGCTGTTTGACGATGCCCAACTTTTTCGCAGCCGGTGCCCAGACGCTCGCAGCGTAGAGGATTATGGGCTCTATGCACGCGACATACATCAAGCGTATCACCTCTGGATGCAACCCCCAACTGACCTTTGCGGCTCTACACAGCTGCTTATATATGGCGATTGCCTTCCTGCAGACCAGTGAGACGTGGGTATTGAAGGTCAGCTTGTGGTCGATCGTTACACCCAGAAGCTTCATCTCTTTTGACATGCCAATGTCGATCCCCCCCATGCTGAGGCGTGGTGTGTCATATTTTAATTTCTTGGTTATCACCATCGCGGTTGTTTTGTGTGGTGCAAATTTCAGTTTGTTTTCGACACCCCACGCCAGAACATGATTGAGAGCGGCATTGGCACTTTCCTCCACCTCTAGTGCGGTCTCTCCGTCGAAGACTAAAATGACATCGTCCGCAAATGCCTGGGCGTAAATTCCCCTGCTTTCTGCTGCTTTGAGGAGGGGGTCCAAGACCAAGTTCCACAGGATTGGGCCACCAATCGAGCCCTGGACACAACCCTTGTTCGTGTCTTTCCTATATTCTTCCCCACCGTACCTGATTGAGACTTTTCGGTCCCTGAGGTAGCTGTCCATGACCCGCCTAATGTTTATTGGGCAGTTTTCCTCCGCCAGACGGACTCTTATCGCTGGCCACCAGGCGCTGTCAAATGCTCCCTCTATGTCCAGGGATACGAGTGTTATTATCCTTTTCAGTGCTAGTTTTTGGTGCACATGTTGCATAAGGGCATAGAGGGAGTCCTCGGTGCTCCTTTGCGGCATGAATCCGTACTGACGGGTGCTCATCCTTGGCAGGAGGTGGAATTTTAGGCGGGCCACTAGCATCTTCTCGTATATTTTCCCCAGTATAGGCAAGAGTCCAATCGGTCTATAAGATTTAGGAGTAGAATAGCTGTCTTTTCCAGGCTTCCTCAGTATTATGACTGTTGCCTCCTTCCAGGACGTGGGGAAGTGATGGTGTTCAAGGCACTTGTTCAGGAATCTTAAAAATAGTTCTGAGTCGCTAGCGATGGTTTGGTAACAAATGTCAGCGGTAAAGCCATCGGAACCCGGTGCCTTCTTCGGATTGAAAGAGTCCATTGATTTTAATAGTTCTGCCATAGTGAAGGGTGGGTCGCAAGGATCACCTTGCTCGCCAGAGTTCACGATTTCGGCTTTTCTTCGAATGGATCGGTGATGAGCATTGTCACTTTCAGGGAGGTCCTCCGGATAGAATGTTTCCGCCAGTAGTTTTACGGAGCCTCTCGCATCCAGCACATCACCGCTCATTTCCATAGGCAGGTCCTCCGCCCTGCGCTGCGTTCTCCCTATCACCCTGTAAATTCCCTCCCAAACCCCCTCCCTATTCTGCTTCCCGCAGAATTCCTTCCAACTCTCGGTCTGAGCTTTGGCCGCTTCCAACTCATATTCTTCTTTCTTTTTCAGGTACTCTTCTATGACCTTCGACTTCCGGATTTGGGCGGCACAGCGGATCCTGCGCTTCCTGGTAGCGACGGTCTTCTTCATCTCATCGAGTCTCTCGGACCACCACGGCAAGGTAAGCTCCTCCTGTACTTTTTTGGTGGGTATGGTTTCCTTGCATGCTTTATTTATTGCTTTTGTTAAGTTTGTTGTCAATGTATCAATTTGTTCTGCGTTTTTAACGTTGTCAATTTCGGCTGCTGTGAATTTGTAATCTATTTTCAATTGGCCAAACTTCTCACGAAAATTGGCCCAATTGGCTTTTTTGGTATTGTATTGCCTGGTCGTTCTTTCTATTTTAATTCCTTTAGATTTTTGTAGGAGGATCCTAAACGTAATGCCGTTGTGGTCCGAGCTCGTGAGACCTTCGTCAACCCTCCAGTCGTCTATCATGTCCAGGATGTCGTTGGAACAAGCGGTAACATCTACGTGACTGCTGTAACGTTTCCCTCCTCGGATGGTGTCGAAGGTCGGAATTTCCCCACGGTTCAGAATGTTCAGGTTTAGCTCGCCGAGAGTTCCCGCCATCTCTTCCCCCCTGCAATCGACTGTCGGGCTACCCCACCATATGCTCTTTGCATTGGCGTCCCCTCCAACGATCAGTCTCTTGGAACCGACTACGAGCCCTATTTGTTTGAGATGTTCTAGATAGGGCTCGATGGGCTGGTCTGGCTCAAAGTAGAAGGAGACAAGCGTGATCTCCCAGGCACTGGTCTGGATTCCCACCACTGCTATGTTATTTGTGGTGAGTTTTGGGTACTGTTTGACAATAAAGTCGCTGTTAAAGACGGCTATTGCCGCTTTGACAGTCCCATCTCCTGTGCCAGTGTTCTGGAAGACTCTAACGCCCCTGTGACTCCTCATTACTTTCGCCCCTGCCACGTACGGTTCCTGTAGGAGCGCCACCGCGATTCCGCGCTTTGTGGCCTCTATCAGAAGCTCATTTGTAGCTAGCTTCTTACGTTGGAGGTTAGCCTGCAATACTCCATACGGGGTGTTTTGTGTTGGGGTGCCCTTAGCAGTACGCTACAGTTGATCTGGCCACGTCATCCCATTTTTTGCGTATAGGGCAATCATGGCTAAACGCATTATGTTCCGTGCCGTGCTCTATTTTCGACTTCGTGCAATTCCGGCAAGCGGGTGGTGAGCCTGAGAGCCAGTCTGGGCACTCTGCTCTCATATGAGGACCGCCGCAGTGGCTGCATAGGTCCGCAGGCTCTTTACAGAACCGCTTGCCGTGCCCGAAGCCTAGGCATCGAGTGCACTGGACCAACGGAGACTGATCCTCGACCCTAATGCGCTGGAGGTCGACGTGCACGGTCCCGATTTCTATAGCCCGTCGCCAGATGGTGGGCGAGACGCTGATGATGACGTGGCCAGTATGGGGATTTCGCGTCCTTCTTCTGTACTTTATCTCGACCCTGTTTTCCCCACTGTCGAGGCCGTCAAAAACACCCTTGTTCTGATTTCTAAGAGCTTTAATGACGTCCTCGTCGGTGTTCACGACTAGGACGTTCTTTAAAATCAGAAGCGGGTCCTTGTTTTTCACTTAATTTATTTCCTTAGCTAGTTTTTTTTTTTTTTTTTTTTTTTTTTTTTTTTTTTTTTTTTTTTTTTTCTGTCTTGTTTCAGAATTTTTTAATTTTCTTTTCTTATTATATTAGGTACTTAAACTATATATACAATTATATATGTAAGTATCCTATTTTCCTTACGCTATCTTATTTCTATTATTTACTATTAATGTTATTCTTTCACAATATTCTAAAAATTTATTTCTATCCCTACCACTTATTAAACTAGGTAAACTATTTACATTTAATTTCTGTTCCAGGTTTTGTTCGAACTCGTACCGGGCTTTCCCTGTAATCGGGCACTCCAACAGCACATGCAGGACCGTTTCCTCTTTGCCCGGCTCACAGGCGCACGATGCGTTCTCTTTACACTTGAAGCGTTTCAAGTATGCAGAGAACCCACCGTGCCCTGTGAGAATTTGTGTGGTGAGACTATTGGGGTTTATTTTGCGCACCACTTTGTACGCCGCGACCGCATCAGGGAAGAATAATTTAGTGCCGGACGCTGTTGCCCCGGACTTATATCTCCTGTTCCACTCGTCAAGCGACCCCATACGGATCTGCCGCTTGACGAATGAAACAGGGCAGAGGTCGTAGTCCGGCTTCTTCTTCAACCCCAGGGCGGCTTCCTTTGCGAGTTGGTCGGCTCGCTCGTTTCCCTCCAATCCTGCGTGAGCCTTGATCCAGAACAAGGACACCCTCTTGTTCTGTTGCTCGCAACGGCGAAGGGTGTCCCTTGTTTTCACTGCCAGGGGATGGGGGGAACTCGCACTGACCACCGACTGGAGGGCCGCCATGGAGTCGCTGAAGATGCCGAACGTATCTTCCTTTCGATTGAGCGCTTCGCCAGCCGCTCTTTGCAGGGCCAAAAGCTCCGCCTGATAGACGGTGCAGAAAGACGGCAGGGCAAGTTTGAGGGCCTTTACTTCGGTGGCGCTGTTCCACAGAGACAGCGCCGCCCCGACTCTGCCCTCAATCTTGCTGCCGTCTGTGTAGATACGCACAGCGAAATCGCTGTGGTTCCGGTATTGTTCCTCGTCTATCAGGCTGCCGAACTGCAGTGTGGTCTGCTCCGCGGGGTGCGGGGATTCCAACGCTGGAGCCATCCGCTCAATCTCCCTGTCTCCTAGCACTGACTGGGACACTCCCCTCCTGGCCTCGTACAGCGCTGCCGCCTCGCGAATGCGCAGGTCGATTGGGAGTATCCCGGCCAGCACCAGTGCCGAGTTTAGGGAGACTGTGCGGTAGGCTCTACACAACTTTTGTGCGAACCCTCTTTGGACCACATTTAGCTGCTTAATGACCCCTAGCTTATTTGCAGCTGGCGCCCACGCACTCGCGGCGTACAAAAGAGTTGGCTCAACCGCTGCGTTATAAATGACCCGGATAACTTCCGGGCTTAAACCCCAGCTCACCCGGGCAGCTCTAGCCAGCTGTTTATAGATTGCTATCGCCTTTTTACAGGCGATAGTTATGTGCTTGTTGAAAGTCAACTTGCAGTCGATGGTGACGCCCAGGATTTTCATATCTTGGGACATACCGATGTCGATCCCCCCCATGGTCAAGCGCGGAGTGTCGTACTTCAGCCTCCGCGTCAGCACCATCGCACAGGTTTTGTGCGGCGCGAATTTGAGCTTATTTCTGACACCCCACGCTCGAACATGTTCGAGAGCGGCACCAGCCTGTCCCTCGATTTCCAGTGCCGATTCGCCGACGAACACCATAACGACGTCGTCGGCGAATGCCTGGCAGTAGTGGCCTCTATCCTCCAGCTGCTTTAAAAGTGGGTCCAGCAGCAGGTTCCAGAAGATAGGACCACCTATCGAACCCTGGACGCACCCTTTGCTCGTCGTCTTCCGGGTCTCTTCCCCCGCGTATCTTACGCTGACCTCCCTGTCACTGAGATAACTGTCGACTACCCGTCTCAAGTTAACAGGACACTTTTCCTCAGCCAATCGTACTTTAATGGCGGGCCACCACGCACTGTCGAAGGCTCCCTCTATATCCAGCGACACGAGGGTCACGATCTTTTTACGTGCCAGCTCCGTGCGGATGTACTGCACGAGAGTATAGAGGGAGTCTTCGGTGCTCTTCTGGGGCATAAAGCCGTATTGGCGAGTACTAAACCTGGGAAGCAAGTAAAACTTGAGACGAGCAACCAGCATCCTCTCGTACACCTTCCCTAGTACAGGCAATAGCCCAATCGGCCTGTAGGATTTCGGGACGGTGTACGAGTCTTTGCCTGGCTTCCTGAGCACAACCACCGTTGCTTCCTTCCAGGACTTCGGGAAGTGGTGGAGTGCCAGGCATTTGTTCAGCAGTGACAGGAAGAATTCCGGGTTACAGGAGATGGCCTGAGAGCAGATGTCTGCGGTGAGGCCGTCGGCTCCCGGGGCCTTTCTTGGGTTGAACGACCCAATGGACCTGTCCAACTCACTCTGGGTAAACGGTGGGTCATGTTGTTCATCATGGCTCCACTCGTTTACCCTTTCTGCCAGTAGCCGGGTTTGGCGGTGGTCCAAAGTGTCGTCCTCCTCACGGTCCTCAGGGTAGAACGTGTCGGCCAGCAACCTCACCGAACCCTTCGCATCCAGCATTCCATCTCCCGACCACAGCGGCGGATCCTCTTCTCTTTTCGAGACCCTTCCCATGACTCTGTATATCCCTTCCCAGACGCCCTCCTTGTCCTGCTTCCCGCAAAACCGTCTCCAACTCTCCTCGATCGCTTTTCTTACGGCCTCCTCATATCTTTCCTTTTCTTCCAGGTACAGCCTGACCACCATCTCTCTTCGGACCGGCGCTGCGTTCCTGACTCTGCGTTTCCTGGTGGCGACCGACGCCTTCATCCCCGCGAGCTCCTCGGACCACCACGGCAAGGTAAGTGTTTCGTGTTTCTTTTTTGTTTTTAAGGTGTGTGTACATGTGTCAGTTACGGCTTGTGTGTATGTGTTTATTGTGTGTTCTAGTTTATCTATAGTGTTTATGTTAGTGACTTCCGTAACTGTTAAGTGTTTTGCCAGCATAATTTGGGACAGTTTCTCATGAAACTGTCTCCAATTAGCGTTCTTTGTGTTGTATTTTCGTGTTGTTCGTTCAATTTTATGTCCTGTTGATTTTTTAAGGTGTATGCCGAAAAAAATGCCGTTGTGGTCAGAGCTCGTGAGTCCCTCCACGATTCGCCAGCCGTCCACCAGGTCCAGCATGTCCGCCGAACAGGCCGTTACATCCACGTGGCTGCTGTATCTGATACCTCCTCTAATGGTGTCAAAAGTTGGGAGGTCGCCCGTATTTAAAATCTGCAACCCCATTTCCCATACCATTCCGCACACTTGCTCCCCTCTCGAGTCCTCGTTGCCGCTACCCCACCAAGTACTTTTCGCGTTTGCGTCCCCTCCGATGACCAACCTGCTAGGGCCCACCACTTGCTCCACTCGTTTCAGCTGCTCCAGGTATGGCCCTATGGGCTTGTCGGGTTCGAAGTAGAAGGACACCAGCGTGATCGTCCAGGCTCTGGTTCGGACTCCCACCACAACGATGTTGTTTGTGGTGAGTTGCGGGTACTGTATTATGTCCAGGCTTTGGTCAAAGACAGCTACCGCTGCCTTTACAGTCCCTTCTCCTCCCTCAGAGCTCTGGAAGACCCTTACGCCCCGGTAGCCCTTCATCCTTCTCACCCCACCCACATAGGGCTCCTGGAGCAGCGCTACGGCCAGCTTGCGCTTTTCTGCCTCCAGCAACAGCTCGTTGGTGGCCAGCTGACTCCGTTGCAGGTTGGCCTGGACCATCTTGTACTGGTGGGTATCCGGGGCAACTTTAGCAATATGCTATCGAGGCTCGAGCGAGGGCATGGTTAGGTTAGGTTAGGTTAGGTTTTTTTTTTTTTTTTTTTTTTTTTTGGCAGGAGTGGGAAATCCTCATGGACACCCAGACTGTCCCACTGGTGATGCAGTCTGGGTAGTGCCGGACTCTTACCGGCTAAAACCACACTCCTGCCCAAGGACCCGGTTCTCTCCGATATTGCGGTCGGAGGCTTTCTTAACTTGTTTCCTTTTAGGGGCGTTAAATTATTGATGTTCATATTTTCAGGTGATGGCGGCATATTTCATTCCTTCCTGTGTTTGTACCACTTTGGTCTACTAAGGTTTAAGGCAATACTATTACTTTACTATTTTATGTTATTCCTAATGTATGTTCTTATCCTAGTTTTATTTCTATTTAATTATTTCCTATATATGTTAAGAATGTTTAGATATACATTTTTTTTTTTTTTTTTTTTTTTTTTTTTTTTTTTTTAATTACTTAACTTACTTATACTTTAACACTTAGTATAATATACTTTACTATATTTACTGTGTTAATTTACTTAGTCTATTTTTTATTTCTATCTATAACTATTTTAATTATTTTTAGGCAAAAGTCTAGGAATTTATTTCTGGTGTCTGTATTTAACATAATTGTACATATATTTTCTTTACGTATTTTAATGTCTATTTTGTTTTCCAGGTTAAATCTGTCAATCTGGAACACTGGACACTCAGCTATCAGGTGCAGGATCGATTCTTCCGCGACCGGGTCACAAATGCAAGCAGGTGAGTCTTTTTTCTTAAAGCGGTTTAGGTACTGGGAGAAGCCACCGTGCCCTGTGAAGAGTTGTGTGTGCAGGTGTGTGAGGTTTATGTTCCTGCTTATTTTGTAGGCGTTTGTGGCTGAGGGGAAAAATATTTTGGTGACACCAGCCTGGCTCTCTTTTTGATATCTGTCCTCCCATTTGTCAATCGAGCCACTTCTTATGGTTCGCTTGACAAATGAGACAGGACATTTGTCGAAATCAGGTCTCTTTTTACTTTTTAGAGCCGCTGTTTTCGCCAGTTCGTCTGCCCTTTCGTTCCCTCGTATCCCGACGTGGGCTTTCACCCAGTAGAGCTGAACGTTTTTGCCCGAGTTCTTAAGCTGCTTAACGTTCTTCCTTATCGCTAGAGCGAGTGTGTTGCAGGTGTCGTTATTTCTCAAGAGCTCTAGGGCCGACCTGGAGTCACTAAATATATTAAACTCTTGTTTCGGGCTCTGCGCGATTAACTCCATGGCTCTGTGAACCGCGTACAGCTCCGCTTGAAAGACGGTACAGTACTCCTCGAGCTTGAACTTCCTACTCTTTGTTTCGTCTGTCTCATTCCACCAGGAAAGAGCAGCACCAACTTTTCCTTCAATTCTGCTCCCATCTGTGTAGATTTGTACTGTACCCTCCCTCATGCGCAGCTGCACTTCCTCGTCACTCTCCAAGCATTGGAATTCGAGATCTTCTTCCTCAGCTGGATGAGGCCTCGCCAAGAAGCTCGCTTTCTCCTCGACAGAACGGTCCCTAAGAATTGGCTGAGGCTTTCCTCTCTTCGCCTCGTAGAGGGATGCTGCTTCCTTGACTCTCAGGTCAAGCGGCAGCAGTCCTGTCAGAATTAGGGCCGAATTCAAAGACACCGTCCTGTACGACTTGCATATTTTCTGGGCGAAGCCCCTCATAACTGTGTTGAGCTGGTTTTGAATGTAGATCTTGTCGGCCGCTCTGGCCCATACACTAGCTGCGTAAAGGATAACCGGCTCCACAACCGCAGTGTAGATAACCCTTATCACTTCCGGGTTTAGTCCCCATGTTACCTTTGCCGCGCTGGACAGCTGCCTGAAGATGTTGATGGCTTTTTTGCAGACGTATGTGACGTGGCTCCGGAAGGTCATCTTCCGGTCAATTATCAATCCCAGCAGCTTGATTTCTTCGACCAGCTCAATGTCAACCCCGCCCATGTGCAGCCGTGGTGTGTCGAATTTTAACTTCCTAGTAAGCAGCATGGCATGAGTTTTGTGCGGCGCGAACTTAAGTTTGTTTCGAACACCCCACTGCCGCACATGTGCCAGGCTGGCATTGGCTTCGGTCTCCAGACTCAGAGCTGTTTTCCCGGAGAAAATAAGAACCACGTCGTCTGCAAACGCCTGGCAGTAAGTGTTTCTCTCCTCTAATTCGTCCAGCAGCGGGTTCAGGAGGAGGTTCCAGAACGTGGGCCCTGTGATAGATCCCTGTACACAGCCCTTTGTGGTCCCCTTCCTGTGCTCGGCTCCAGCGTATCTCACCACAACCTTTCTATCTCGTAGGTAGTTGCCCACCAGTTTTCGGAGGTTTAGTGGACAGTGTTTCTCCGCCAGGCGACTTTTTATTGCTGGCCACCACGCACTGTCAAACGCCCCTTCTATGTCCAGCGAGACAACTACCACCAGGTTCTTCTCCCTAAGTCTTAAATCAATATGTTGCATCATATCGTACAGAGCGTCCTCTGTACTTCGCTGCGGTACGAACCCATACTGCCTTGGGTTCATCCGGGGCAATATGTGCCACCTGAGTCTCCGCACCAGCATCTTCTCCAAGATCTTCCCGAGAACAGGTAAGAGTCCGATCGGTCGGTAGGATTTTGGTTTGGTATAGTCATCCTTTCCAGGTTTTCTTAGCACGACGACCGCTGCTTCCTTCCACTTTTCCGGAAAGCAGGACAGCTCGAGGCATTTGTTGGTTATGGCCAGGAACACTTGTTCATTATTACTAATGGCGGCTTCGCAGATATCAGCGGTGAATCCGTCAGGGCCCGGCGCCTTCTTTGGGTTAAAGCTCCTTGATGCGTACCTGAGCTCGGCAAGAGTGAACGGTGGGTCCACTTTGTCCCCTGGCATACCTTCTTCAGAGCGCGCCGCTGCTTCTCTTATCTTTGTATGCTCGGGATTGTCCTCCTTTGCATCATCATCTGGGAAGAAAGTTTCCGCCAGGACCCTGGCAGATTCACCTGAGTCTAGTGCCTCACCATTTTGAACAATTGGCTGATCTTCGTGCCTCTTCTTTGTCTTTGAGATTACCCTGTATATGCCATCCCAAACACTCTCCCTGTCCTGCCTTCCGCAAAAGGTTTTCCAGCTTTCAGTTTGTGCCTTGCTTGCTTGTAACTCATACTCTTCCTTTGCCCTCAGGTACTCCATCACGACCCATTCCCGGCGACGAGGTGCTGCGCAACGGATTCTTCGCTTCTTCGTGTACATGGAGCTTCTGAGCTGATCGAGTTCTTCATTCCACCATGGTAAGTACGTTTTATCTATTTTCTTTATTTTAGGTACTGTCCTATCGCATGTTTCTGTGATAAATTTTGTCAAGTTCTCTGTACATTTTTGTAATTCTTCCAAACTGTTTATATTGTCTATATATGTTTTATCTATTTTATTTTCCAGCAATGCTTTCGTCAATTCTTCCCGAAAACGTTTCCAGTCTGCTTTTTTAGTATTATATATTCTAGTGTTACTGTACTTTATTTTATTCCCGATTCCTTTTTTAGTTGTCATTCTGAGTACTACCGCGTTGTGGTCTGAGCTTGTCATTTCCGTCTCTACTCTCCATTCTTCCACGTGTTTAAGCATGTCGTCCGAACAGGCCGTGATGTCCACACTGCTCTTGTACCGTTTACCCCCTCGGATGGTATCAAATGTTGGGATGTTCCCGCAGTTTAGCACGTGGAGGTTTAGTTCATCTAGGGTTCCGGATAGAAGTCTTCCCCTTTCGTCCTCTCTTTCACTTCCCCACCACGCGCTCCACGCGTTCACATCGCCTCCCACCAGTAGTTTTGCCCCGTCTGTCTTTGAGACTATTTCCCTCAGCTGGTCAAGGTATGGCTCAATATCCAGATAGTCCTCGAAGTAGACGGACGCTACCACGGTGGTGGTGTCCTCCACCGTCAACCTCGCAACCGCTAAGTTCTCGGTTGTCAGTGTCGGACACACCACTGCGTCCACTCCACTATCGAAAATGACTATGGCAGCCTTGATATCTTTGTCTCCCGATTTGGTTGCTTGGACTATTCTTGTCCCGGGGTAGGTCTTCATTTCCCCCTTAGCCCCTACATAGGGTTCTTGTACAAGAGCGTACCTGATTTTCCTGCGCCCGGCTTCGAGTATGAGTTCCTCAGTGGCCAGTTTTTTCTTTTGGAGGTTCGCCTGCACGACACGATACCTTACATTGTTGTTTTGAGCTCCTGTCCCCGCCACCACCTTAGCAGTACGCTACTGCCGATCGGGCCAGTGCATCCCACTTTTTTCTTGTGGGGCACTCGCTATCAAAAGCGTTATGTGCTGCGTCCTTCTTATTTTGGCTGCAATTTCTGCACTTGGGTTGTTCATTGAGGGTGAATCCAGGACACTCTGCTCTCGTGTGCGGTTCACCACAGTGGCTGCAGAGGACTGCCGGTTCTGTGCAGTACTTTCTGCTGTGCCCGTATCCGAGGCACTTTGTGCATTGGATAAGCGGGCTCTGGTCTCTTACAACCACCCTCTGCAGGTCCACGTGGATTCGGCCCGCCGAGGTCAGTCGCTGCCAGATCACTGGCTTTACGCGCAGCACCACGTGACTCGTCAGCGGGTTTCTCGCCCTTCGCCTGTACATGACCCGGATGTCACCCTCGCTGATTTCGGCGCCCTCCAGGAGGTGTCCGTTCTGGGATCCTATTGCCGTCACCAAGTCGTCGTCAGTGATGTAGTTCATTACATCTCTGACGACCACGAGCGGGTTTTTGTTGATAGCCTCCTCAACTTTTAGGTCCCCCCTGGAGTTCTTAAGCTTTGCCGATACTTTCCCTATCTCGCCTTTTTCCGAGCAGCTAATGATCACGGACTGGTTCTTTGCTCTGCGCAGATGGTCTATCCTAATTCCAGTGCTCTTTGCATCGACCGTCGCTCGAATTTTGTCGACTACGTTATCTGATGTGTCGCTCTCGTGCGATGATGACACAATAATCGAGTGCATGTTCTTCCTAGTCGATGGTTGAGGCGGCGTCGCTGCAACTTGCGCGTACGTTCCGATGCTTTGCATTCGGGCTTCTACTCTCTCAGCTTGTAGCTTTGACACCGCCTTCAGTTCTTTAATTTCTACCATCTGCGCATCGATTTTGTCACTTAGCTCCACTTTTGATTTTTCAATTCTGGCCGGGAGTTCTTCTTTTCCATTTCTCTTCACAATTTCTTTGACTTCCAAAATTTCATTTAATATTCTTAAGCTGTTATCTCCTGGTTCTCGTAACTGCTTAATTTCTCTCTCGCCCCTGCTTTCCTCTTCTTTTGCCTCCGGTTTATCCATTTTCTTTACAATCTCGTAAAGCGCCTTTATACAGTCTGACACCGTCTGTTTTATGGTGGACTTAATGTTTCCTGACATGTCCAACTGAGCTTTTGCTTTGAGCATGAGAGCGCGCGCCTCAGCGACAGGTGCTGAGAATTTCAACCTGAGTGCTGGAGGTGATCTTGTTTTTGCCTCGATGTCACTTGTATTTTTCCGCACCTGCGTGACTTTCGAGGGGCCCGCTCTCATACCGTCCTCTCCTGTTGGCGATGTGCCAGGCTGTTGCGGCTTCTTCGGTGGCGTCGGGGTTCCGGACGGCTGCCCAGACCTCAGTCCATCAGCCTCCAACTCCCCGACACCACGCCTGTCAGACGGGCCAGCCTGTGTGAGTTGAGGTCTCCCCGCGTCTAAGCTCTCCTCCGAGACCTTTTGCTTACTCACCGGAGTCCTGCCGATCATTATGCTTTATTTACTCGGTTTTCACTTGTGTGTGTTGCTGGATCCCTGTATAGGGGGGATCAGTAGCTAGTGAAAGTATTCGTAATTGCGAGCCCTGTAAATACGGACTCGGTCAGGTATATATAACAGTTGTCAAAAAATAAAACTTAAATAAAAATGAAATCGCCTTCAAGAGGCGGTAATAGTCATTTAAATCCGTTTACTTCCCCAGAGTCTTATTAAAGAAGGTAGTAGAGTACCCGGGACAATTAAAAACACGAACTAATTTTTCCGTCAAAACTTAAAAGTTTACCTCCCTAGACACGAATGGGTGGGTGAGAGGGCAAATTTTTGAACTTCTATGTGAGCTAGGCGTGCGTGCGAGGTGTCAAAAGACGTGTCTCGGCGCGGGCCAGCAAACTATGGGGTTTTTGGAATTTGCGCTGAACAAAAATTTTGAAAAAAGCTGAAAATACGTGTTTTACGACCAAAAAGTATGAAGAAATTTGGAATAACACCGCCAAACGGGACTCGAGCTCGCGGGGCGCGCGCCGGAGTGCAGGTAAGGCAGGTAAGTATCTGTTAAAATTATAAGAAACGTAGATTTAGCTGTAAATTTTGAGATAAAAATGTTTTAAAGAGGTTTTTTTACTGAAATTTTTCTAAGTCAATAACCGAGAAATGTTTTTCGCGGATTTGTCAGTTTTTACGTGCGGGATAGTCGGACGGAGTCTAAAAACGATTAGTTTTGCTGAAAACAGCTTGTAAATGCGTCACCGGGATGCAAAGTTATTGAGGTATGTGTATTTTGTACTATCCCTTTTTTTTTTTTTTTTTTTTTTTTTTTTTTGCGGATGGGAAATCATCAAATGACCCCTCCCGCTCTGGGTGGAGCGGAAGGGAGTGTCAGACTCTTACTGACTAAAACCCACCCGTGTTCCTTCCTTAGCCCTTTATGTTCCGGGCCAGCGGTAACCCTTTCGGACAATCCCGCTGACCCGGCAGGCTTCGGCCCTATGGGGCCCCTCCTCGATGCTGACATCTCTTTGAGGCGCGCGTGGAACACGTACGCGCCGTCCGGCACGGGCCTGGTCCTGATCGGACGGTGAGCTACCCATTACTCTCCGCCCGCAGGCCCGCGCCTACGGTGGCCGGGAGTCGTCGCGCGGCTCCCGACGCCCGGAGCGTCTCCCGCGGCGGCTGGGACGGGAGGCTCTCTCCCTGAGCCGTCCCGCCACCTCCTTCGCTAGCATGACTGCTTCGCAGAAGGAGGTGACTGCCTCCCACTCCCTCTCGCCCCGGACCATGGCTTGCACCAGGGCCGGGCGCGAGAGGTCGCCGCCGCTGCCGATCGCCTCTACGAGGACACGGCGGTGCTCCGCCCAAGCGGGGCAGACCTCCACCGTGTGCTCCACCGTGTCCTCTGGGCGATCCTGGCAATGGTGACACCCGGGCGTTTCCTCCCGCCTGATGATGTGCAGGAACCTCCCGAAGCTTCCGTGTCCGGTGAGGACCTGCGTCAGGCGGTAGGTGAGGGCGCCGTGGCGCCTCTCTAGCCACTCCTCAAAGAGGGGTCTTATCGCCGCTATCGCGGCGTGCCCTGCGCTGGGTTGCGACAGTCGTTCCTTCCATGTCGCCATGAGATCGCGCCGGAGCTCAGTCCGCTCCGCAGCGATTTGCCGCGGAAGCGGAACTTCCCCCCGGCTTAGTGCCTCCGCGCGCCACTCATAGACGCGCGCGAGGACCATCGCCTCCAGATCCCATGGCGGCAGTCCGGCAATGAGGCTTGCCGCCTCGCCAGAGATCGTGCGGTAGCCCCGGATAAGCCTTATGGCTACCACCTTCTGGGGCGCGTTCAGGTAGTGGGCGGCTCGCCGCCGCAGTGAACGCGCCCACACCGGGGCCCCGTATAGGGCCATGGACCGCACGACCCCCGCGTAAAGCCTCCGGCAGGAGGCGTTTGGCCCCCTCAGGTTGGGCAAGAGCCGCTTGAAGGCGGCCCCGGCCCGTTCCAGTTTGGGGGCCAAACGTCGGAAATGCTCGACGAAGTTCCACCGGCTGTCGAGGACGAGACCCAGGTACCTCATCGTTGTCTCGACGCCGATGTGAACCCCTCCTACCGTTAGTTGGGATCCCGATGGTGGCGCGTTCCGGGGCCCATGAAACGACATGGCCTCGGACTTGTGCAATGCCACCTCGGGACCCAACTGCCGGATCCTCTCCACGACTATCGCAACCCCGCGTGTCATCGCGTCGGCCGCCGCCTGATGCGACCTCCCCTGCGCCAGGACCAGCGTGTCGTCAGCGTAACAAACCACGCTGACGCCCTCAGGGAGGTCGGCCCGCAGCACCCAGTCGTAGCCGATGTCCCACAGGAACGGCCCCACGACCGATCCCTGTGGGACACCGCACGACATCTCTCGCCGGTTCCACTCCCCATCGCGACCGGGGTAGCTGACGGCTCTGTCCGTCAGATACGCCTCGACTATTCGACGGAGGTAGGGCGGCACCCGGTGATACCGGAGTGCCTCCACAATGCAGCTCCAGGGTAGGGTGTTGAACGCGTTGGCGATGTCGAGTGACACCGCCACGACGACCCCACCCTGGGACACCGCGTCCCCCGTCGTGAGGGCTCTCACGCGCATGATGGCGTCCACCGTCGAGCGCCCCTTGCGGAAACCAAACTGGCTGTCCGCAAGATCCGGCCCCGTCCTCACCAGGTGCCCGACGAGGCGGCCCACAATCACTCTCTCAAAGAGCTTGCCGACCTCGTCGAGCAGCACGATGGGCCGGTATGCGGACGGAGAGTCCGCAGGGCGCCCTGGCTTCCGAATGAGGACCAGCTTCCCCGTCTTCCAACGGAGTGGAAACTGGCCTCTCTCCAAACATGCGCTTAAGAGCGCCTCCAGTCGAGGCCCGAGAGCCCTCGAGGCCAGGACCCAGGCTTTACCCGGCAAGCCGTCGAGTCCTGGGGCGGTATTTTTGGCCTTCAGCCTTCCTACCGCCGCTCTCAGTTCTACCCCGGTCACTTCAGGGATGTCGTCGTCGTCGTCCGCGTGGTCCGCTTCGGGCACCGCAATTGGCGGAGCCATGGGCGGGGGGGTGTGCTCCCCCCGTGAAGGGAACAGAGCGCTCACCACCTCCTCCACCAGCTGGGGCCGGAGACTCTGCGTCAGCGGGGGGGCCCAGGTGCGGAGTTTATTCCGCACCATTTTATAAGGGCGCCCCCACGGATCTCTGTTCAGAGTCTCCAGCATCTCCTCGCGGGCCATGTCCTTGGCCCGCTGGACAGCCTCTTGGAGGGCGGTCTTCGCTGCTCTGTACCCCTCGTACAGCTCCGCCTCCGTGGCTTCCGCATCCGGAGGACGAATGCGGAGCCTGCGGTGCCTGGTGTACCGGTGTCGCGCGTCGACGCACGCCTTGCGTAGCGCCTCCAGCTCCTGCGACCACCAGTACACCTGACGTCGGGCGCGTCCTGGCCGGACTCGGGGCATTGCCACGTCGCAGATCTCGGACATGGCCTCCCGGAACCACTCCGCCTCCTCGTCGATATCGGCAGGCCTGTCCGGTGATGACACCCAGGCCTGCACGATCGAGGCTTCCAGGAGGAGCTCCCGGTCCAGCTGCTTCAGCGCCCACCGCGGACCACTCGGGGCCTGTTGGACCAGCGCGCTAGAGGTCTGGGCGGAGACGTCGAACCGGATATACCGGTGATCGGAATAGGTCTCCACCTCCTCCATGACGCGCCAGTCAATTACACGCTGCGACAGAGCGGGGCTGGCGAACGAAATGTCCACCACGGACTCCCCCCGCATCCGCACACACGTGGGAACAGAACCCCGATTTAGGACGACCAGGCCTGTTTCCAGAGCCCAGTCCTCCACCATCCTGCCCCGCACATCCGTGCGACGGGAACCCCAGGCCAAATTCTTGGCATTGAAGTCCCCGAGCACTAGCACGGGGAAGGGATGGCTTCCGGCGACGACGACACTCAACTCTGTTAAAGAGTTGTGGAACTCGGCGAGAGTTCGGCTCGGAGAGAAGTACACTCCCACGACTACAACCTCTCCGAACCGTGCTGCTACACACCCCTGTCCCTTCGTGACGCATTCCAGGGACGGGGTGCCGGCGGCGACCGACGAAACTATGGCCACTGAGCCGCTCAGGTCCTCCACCCAGTCATCCCTGGGCGGGACAAAGTACGGCTCAGCGACCACGGCGATGTTGATCGACCACTGCGCCATGCTCTGGAGCAACAGATCCTGAGCGCAGGCGCAGTGGTTGATGTTCGCCTGGAGGAGGCGCAATGGAGCCATTAGTCCTCCATTTCAGCCTCCTCCCGGGCCCCCTGCGAGGGCTCCACGACGGCAGCGGCGGCGGTGGCGGCGGTAGTGGCGGCGGCAACGGCGACGGCGGTGGCGGCGGTTGTGGCGGCGGCAGCGGCGGCGGCGGTGGCGGCGGCGGCGGCGGCGGCGACGGTGGGAGTGGCAACGGCGGCGGAGGGCCTGCCTTTCCTCCTGGTTCCGGCGGGTGGAGCGCAGGACTTGCTCCCCGCCCGGTGATCGGCCGGCTTGCCAGCAGCCGCACATGTGATGCAGTGCGGCGCGGCGTTGCACGAGCCGGCCTTGTGTCCGGGCTGACCGCAGCGGAAGCACAGTGTGCTGCGGTCTACCTCGGAGGTGCACTGGATGCCAACGTGGTGTCCCACATGGCATCGGTAGCACCTCAGAGGCTTGGGTTCCAGGAGTTTGACCTGCGCTGAAACCCAGCCCACCAGGAGCCTTCGGCCCTCCGTGATGGTTCTGGCCGCCGTCACGGGGCAGCTTACCGTTATGGTTCGCATGCCCGTGTAGTCAGGACGCAAGGTGCCCGCCTTCACCTGGTCGGCCAGACACCCGCCCGTCCTGACAACGGCGGCCACCACATCTCCCTCCGTCACGGAGTCATCCAGGCCCAGTATGCGCATATCTGCGCACTTGACGGGCCTGGTGACCCGAGCTTCATCCGCGAGGGACGCCCTTATCCTCTCAGCTAGGGCGTCAGCGGTGGGGCCACTTGTAGCACCGGGGATCTCCAGCATGCGGGCGCCAGTGGCGGTCACCCTGTGCCGGAGGCCCCCGGTGATCCCCAGCTCCCGGAGGTCCACCGTCTCTCTCGCCTTTGAGAGCACGTCACGGTACGTCACGCCCCTCTTAACCGCGTCCGGCTGTAGCGTTATCACTACAGCCGCGGTCTTCGGGGCGCGAAGCCTAGCCGCAACGGCTCTCTCCTTGCGGCGCCGCCTTTGCTCCTTCTTCCTGGCCGCCTTGGCCGCCCTTCTCTTCTCCCCGGCCACCTGCCAGTCGGCGTCGGTCGCGGGAGAAGTGTGGGAGTTTTGGGGGCGGGGCGTGGGCTCTGGGGCCTTCGCCTCCCGCGCCGCTCTGCCCTTCTTCTTTCGGCCCTGCGCCGGGGGGTTGCCCATAGGCGCCGGGGCCCCGCCAGCTGGCGCCAGCGCCGCGGCTCCTCCAGCCGATGCCGGTTGGGCCGACGCCGGTTTGGCCGGCGCCGGTTTAGCCGACGCCGGCCTGGCCGACGCCGGCTTGGCCGGCGCCTGGGCCCGGCCCGACGGTCCGGGTTTAGGGCCGGCAGCTGCCGCAGCGGCGGCGTACGAGGCCGCCTTCGGCCCCGGGGTCGCTCCGCCCGCCAGGGGGGGGCGCAGGACTATGCCCTCCAGGACGGAAAACCGCGCCTGGAAAGCCGCCAGCTCCTGCCGAACCAGGCTGAGGACCTGGTTCTCCACCGGGACGGGCTGGCTCGGTGGTTGCGCTCCCCCGGTGGCCCGCAGGCCGGCCAGGTCTGCCCGGAGCCTCCCGTTCTCCTTTTGGAGAAGCTCCGTGGCTGCCGTCAGGCGGGCGACCTCCGCCCGCAATTCGGCCACTTCGCCGGCCGAAGGGCCGGTGTAGTTGGCCGCCTCCGCCGCCGCCATGATGGAGGCCGTCGCCGAGACTATGGCCCTGTTCTTAGAAGTCTGTAGCTTCTTCAAGGACACGTCCCGGATGGCGGCCTCCACTACCGCCGCGAACCTTCGCATGGAGTCCGCCTCGGGGTCAGGGGCGTCAGCCGCACCCGCCTCGTCGCTCGAGGGTCCCGAAGCGGCCGTACGACCGGTCCCCCCCTCCTTTGCGGACTCCTCCGCTCTCTCCTTCGCCTCACGGGCATTGAGCCCCCTCCCCTTGCCTCGTTCTCGGACCCCACCCCGCCTACTTGTGGGGATTTTTCGGGCCGAGGCCTGCTCTCCGTCTGAGGACAGTCCCTGGCTGTCCCCAGACCTTGGCCGCTTGCCTATCTTCGCAGCCACCTCCCCGGCACGGCAGGGGCTCTCTGAGCCTCCCATGCTCGTGCCTCCAGATGCGGCGTCGGACTCCGACCCCGCATCACTTCTCGCCTCTTCTTGGTCCCCTGAGGGACAGGAGCCTCCTCGGCTCTTGTTGCCAATGGCAAGCGGACGACATACTTTGCCCCCCCCAGAATACGATTGGGGGCTTGACGTTCCCAAAGGGAACGTGGCGGATTCTCCGACTGCTGAGCAGCCGGTACCGCCCTGGGGTAGTTTATTTCGGTCTGTCGATTCCATTATTGTGTTCCTTTTAAGGGTGAGGTCCCTTTTTTGCGCTAACGACCGGATCCCCTCCGGCCATTCATCCCCTCGGCACGCTAGACCTTAGGATTGGGGTAATTTTTTATAGAGGTTTTCTACCTCGCGGCCCGGGCCTCAGTGGCCTGGACCCCCGGTCCTGTCAGTTCAGGATTACGGGGTGGCCGACGGCTGGGCAGAACCAACCGCCGCCCCGGCGTCCCCACGCTGCCGCCGGATGCCGGACAGACGCAGCGCGGGCATGGGACACCCTCCACCACCCACACTCTTGTGGGTACCGCGGTGTGAACCGCCCCGCGACGATCTACGCCCACTCACCTCCCTCTGTAAGCAGAGGGGGAGTAGCCGCGTGACCGTCTGTAGCCCGGTTCCCTTCACCGACCATCGAGGATGATCGGTGACTGGAACCATGACCTTCTCCTCCTGTCGAAGATTTGCCGCCCCCCCCAATTGTCCACCCAAACCTGGTGGGCAATTGGAGCCGGCGTTGCCCAGGGTGCGCCACGTGGAGGCTCTTCAACGTGCACCCCTTGTACTATCCCTTAGGTAGATTTTGTCTTATAGTGAAAAACCTTGTGCCAAAAAATTTTTGAACTTCTATGTGAGCTAGGCGTGCGTGCGAGGTGTCAAAAGACGTGTCTCGGCGCGGGCCAGCAAACTATGGGGTTTTTGGAATTTGCGCTGAACAAAAATTTTGAAAAAAGCTGAAAATACGTGTTTTACGACCAAAAAGTATGAAGAAATTTGGAATAACACCGCCAAACGGGACTCGAGCTCGCGGGGCGCGCGCCGGAGTGCAGGTAAGGCAGGTAAGTATCTGTTAAAATTATAAGAAACGTAGATTTAGCTGTAAATTTTGAGATAAAAATGTTTTAAAGAGGTTTTTTACTGAAATTTTTCTAAGTCAATAACCGAGAAATGTTTTTCGCGGATTTGTCAGTTTTTACGTGCGGGATAGTCGGACGGAGTCTAAAAACGATTAGTTTTGCTGAAAACAGCTTGTAAATGCGTCACCGGGATGCAAAGTTATTGAGGTATGTGTATTTTGTACTATCCCTTAGGTAGATTTTGTCTTATAGTGAAAAACCTTGTGCCAAAAAATTTTTGAACTTCTATGTGAGCTAGGCGTGCGTGCGAGGTGTCAAAAGACGTGTCTCGGCGCGGGCCAGCAAACTATGGGGTTTTTGGAATTTGCGCTGAACAAAAATTTTGAAAAAAGCTGAAAATACGTGTTTTACGACCAAAAAGTATGAAGAAATTTGGAATAACACCGCCAAACGGGACTCGAGCTCGCGGGGCGCGCGCCGGAGTGCAGGTAAGGCAGGTAAGTATCTGTTAAAATTATAAGAAACGTAGATTTAGCTGTAAATTTTGAGATAAAAATGTTTTAAAGAGGTTTTTTACTGAAATTTTTCTAAGTCAATAACCGAGAAATGTTTTTCGCGGATTTGTCAGTTTTTACGTGCGGGATAGTCGGACGGAGTCTAAAAACGATTAGTTTTGCTGAAAACAGCTTGTAAATGCGTCACCGGGATGCAAAGTTATTGAGGTATGTGTATTTTGTACTATCCCTTAGGTAGATTTTGTCTTATAGTGAAAAACCTTGTGCCAAAAAATTTTTGAACTTCTATGTGAGCTAGGCGTGCGTGCGAGGTGTCAAAAGACGTGTCTCGGCGCGGGCCAGCAAACTATGGGGTTTTTGGAATTTGCGCTGAACAAAAATTTTGAAAAAAGCTGAAAATACGTGTTTTACGACCAAAAAGTATGAAGAAATTTGGAATAACACCGCCAAACGGGACTCGAGCTCGCGGGGCGCGCGCCGGAGTGCAGGTAAGGCAGGTAAGTATCTGTTAAAATTATAAGAAACGTAGATTTAGCTGTAAATTTTGAGATAAAAATGTTTTAAAGAGGTTTTTTACTGAAATTTTTCTAAGTCAATAACCGAGAAATGTTTTTCGCGGATTTGTCAGTTTTTACGTGCGGGATAGTCGGACGGAGTCTAAAAACGATTAGTTTTGCTGAAAACAGCTTGTAAATGCGTCACCGGGATGCAAAGTTATTGAGGTATGTGTATTTTGTACTATCCCTTAGGTAGATTTTGTCTTATAGTGAAAAACCTTGTGCCAAAAAATTTTTGAACTTCTATGTGAGCTAGGCGTGCGTGCGAGGTGTCAAAAGACGTGTCTCGGCGCGGGCCAGCAAACTATGGGGTTTTTGGAATTTGCGCTGAACAAAAATTTTGAAAAAAGCTGAAAATACGTGTTTTACGACCAAAAAGTATGAAGAAATTTGGAATAACACCGCCAAACGGGACTCGAGCTCGCGGGGCGCGCGCCGGAGTGCAGGTAAGGCAGGTAAGTATCTGTTAAAATTATAAGAAACGTAGATTTAGCTGTAAATTTTGAGATAAAAATGTTTTAAAGAGGTTTTTTACTGAAATTTTTCTAAGTCAATAACCGAGAAATGTTTTTCGCGGATTTGTCAGTTTTTACGTGCGGGATAGTCGGACGGAGTCTAAAAACGATTAGTTTTGCTGAAAACAGCTTGTAAATGCGTCACCGGGATGCAAAGTTATTGAGGTATGTGTATTTTGTACTATCCCTTAGGTAGATTTTGTCTTATAGTGAAAAACCTTGTGCCAAAAAATTTTTGAACTTCTATGTGAGCTAGGCGTGCGTGCGAGGTGTCAAAAGACGTGTCTCGGCGCGGGCCAGCAAACTATGGGGTTTTTGGAATTTGCGCTGAACAAAAATTTTGAAAAAAGCTGAAAATACGTGTTTTACGACCAAAAAGTATGAAGAAATTTGGAATAACACCGCCAAACGGGACTCGAGCTCGCGGGGCGCGCGCCGGAGTGCAGGTAAGGCAGGTAAGTATCTGTTAAAATTATAAGAAACGTAGATTTAGCTGTAAATTTTGAGATAAAAATGTTTTAAAGAGGTTTTTTTACTGAAATTTTTCTAAGTCAATAACCGAGAAATGTTTTTCGCGGATTTGTCAGTTTTTACGTGCGGGATAGTCGGACGGAGTCTAAAAACGATTAGTTTTGCTGAAAACAGCTTGTAAATGCGTCACCGGGATGCAAAGTTATTGAGGTATGTGTATTTTGTACTATCCCTTAGGTAGATTTTGTCTTATAGTGAAAAACCTTGTGCCAAAAAATTATTGAACTTCTATGTGAGCTAGGCGTGCGTGCGAGGTGTCAAAAGACGTGTCTCGGCGCGGGCCAGCAAACTATGGGGTTTTTGGAATTTGCGCTGAACAAAAATTTTGAAAAAAGCTGAAAATACGTGTTTTACGACCAAAAAGTATGAAGAAATTTGGAATAACACCGCCAAACGGGACTCGAGCTCGCGGGGCGCGCGCCGGAGTGCAGGTAAGGCAGGTAAGTATCTGTTAAAATTATAAGAAACGTAGATTTAGCTGTAAATTTTGAGATAAAAATGTTTTAAAGAGGTTTTTTACTGAAATTTTTCTAAGTCAATAACCGAGAAATGTTTTTCGCGGATTTGTCAGTTTTTACGTGCGGGATAGTCGGACGGAGTCTAAAAACGATTAGTTTTGCTGAAAACAGCTTGTAAATGCGTCACCGGGATGCAAAGTTATTGAGGTATGTGTATTTTGTACTATCCCTTAGGTAGATTTTGTCTTATAGTGAAAAACCTTGTGCCAAAAAATTTTTGAACTTCTATGTGAGCTAGGCGTGCGTGCGAGGTGTCAAAAGACGTGTCTCGGCGCGGGCCAGCAAACTATGGGGTTTTTGGAATTTGCGCTGAACAAAAATTTTGAAAAAAGCTGAAAATACGTGTTTTACGACCAAAAAGTATGAAGAAATTTGGAATAACACCGCCAAACGGGACTCGAGCTCGCGGGGCGCGCGCCGGAGTGCAGGTAAGGCAGGTAAGTATCTGTTAAAATTATAAGAAACGTAGATTTAGCTGTAAATTTTGAGATAAAAATGTTTTAAAGAGGTTTTTTACTGAAATTTTTCTAAGTCAATAACCGAGAAATGTTTTTCGCGGATTTGTCAGTTTTTACGTGCGGGATAGTCGGACGGAGTCTAAAAACGATTAGTTTTGCTGAAAACAGCTTGTAAATGCGTCACCGGGATGCAAAGTTATTGAGGTATGTGTATTTTGTACTATCCCTTAGGTAGATTTTGTCTTATAGTGAAAAACCTTGTGCCAAAAAATTTTTGAACTTCTATGTGAGCTAGGCGTGCGTGCGAGGTGTCAAAAGACGTGTCTCGGCGCGGGCCAGCAAACTATGGGGTTTTTGGAATTTGCGCTGAACAAAAATTTTGAAAAAAGCTGAAAATACGTGTTTTACGACCAAAAAGTATGAAGAAATTTGGAATAACACCGCCAAACGGGACTCGAGCTCGCGGGGCGCGCGCCGGAGTGCAGGTAAGGCAGGTAAGTATCTGTTAAAATTATAAGAAACGTAGATTTAGCTGTAAATTTTGAGATAAAAATGTTTTAAAGAGGTTTTTTTACTGAAATTTTTCTAAGTCAATAACCGAGAAATGTTTTTCGCGGATTTGTCAGTTTTTACGTGCGGGATAGTCGGACGGAGTCTAAAAACGATTAGTTTTGCTGAAAACAGCTTGTAAATGCGTCACCGGGATGCAAAGTTATTGAGGTATGTGTATTTTGTACTATCCCTTAGGTAGATTTTGTCTTATAGTGAAAAACCTTGTGCCAAAAAATTTTTGAACTTCTATGTGAGCTAGGCGTGCGTGCGAGGTGTCAAAAGACGTGTCTCGGCGCGGGCCAGCAAACTATGGGGTTTTTGGAATTTGCGCTGAACAAAAATTTTGAAAAAAGCTGAAAATACGTGTTTTACGACCAAAAAGTATGAAGAAATTTGGAATAACACCGCCAAACGGGACTCGAGCTCGCGGGGCGCGCGCCGGAGTGCAGGTAAGGCAGGTAAGTATCTGTTAAAATTATAAGAAACGTAGATTTAGCTGTAAATTTTGAGATAAAAATGTTTTAAAGAGGTTATTAACTGAAATTTTTCTAAGTCAATAACCGAGAAATGTTTTTCGCGGATTTGTCAGTTTTTACGTGCGGGATAGTCGGACGGAGTCTAAAAACGATTAGTTTTGCTGAAAACAGCTTGTAAATGCGTCACCGGGATGCAAAGTTATTGAGGTATGTGTATTTTGTACTATCCCTTAGGTAGATTTTGTCTTATAGTGAAAAACCTTGTGCCAAAAAATTTTTGAACTTCAATGTGAGCTAGGCGTGCGTGCGAGGTGTCAAAAGACGTGTCTCGGCGCGGGCCAGCAAACTATGGGGTTTTTGGAATTTGCGCTGAACAAAAATTTTGAAAAAAGCTGAAAATACGTGTTTTACGACCAAAAAGTATGAAGAAATTTGGAATAACACCGCCAAACGGGACTCGAGCTCGCGGGGCGCGCGCCGGAGTGCAGGTAAGGCAGGTAAGTATCTGTTAAAATTATAAGAAACGTAGATTTAGCTGTAAATTTTGAGATAAAAATGTTTTAAAGAGGTTTTTTACTGAAATTTTTCTAAGTCAATAACCGAGAAATGTTTTTCGCGGATTTGTCAGTTTTTACGTGCGGGATAGTCGGACGGAGTCTAAAAACGATTAGTTTTGCTGAAAACAGCTTGTAAATGCGTCACCGGGATGCAAAGTTATTGAGGTATGTGTATTTTGTACTATCCCTTAGGTAGATTTTGTCTTATAGTGAAAAACCTTGTGCCAAAAAATTTTTGAACTTCTATGTGAGCTAGGCGTGCGTGCGAGGTGTCAAAAGACGTGTCTCGGCGCGGGCCAGCAAACTATGGGGTTTTTGGAATTTGCGCTGAACAAAAATTTTGAAAAAAGCTGAAAATACGTGTTTTACGACCAAAAAGTATGAAGAAATTTGGAATAACACCGCCAAACGGGACTCGAGCTCGCGGGGCGCGCGCCGGAGTGCAGGTAAGGCAGGTAAGTATCTGTTAAAATTATAAGAAACGTAGATTTAGCTGTAAATTTTGAGATAAAAATGTTTTAAAGAGGTTTTTTACTGAAATTTTTCTAAGTCAATAACCGAGAAATGTTTTTCGCGGATTTGTCAGTTTTTACGTGCGGGATAGTCGGACGGAGTCTAAAAACGATTAGTTTTGCTGAAAACAGCTTGTAAATGCGTCACCGGGATGCAAAGTTATTGAGGTATGTGTATTTTGTACTATCCCTTAGGTAGATTTTGTCTTATAGTGAAAAACCTTGTGCCAAAAAATTTTTGAACTTCTATGTGGGTCATTATTTAGGGAGGGATAAAAAAAAAATTTAAAAAAAATTGGTTATTTTTATTAAATTTGCTTTATTATGGACGAGAACACGCATAATAATTACAGATAAAATAGAATTAAAGATGGATACAGCTTATTTATTAAAAAATCTCAGTAAAACGTTTTTTGTAGGTAACGAAAGTGATCGTAACGACCACGAAAAATAACACTTATATGAATCATAATCAGTCTCTTAATTTAAACCTCTGTTGAATCTTAACCAAAGGTACGTATAATACTAAGAACAATAATTACTTAGAGAACAATGAACTTAAATAATAATTAGTCATGAAAAAAAAATAAAACACTTTGACCACGAAAGTGATGTCACCTAAGTTACCTCACTAAATCAATCTTAATTTGAGCCAGTGCTATCCGAATCAAAGAAAAAAATACGGTTTTTACGGGGATTCGGTGCTCCAGCATACCACAGTATCTGTTGAAGAAGGTCTAAGTTTACCAAGACAGAGCTCACGCGATGTGGATATTTAGCCTGAATTCGGTGTTTCAGAAGGTATAGCGAGCCTGCAGCACTTGTGGTATCTAAATCCAACGCAGAAGGCATTTCAGATGTAGATGGCGAGCTTGCTGCACTGGTGTTATATAAATTGAACGCTGCTTCTGTCTTCTTCTAAGGCAAATGGAATATTTTTCTTTTTCTCTATTAACTTCTGCATTGTAATTTTTTTATGCTCTCGTCTTTTTGCCTTCTTTTCTTCATCAGTAGTTTTGTTGCGAGTTCTGGCCGTAGCTGTAAGAAATATTTTTTTATTTTTTGATAAATCGTATTTCGTTATTAAAATTCATGGAATGTTAAACTGTTGACCATATGAGGTAGCTTGAGGTATTGGCGACTGTACCACCCCTATTCAATAAAATGATATAATTGTGAACAAAAGAAGTCAAAGGATGCTGGCTTCAGCAGTGTTATTAAGTCGGCATTAACCCTTTTTTAATCTTGACCACGAAAATGAGGACCACGAAAGTGATAATTAAGCACTTTACCGGTTCTAGTATGAAACAGTATTGAGGTTAGAAAAAATACAATAGCCTATTTGTAACATATCCATAATTCGAACAGAAGAAGTATGTAATTCTATTTTTTTATTACCAACTTACCAAAATACAGCTGTCACGAAAGTGATGCACGATCTTTGACACAATATTTTTAACACACAGAATATGTTTTTAAACAAAAACCGTTAATATTTTCAATCTAAATTTTTTTGCGATATTAAAACAGCCAATTATAGTGTTGCTACTAACAAGTATATTTTGGGTTGACCATTATTTAGTTAAAAATAGTATAAAATATGAGTGACCACGAAGGTGATGATGGTTTTCGGAACAACATAAATCGTAAAAAAAAAAAAATAAGGATATAAGTCTGTTTATTTTTTGTCATTCATTTAAGATATAGTAATATACATTATTCATTACAAAAACGTAATGACAAGGTCCGTTTTCACTTAAATTATATTTTTAATAAACGCAAGAAGTCCAGTGTATATCACCTGAACAGACCACGTAACGTGATTTTTATTTAAAAAAAATTAAATTTCACAAAGTTTTTAATAAAAATAAATATTTAAACAAACATACAGTAATAAATAAAGTTAATTTCAGTTATAATTTGAATCAATAACACTCATTTCTATTCTGCTTTGTAAATTATTACGCCTGAACAGAATTTCACCACCTCAAATAATGACCCATGTGAGCTAGGCGTGCGTGCGAGGTGTCAAAAGACGTGTCTCGGCGCGGGCCAGCAAACTATGGGGTTTTTGGAATTTGCGCTGAACAAAAATTTTGAAAAAAGCTGAAAATACGTGTTTTACGACCAAAAATTATGAAGAAATTTGGAATAACACCGCCAAACGGGACTCGAGCTCGCGGGGCGCGCGCCGGAGTGCAGGTAAGGCAGGTAAGTATCTGTTAAAATTATAAGAAACGTAGATTTAGCTGTAAATTTTGAGATAAAAATGTTTTAAAGAGGTTTTTTACTGAAATTTTTCTAAGTCAATAACCGAGAAATGTTTTTCGCGGATTTGTCAGTTTTTACGTGCGGGATAGTCGGACGGAGTCTAAAAACGATTAGTTTTGCTGAAAACAGCTTGTAAATGCGTCACCGGGATGCAAAGTTATTGAGGGTTAGGTTAGGTTAGGTTAGGTTAGGTTAGGTTGGGGGACCACCCCACAGTGCTTACGTCCTCGTCGTGTCCCCTGGAAACGGCCCAGCTCTGACCACCGTAACGGAGTGGCAGACTGGGTACGGCCAAAGTGCACTGTGCCTTCGTTGCGATTTTATTTTAACTGTCTTGTGCGTTTACGAACCTGTCGGAATTTTATATTTTATATTTTATTATGTCTAGCCCTATGCGGGATGCCTGCGGGCGATTTTTAAAAAAGAAAAAAGGCCCTTCTCAGGGCCAAACCAAAGGCCCTTCTCAGGGCCAACCCTCAGACGCTTCGGTGTCAGAGGCCAGCCGCGCGCCTTCTGCGGCGAGCCTATTTGGCACGGCGGAGGACTCGTCCGACAACGACTCACTTGTCAGTGTGTCGGACTTGGACGACTCCCGATCGCGAAAGCGAACTTACCTCAGTGGTGGGTCCGAGGGCTCCTCGGCCTCGGGGTCGACGCGGGTGCCGAAGGCTAAAAAGCCGACGGTGGCCGCGGCGACCCATGTCGTTGGGCTCGCGAACGCCCAACGCCAGCTGGACCTGGCCCGGCGGGATCAGCTACAGCGGGAGCTGGAGGAGCGAGTCGCTGCTACAGAAAAGCGGGCGCACGTCGCCCGGGCCAAGTCCGGCTACGGGGCGTCCCGCGTTTTATATGCGGACCACTCTCTGGCCGAGCTGGAGAGGATGGCGGAGGAGGACATGGAGGAGATTTGCGAGGTCGCCTCTAAGTCCTCTAACTTAAAGGGGACCTTGCAAAAGGCCCTGAAGTGCCGGGCCGCAAGCATGCGCGGTGTCGTTGCGGAGCTGGTCCAGCGCAAGGCCTCCGACGAAACGCGGCAACTGCAGGCGAAGGTGGATCGCCTGCAGACGGAGGTCAGCCAGCTTCATCAGAAGCTGGCTGAAGCCACGGCCCGGCCACAACAGGCCAAGACGAGCCCTGCGGCAGAGGGCCCCTCCTCCAACCTTGAGGAAATTATCCGCAAGGTAGTACGGGAGGAGAGGGCCTTCACGAGAGCCTGCATTGCAGGAATAGAGGACAGGCTCCTGCCGGAGAAGCGCCTCCGGCCGCCGCTTGCGGCAGATGTGACGCAGCGCGAGCCGGAGCCGTCCACCTCCGCCCAGGTGGAAGACGCCCTCCTCCTCCCCTCGACGACCCCGTCCAACGCGTGGACGGAAGTGGTCCGAAAGGGGAAGGGGAAGGGAAAGAAGTCAGCGACGGCCGTCCCTGCCGTCCGCGCCGCCACCGTTCCCAGCCAGTCGCAGACGACTGGCAAGGGAAAGGGGACTGGAAAAGGGAGGGGTAAGGCTCGCCTGGTCCCCCCGAAAACCGCAGCCGTCGTGGTGACACTCACCGCAGAGGCTGCGGAACGGGGGGAGACGTACGCGTCCGTCTTGGTGCGGGCGCGTGCCAATGCCGACCCCGCCCAATTGGGGATCGGCAGCGTCACCTGCCGCAAGACGCAGGCCGGGGCTCGAATCTTCGAGTTCCCGGGGGCGGAGGGGAGTGCCCATGCCGATCTCTTCGCAGCCAAGCTGCAGCAGGCGATCGCCGATTCGGCCAAGGTGGCCCGGCCGGTCAAGTCGGCGGCCATAGAGGTGGCCGACTTGGACGACTCCGTCACCAAGGAGGAGGTGGTGGCGGCGGTCGCAGCGGTAGGGGGCTGCGGCATCGCGGCGGTCCAAGGCAGGGCCATAAGGCCCGGCCGCGGCGGCATGGGCACCATACGCCTCGAGTGCCCAATCGCCGCCGCCAAAGCCGTCCTTGCCAAAGGACGGATCACGGTCGGGTTCAGCTCGGGCGCCGTCCGGGCGCTCGAGGAGCAGCCTCTGCGGTGTTTCCGGTGCCTCGGCATCGGACACACCCGGCCCCTGTGTCCGTCCACAGTCGACAGGACGGACACCTGCTTTCGCTGCGGCAAGGAGGGCCACAAGGCCGCCTCCTGCGAGGCCGCCACGCCGCACTGCGCGGTGTGTGCCGCCAGTGGCTGCCCGGCAGGCCACATAATGAAGGGGAGGAATTGCAATCCTCCCCCTAAGCGGGGCAAAGCGCAGGCGCCGACCGGTCCTGCTGCGGCTGCCAAGAGCACCGTCGTTCCTGCGACGGTGGCTGCGGAGGGGGGTGCGATGACCATCGATGGATAGGGTCGAACATCGCATCCTCCAGGCGAACGCCAACCACTGCAGGGCAGCCCAGGATCTGCTGATGCAGACCATGGCTGAGTGGTTGGTGGACTTGGCGGTGGTCGCCGAGCCTTACTCGGTCCCCGGCCGTTGGCTGGGCGACCGGGACGGCTTGGTGGCGTTGGTGTCGCGGTCTTCCACGGACTCCCCTCCCCTCTCGCTCTTAGAGAGGGGACCGGGATACGTGGCCGCCGCGTGGGGAGACATGGCCCTGGTAGGGGTCTACTTCTCCCCAAACCGCCCTCTCTCGGACTTTGAGGATTTCCTCGAGGTCCTCACCGCAGTCGTAGGGAGGGCGGCGCCACGCCAGGTCGTGGTGCTGGGCGACCTGAACGCCAAGTCGGCGGCCTGGGGCAACCCGGCCGCAGGTTGCAACGTCCGGGGACGCGCCGTCGAGTTCTGGGCGGCCTCTTGCGGTGTGTCCCTCCTCAACAGGGGGGCGGTCCACACGTGTGTGCGGCAACACGGCGGGTCGGTGGTGGACGTCTCGCTTGCCACCCCCGCGCTAGCCGCCCGCGTCGTCAACTGGCGGGTGGAGATGGTGGAGACGTTGTCGGACCACCGATATGTGCGGTTCGACATCTCCACCCAGGGGGGGGGGACGGCCCGCGCCGGGCAATCTCCCTTCCCGCGGTGGGCACTCACCCGCCTGGACCGAGAGGCAGCCGAGGAGGCGGCCTTCCTCCAGGACTGGCTGTCGCCCCCTGTCGAGGTCCTGGACGTGGACGCCGCAGCGGTCCGGCTCAGGGGGTCCCTGACCGAGGTGTGCGACTCCAGCATGCCTCGGTCACGCCGCCCGCCTCCCCGTCGTGCCGTCTATTGGTGGACGGAGGAGCTGTCGGGTCTCCGGAGTGCCTGCGTGGCGGCCAGGAGGGCCTACACGCGGAGCCGACGCCGCAGCGCCCGAAACCGCGTCCCCGCGGAAGAGGACCGCCTTTACGCCTCTTACCGAGAGGCGAAGACGGTCCTCAAGGCGGCGATGGGCGCTGCAGAAGACTCGGCGAGGGCCGAGATGCTGGAGGGTCTCGACAGGGACCCGTATGGGAGACCGTACAAGGCGGCGCGGAACCAGCTCCGCCCCTATGGTCCCCCCCTGACGGAGACCCTCGAGCCAGCGTTGCTGGATGGGGTGGTCCGGTCCCTGTTTCCGCGCAGGACCGACTTCGCCCCACCAACGATGGCTCCCCCGCAAGGGGCGGCTCCACCGGAGGAGGAGGTACCCCCGGTGACGGCGTCGGAATTCCGCGAGGGGGTCCTCAGCCTCCGCGCCAAGAAGACGGCCCCCGGACCAGACGGCGTCCCGGCACGGGTGGTGGCGATCGCCGCCTCCCAAATGGAGGAAAGGTTTCGGGACCTCTTCAGCGCGTGCTTTACGGCTGGGAGGTTCCCGAAACTGTGGAAGGAGGGGCAGCTCTGCCTCCTCCGAAAGGAGGGACGCCCGGTGGACTCCCCATCGGCATACCGGCCCATCGTCCTGCTCGATGAGGTCGGTAAGATGTTCGAGGGGATCGTCGCGTCCCGGCTCGCTGGTCTTTTGCGGGGAGTGGGGCCGGACCTGTCGGACGCCCAATTCGGCTTCCGTCGAGGGCGTTCGACGATCGACGCGCTGGCCCTGCTCAAAGGCCAGGTGAAGGAGGCGGTGGAGGCGGGGGACGGAGTGCTGGCGGTGTCGTTCGACATTGCAAATGCCTTCAACTCCGTCCCCCATTCGACAATATTGGAGGCGCTCCGATATCACGGAGTGCCCCAATATCTGCGGAACCTCCTGGCCAGCTACTTGGAGGGCCGAGAGGTCCTCCTCGTGGACAAAACGGCCACGGTGAGGCGATACGGCGCAGAGTCCGGTGTTCCGCAGGGGTCAGTGCTGGGGCCCCCCCTGTGGAACATCGGTTTCGACTGGCTGCTGCGGGGAGCCCTCCTTCCGGGCACGAGTGTCATCTGCTACGCGGATGACACTCTCCTCACTGCCCGGGGGAGGAGCTTTGGGGAGGCGGCCTGTCTGGCCTCGGCTGGCGGATCCTTGGTCGCAGAGAGGATCCGCCGGCTCGGATTGAAGGTGGCGCTGCACAAGACCGAGGCCGTATTCTTCCGCGGGCCTCGGCAGCGCTGCCCTCCAGACGCCCACATCGTCGTAGAGGGCGTCAGGATAGCGGTCCAGCCCCAGATGAAGTATCTGGGTCTGGTGCTGGACGACAGGTGGCGCTTCGGCCCGCATTTCAGCGGGCTGTCGACGCGCCTGTTGAAAGCTGCTGACGCCCTCTCGTGGCTCCTCCCGAACCTGGGGGGGCCCAAGGAGAAATGCCGGCGCCTCTATGCCGGCATCCTCAGGAGCATGGCCCTTTACGGGGCCCCCATCTGGGCGGACTCCCTCCACAGGAGGGAGAACGCGACCGCCCTCCGCAAGCCCCAAAGGGCCATCGCACTGCGGGTGGCGAGGGCCTACCGCTCGGTGGGATTTTCGGCGGCGTGCGCTCTGGCCGGCACCCCTCCTTGGGAGTTGGAGGCTTGGGTGCTGGCCAGAGTCTATGAGTGGACTGCGCAGCGGAGGGCGCTCGGGGAGCGCCCCGTCGCCGAAGAACGGGAAGCTGTCCGGCGGGAGGCGAGGGACGCCATCGTCCTCCACTGGACGGAGGACCTCGCCACCGCCGCTTTCGGCCGCCGCACGTTGGACGCGCTCGGTCCGGTCCTGCAGGGCTGGCTCGAGCGGTCCCACGGCTTCCTCTCGTTCCGCCTGGTGCAGGTGTTGTCCGGCCACGGCTGTTTCGGAACGCACCTGCACCGGATTGGAAGGGAGGAGACCCCGGCCTGCCACGACTGCGGCGCGGCGGAGGACACGGCACAGCACACGCTTGAGGTGTGCCCAGCGTGGTCCGAGCTGCGCCGCGGTCTGACCGCGGTGGTCGGACAGGACCTCTCTCTCCCCGGCGTGATCAACGCCATGCTGGAGAGCGAGGGGTCCTGGTCAGCGGTAGCCTCCTTTTGCGAGGACGTCATCTCGCAAAAGGAGGAGGCGGAGCGCGCGCGGGAGGATGACCCTCTCGCTGCGCCGCTCCGCAGACGAAGGGGTCGGAGAAGGCGCCGTCCTCTCCCTCCTCATGGTGGCGATGGGCGGGCGACAGGCACGGGGGTGCCTTCGCCCGCATTGCACCCATCACCACCTTCGTCTGTCACTCCCGGGCCCTTCCCCCTCCCCACGGGGGGGGCGTGAGGGGTCCGCCTTGGAGGGCCATCGTCGGCGGAGGACTGGATGTCAAGGCTTTGCCGGTTTCCCAGTCCCCCGCCACTCTGACGAAGCGGGAGTGTCGCTGGGTTATTTTAGTGGGTATACCGGGTCAGCCCGGGGAGTCCCACATAGCCCCCCATCCCCCGATGGGAGGGTATGCGTAATGCATTTTTTCCCAGCGCAAACAAAAAAAAAAAAAAAAAAAAAAGGTTAGGTTAGGTTAGGTTAGGTTAGGTTAGGTTAGGTTAGGTTAGGTTGGGGGACCACCCCACAGTGCTTACGTCCTCGTCGTGTCCCCTGGAAACGGCCCAGCTCTGACCACCGTAACGGAGTGGCAGACTGGGTACGGCCAAAGTGCACTGTGCCTTCGTAGCTATCATATTTTATTTTATCCTGTCTTGTGTGCTACGAAATACTGCGGAAATACTATGTCGAGCCCTATGCGGGATGCCTGCGGGCGCTTTTCGAAGCAACCAAAAGGCCCTTCTCAGGGCCAACCAAAAGGCCCTTCTCAGGGCCAACCAAAAGGCCCTTCTCAGGGCCAACCAAAAGGCCCTTCTCAGGGCCAATCCGACGCTTCGGCGTCAGAAGCTGGCCGCGCGACTTCTGCGGCTAGCTTCTTCGCAGCGGCGGACGAGTCGTCTGACAGCGACTCGCTGCTCACAGTGTCGGACGCGGACGACTCCACCGGAGCGCGTTCGCTCAAGCGAATCCACCGGAGTGGTGGGTCCGAGGGCTCCTCGGGCTCGGGGTCGACGCGGTTGCCGAAGGCTGGAAGGCCGACGGTGGCCGCGGAGACCCATGTCGTTGGGCTGGCGAACGCCCAACGCCAACTGGACCTGGCTCGGCGGGCTCAGCTCCAGCAGGAGCTGGAGGAGCGGGTCGCCGCCGCGGAAAAGCGGGCGCACGTCGCCCGGGCCAAGTCCGGGTACGGCGCGTCCCGCGTTCTGTACGCGGACCGGTCTCTGGCGGAGCTCCAGAGAATGGCGGAGGAGGACGAGGAGGAGATCGTGGAGGTCGCCTCTAAGTCCTCTAACCTGAAGGGCACGTTGCAGAAGGCCCTGAAATGTAGGGCCGCCAGCATGCGAGGTGTCGTCGCGGAGCTGGTGCAGCGGAAGACCAGCGACGAGACGCGGCAACTGCAGGCGAGGGTGGATCGCCTGCAGTCGGAGGTCAGCCAGCTTCATCAGAAGCTGGCTGAGGTCACGGCCCTGCCACAACAGGCCGGGACGAGCCCTGCAGCAGAGGGCCCTCCCTCCAACCTTGAGGACATCATCCGCAAGGTGGTGCGGGAGGAGAGGGCCTTCACAAGAGCCTGTATTGCAGGCATCGAGGACCGGCTCCTGCCGGAGAAGCGCCACCGGCCGCCGCTTGCGGCGGATACGAGGCAGTGTGAGCCGGGACCGTCCACCTCCTCCCAGGCGGAAGACGCCCTCCTCCTCCCCTCGACGACCCCGTCCAACGAGTGGACGGAGGTGGTCCGCAAGGGGAAGGGCAAAAAGTCGGCGACGGCCGTCCCCGCCGTCCGCGCCCCCACCGCTCCCAGCCAGTCGCAGCAGACGACCGGCAAAGGAAAGGCGACGGCGAAAGGGAGGGGAAAGAGGCGGCTGGTCCCCCCGAAAACCGCGGCCGTCGTGGTGACTCTCACCGCGGAGGCTGCGGACCGAGGGGAGACCTACATGTCCGTCCTGGTGCGGGCGCGTGCGAATGCCGATCCCACCCAACTGGGGATCGGCAGCGTCACTTGCCGCAAGACGCAGGCCGGGGCCCGCATCTTCGAGTTCCCGGGGAAGGAGGGGAGTGCGCATGCGGACCTCTTTGCCGCGAAGCTGAAGGAAGTGATCGCCGATTCGGCCAAGGTGGCGCGGCCGGTGAAGTCAGCGGCCTTAGAGGTCGCTGACCTCGACGACTCCGTCACCAAAGAGGAGGTGGTGGCGGCGGTCGCAGCGATAGGGGGCTGTGACATCGCGGCGGTCCGAGGCAGGGACATAAGGCCCGGCCGCGGCGGCATGGGCACCATCCGCCTCGAGTGCCCAGTCGCCGCTGCCAAAGCCGTCCTTGCTAAGGGACGGCTCACAGTTGGTTACAGCTCGGGTGCAGTCCGGGCGCTCGAGGAGCAGCCCCTGCGGTGTTTCCGGTGCCTCGGCATCGGACACACCCGGCCCCTGTGTCCGTCCACTGTCGACAGGACGGATACATGCTTCCGTTGCGGCAAGGGGGGCCACAAGGCCGCCTCCTGCGAGGCCGCCACGCCGCACTGCGCGGTGTGTGCCGCCAGTGGCTGCCCGGCAGACCACATGATGAGGGGGAGGAACTGCAATCCTCCCCCTACGCGGGGCAAAGCACAGGCGCCGAGCGGTCCTGCTGCTGCTGCGAAAAGCACCGTCGCTCCTGCGACGGTGGCTGCGGAGGTGGGTGCGATGTCCGACTGATGGGCAGGGTCGAGCATCGCATCCTGGTGTCGCGGTCCCCCACAGACTCCCCTCCCCTCTCGCTCTTAGAGAGGGGACCGGGATACGTGGCCGCCGCGTGGGGAGAGTTGGCCCTGGTAGGGGTCAACTTCTCCCCAAACCGCCCTGGTCCGGTGATCGGACAGGACCTCTCGCTTCCCGGCGTGGGCAACGCCATGCTGGGGAGCGAGGGGGCCTGGGCAGCAGCAGCAGCCTCCTTTTGCGAGGACGCAATCTCGCAAAAGGAGGAGGCGGAGCGCGCGCCGCTGCGCCGCTCCGCAGACGAAGGGGTCGGAGAAGGCGCCGCCCTCTCCCTCCTCATGGTGGCGATGGGCGGGCGACAGGCACGGGGGTGCCTTCGCCCGCATTGCACCCATCACCACCTTCGTCTGTAACTCCCGGGCCCCTCCCCCTCCCCACGATGGGGGCGTGAGGGGTCCGCCTTGGAGGGCAATCGTCGGCGGAGGACTGGACGTCAAGGCTTTGCCGGTTTCCCAGTCCCCCGCCACCAGGACGAAGCGGGAGTATCGCTGGGTTATTTTAGTGGGTATACCGGGTCAGCCCGGGGAGTCCCACATAGCCCCCCATCCCCCGATGGGAGGGTATGCGTAATGCATTTTTTCCCAGCGCAAACAAAAAAAAAAAAAAAAAAAAAAAAAAGGTTAGGTTAGGTTAGGTTCCCCACCGAAGTGATCCCCACGTTGTCGTCGTGGTGGGGCTTGCGTGTCCTAATCCTGGATCTCGCTTTGAGGTTCAGGTGAGGGGCATTACCAAGAGGGACACAGGGAGAGGTCGCTCCTGCTCCGTCGACGCTAGTTGACCAGGCAAGGACGCGGCCACCGCCGCTGAGGTGCAGGCGCACCGAAACGGCGTTCGTTTGTCTCCTCGTTCATCGAGGAACAAACCTTTCGGCGGGTCCGCTGAGTCGGGTTGGCCGGACAGCGGACGGAGGCATGTATAATGCCGCCGCCGGGGGCTTGGCTTAACCGCCTGGCCCAGAGGAAGGACACCTCTAAGATAAAAAACCACCCAATCCCAAGTTTTTGAGAGCGCGGCGAGGGGATGAATGGCCGTTGGGAGTACGGTCGTTAGCGCTCTCACCTGTTGGTACCTCCCGCCCCCAACAGTATATAGGGCTACGTTTAAGGGTATGGAGCCACTGCCCGCGAAGGACCCCAATAATTGCTTCCATTCTCGTGGGAACTGATATGGATTTAAATTTAAAAAACACAAAAACAAACGACGTTGTTGAAGGAGGGAAAGTGCCTCGTGTACTTGTTGAGAGGATGGAGGGTGTGCTCTCGGACTCGGAGTCTGTGTCGAGTCTGATGACCGTTGCGAGCGCTGCGAGTGCAAACTCGATGCGCCCGTACAAGCGCCCTCGAAGTGATGCGGACTCGGGGTCGGATGCGGCCCTGAGTGACACTTCGCTACCGGCTGCGAAGGTCGGTGCCAAAAAAGGCGGGAGAGGTAGGCCGGTGTCGACGGGCAAGTACGTTGGCATCGGCTTGTCCAGGCGCGAGGTTGCGGCTGCCAAGAAGGCTGCAGCCGACGCCGATAAACAGGCGGAGGATGAGCGGCAGATTGCGGCTCTGACGGAAAGGGTGACGGAAGGGAGGGTCACCCGCCTGTCGGAGTCGTCCTCTGCTGCCTCCGTCATAGTCGTCGAGGCGGAAGATCTACCTGCCTCCGACCTTAACAAAAGAATGGTAGACGCTGTGGCTGCCATAAAGAGGGTCCAAAGAGTCTCTAAGGGCCTCAGTGGTGTTAGCCAGAAGGCACTCAAAGAGGCTGCGGCCTCGATACTGGAGAGTGCCGAGGTTCTACTCAGCCGCACCACTGGCGAAGAGGTGGCCTTATTAAGGGCACAAAATGCCAAGCTGGCGGCCCAAATGGCGGGACTCCGCAAGGAGTATGAGGAGCTCAAGGCGGAGATGGCGTCCTTCCGCCGCGAGCACCTCCGGAAGGAGTTGGGCCTGCCGCAGCCGCAGCTGCAGCCACAGCCACAGCCACAGCAGCAGCCCACACAACAGCAGCCGCCACCAGAGTCGGAGTTGGCTCGCCTTGTCCGTCAGGAGTTGGCGAGTCTCAACGCCCGATTCTCGGTGTTGGAGGGGAGGATTTTACGCCCTCCTCTAGCTGCAGACCAACGCAGTGTACCGGCGGCATCCTATGCGGCCAAAGCCGCAGCGCCTCGTGCCAACCAACAGGCACAAGCGGCTGCTGCTAAACCGGAGGAGACAACCCCAGTAGCCTTGTCTCAAGAAGGGGCGACTGGGCAGAGGAAAAAGAAGAAGAAGAAGAGGAATAAAAGGAAAGCGGACGGGTCGAGTGCAGCGGCTGCCTCCATAGCGCCGCCAACACAATCCCCAACCGCCTCTTCACAAAAGAAGGCGGAATGGACAGTTGCGGGATCCAAACGGAATAAAAATAAGGCGCGCCGCGAGGCCAGGCAACGGGCCCAGAAGGAAGAGAGGGTGGCTCAAGCACGGGCTGCGAGGCTTCGTGCCCCTCGATCAACGGCTGTGGTTCTGACGCTGCAGCCGGGTGCGGAGGAGCGGGGTCTGACATATGCCGGGATCCTTTCCAAGGCGAAAGCCGAAATTTCTCTCAGTGATCTCGGCATAACGGGCCTCCGGTGCAAGCCCACGGCTACCGGAGCCCGACTGTTGCAAATCTCGGGGGCTACAAGTGCCCCCAAGGCGGACGCCCTTGCCGAAAAACTAAAGGCGTCTCTCGGTAACGACGACGTCAGAGTGTCCAGGCCCACTAAGTGTGCAGATTTGCGAATATCGGGCCTGGACGACTCTGTCACCACTGAGGAGGTCGCCGCCGCCATCTCGAAGGCCGGCAACTGCCCGCCTGAACAAGTAAAGGCGGGTACAATCCATAGGGGTGTCTCTGGCCTCGGGACAGTAATAGTAAGTTGTCCCGTAGCGGCGGCCAACAAACTAAACGAGGGCAGAAGACTGCTGGTCGGATGGGTCTCGGCGCAGGTGGCGCTCTTGACGCCCAAGCCCTTGCGGTGCTATCGGTGTCTCGAGCCGGGACATGTGGGTGTACGGTGCACCGCGGGGGTCGACCGCAGCCAACTGTGCTTCCGTTGCGGTCAGCCCGGTCATAAGGCTGGCACCTGCACAGCCGCGCCGCACTGCGTACTCTGTGCGGCATCCGGCAAGCCAGCCGATCACCGGACCGGGAGTAAGGCCTGCGCCAGGCCCACAAAGAGGAAGTACGGGACCAAGAACCAGCTGATTCATCCGTCGGCTTCTCAGGATGTTGGGGTACCAATAGAGGCAACCGGTTCCTCGCAACCGGCTCACCCACTGGTTGCGGCAGCAGATCCGCCGGGGACTGGGGAGGAGACATCACAAATGGACACCCAATAATGGCCCCAGGTCAGTTATGTCTCCTACAGAGTAACATAAACCACTGCGCCAGAGCTCAGGATCTCTTGCTCCAGAGCATGGCGCAGTGGTCAATCGATGTGGCGGTCGTCGCCGAGCCGTATTTTGTGCCGCCCAGGGATGACTGGGTGTGCGACACTAACGGTTCGGTGGCGCTTATAAGGAGGTCTGCCGTGGACACCCCGCTCTTTGAGGCCGTCACCCGGGGGCGGGGATATGTCACGGCAGTTTTTGGCAATATTATGGTCGCGGGGGTGTATTTCGCCCCCAGCCTATCTCTCGCCGACCTCGAGCAGGTCATTTCGGATCTGGGCACGGTCGTCAGTCGTAGTCGTCCTCGTCCCGTTCTCGTCTTGGGGGACTTCAACGCCAAGTCTGCGGCATGGGGTTCCCCGACAACTGATGTGCGGGGCGAGTTGGTGGAGGAGTGGGCGGTCGAGCAGGGCCTGCTCCTGCTGAACCGGGGTTGCGTGCAGACATGCGTGCGACAGTGGGGCGGGTCAATAGTGGACCTCACGTTCGCTAGCCCCGCTCTCGCGCGCCGTGTCCATGGCTGGCACGTAGTGGAGGACGTGGAGACGCTGTCTGATCACAGATATATCAGATTCAGTGTCTCCACCCAGACCTCGGTCGGGCCGGCCCAAGCAGCCCCGGTGGGCGTTGGAGACGGTCCGCGTTGGGCAATGAAGCGGCTGGACAGGGAGGCTCTCCTGGAGGCCTCTATCGTGCAGGCCTGGTTGGATGCTCCCGACAGGCCTGTCGACATCGACGAGGAGGCGGAGTGGTTCCGGGAGAGCATGTCGCAAATCTGCGACGC